>JARQOD010000001.1:128822424-129060779 GCA_033576555.1 Oophaga sylvatica
AAGGGGAAAAAAAAAACCCGGGCAAAACCGTTCCCCCTTTGCCCAGGAATAGCAATAATCAGTAAACCAAGCGGGCAATAGACATTTAAGTCATGGCCAAAATTTTGAGGATGACCAAATTTTATATTTTCACTGACTGCTGCCCTCTGGTTTTTATGTGGTTGACAGATGTTTTTTTTCACAGACAGAAATGTAATAATTGCAAACATATGAGTAACAAAAGCTTATTTGGACGGTTAGATGAGTTAATGCAGAAGTCAATATTGTGCAGTTGTTGACCCTTATCTTCAGACCTCTGCATTCTCCCTGGCATCTCTCAATAAAATTTCTGGCCATCTGATGAAGCAGTTCCATTCTTGCACAATTAATGCTTTCATTTTGTCAGAATATATAGATTTTTGTTTTTCCAAACCCGTCTCTTGATTATTGACCACAAGTTCTCAATGGGATTAAGATCGGGAAGTTTACCGGGCCATGGACCCAAAATCTCTATGTTTTGTTACCCTGAGCCTTTTGTTATCACCTTTGCTTTATGGCAAGGTGCTCCATCATGCTGGAAAAGGCATTGTTGATCGCCAAATGCTCTTGAGGGTTGGGAGAAGTTGCTCTTGGAGGACATTCTGGTACCATTCTTTATTCATGGCTGTGTTTTTAGGCAAGACTGTGAGAGAGCCGTTTCCCCTTTGGCTGAGAAGCAACCCCACACATAAGGGTTTTTCAGAATGCTTTAACAGTTGGCATGAGACAAGACTGGTGGTAGCGCTCACCTTGTCTTCTCCGAATGAGGCGTTTCCTGATTCCCAAACATCGAAAAGGGGATTCATCAGAGAAAATAACTTTACCCCAGTCCTCAGCAGTCCACTGCCTGTAACCTTTTTGCAGAATATCAGTCTGTCCATGATGTTTCTTCTGGAGAGAAGTGGCTTCTTTGCTGCCCTCCTTGAGACCAGGCCTTGCTCCAAGAGTCTACACCTCACAGTGCGTGCAGATGCACTCACACCTGCCTGCTGCCATTCCTGAGCAAGCTCTGCACTGCTGGTAGCCCGATCCTGCAGCTGAAACACTTTTAAGAGACGTTCCTGGCGCTTACTGGTCTTTCTTGGGCGCCCTGAAGCCTTTTTGGCAACAATGGAACCTCTCTCCTTGAAGTTCTTGATGATGCGATAGATTGTTGACTGAGGTGCAATCTTTCTAGCTGCTATACTCTTCCCTGTTAGGCCATTTTTGTGTATTGCAATGATGACTGCACGTGTTTATTTAGAGATAACCATGGTTAACAGAAGAGAAACAATGATGCCAAGCACCAGCCTCCTTTTAAAGTGTCCAGTGGTGTCATTCTTACTTAATCATGACAGATTGATCTCCAGCCATGTTCTCATCAACACCCACACCTGTGTTAATGGAGCAATCACTGAAAAGAGGTTAGCTGGTCCTTTTAAGGCTGGGCTGCAATGATGTTGAAATATGTTTTGGGGGATAAAGTTCATTTTCTAGGCAAATATTGACTTTGCAGGTAATTGCTGTTAAGCTGATCACTCTTTATAACATTCTGGAGTATATGCAAATTGCCATTAGAAAAAGTGAAGCAGTAGACTTTGTAAAAATTAATATTTGTGTCATTCTCAAAACTTTTGGCCATGACTGTACAATAGGGACAGAACTGTAACGGAGTATCGATAGCCAAGCCAGGAGGTCAGTCAATATTAGCAAAACGTGAGACAGAGAGCAGAGTGAGCAAACAGACCGGGTCATACACGGGAGTCAAACAAGCAGAGCAGTATACATGCAAACCAGGGGGGTCAGACACACAGTCACAACAAAAGTATAGCTGACAGAGAATCTCCCTCTGGACTGGGTATAAATACCCTCCCAGATCCAAAGGGAGGCCAGCAAAAGATAACCCTGAGTGGACAGGACATTAACCATGTCCTATACCATGACAGTACCCCCCCCCTTAACAGGGGCCACTGGACCCCCAGGCCTCTCAGGATATCTGGCATGAAAAGCCTGTACCAGTCGATCGGCATGTACCGAACTGGCCGGAACCCATAACCGATCTTCAATGGAGTATCCCTTCCAATGAATAAGTACTGAAGTCTCCGGCACACCCACCACGAATCAATGATGCGCCCTACCTCGTACTCCAGTTGACCCTCTACCAACACTGGTGGAACCACGGATGAGGGATCTTCTCTAACTGTCCACGCAGGTTTTAATAGGGACCTGTGGAAGACGTTAGATATTTTGAAGGAGGTGGGCAACTGAAGCCTGTACGCCACTGGGTTGATCACCTCTACAATCTAATATGGTCCAATAAATTTGGGGCCCAGCTTCATAGAGGGTATCTTAAGTTTGATGTTACGGGTGGACAACCAGACCTTTTCCCCCACTGTCAACGCAGGACCCAACCCCCTCCTCCTGTCCGCAAAATGCTTGTACTTCTTCTGGGCTTTGTAGATGTTCCCCTGCACCTCCCTCCAAAGGTTTTTTAACTGTTGAACCATCCCCTCGGCACCAGGACAACCAGAATCCATACTGGAAAATTCCCCAAACTGCGGAACAAACCCATAATTGACCTGAAAAGGAGACTTTCCGGTAGACTGATTGACAGTTGAACGCAAATTCTGCCATGGGTAAAACCTCACACCAATCTTCCTGTCTAGAGGAGGCCAGGCATCTCAGAATCTGCTCCAATGACTGATTGGTGCGTTCAGTCTGTCCGTTGGATTCCGGGTGATAGGCAGAAGAGAATGATAATGTGACCCCCAACTTCTTACAGAACGCTCTCCAAAACCTGGCCACAAACTGCACACCCCTGTCCGACACCACATTCACAGGCACTCCATGCAACCGAACTATGTGCTGTATAAACAAGCGGGCCAAGGTTTCAGCAGACGGCAACGCGGGTAACGGCACAAAGTGGGCTTGCTTAGAAAATCTATCAACCACTACCCATACCACTGAATTGCCCTTGGATGAGGGAAGATTAGTGATAAAGTCGATGGACAGGTGTGTCCATGGTTTATCCGGAATTGGTAAAGGCACCAATTCCCCGGCCGGCCGGACCTGAGAGCTTTTAGAGCGAGCGCACACCCCACAAGTATTAACAAAATTTTTTATATCAGTACCCATAGAGGGCCACCAAAAACCTCTAGCCACTGCCCCCCGGGTAGCTGCAATACCAGGGTGTGCACTTAACACAGAATCATGAAATTCTTGCAGGAGTGTGAGACGGAGCTGTTCGGGTACGAACAATTTACCTGGGGGTTTATTCCTGGAGCTTGTGCTTGTGTTCCAGAATCTCTCTCTGTAACTCAGAGGAGACTTCGGCTACAACCACTCCCGGTTGAAGAATGGAGGAAGGAGGTTCTGGAGGGGACACAGAATCAAAACTTCGGGATAAGGCATCTGCCTTTACATTTTTAGACCCTGGTCGGAATGTGATGGTAAAATGAAAGCGAGAAAAAAAAAGTGCCCACCGAGCCTGTCTGGGGGTCAGTCTCTTAGCAGACTCGATATAGGCCAGGTTCTTATGATCAGTGATGACCGTAATGGGATGAGCAACCCCCTCCAAAAAATGCCTCCATTCTTCGAAGGCCAATTTGACCGCTAACAATTCCCTGTTGCCGACATCATAGTTTCTCTCTGCCGAAGAGAACTTTTTAGAGAAAAAGGCACAGGGTTTAAGATTAGTCAGGGTAGAGGGGCCCTGGGTAGTGTTGAGCGATACTGCTCGATATCTAAAAATATCGGATCGGAATGGTATCGCCGATATCACTAAATATCGCCGATATCCGATTCCGATACCGGAAGTCCCATGTAAGTCTATGGGAACAAAATATCGCAACTAAAAAAAACCTTTATTTCCTTGTAAACACTAAATATACACACATAGAATACATATATATATATATATATATATATATATATATACATGTCATTGTGACATATATATATACATATATGTATAGTTTATACACTTCTACATAGTAAAATATCCTCTGATTCAATTGCCGGGTAAAGCCGGCTTCTGTGAAAAGACAGAAGCACCCGACATGAAATGACACTTGGTGTACATAGGGTTAACCATGTCTTTTCATGTCGTTTGCAATCTGATTTGCACAAACAATTACATCAGTCTATGTGTGCAAAATTTCACACCTGTAGGGGTTAATTAAAGGTGTAAATTCGTTGTAAAAAAAACGGACTTTTTTGCTACGAATTTACACCTTTAATTAACCCCTACAGGTGTGAAATTTTGCACACATAGACTGATGTAATTGTTTGTGCAAATCAGATAGCAAAGGACATGAAAAGACATGGTTAACCCTATGTACACCAAGTGTAATTTCATGTCGGGTTCTGCATTTTCACAAAAGCCGTCAATTGAATTAGCGGCTATTATACTATGTAGAAGTGTATGAACTATAAATATAAATATATATATATGTGTCACAAATTCAATGACATGTATATATATATATATATATATGAGGTGCAAAATTGTTTAAAAAAAATGCGTGGGCTCCCGCCCTATTTTCGCAACCAGACAGACAAAGCCAGCGAATGGGGGCAGATAATAATAGCCCAGAGAGGGACCATTATTTTTGGCCCCCCTGGCTACTAACATCTGCCCCCAGACACCCCAGAAAAGACAAATCTATAATTAGATTCGCCCTTTCTGGCACTTTGCCCGTCTATTCCCATTGCCCTGGAGCGGTGGCGAATGGGTTAATATGGGGTTAAAGCCACATTGCAATTGAAAGGTGACCTTAAGCCAGGTTAATAATTGAGAGCTGTCAATTAGACAACTATCAATTATTAATCCTATTGCATGAAATAAAAATAAAACACACACACTTTAATTAAAAATCATTTTAACCCCTTCACCCCCAAGGGTGGTTTGCACGTTAATGACCGGGACAATTTTTACAATTCTGACCACTGTCTCTTTATGAGGTTATAACTCCGGAACGCTTCAACGGATCTTCGCGATTCTGAGATTGTTTTCTCGTGACATATTGTACTTCATGTTAGTGGTAAAATTTCTTCCATATAACTTGCGTTTATTTTTGAAAAAAACGCAAATATGGCGAAAATTTTGAAAATTTAGCAATTTTCAAACTTTGAATTTTTATTCCCTTAAAACAGAGAAATATGTCACACAAAATAGTTAAGAAATAACATTTCCCACATGTCTACTTTACATCAGCACAATTTTGGAATCAAAATTTTTTTTTGTTAGGAAGTTATAAGGGTTAAAAGTTGACCAGCGATTTCTCATTTTTACAACAAAATTTACAAAGCCATTTTTTTAGGGACCACCTCTCATTTGAAGTCACTTTGAGGGGTCTACATGACAGAAAATACCCAAAAGTGACACCATTCTAAAAACTGCACCCCTCAAGGTACTCAAAACCACATTCAAGAAGTTTATTAACCCTTCAGGTGCTTCACAGGAACTAAAGCAACGTGGAAGGAAAAAATGAATATTTAACTTTTTAGCCACAAAAATGATCTTTTACAAACTTTTTTTTTATTTTCACAAGGGTAAAAGGAGAAAATGGACAGATAAGGTTGTTATGCAATTTCTCCTGAGTACGCCAATACCCCATATGTGGGGGAAAACCACTGTTTGGGCACACGGCAGAGCTCGTAAGGGAAGGAGCACCGTCTGACTTTTTCAAACTAAAATTGGCTGGAATTGAGATTGGACGCCATGTCGCGCTTGGAGAACCTCTGATGCGCCTAAACAGTGGAAACCCCCCACAAGTGACACCATTTTGGAAACTAGACCCCCTAAGGTACTTATCTAGATCTGTTGTGAGCACTTTGAACCCCCAAGTGTTTCACAAAAGTTTATAATGCCTGGGTGGAAAAAAAAAAAAAAAAATTTCCACAAAAATGATTTTTTAGTCCTAAATTTTTGAATTTTCCCAAGGAAATTGGAACCCAAAAGTTGTTGTCCAATTTGTCCTGAGTACGCTGATACCCCATATGTGGGGGTGGAAAACTGTTTGGGCGCACGGCAGGGCTTGGAAAGGAAGTAGTAACGTTTTGGAATGCAGACGTTGATGGGGTCATGTTCCGTTTGCAGTGCCCCAGATGAGCCTAAACAGTGGAAATCCCCCACAAGTGACCCCATTTTGGAAACTAGACCCCCTAAGGAACTTATCTAGATCTTTGGTGAGCACTTTGAACCCCCAAGTGCTTCACACAAGTTTATAATGCCCGGGCATGAAAATAAAAAATCCTATTTTTTTCCCACAAAAATTATCTTTTAGTCACTAATTTTTTATTTTCCCAAGGGTATCAGGAGAAATTGGACCACATAAGTTGTTGTCCAATTTGTCCTGAGTACGCTGATGCCCCATATGTGGGGGGGAACCACTGTTTGGGCGCACGGCAGAGCTCGGAAGGGAAGGAGCACCATTTGACTTTTTCCAACCAAAATTGGCTGGAATTGAGATTGGATGCCATGTTGCATTTGGAGAGCCCCTGATGTGCCTAAACAGTGGAAACCCCCCACAAATGACCCCATTTGGGAAACTAGACCCCCTAAGGAACTTATCTAGATCTTTGGTGAGCAATTTGAACCCTCAAGTGCTTCACACAAGTTTATAACGTAGAGCCGTAAAATTTAAAAATCATATTTTTTCCACAAAAATGATCTTTTTACCCGAATTTTTATTTTTCCAAGGGTAACAAGACTCCAAAAGTTATTGTGCAATTTGTCCTGAGTACACTGATACCCCATATGTGGGGGTATACCACTGTTTGGGTGCATGGCAGAGTTTGGAAGGGAAGGAGCGCCGTCTCACTTTTTCAACGCAGAATTGGCTGGACGCCATGTCGTGTTTGGAGAGCTCCTGATCTGCCTAAACAGTGGAAACCCCCCACAAATGACACCATTTTGGAAACTAGACCCCTCAAGGAACTTATCTAGATGTGTGGTGAGAACTTTGAACCCCCAGGTGTTTCACTAAAGTTTATAACGTACAGCCTTAAAATAAAAAATCCTTTTTTTTTTTTACAAAAATGATTTTTTTCGCCCCCAATATTTTATTTTCACAAGGGTAACAGAAGAAATTGGAACCCAAAAGTTGTTGTCCAATTTGTCCTGAGTACGCTGATACCCAATATGTAGGAGAAAACTACTGTATGGGTGCACGTCAGGGCTCGGAAGGGAAGTAGTGACGTTTTGGATTGCAGACTTTGATGGAATGGTCTGGGGGCGTCATGTCGCATTTGGAGAGCCCCTGATACGCCTAAACAGTGGAAACCCCCCACAAGTAACCCCATTTTGGAAAATAGACCCCACAAGGAACTTATCTAGATGTGTGGTGAGCACTTTGAACCCCGAAGTGCTTCACAGAAGTTTATAACGCACAGCCGTAAAAATAAAAAATCCTTTTTTTTTTTTACAAAAATGATTTTTTTCGCCCCCAATATTTTATTTTCACAAGGGTAACAGGAGAAATTGGACCCCAAAAGTTGTTGTCCAATTTGTCCTGAGTACGCTGATACCCAAATGTGGGAGAAAAACTACTGTATGGGCGCATGTCAGGGCTCGGAAAGGGAAGTAGTGACGTTTTGGATTGCAGACTTTGATGGAATGGTCTGGGGGCGTCATGTCGCATTTGGAGAGCCCCTGATGCGCCTAAACAGTGGAAACCCCCCACAAGTGACCCCATTTTGGAAAATAGACCCCACTAGGAACTTACCTAGATGTGTGGTGAGCACTTTGAACCCCGAAGTGCTTCACAGAAGTTTATAACGCACAGCCGTAAAAATAAAAAATCCTTTTTTTTTTTACAAAAATGATTTTTTCGCCCCCAATATTTTATTTTCACAAGGGTAACAGGAGAAATTGGACCCCAAAAGTTGTTGTCCAATTTGTCCTGAGTACGCTGATACCCAATATGTGGGAGAAAACTACTGTATGGGCGCATGTCAGGGCTCGGAAAGGGAAGTAGTGACGTTTTGGATTGCAGACTTTGATGGAATGGTCTGGGGGCGTCATGTCGCATTTGGAGAGCCCCTGATGCGCCTAAACAGTGGAAATCCCCAACAAGTGACCCCATTTTGGAAAATAGACCCCACAAAGAACTTATTTAGATGTGTGGTGAGCGCTATGAAGCCCCAAGTGCTTCACAGAAGTTTATAATGTACAGCCGTAAAAAACAAAAAATCTTATTTTTTTTACAAAAATAATATTTTCGCCCCCAGTTTTTTATTTTCCCAAGGGTAACAGAAGAAATAGGACAAATTTCACAATAACTCTTGGGGTCCAGAGTACGCTGATACCCCATATGTGGGGATAAACTACTGTTTGGACGCATGGCAGAGCTCAGAAGTGAAGGAACACCGTTTGACTTTTTCAAAGCAGAATTGGCTGGAATGGAGATCAGACGCCATGTCACATTTGGAGAGCCCCTGATGTGCCTAAACAGCGGAAACCCCCCAATTCTAACTCCAACCCTAACCCCAACACACCCCTAACCCTAGTCCCAACCCTAATCCCAACCCTAACCCTAATCCAAACTCTAACCCTAATCCTAACTTTAGCGCCAACCCTAACCCTAACTTTAGCCGAAACCCTAACCCTAACCCTAATGGGAAAATGGAAATAAATACATTTTTTTTATTTTATTATTTTTCCCTAACTAAGGGGTGATAAAGGGGGTTTGATTTACCATTTATAGCGGGTTTTATGATTGGCAGCTGTCACGCTAAAAGACGCTTTTTATTGCAAAAAGTAGTTTTTTGCATCGCCACATTTTGAGAGCTATAATTTTTGCATATTTTGGCCCACAGAGTCATGTGAGGTCTTAATTTTTGCGGGACGAGGTGACGCTTTTATTGGTACCATTTTTGAGCACGTGACATTTTTTGATCGCTTTTTTTTCGATTTTTGGGAGGTTAGAATGAACAAAAATCAGCAATTCATGAATTTCTTTTGGGTGAGGCGTTTTTATTGTTCCGCGTGTGGTAAAATTGATAAAGCAGTTTTATTCTTCGGGTCAGTACGATTATGGCGATACCTCATTTATATCATTTTTTTATGTTTTCGCGCTTTTATAGAATAAAAACAATTTTATATAAAAAATAATTATTTTTGCATCGCTTTATTCTGCGAGCTATAACTTTTTTATTTTTTTGCTGATGATGCTGTGTGACGGCTCGTTTTTTGCGGGACAAGATGACGTTTTCAGCGGTACCATGTTTATTTATATCCGTCTTTTTGATCGCGTGTTATTCCACTTTTTGTTCAGCGGTATGATGATAAAGCACTGATTTTTTGCTTCGTTTTTATTTTTTATTTTTTAAGGGGTTCACAAAAGGGGTTAACTAGTGGGACATTTTTATAGGGGGGTCGTTACGGACGTGGCGATACCATATATATGTACTTTTATTGTTTTATTTTTTTTATTTACAATAAGTAATGAATTTATTGGGGAATATTTTTTTTTTTTTTTTTTTGGATTTTTTTTTACACATGTTTATTTTTACTTTTTTTACTTTTTTACTTTGTCCCAGGGTGGGACATCACTGTGTTTCATCAGATCGCTGGTGTGACAGTGTGCACAGCACTCTGTCACACCAGCGATCGCTCAGGCAGTGCAGCAGGCTTCTCAGTGCCTGCTCTCGGCAGGCACTGAGGAAGCCGCCTCCCTCCAGGACCCCAGCGCCATCTTGGATCCGGGTCCTGGGAGGGAGGAAGCCCTCAGAGCAGCGCGATCACATCGCGCTGGTCTGAGGGTCTCAGGGGGGCGCGCAGGGAGCCCCCACACTGCGCGATCCTCCCCTGTGCCCCAGTACACCGCGATCATGTTTGATCGCGGTGTGCAAGGGGTTAATGTGCCGGGAGCGGTCCGTGACCGCTCCTGACACTCAGTCACGGGTGTCAGCTGTGATAATCAGCTGACACCCGGCGGCGATTAGCTGCGCTCCCTCGGGGAGCGCAGCTAATCGCCTATGACGTACTATCCCGTCCATGGTCAGAATGGCACGGGTTTTATGGACGGGATAGTACGTCTAATGTCAGAGAGGGGTTAATGAAATAAAGACACTTTTTTACCATCTTTTATTTGACTGCAAAAACCATTTCCTGTAATAAAAATAAAATAAAAAAGCAAAATTATTCTTACCTATCCCATGCACAGTCAGGTCCCACGGTGTAATCCTTCAGAAAGGGTTAATGTTTACTGCAGGGACCGCAGCTAATGCTGCAGCCTCACAGTAAACCCCCAAATGAATGAGTTCCTCTCCTGGCTGACAGGAGAGGAAGTGGAAAGCTTAATTGATTGCTTTCCACTTTCACTTCAGGTCAGCCAGGGACACAATCAGTGACGTCAGAGGGAACTGATTAACAAAAATAGGGGATCCCCTCGAAAAAAATTGGCGTGGGGTCCCCCCTATTTTTGTTAACCAGCCAGATGAAGCAGACCGCTGAGGCCTGGATTTTCAGGCTGTTAAGGAGCCAAGATCCATGGACCTTGCCAGCCTGATAATACCAGGCCACAGCAGTCTGCATATCTTGGCTGATTAACAAAAATAGGGGATCCCCTCGAAAAAAATTGGCGTGGGGTCCCCCCTATTTTTGTTAACCAGCCAGATGAAGCAGACCGCTGAGGCCTGGATTTTCAGGCTGTTAAGGAGCCAAGATCCATGGACCTTGCCAGCCTGATAATACCAGGCCACAGCAGTCTGCATATCTTGGCTGATTAACAAAAATAGGGGATCCCCTCGAAAAAAATTGGCGTGGGGTCCCCCCTATTTTTGTTAACCAGCCAGATGAAGCAGACCGCTGAGGCCTGGTTTTTCAGGCTGGTAAGGATCCAATATCCATGGACCTTGCAAGCCTGATAATACCAGGCCACAGCAGTCTGCTTAGCTTGGCTGGTTAACAAAAATAGGGGATCCCCTCGAAAAAAAAACGGCGTAGGGGTCCCCCTATTTTTGTTAACCAGCCAAGTAAAATGCAGACTGCTGCGGCCTGGTATTAAAAGACTGTCAAGGCCCATGGATTTTGGCCCTCAACAGCCTGATAATACCAGGCTACAGCAGCCCCACATTTGGCGCATCAAAAGATGTGCCAATTGTGGCACTTTACCCGGCTCTTCCCACTGCCCTGTAGCGGTGGCAAGTGGGGTAATAAGGGGTTAATGTCACCGTTGATTGCACGGTGACAATAAGCCCGGTTAATAATGGAGAGGTGTCAATAAGACACCGATCCATTATTAATCCCAAAGTTATTAAATGTATAAAAAAAGACAATGCAAGAAAAAAGTATTTTAATGAAATAAAAGAGACAACACAGTTTTCATTTCTTTTATTATACTCTCATTCCTGCGACGCCATCGATCTCCTGTAAAAAAAGAAAAAAAACAAACCAACAGTATACCACCTGTCCGACGCAGTCCAATTTTAACGAGTGTCCCACGACGATCCAGCTCTGCTACATCGCAATGACAGGCAGAGCCTGTCATCGCGACGCAGCACAGCTGATTACCTGCTTCCCCGGCGGTGACGTCATCGGACTGACTGCTTTACGGCCGGGATTACCCAGCAGTCACTGCAGTTATCGCGAGAAACTGCATGTGACCGCCGGGGAAAGATGATGGCGGCCATGAAGCAGTCCAGCCCGTGACCGCCGGAGATCTTCTGTCAGGTAAGTGCCGCTGACTCCTGACAGACCCGACCGACAGACACTGACAGTGACAGTGACAATCCCGATTCCGGTATCCGATAAGACGAAAATATCGGAACTAAGTATCGAAAGGCCGATAGAGCTAATATCGGCCGATACCCGATACTTGCGGTATCGTATCGCTCAACACTAGCCCTGGGACAACACTGCCCCCACCCCACTTCCGAAGCGTCGACCTCCACGATAAAAGGTCTTGACGAATCGGGTTGTACCAACACAGGGGCTGAAGTAAAGCATTTCTTCAATGTAAGGAAGGAATTTTTTGCGGCCATGGACCAATTTTTTACCTCTGCCCCCTTAAGAGTGAGGTCCGTTAAAGGTTTCACTACCTGTGAAAACCCTTTAATGAACTTCCTATAATAGTTAGCGAAGCCCAAAAATCGTTGCAACCCCTTCAGATCATGAGGCTGCACCCAATCTGTAATGGCCTGAACCTTCCCTGGATCCATGCGGAATCCCTCCCCAGATACAATTACACCCAGAAAAGACAGTTCTTGCATAAAAAATGAACACTTCTCCAGCTTAGCATACAAATGGTTCTCCCGGAGTCTCATAAGAACCGCACGTAAATGATGTAAGTGTGACTGACTGTCTTCTGAGTATATCAGAATGTCATCCAGGTAAATGACTACATAACGTCCAATTAAATCAGAAAAAACAACATTGATGAAGTTCTGAAAAACAGCAGGGGCATTAGTAAGACCGAAGGGCATAACCAGGTTTTCAAATAGCCCCTCAGTTGTCAGGAATGCTGTTTTCCATTCGTCCCCATCCCGGATCCTTATAAGGTTATAAGCCCCTCGTAGATCGAGCTTAGAAAACCATTTGGCCCCCGTGAGTTGGTTGCATAGATCGGGAATCAACGGGAGAGGGTACTTGTTCTTAACGGTAATTTTGTTCAGTTCCCGAAAGTCGAGACACGGTCGCAACCCACCATCTTTTTTCTTTACAAAGAAAAATCCCACTGCCACGGGTGACACCGAGGGCCGAATATGCCCTTTGCGAAGGCTTTCTTTGATGTACTCTTTCATGGCTTGGCGCTCAGGCCCGGACAAATTAAACAAACGAGCCTTGGGTAATTTGGCTCCAGGTAACAAATCAATGGCACAATCATAGGGTCTATGTGGTGGGAGTGCCTCAGCCTCACTTTCGGAAAATACGTCTTCAAAGTCTTTCAGGTACTCCGGAATACCCTCCAGACTGACAGACGACACAGATACAGATTTTATCGGCTTGACAAGAGAAACGGAGTTACAACAAAGACCATTATTATTACATCCCCATCGGATGATCTCCCTTTTTGCCCAATCAATGAGAGGATTGTGGCGTTGCAGCCAGGGCATCCCCAATACCAGTCCTGCAGGCAGATTATTCAGAATGAAGCAACTTAATTTTTCCACGTGAGTGGAACCCACTTTCATAGAAAAAACTTCAGACATAAAACAAATTCCATCCCGGGTAAGAGGGGATGAATCCACAGCCACAATTTTAACAGGATCTTTCAACCTGACTGTCCCTATCTTATTAAGAGTCACAAATTGGGCATCAATCAAATTAATGGAGGAACCACAGTCAACAAAGGCGGTGGTCATAACAGAACCACCAGCAAGTTCCAATTCAACTTGGAGCTCCATTTTAGCATGCGAAAAAAATGTACCTGGGAGTCTGGGCAACCTCCACGATTGTCGCCCAGACTCAGTCGTTTTCCTGACGTTTTTACAGAAGAAGGGCAGGAAGGACAGTCCCTTTTCCAATGTCCAGAGGCTCCACAGTAAAAGCATAGACGGTTGTCTTTACGGTGTCTTCTCTCTTGTTCCTTTCCTGAGACAGCCTCCATCTCCATGGGCTCAGATGCGGGTGCGGTGTAACACAATTTGGAGTACAAGGGAGTCTCTTGTTGCATCATTTCCCTAGCACGGAGTCTCCGGTCCATACGGACCGCCTGCATCATGGCGTCCTCCAGGGTATCGGGAGGAGGATGTAATGCCAGAGCGTCCTGCAGACGGTCAGATAGGCCCCTGCGGAACAACCCCCTCAGGGCGGCATCATTCCAGGATACTTTCGCGGTCCAACGTCTGAACTCTGAGCAGAACCATTCAGCAGAGTTCCTCCCCTGTGTCACACTCATCACCATATCCTCAGCCAGACGCACTCTATCAGGCTCATCATAAATGTGCCCCAGAGCCTCAAAGAACAGGTTCACAGACATACGTTCAGGAGCAGAGGAAGAGAGAGAGAAAGCCCATGCTTGCGGACCCCCCCCTTAATAAGGACATTACGATCCCCACCCTCTGCCTTTCATTTCCAGAGGTCCGGGGATGCAATTCAAAGAACAACTTGCATCCCTCCTTAAAAACCCTAAACAATTTTTTATCTCCAGAAAAATTGTCGGGTAATTTTACCGGTGGGTCGGGGTCCGCAAGAGATACATCATTGGGGCCCCCCTCCTGGAACCCCGACAGAACAGACCCTATTAGAGCGTCTGCCACATCTCTCTGTACCTGTTGATGCGACTGAACCAGATTTTGCTGCTCCATAGACAGCTTCTGCATAAGCTGGGAGAGCTCATTAACCTGCTCAGTAAGAGCCCGTACCGGATCCATAATGTGCTAACACCCCACCACCAGGAAAAGACTGTAAAGGTCAGCTATGTCAGGAGCACCGCACTGCACATGCTCACTGAGCCAGTGCACGTGTCCTGAATAAAACAAACTGTGCTCGAGGATACCTGAGGAGCGGGACAGCAGTAATGAATGATGTGTACTACAGACTAACAGGACCTGCAGCATGTGACTGCTGGGGGCGTGACCTCAGCTCCAGAGATCTAGTAACTGCAGGAAAACTCCTAGCAGGGTAATCACCAGATAAAGTTACCAAGGGGCAAAGACAGGGACAAAAACCAGGACAGGCCGAGATCAGAGCACAAGATAGCACGACAGTACCAAAGGGTTAGACAGAACGGATAGTCAGGACGTAGCAATAGATCAGTAAACCAGAGCGGGCAATAGACAGTACAATAGGGACAAAACTGTAACGGAGCATCGATAGCCAAGCCAGGAGGTCAGAACCGGAGAAGACAATATTAGCAAAACGTGAGACAGAGAGCAGAGTGAGCAAACAGACCAGGTCATACATGGGAGTCAAACAAGCAGAGCAGTATACACACAAACCAGGGGGGTCAGACACACAGTCACAACAAAAGTATAGCTGACAGAGAATCTCCCTCTGGACTGGGTATAAATACCCTCCCAGATCCAAAGGGAGGCCAGCAAAAGTTAACCCTGAGTTGACAGGACATTAACCATGTCCTATACCATGACACCTATTTTCTTTGGGGATCTGCTCCGGGGCAGATAGCTTTCATCTTTCTGCCTTTAGGTGTAGTTATCGTCTCTTGAATAAGATCACTGTGAAGTATCAAAATCCGTTACCCTTGATTTCTGACCTGTTTTCCAGGGTGAAAAGTGCTAGTTGGTTTACCAAGCTTGACCTCAGGGGGGCGTATAACCTTATTCGCATTAAGCACGGGGATGAATGGAAGATGGCGTTTAATACCCCAGAGGGGCATTTTGAGTACCTAGTGATGCCCTTTGGGCTCACTAATGCTCCTTCCGTCTTCCAATCCTTCATGAATGATATTTTCAGGGATTTTGTGGATAAATTTCTGATTGTTTATTTGGATGATATCTTGATTTTTTCCATTGACTGGGACTCTCATGTGAAACATGTTCGGACTGTGTTCCAGATTTTGAGAGAGAATGCACTGTATGTGAAGGGATCAAAGTGTCTTTTTGGCGTACAGAAGGTCTCATTTCTGGGATTCATTTTGTCTCCGTCTGTTATTGAAATGGACCCGGTCAAAGTTCAGGCCATCTGTGATTGGGTCCAACCTACTTCATTAAAGGCTCTTCAGAGATTTTTGGGTTTTGCCAATTTTTATCGTAAATTTATTGGTAATTTCTCCGGTATTGTTAAACCATTGACTGATTTGACCAAAAAGGGTTCTGATGTGGTGAATTGGCCTCCTGAGGCAGTCTCTGCGTTTCAGGAACTTAAGCAGAGATTCACTTCTGCTCCTGGGCCTTTGAAGAGTGGAGACATTGGCTGGAAGGAGCCAAACATCAGGTGGTGGTCCTCACGGACCATAAGAATCTGGTTTATCTCGAGTCAGCCAAGCGACTTAATCCTAGACAGGCCAGGTGGGCCTTGTTTTTCACACGTTTTAATTTTGTGGTTTCTTTTCTTCCTGGCACTAAAAATGTTAAGGCGGATGCCCTCTCGAGGAGTTTCTTTGCGGACTCTCCTGAGTTATCTGATCCTACTGTTATTTTGAAAGAGGGTGTAGTTCTTTCTGCCATCTTGCCCAATTTGAGACTGGCCTTGGAAGGGTGTCAGGAGGATAAACCTGAGCACTGCCCTATTGGGAAATTGTTTGTCCCAGACCAGTGGTAGAAGAGTGTGATGTCTGAGATTCATTGTTCCGCGTTGGCTGGTCATCCCGGGATTTTTGGTACCAGAGACTTGGTGAGTCGGTCCTTTTGGTGGCCTACTTTGTCTCGTGACGTCAGGGAATTTGTGCAGTCCTGTGGGACTTGCTCTCGCTCCAAGCCTAGCTCTCGCTCTAGTGGTTTGTTAATGCCATTACCTGTGCCCAAGAGGCCATGGACCCATATCTCTATGGATTTTATTTCCGACCTCCCTGTTTCTCAGAGAATGACCGTTATATGGGTAATCTGTGATAGGTTTCCAAGATGATACATCTTGTGCCATTACCTAAGTTACCTTCCTCCTCCGAATTGGTGCCTTTGTTCCTTCAGCACGTGGTTCTTTTACATGGCATTCCGGAGAAAATTGTGTCTGACAGAGGAGTCCAGTTTGTTTCCAGATTTTGGAGGACATTTTGTTCTAAACTTGGTGTTCAATTATCTTTCTCCTCTGCTTTTCATCCTCAGACCAATGGACAAACCGAGAGAACAAACCAGACCTTGGAGACTTATTTGAGATGTTTTGTGTCTGCTGATCAAGATGACTGGGTCTCTTTTTTGCCTTTGGCTGAGTTTGCTCTTAATAATAGGGCTAGCTCTGCCACTTTGATGTCTCCATTTTTCTGCAATTTTTGGTTTCACCCTCGATTTTCTTCGGGACAGGCGGAGGCTTCTGTCTGTCCGGGTGTTGACTCTGTTGTGGAGCGAATGCAGCAGATTTGGGACCAGATAGTTGAGAGGTTGTCTCTCTCTCAGGAGAATGCCCAACGGTTTGCCAACCGGCATAGGACTGATGGTCCTCGGTTTAAAGTGGGGGACTTGGTTTGGTTGTCCTCAAGAAATATCCCCATGAGGGTTGCATCTCCAAAGTTTAAGCCCAGGTTCATTGGACCTTATAAGCTCATGGAGATTCTTAATCCTGTTTCCTTCCGTTTGCTTCTTCCAGGGACATTTAAGATCCATAACGTGTTCCACAAGTCCTTATTGAAGAGGTTTGTTGAGCCAGTGGTTCCTATGGCTGCGCCTCCTGACCCTGTTTTGGTTGAGGGCAATCTGGAGTATGTGGTTGAGAAAATATTGGATTCTCGTTTTTCTAGACAGAAACTCCAGTATTTGGTTAAGTGGAGAGGTTATGGTCAGGAGGACAATTCTTGGGTGTTTGCTTCGAACATCCATGCTAGGAGACTGATCCGTGCCTATCACCGAGCTCATCCTGATCGGCCTGGTTGCACAAATGAGGGTTCGGTGACCCCTCCTCAAGGGGGGGGTACTGTTATGAATGTGCTAGAGATGGTTTCTGAGCAGAGGCTCCCTCTGGTGGTTACAGACAGTACTGAACCTTTCAGCGAGGAATGGCAATCTGGGTTCACTGACTGGTCTGATATAAGGGAGGTTCCCTCCCATGATAGTTGCCAGTGATCAATTGTTCTTGTCTCAATTGTGGTTCCTGGTTCATTTGGAAGTTTGCTGGAGTCTTGCATGCATCTCCTGCTTTCAGATAAGATATTTTTTGCTTTTCTTTTTGTGCTTGCTTTTTGCATTGTTTTCTGCACTTTTGTGGAGATCAGCCAGGTCCCCTCCTGGGGCCTGAACTCCTCACAGTTTATCTGCAGCCACTGTTATTTGCTCATTTGCTTTTTCCTGTTTTTTCAGCGGCTGCAGCTTGGTTTTGTTCACACTGAGATCTGATTTAGCGGGTGGCGAGATCTTGTGATCTCAGTATTTTTGTAATCAGAATTGTTGGATTTTTGTAGGGTTTTCTGGGTTGCAGAAAGTAATCTTTCCTTTCCTATCCTATTTATTCAGCTTGTGGCCCCAGCGTTTGCTCAATCTATTTTCTGCCTATGTTTGTGTTTTCATCTTGTCTAACCGCCACTATATGTTTGGGGGCTTCCTATTTTCTTTAGGGATCTGCTCCGGGGCAGATAGCTTTCATCTTTCTGCCTTTAGGTGTAGTTATCTCTCAGGCTGTGATGAGGCGTCTAGGATCAACGTAGGAACGCTCCACGGCTACCTCTAGTTGTGTCGTTAGTTTAGGAATCTGCAACCCATTAGTTACCAACATCTCAGGTGTTTGGCTGCCCGGCTGTTGTTCCTGTCCTCTCAGCTACCTAACATAACAATCTGCCCCATCTTGTGCATCCACGACTGCGGCCTCTTCATCTTCTGTGACTGGGGGGACAGCAGTCAGACCTATTTTGAGACTTAGATCTGGCATCTCTTTACCAGCAACAGCCAGTCAGATTGGCAGGTCATCAGTTCATTTGGAAGAGGAAACACCAGCTGGTGTTGAGCGCTCTCCGACATCGAGAGCACCACCTTTGGATCAAGTCAACCTAACTTTTGCGCCTGCATCTTCCTCACAGACCGTCAGTTGTCCGGGGACACCCTACTCAACCCCGTCTATGCACAGTAGCCAGCCCTCTGTCCCTCAGATGTGGACAAGTAAAAGACCATTTCCTCCTAGCCATGAGAAAGCTAAGAGGTTTATTTCACCATCTGCAAGCTCTTGGCTACAGGAATGCTGCCTTTCCGCCTTGTGGACACAGAAGATTTTCGAGACCTTCTGTCTGTCGCAGTGCCCCAGTACCAAATGCCCAGTCGGCACTACTTCTCAAAGAAAGGTGTGCCTGCGCTCCACCAGCATGTCTCACACAACATTACCGCTTCTTTGAGAAACTCAGTGTGTGACAGAGTGCATTTCACCACAGACACTTGGACGAGTAGGCATGGACAGGGGCATTACATGTCACTGACTGGGCACTGGGTAATTATGGTGACAGCAGGACAAGGGGCTGCTGTCCAAGTCTTGCCGTCCCCACGAGTTGTGCGTCAATCCTCTTTATCTCGAAGTTCCTCCAATGCTTCTGCCTCCTCAACCTCCTCTCGGTCCTCCACCTGCACCCAAAGCCTGTCTGGTCATGCCACGGGCTTTCTAGCTGTGCAGAAGGGATCCTGCAGCACACCTCCTTGCTATGCTGGCAGAAGGGCTCAACGTAATCAGGCGGTTTTTACGTTGAAATGTCTGGGAAATGTGAGTCACACAGCTGAGGAGTTGTGGTCAGCTCTGGAGAACCAGTTTCATGAATGGTTGTCTCCACTGGACCTGCAACCAGGGAAGGCCATGTGCAACAATGCCGCAAACCTGGGTGCGGCCCTTCGCCAGGGCAATGTCACACACATGCCTTGTATGGCTCACGTGTTGAACCTGGTTGTCCAGCAATTTTTAGCCCACTAACCCGGACTACATGGCCTTCTGCAGAGGGCACGATCGCTGTGTGCTCACTTCCGCCGTTCGCATCCCGCAGCTCAGTGACTTACATCTCTACAGAAGTCGATGGGCCTGCCACTTCACCGCCTAAAATGCCATGTGCCAACACAGTGGAATTCACCTCTGCACATGTTGCAGCGACTGTGGCAGCACCGACAAGTCCTGGTGCAATACGTTCTGAATTATAGCCTGGACCAACGAGATCCAGAGGTGGGGCAAATCACGCTGGAGGAGTGGTCTCAGATCAGGTACCTATGCACCCTTCTGCACAGTTTTGAAATGGCCACGAAGATGTTTAGTGCTGACGATGCCATGCATGACTATTCCGGTGATTTACATGCTGGAGCAGATGTTAAACAGAATTCAGAGTCAGGTGGTGGAACAAGAGGAGGTGGAGGAAGTAGAGGAGGAGTTGTATGCGGAAGGGCTAACATCTGCAAGGTCCAGACGGTCGGCAGCACCAAGGCGGCTGGCATGGGAGGGTGGGGGAGAGGGATTAACCAGGGCGCATTGTAGCAGCCAAACTAGTGAGGAAGGTGCAGGAGCCCAGGAAGAAGTGGAGGACGAACTGGCGATGGGCATGGAAGACTCATCAGATGAGGGAGACCCTGATCACATTTCTGTTGTGCGAGGTTGGGGGAGAGGGCAGAGGACGGAAGCATGATTCGTACCTCGCCACCAACACAACAGGGACTTGGTGCTCCTGGATGCGCAAGAGTGCCTTCTTGCTGCACTGCCTGCAACATGACCCTCGAATTGTCAGAATTCGAAATAATCCTGACTACTGGGTAGCCACACTGTTAGATCCCGGTACAAAAGTAAATTTGCCGAAATAATTCCTGCCATAGAAAGGGATTCATGCATGCAGGAGTATCAGCAGAGACTGTTGCAGAATCTTACATGTGCTTTTCCACAAAACACCAGTGGTGCACATAGTGAATCTCACAGTTCTAACTTGCCAACCGTGGGACTGTCAAGTCTTCAGCACTCAAACCGTAACAGAAACACAGTATCTGCTGGTGTTCACAGCAATTTTGCGGAATCCTTTCACCAGTTTTTTAGCCCATCCTTTGCAAGGCCACAGGAGACAAGAAGTCAGACACATAGTCAACGCTGTTATGAATGTGCTAGAGATGGTTTCTGAGCAGAGGCTCCCTCTGGTGGTTACAGACAGTACTGAACCTTTCAGCGAGGAATGGCAATCTGGGATCACTGACTGGTCTGAAATAAGGGAGGTTCCCTCCCATGATGGTTACCGGTGATCAATTGTTCTTGTTTCAATTGTGGTTCCTGGTTCATTTGGAAGTTTTCTGAGTCTTGCCTGCATCTTCTGCTATCAGATAAGATATTTTCTGCTTTTATTTTTGTGCTTGCTTTTTGCATAGTTCCCTGCACTTCTGTGGAGGTCAGCCAGGTCCCCTCCGGGGGCTTGTGCTCCTCTCAGTTTATCTGAAGCCACTGTTATTTGTTCATTTGCTTTTTCCTGTTTTTTCAGTGGCTGCGGCTTAGTTTTGTTACACCAGAGATCTGATTTAGGTGGTAGAGATCGTGTGATCTCAGGTGTTTTTGCAATCAGAAGAGTTGGTATTTTTTAAGGGTTTTTTTTGAATTGCAGTGAGTATCCTTTCCTGTACTTTTCTGTCTAGACAGATGGGGCCCCAGCGTTTGCTCATTCTATTTTCTGTCTGTGTCCTTGCTTCTTCTTGTCTAACCGCCATTACATGTTTGGGGGCTTCCTATTTTCTTTGGGGATCTGCTCCGGGGCAGATAGCTTTCCTCTTTCTGCCTTTAGGTGTAGTTATCTCTCAGGCTGTGACGAGGCGTCTAGGATCAACATAGGAACGCTCCACGGCTACCTCTAGTTGTGTGGTTAGTTCAGGTTACTGTAATTCAATAGGTTCCAGCCTCTCTGGTGTATTGCCGTATTTGCTTTTTCTCCTCAGCTACCAAAACACAACACAACGCTTAGAGACAATGGTACAGGAGTATCACCAACTGAACATGGAAGCCATGACTGTGTCACTGGACCCTTGCTCTTTTTGGGCTTCCAATCTGGATAAATGCCGGAGCTCACCACTCACGCCTTGGAGATCTTGTCATGCCTCGCAGCCAGCGTTCTCTCTCAACGTGTGTTCAGCGCTGCTGTTGGTGTGCTGACAGATAAGTGCACGCGGCTGTCCACTGAGAATGTAGACAGACTCACGTTCATAAAGATGAACAAATCATGGATCCGCAAGGACTTTTCTACCCCTGTGTCATCCTGGGGAGAGTAAAAGCTTGAGGATTTGGTAAAATCACCTCACCAAACGTTTTAAGCTTTAAAATTGCTAATAATTTGTAGCTGCATCTAGGCCGGAAAATAATTTTGGGCCTGTAGCAGTGTGTGTTACTCATTCTAATAGGCCATCTATACTAAGCTCCACCAGCTTTCAAATTAATAATAATTTTAAGCTGCATCTTGCCTGTAGAATAATTTTGGGCCTGTTGCAGTGTGTGTTACTCATTCTAATAAGCCATCTATACTAAGCTCCACCAGCTTTCAAATTAATAATAATTTTTAGCTGCATCTTGCCTGTAGAATAATTTTGGGCCTGTAGCAGTGTGTGGTACTCATTCTATTAGGCCATCTATACTAAGCTCCACCAGCTTTCAAATTAATAATAATTTTTGTTCTCTCTGAACGTGTGTTCAGCGCTGCTGGTGGTGTGCTGAGTCTGACAGATAAGCGCACGCGGCTGTCCACTGAGAATGTAGACAGACTCATGCTGATAAAGATGAACAAATCATGGATCCGCAAGGACTTTTCTACCCCTGTGTCATCCTGGGGAGAGTAAAAGCTTGTGGATTTGGTAAAATCACTTCACCAAACGTTTTAAGCTTTAAAATTGCTAATAATTTGTAGCTGCATCTAGGCCGGAAAATAATTTTGGGCCTGTAGCAGTGTGTGTTACTCATTCTAATAGGCCATCTATACTAAGCTCCACCAGCTTTCAAATTAATAATAATTTTTAGCTGCATCTTGCCTGTAGAATAATTTTGGGCCTGTAGCAGTGTGTGGTACTCATTCTATTAGGCCATCTATACTAAGCTCCACCAGCTTTCAAATTAATAATAATTTTTGTTCTCTCTGAACATGTGTTCAGCGCTGCTGGTGGTGTGCTGAGTCTGACAGATAAGTGCACGCGGCTGTCCACTGAGAATGTAGACAGACTCACGTTCATAAAGATGAACAAATCATGGATCCGCAAGGACTTTTCTACCCCTGTGTCATCCTGTTGAGAGTAAAAGCTTGAAGATTTGTTCAAATCACCTCACCAACCGTTTTAAGCAACTCTGGGGCAATTGATGCTACTTAAGTGGTGTCTGTGCCCCAAATTTTTGGAAAAAATGGAGACTCATTTTGGAGTCCCCTTGCTGTGTTTTACGTGACGGCATCGTCAACTACAGGTGGGTTGGGTCTTTCCCCACCCCCCTTTTAACCGTAAGAAACTACATACACTATGGCTTGGGGTAACATAGATGGTTGATTGTGAAGACTAGAGCTGTTTACTCATACTATAGCCTGGGAATCAGAAGTCTGCTACAAAGCTTGAGTGTCTGCTAGTCAGTGGAGTAGCCACCGGCTATAGATCTAATTACAAATTTTTAACTGCATCTAACCCAGACAATAATTTTGGGCCTAGTAGCAGTGTCTGCTAGTCAGCGGAGTAGCCACCGGCTGTAGATATAATTACAAATTTTTAACTGCATCTAGCCCAGACAATAATTTTGCAACCAAATTCAGATAGACGGTTTCAAAGGAGCGCCAGGCTGGCGATAAAGGCAGATCAGATTAAGGTTGTCCGCTGCAGCTCCGGCCGGGTACCTCAAGAGAGGATCAGACATAAGTGATGATAAAGCAATCCGGTCATAAGGAGCGCGAGGGACGCAATTCAGCTGATATTAATCACTTTTCAATCTCACCTGATTGCCTTTAGCTGCACATATATTTAGTGCAATGGGTCTGCTCCAGACATAGTCTGCTTCATATATTTCAAATCCCATATTTCAAATTACAGATTTCTAATTACACTACTGTGAATTAGACTAGAATTCTAGAATGCATTTGGCCACACATGAATGCTACAGCATTGTCATCATCACCTTGTGACTGAGATGTTCTTCTGTTCCTACAGGTATGAACTGCAAACTTCCCCATATTTCCAGTGTTCCTGAATGCCCCCATGTGTATTGCTTTGTTCTATGGTATGAACTGCAAACTTCCCCATCTTTCCAGTGTTCCTGAATGCCCCCATGTGTATTGCTTTGTTCTATGGTATGACCTGCAAACTTCCCCATCTTTCCAGTGTTTCTGAATGCCCCCATGTGTATTGCTTTGTTCTATGGTATGAACTGCAAACTTCCCCATCTTTCCAGTGTTCCTGAATGCCCCCATGTGTATTGATTTGTTCTATGGCATGAACTGCAAACTTCCCCATCTTTCCAGTGTTCCTGAATGCCCCCATGTGTATTGCTTTGTTCTATGGTATGATTTGCTCACCCATCTTGTATACATAATTGTACTCCATTCTTATCTTCACCACACATCTGAATGGTCTGTGTAACCCCTCCCCCCTTTTATGACCTTTCCTTAACTCTGTACATCTGGCCTGGGCAGTCCCTGCCCACTTTCCAATTTCACCTGATTGCCTTTAGCTGCACATATATTCAGTGCAATGGGTCTGCTCCAGACGTAGTCTGCTTCATATATTTCAAATCCCATATTTCAAATTACAGATTTCTAATTACACTACTGTGAATTAGACTAGAATTGACTGGAATTTGGCTGCAAGGTAACATAATTTAAAACCACTATGTTTCAGTTTCTTTTCACTTTCACCCCCATCCTCCATTCTTTCTTCCTATCCCCTGTAATCCCCCCACCTAGTAAGGAATTAGTAATTTCCCCTCCATTCTCCCCACCCATCTCACCTCCTCCTCAGAACTGTTCCTCCACATACAATCCTTCTTACCAAGACACACACGGCCACATCATGTATTATCCTGCTCCTACATTCTAATGCTCTGTCTGCTACTCCTCATCGCTGGCGATGTATCCCCAAATCCTGGCCCTCCTCAACTCATCCCCACACTCATTTCTAACACCCTGCCACGATCCTCCACACGTTTCTGCAACCATGACAACCTCATACCTATCCATCCACACCCTCTCCCCCGGTCCCACTACCCGGAGAACTATGGAACGCACGTTCCGACTGCAATAAACAGTCATTTATCCATGACCTCTTTATCACCAACAAACTCTCCTTCCTTGGCATCACTGAAACCTGGCTCACCCCCTCTGACTCAGTCTCTCCAGCTGCGCTTTCCTATGGCGGATTCCATCTCTCTCACACCCCTCGCCCCAGCAACAAACGTGGTGGAGGGGTTGGCTTACTCCTGTCTGATACCTGCTCCTTTACCCCTATTCAACTTCCACCCTCCGCTGCTATTCCCTCGTTCGAGGTGCACTCCGTCCGCATCTATTCCCCCTCCAACCTCCAACTGGCTGTCATCTACCGCCCCCCGGAAATAGCCATCTCCACCTTTCTCGACCACTTCACCACCTGGCTACTCCATTTCCTCTCTGCTGACATCCCCACCATCATCATGGGCGATTTCAACATCCCCATTGAAACTTCCACCCCGGCTGCCTCTAAACTTCTATCGCTCATGGCTTCCCTCGGCCTCACTCAATGGTCCTCTGCAGCCACTCACAAAGATGGTCACACGCTGGACCTTATCTTCACCCGCCTCTGTTCCCTCACTAATCTCACTAACTCATCACTCCCTGTTGTGAATGTGTTAGAAATGAATTCTGAGCAGAAGCTCCCTCTGGTGGTTACAAACAGTACTGAACTATTCAATGAAGATTGTGAAGATTGGCAATCAGGTGTTACAGACTGGTCTTATATAAGGGAGGTTCCCTCCCATCAGGGTTGCCGGTGATCAATTGTTCTTGTCTCAACTTTGGTTCCTGGTTCACTTGGAAGCTAGCTGTGTCTTGCCTGCATCTTCTGCTAACAGATAAGATATTTTCTGCTTTTATTTTTGTGCTTGCTTTTTGCATTTTGTCCTGCACTTCTGTGGAGGTCAGCCAGGTCCCCTCCGGGGGCTTGTGCTCCTCTCAGTTTATCTGAGCCACTGTTATTTGTTCATTTGCCTTTTCCAGTTTTTTCAGTGGCTGCTGCTTAGTTTTGTTACACCAGAGAACTAATTTAGGTGGTAGAAGTCGTGTGATCTCAGGTGTTTTTGCAATTAGTGTGTTGGTATTTTTTTAGGGTTTTTTGGATTGCAGTAAGTGTCCTTCCTATCCTTTTCTTTCTAGGAAGATTGGGCCCCAACATTTGCTCATACTATTTTCTGTCTGTGTCTGTATTTCCTCTTGTCTAACCGCCAATTACATGTTTGGGGGCTTCCTATGTTCTTTGGGGATCTGCTCCGGGGCAGATAGTTTTCCTCTTTCTATCTTTAGGTGTAGTTAGCTTCTCAGGCTGTGACGAGGCGTCTAGGACCAACGTAGGTACGCTCCACGGCTGCCTTTAGTTGTGGTGGTTAGTCAGGGTACTGCAATCCAGTAGATTCCAACCTCTCTGGTGTATTGCCTTTTTTGCTTGCTCTCTTCAGCCTACCAAATCATAACAGTATCACAGGCCAAACTGAAAATGATATGGTACTCACAGAAGGGAAAGATAGTGTAAAAAAAAAAAAAAAAAAGTTGTCAGAGATATATATATTTTTTTTCTTTCCCTCTTTTTCTCTGGGTGCTGAGGATTTTTTTTTCTCTCAATGGAGTTTGCACAGTTGTCTGGCCGTGTGGATCAGCTTGCCACTGAAGTTCTGAGTATTGCTACCTATCTTGCAGGGTTGCCGGTTGTGGAACCTAGGATCCCCATGCCAGATTTGTTTTTAGGGGATCGAGCTAAATTTCTGAATTTCAAAAATAACTGTAAATTGTTTTTTGCCTTAAAACCTAAGTCCTCAGGGAACGCAGCACAGCAGGTTCAAATTGTCATCTCTCTCCTGCGCGGCGATCCTCAGGATTGGGCTTTTTCCCTGACACCTGGGGATCCTGTTTTGAGTAATGTTGATGCATTTTTTCTGGCTCTGGGGTTATTGTACGATGAACCTAATGTCACTGATCAAGCTGAAAAAGCCTTGTTGGCATTATATCAGGGGCTTGAGGACGCTGAGTTATACTGTCAGAGATTCCGAAGGTGGGCAGTCCTGACCAAATGGAATGATGATGCTTTGGCAGCCCTTTTTCGGAAGGGTCTGTCAGAGAATGTAAAAGATATTATGGTGGGTTTCCCTGCTCCCTCTGGTCTCAATGATTCTATGTCATTAGCGATTCAAATTGACAGATGTTTGCGTGAGCGTAGAGGTATGCGTGGAATAGTGTTGCCTTGTGAACCAGCTGCTGAACCCATGCAGTGTGATAGAGTGGCTTCTGGGGCACAGCGTCATGAGTTTCGAAAACGCAATGGGTTATGTTTCTACTGTGGTGACGCCTCTCATGCTATTTCAGTCTGCCCTAAGCGGGGAAGACGTTTTGCACGCTCAGTTTTTTTTGGTAGTGTTCAGACTAAATTTCTGTTGACTGTTACCCTGATTTGCTCCCTGTCCACATTTTCTGCTCAGGCTTTTGTTGATTCGGGAGCAGCTATTAACCTGATGGATTTTGTTTTTGCTAAACATTGTGGGTTTCCCTTGATACCCCTACGGAAGTCTATTCCCCTACTGGGGATTGATTCTACCCCTTTGGCTGAGAATAAACCCCAGTTCTCTACTCAGGTGATAATGAGGGTTGAACCTGATCATCAGGAGAGTTGCAAATTTTTGGTGCTATATAATCTGCATGACATTATTGTACTAGGTTTCCCTTGGTTACAGTCTCATAATCCTGTTTTGGATTTGAAATCTGTGTCTGTAACCAGTTGGGGCTGCCAATGTGTTAATGCCAGCACTCCTGTTTATTCTGCCTCTCCCCAGGCTCAGGATGTTCCTGACTTTTTGACTGATTTTTCTTATGTGTTTAGTGAAAGTAAATCTGCATCCTTGCCCCCCCATAGGAGTTATGACTGCGCTATTGAATTAGTGCCTGGTAGTAAATTCCCTAAAGATCGCCTTTTTAACTTGACTGTACCTGAACATGACGCTATGCAGTCTTATATCAAGGAGTCATTGGAGAAGGGTCATATCAGACCATCCTCTTCACCCTTGGGTGCCGGTTTTTTCTTTGTGGCCAAAAAGGATGGTTCATTAAGGCCGTGTATTGATTATCGTCTCTTGAACAATATCACTGTGAAATATCAATATCCGTTACCCTTGATTTCTGACCTGTTTTCCAGGGTGAAAAGTGCTACTTGGTTTACCAAGCTTGACCTCAGGGGGGCGTATAACCTTATTCGCATTAAGCACAGGGATGAATGGAAGACGGCATTTAATACCCCAGAGGGGCATTTTGAGTACCTAGTGATGCCCTTTGGGCTCACTAATGCTCCTTCCGTCTTCCAGTCCTTCATGAATGACATTTTCAGGGATTTTGTGGATACATTTCTGATTGTTTATTTGGATATCTTGATTTTTTCCAATGACTGGGACTCTCATGTGAAACATGTTCGGACTGTGTTCCAGATTTTGAGAGAGAATGCTCTGTATGTGAAGGGATCAAAGTGTCTTTTTGGCGTACAGAGGATCTCATTTCTGGGATTCATTTTGTCCCCATCTGTTATTGAAATGGACCCGGTCAAGGTTCAGGCCATCTGTGATTGGGTCCAACCTACTTCATTAAAGGCTCTTCAGAGATTCTTGGGTTTTGCCAATTTTTATCGTAAATTTATTGGTAATTTCTCTGTTATTGTTAAACCATTGACTGATTTGACCAAGAAGGGTTCTGATGTGGTGAATTGGCCTCCTGAGGCAGTCTCTGCGTTTCAGGAACTTAAGCAGAGACTCACTTCTGCTCCTGTTCTACGGCAGCCTGATGTTTCTCTGCCATTTCAGGTGGAGGTTGATGCCTCTGAAATTGGGGCAGGTGCCGTTTTGTCCCAAAGAGATCCAGAGACCTCTAAAAGTAACCCTTGTGCCTTTTTCTCTCGAAAATTTTCTCCAACTGAACGTAATTATGACGTGGGTAATCGGGAGTTATTGGCCATGAAGTGGGCTTTTGAAGAGTGGAGACATTGGCTGGAGGGAGCCAAACATCAGGTGGTGGTCCTCACGGACCATAAGAATCTGGTTTATCTGGAATCAGCCAAGCGACTTAATCCTAGATAGGCCAGGTGGGCCTTGTTTTTCACACGTTTTAATTTTGTGGTTTCCTTTCTTCCTGGCACTAAGAATGTTAAAGCGGATGCCCTCTCGAGGAGTTTCCTTGCGGACTCTCCTGAGTTATCTGATCCTGCTGTTATTTTGAAAGAGGGTGTAGTTCTTTCCGCCATCTCGCCCAATTTGAGACTGGCTCTGGAAGGGTGTCAGGAGGATAGGCCCGAGCGCTGCCCTATTGGGAAATTGTTTGTCCCAGACCGGTGGAAAAAGAGTGTGATGTCTGAGATTCATTGTTCCGCATTGGCCGGTCATCCCGGAATTTTTGGTACCAGAGACTTGGTTAGTCGGTCCTTTTGGTGGCCTACTTTGTCTCGTGACGTCAGGGAATTTGTGCAGTCCTGCGGGACTTGCTCTCGCTCCAAGCCTTGCTCTCGCTCTAGTGGTTTGTTGATGCCATTGCCTGTGCCCAAGAGACCATGGACCCATATCTCTATGGATTTCATTTCTGACCTCCCTGTTTCTCAGAGAATGACCGTTATCTGGGTGATTTGTGATAGGTTTTCCAAAATGATACATCTTGTGCCATTACCTAAGTTGCCTTCCTCCTCCGAATTTGTGCCTTTGTTCCTTCAGCACGTGGTTTGGTTACACGGCATTCCTGAGAACATTGTGTCTGACAGAGGAGTCCAGTTTGTTTCCAGATTTTGGAGGACTTTTTGTTCTAAACTTGGTGTTCAATTGTCTTTCTACTCGGCATTTCATCCTCAGACCAATGGACAAACTGAGAGAACAAACCAGACATTGGCGACTTATCTGAGATGCTTTGTGTCTGCTGATCAGGATGACTGGGTCTCTTTTTTGCCTTTGGCTAAGTTTGCTCTTAATAATAGGGCTAGCTCTGCCACTTTGATGTCTCCATTTTTCTGCAATTTTGGGTTTCACCCTCGATTTTCTTCGGGACAGACGGAGGCTTCTGTCTGTCCAGGTGTTGACTCTGTTGTGGAGCGTATGCAGCAGATTTGGGACCAGGTAGTGGAGAGGTTGTCCCTCTCTCAGGAGAGGGCCCAGCGGTTTGCCAACCGGCATAGGACTGATGGTCCTCGGTTTGAAGTGGGGGACTTTGTCTGGTTGTCCTCAAGAAATATCCCTATGAGAGTTGCATCTCCTAAGTTTAAGCCTAGGTTCATTGGACCTTATAAGATCATGGAGATTCTTAATCCTGTTTCCTTTCGTTTCCTTCTTCCAGGGACATTTAAGATCCATAACGTGTTCCACAAGTCCTTATTGAAGAGGTTTGTCGAGCCAGTGGTTCCTATGGCTGCGCCTCCTGACCCTGTTTTGATTGAGGGCAATCTGGAGTATGTGGTTGAGAAAATATTGGATTCTCGTTTTTCTAGACGTAAACTCCAGTATTTGGTTAAGTGGAGAGGTTATGGTCAGGAGGACAATTCTTGGGTGTTTGCTTCGGACATCCATGCTAGGAGACTGATCCGTGCGTATCACAGAGCTCATCCTGACCGACTTGGTTGCCCAAATGAGGGTTCGGTGACCCCTCCTCAAGGGGGGGGTATTGTTGTGAATGTGTTAGAAATGAATTCTGAGCAGAAGTTCCCTCTGGTGGTTACAAACAGTACTGAACTATTCAATGAAGATTGTGAAGATTGGCAATCAGGTTTTACAGACTGGTCTTATATAAGGGAGGGTCCCTCCCATCAGGGTTGCCGGTGATCAATTGTTCTTGTCTCAACTTTGGTTCCTGGTTCACTTGGAAGCTAGCTGTGTCTTGCCTGCATCTTCTGCTAACAGATAAGATATTTTCTGCTTTTATTTTTGTGCTTGCTTTTTGCATTTTGTCCTGCACTTCTGTGGAGGTCAGCCAGGTCCCCTCAGGGGGCTTGTGCTCCTCTCAGTTTTTCTGAGCCACTGTTATTTGTTCATTTGCCTTTTCCAGTTTTTTCAGTGGCTGCTGCTTAGTTTTGTTACACCAGAGAACTAATTTAGGTGGTAGAGGTCGTGTGATCTCAGGTGTTTTTGCAATTAGTGTGTTGGTATTTTTTTAGGGTATTTTGGATTGCAGTAAGTGTCCTTCCTATCCTTTTCTTTCTAGGAAGATTGGGCCCCAACGTTTGCTCATACTATTTTCTGTCTGTGTCTGTATTTCCTCTTGTCTAACCGCCATTACATGTTTGGGGGCTTCCTATGTTCTTTGGGGATCTGCTCCGGGGCAGATAGTTTTCCTCTTTCTATCTTTAGGTGTAGTTAGCTTCTCAGGCTGTGACGAGGCGTCTAGGACCAACGTAGGTACGCTCCACGGCTGCCTTTAGTTGTGGTGGTTAGTCAGGGTACTGCAATCCAGTAGATTCCAACCTCTCTGGTGTATTGCCTTTTTTGCCTGCTCTCCTCAGTCTACCAAATCATAACAACTCCCCCTGTCTGACCACAACCTACTGACATTCTCTTCCCTCTCCTCTGTTAGTACGCATCCCCCACTCCACAAACTCACCCACCCTCGCAGAAATCTCAAACACCTCAATTTACAATCGCTCTCTGAGTCCTTCCTCCCTCTCACAGACATAGCCTCACTTAATGACACAGATGCTGCTGCCACAATTTATAACACCACAATAAAAGCCACACTTGATTCGGCCGCCCCCCTCATGCAGAGCAAAACTCGTACAATCAACAGGCAGCCCTGGCTGACTGGCCTGACCAAAGAACTGAGACGGGCTTCCAGGGCTGCCGAGCGGAGATGGAAGAGAACCCATTCTACCGAGCACCTCAACGCATACAAGCAGTCCCTTGCCAGCTTCAAGTTCACGCTGTTTGCCGCAAAACAAACTTACTTCGCATCTCTCATATCCTCTCTGTCTCACAACCCTGAACAGCTCTTCAACACTTTCAATTCTCTACTCCGTCCCCCAGCACCTCCTCCCTCTCCTCTCATTTCTGCTGAAGACTTTGCCTCCTTCTTTAAGCAAAAGATTGATACGATCAGAGAAAGCTTTGGCCCGCAGCCGCCAATGCCCCTCTTAGCCACTCAGCCCTGTTCCTCCAAAACCAGCTTCACCACCATGACAGAAGATCAGCTCTCCATTCTCCTGTCACGATCACACCTCACCACTTGCGTGCTTGACCCACTCCCGTCCCACCTCATCCCTAACTTTGCCACAGTCTTCATCCCTACTCTCACACACCTCTTCAACCTTTCACTTACAAATGGTGTCTTTCCTTCATCCTTCAAACATGCCTCAATCACTCCCATCCTCAAAAAGCCCTCCCTCGACCCATCCTCTGTGTCTAACTATCGCCTGATATCTCTTCTCCCCTACGCCTCAAAACTACTGGAACAGCATGTATATCTCGAACTGTCCTCCCACCTCTCCTCCTCTTCCCTCTTTGACCGTTTACAATCCGGCTTCCGACCACATCACTCAACTAAAACTGCCCTAACTAAAGTCACTAACGACCTGCTAACCGCCAAGAGCAAGCGACACTACTCTGTCCTCCTTCTCCTGGACCTGTCTTCTGCCTTCGACACCGTGGACCATTCCCTCCTGCTACAGATTCTCTCATCTCTTGGCATCACAGACTTAGCCCTGTCCTGGATCTCATCATACCTAACAGACCGAACATTCAGTGTCTCCCTTTCACACACCACCTCCTCACCTCGCCCCCTGTCTGTCGGTGTTCCTCAAGGCTCAGTCCTAGGACCCCTACTCTTCTCCATCTATACTTTCGGCCTGGGACAGCTCATAGAATCCCACGGCTTGCAGTATCACCTCTACGCCGATGACACGCAGATCTACCTATCTGGACCTGACCTCACCTCCCTACTGACCAAAATCCCACAGTGTCTGTCTGCTATCTCAACCTTCTTTTCTGCTCGCTTTCTCAAACTGAACATGGACAAAACAGAATTCATCATCTCTCCCCCACCTCATTCTTCCCCTCCACCAGACCTATCCATCAATGTCAATGGCTGCTCGCTTTCCCCAGTCCCGCATGCTCGGTGCCTTGGGGTGATCCTCGACTCTACCCTCTCTTTCAAACCACATATCCAAGCCCTCGCCACCTCCTGCCGCCTCAGAATCAAAAATATTTCCCGGATCCGCTCATTCCTCAACCATGAAACCACAAAAACACTAGTGCACGCCCTTATCATCTCCCGCCTCGACTACTGCAATCTCCTACTGTCTGGCCTCCCCTCTAGCACTCTGGCACCACTCCAGTCCATCCTACACTCTGCTGCCCGACTAATCCACCTGTCTCCCCACTATTCCCCAGCCTCCCCCCTATGCCAGGCCCTTCACTGGCTTCCTATTGCCCAGAGGCTTCAGTTCAAAACCCTAACCATGACATACAAAGCCATCCACAACCTTTCTCCTCCATACATCTGTGACATGGTCTCCCGCTACCTACCCACACGCAACCTTCGATCCTCTCAAGATCTCCTTCTCGACTCCCCCCTCATCTCTTCTTCCCACAACCGCATACAAGACTTCTCCCGGGCTTCCCCCATACTCTGGAACTCCCTGCTGCAAAACATCAGACTTTCACCAACAACGGAAACCTTCAAGAAGAACCTGAAGACCCACCTGTTCCGACAAGCCTACAGCCTACAATGATCCTCAGTCTACTGAACCATCGCACGACCAGCTCTACCCTTTCCTAATGTATCCTCACCCATCCCTGTAGACTGTGAGCCCTCGCGGGCAGGGTCCTCTCTCCTTCTGTACTTGTGTGTCCCTTGTCTAGCACGTTTATTGTACCTGTCTATATTTTTCCCTTTTCATATGTAAAACGCCATGGAATAAATGGCGCTATATAAATGTGTAATAATAATAATATTAAAAAGTCTTCATTTATTGATATCCACAACGCATTTCAACGGAATAGCTCCGTCTTCCTCAGGTGGCAGTTATACATAGAATGGAGTAGGAAAGCTATATAAAGGTGGAGCAGCAAATGAAAATTAAAAGGCAATTAATCAGAATACCTACATGATTAAAAATGCAAATGTGACTGCAAAAAAGAAAAAAAAAAAAAAAACAGATAAATTGAATAAAACTAACCTAAAAACGACATAAAAACAATGTGCACAAGGAAAAATAAATGAAAATGAACAAATAAATAAATCTCAAAATGCCTATATTACGTGACTTTTTCAATAGTGAGGTTTAACCCCTCAGGGGCCAGTGTACCAAGTTTAACAATCCAGAAACTCTCCCTTATTATATTATTATACCGATCAGGCATATCATCTGGTATCTGGTCAATAACAGTGAGTTTTAACGAATTCAAATTCTTTTGGTGCACTAGGCAGAAATGTTTTGAGAGACTGTGTAGCATGAACCCATTTCGGATATTTTGACGGTGCTTGTTGAGCCTTGCATGCATTGTCTGTATCGTCCGACCGATGTACTGCAACCCACAACCACACTCAATTAAATAAATAATGTAGCACGATTGGCAATTGACATGACAGTTGATTTTAAAACTGGTGCCTGTGGTACGAGATTGAAATTCTTGCACCCCATTCATAATAGAGACGCAACATAAACACTTAGAGGTCCTACATGCAAAACAACCCGGATTAGAATTTATCCGGGTTGCAGATGAAGATAAGGACTTGAGAGTTGTGTTGCTGGGGGCAACTAGATTTTGAAGAGTTCGGTTTTTCCGAAAAATTGACAATAATTTTGGGCCTAGTAGCAGTGTGTTATGATTTGGTAGCTGAGGAGAGCAGGCAAAAAAGGAAATACACCAGAGAGGTTGGAATCTATGGGATTGCAGTACCCTGACTAACCACCACAACTAAAGGCAGCCGTGGAGCGTACCTACGTTGGTCCTAGACGCCTCATCACAGCCTGAGAAGCTAACTACACCTAAAGACAGAAAGAGGAAAACTATCTGCCCCGGAGCAGATCCCCAAAGAACATAGAAAGCCCCCAAACATGTAATGGCGGTTAGACAAGGGAAATACAGACACAGACAGAAAATAGTATGAGCAAACGTTGGGGCCCAAACTTCCTAAATAGAAAAGGATAGGAAGGACACTTATGCAATTCCAAAAAACCCTGAAAAGTACCAACTCTACTAATTACAAAAACACCTGAGATCACACGACCTCTACCACCTAAATTAGTTCTCTGGTGTAACAAAACTAAACAGCAGCCACTGAAAAAACTGGAAAAGGCAAATGAAAAACAACAGTGGCTGAACTAAACTGAGAGGAGCACAAGCCCCCGGAGGGAACCCGGCAGACCCCCACAGAAGTGCAGGACAAAATGCAAAAAGCAAGCACAAAAAACTAAAAGAAGAAAATGTCTTATGTGTTAGCAGAAGATGCAGGCACGAAACAGCAAGCTACAAAGTGAACAGGAATCAAAGATGAGACCAGAACAATTGATCACCGGCAACCCTGATGGGAGGGAACCTTCCTTATATAAGACCAGTCAGTAACACCTGATCGCCAATCTTCACAATCTTCATTGGATAGTTCAGTACTGTTTCTAACCACCAGAGGGAGCTTCTGCTCAGAATTCATTTATAGCACATTCACAACAGCAGTGTCTGCTAGTCAGCGGATTAACCCAGCTGTTAAGCAAGCTACACCACCTGTAGTTTGGACACTTAATTTTTTCAAAGGAAATGCTTCGGGCCCCTGGGACAATCAGTGAAGAGCATCGGGGAGGCACCCCAAGGCACAGGGGCTGTAAGTGGCGGTAGGACGCCTTGCAGTGGACCGCCAAGCTCGATCCTTATAAAAGCTTTTTAACTGCAGCAGCTTTACTGGACGCTACTGGACCTGGCATTACCGCGGCTGCTGGCATGAGACTTGCCCTCCAATAGATCCTTGTAAAAGGATTTAAAGTGTACTCATTCAAATTAGAGAGACAATTTAAATAAAAAAGATTAGACCTGCCTCCACTGCAGGGGGGCTCGCTCGACCCACCAGCGGACAGGCACCAGTATTGGGAGAGGGGGGCTGGCCGTCAGCTTCATCAAGTAGCCTTTACCCTCATCCTCCACATCACACACAGTACAGTTATCAGAGTTGGCACCCCAATTACCCTTGTTTCCCCCCGCGCCACAACTCTTCAACCGCTCAACCTACCTAGAGTACAAATAATATAATTGCGCAGCATGGATTCACGGGACAAGGCTTGGACCTGCATTTCTAACTTAAACATTGGTAAGTGGATGAGTGACAGCTGTTGGCCTGGTGCTCTGAGAGCCCTGCCAAATTCAGGCAACAGACATGAAGGAGACCCGACTTGGAGTCCAAATATTTCCAAAAATTAGGTGCAGACCCCAGGAAAAGTGGCATCAATTGACTCACAGTAAAAACTTCTGGGAGTACTCTGCAAAAAGTCTCTGTTTGTACTGTACCAAAAAACATCTATTTGTACTGTACCTAAAAGCCTCTGGGAGTACTGTGCCAAAAAAGCCTGTGCGAGTACTGTGACAAAAATACTCTAGGACTAATGTACCAAAAAGTCTCTGTACTGCAACAAAAAGCCTCTGGGAGTACTATGCCAAAAAGTCTCGGTTTGTACTGTACCAAAAAGCCTCTTTGAATAGGCATGAGCAAACTTTTTTAAGGTTCTGTTCGGTTCGGATTAGTTAATGTCCCGATGTTCGCCGAACAGTTTGTCGAACATATCAGTACCCCATTGAATTCAATGGGAAGCAAAGCCAAGTGCATAGACACCACCTCCAGGGGAGCCAAAAATCTTCCAAAACAGCTCAAATTAGGGGCAGACACCAGGAAAAGTGGCATCAATTGACCCACAGTAGAAATTTGTAAGTGAGCACACAACGACCGTGCTTTTTGCATCAGCGCATCCAGGCCAGGATAGTGGTGGAGAAATTGCTGTACCACTAGGTTGAGGAAGTGAGCCATGCAAAGCACGTGTGTGAGGTTGCCCCGGTGTAAGGCTGCCACCTGGTTTGCATCATTATCGCAATCTGCTTTCCCTGCTTCCAGGTTCAGTGAAGACAACCATTGCTGAAATGAGCTCTGGCTGTACAGTATGGAGGTGGAGGGGATTCCATCTGCATGGTTGGAACGTGTGTCTCATTAAGGGAGAGGTTGTTGTCACAGGTGGACGCCCTAGTGGTGGTGGGGGAGGCAGAAACACTGGAGAAAGTGTTAGATACAGAGGTTTGTCCCACAAGCCTTGGGGATTCCAAGACTTGGTGCCTAGTGGTTTAGTTCACCATCCCTTGGTGTGTAGTGGTTTAGTTCTCCAGCCCTTGGTGTTTAGTAGTTTAGTACTCCATCTTCTGGAGTGTAGTGGTTTAGTTCTCCATCTCTTGGTGTGCAGTGGTTAGTTATCCAACCCTAGGTATTTAGTAGTCTAATTCTCCAACCCATGTATTCTAGTTGTTTAGTTCTTCATCCTGTGGTGTGTTTTTTTTAGTTATCCATCTCCAAGTGCCCTGAAAGCATTGAAAATTCTAAGACATGTGGAGCAGACCCTTCCCTGCCTGCCCCCACAGTCACCAGAGTCACCCATTGCCCAATCACTGAGATGTAATGCCCCTGGCCCTGCTTGCTCATCCAGATGTCAGTGGTGAAATGCACCCTAGCAGAAAGATGTTGCCTGCAACATTCTGGTGTAGCACAGGCACAACTTTCTTAGAGAAGTATGGGCAACTGGCACTGGGGGACTGCAATGGCAATCAGCTTTTGGAAACCATCTGTATACACCAGGTGGAAAGGCAGCATTTCTGTGGCCAACAGATTGGAGATGATGAAGTTCAAGCTCTTAGCCTAGGCATGTGTAGGAGGAAACAATCTTTTACATGACCACAACTGCAGGACAAAGGGCTGGCTGCTGTGCTGAGAGAGGGTGGAGTAAGGTGAACCCGACAAACTGCTGGACTGTGAATGAGGTGAAAGTATAAACGTTATGGTGGATTGAGAAATATGTGATGTTTTCAGTGTCTGAGATCGGTCAAAAACAGCATGCATATCCAGTTCTGTAACACCTGACAGACTCTCACTCGCCCAGGCCACAATTGGATATTCCGTGGCCGGAGACCTGCGTGAGAACACTTGCCATGGTGATGACGAAGCAGCAGATGCAGTTGATGGGGTGGCTGGAGTCTTTTTTACGAAGTTGGCAGACAATATGAGTTGGGTAATCGTTTTCGGTCTCAAAAAAGGCCCAGGCTAGGCAACCCTTGCCGTCCATGAGAATTGCAGACCTGAGACCGCTGCTGATCACAGTCAGTTGTAGCTGAGGATGCAGTGCTTGTCGTGGTTGTATCACTCCTTGTCTGTGTGGGAAGCTACAATATAATCTACTCATCGTCCTCCTCCTCCACTTCTTCTGGTGAGTTACTCAGCTGCATGCCACTGGGTTCACAGGAAGTGGTATCTACAACCTCATGATCATCCTCTTTGCTCTCCCACTCATCGCTCTGAGAGTCACCCTCCTCCTTTTCCTGCCCTGACAGCACAGTCCATTTGCACCTCACTGAGTCTCATCAGCATCACCTCCACCCCCCAGGGGTTAACATCTGGTGATTAGGGTCTGGATTCTGTTCGGACTCTACTTCGCCTGGTCCGCCCGTCAATGGAAAAAAATTTTGAGCATCGGTGCAGATGCTTTCCTCCTCATGAGTCTGTAAATCTTTGGAATATATCTCTGATGCTCATGGAATAGAAAGTGCAAACAGCTCTGCAGACTTGCCCATCTGTGGTTCCCCATGATCAGTTGGGCGGTAGGAGAGTTGTGACATGAAGAGAAACAAGGGTAACAAGGGTAATTGGGGTGCCACCTCTGAGGACTGTACTGTGTGTGATGTTAAGGTGGAGGAAGAGGAGAAGAGGCCACTTTATGCAGCACTTGCCATCCACTGGAGCACATGCCCTTTCCTCTCCCTGCTGGCTACAACTCAAAAATATTTCCTGGATCCATACATTCCTTAATCAAGAATCTGCAAAAACCCTAGTCCATGCACTCATCTCCCTCCTCAACTACTGCAACTTCCTGCTTTGTGTCCTCCCTTCTAACAGTCTTGCACACCTGCAATCTATCTTAAATTCTGCCACCTGACTAATCCACCTATCCCCCAGCTATTCCCTTGCCTCTCCTCTGTCAATCCCTTCACTGGCTCCCCATTACCCAAAGACTCCAGTTCAAAACCCTAATTATGGCATACAAAGCCATCCACTACATGTCTCCTCCATTCATCTGTGACCTAGTCTCCCAGTACTTATGCGCACACAACCTCCAATCCTCACAAGATCTCCTTCTCTACTCCTCTCTTATCTCCTGTTTCCACAATTTCTCCCGTGCATCCCCTCTACTCTGGAACTCTCTACCCCAACATATCAGAGTGTCACCTACTATGGAAACCTTCAAAACAAAACTGAAGAACCACTTCTTTCGACCAGCCTACAACCTACAGTAATCATCGTTCCACCATACCGCTGTACGACCAGCTCTACCAGTCTCATTCATTTGTGTTGCCTGTAGCAGTAGGGCTCCCAGACCAACAGGCCTGCACTTATTTTCAGTCAACTACCTGTGTTACTATCCTTAATTGTTTCTAACAATAGTCGTCTATGAAGCTGATATTTATGCCACCTAAGTGTGGCTGAGCAGAAAAGCAGTTTGAGCTATTGCATGAGGCATCAGGGATCACAATACATCATGGCTATTCCTGTCCATCACCCCCTCTTAATTTGAACTTAAATTCAAAGCTTTAAATGCTGGCTCTGATCCTGGCTAATAAATGGCCCATGCTTGACTGTTGTGGTGCCATTATAATATTTCTACTGTGGGTCAATTGATGCCACTTTTCCCGGTTTCTGACCCTAATTTTTGGACATATTTGGACTTTAAGTTGAGTCTCCTTCATGTGCATTGTCTGAATTTGGCAGGGATCTCAGGGCACCCGGCCTACACCTGTCACTCATCCACCTGTTACTGATAAATGTTTAAGCTAGAAATGCTGGTCCAAGCCCAGTCCCATGCATCCATGCTGCACAAATATACTATTTGTACTCTGGATCAATTTATGCCACTTTTCCTGGTATCTACCCCTTATTTGAGTTGTTTTGGCAGCTTTTTGCCCCCCCTGTAGGTGTTGTGTATGCGTTTGTTTTTGCCTCCCATTGAATTCAATGGGGTACGGATATGTTCGACAAACTGTTCGGCAAATATCTAATCCGAACCGAGCAGAACCTTGAAAGGTTTGCTCATCACTACTCCCAGAGACTTTTTTTGTACAGTACAGAGGCATTTTGGCACAATACTCACAGAGGCTTTTTGTTGTAGTACAAACAGGCTTTTTTGGTACATTACTCCAAGAGGATTTTTGGTACAGTGCACACAGTGTCTTTTTTGAAACCTTACTCCCAAAAAACATGGCTGCAAAGTAGAAAACTTTTTTGGAAACAATACTTGTATAGACACATCTGTAGAATAAAATATTTTTTCTGCCCACAAATGGGAAAGAGACGGCTGCATAGTAGAAATTTTTCTTTGGAACACTGCTCTTAAAAATACGGCTGCAGAGTAGAAATTTTTATTTAGAAACATTACTCATATAGGCACAGCAGTAGAAAAAAAGAATCTTTTTGTCCAACAAATGGGAAAGAGACAGCTGCATGGTAGAAATCGTTTTTATAAACACTACTACCGCACCTGTACGAAGTGCAGATAAGCCATACTGTCCCACACCGCAATCCGTTTCTGCAATATTTGGTTTTGAACATGTACATGAAAATTCTCAGAGGGCTCGCGGTGATCTCATCGAGGTCACAGTGAAGTGAGCCAGGGAACGTACCTTCAGTGACCATCCATTACCTATATGACGTCACTGCTTATCACTGAAACTGCGCTCGCAGGCCCTCATTGTCTCCTGGTTTTCAGCCTGAACGGCCGCAACATGGCAGGTTGTAAACCAGATATCGTAGAGATGGATTACAGCGTGGGACAGTATGGCTTATCTTCATTTTGGACAGGTGAGGGATATGGCTGTTTACTGTTTTTTTTTTAAACATGGGACATGGGCATCTGTAGATTAGGCATAAGGTGAGTATTTTTGTTGTTTACTATTTTCTGTTTTTACAGAGGGCAAGGGCTTCAATGGAGGAAGCGTAAGGTGATTATAACTGCTTTTTTATTTTTAAATAAATGTGTAAAATGGGCAATTTTGTTTTATTTCAAATAAAGGACTTTATTGTTGCTGTGTGTTTATTTCCAAACTTATGAAAATAAGGAGTACCTGTAAAATAAAAGATGGTCAAAAACTGTGTGATTATTTCATTAAAATGATTTTTAATTAAAGTGTGTGCTTTATTTTTATTTCATACAATATGATTAATAATTGAGAGTTGTCTAATTGACAACTCTCAATTATTAACCAGGCTTAAAGTCACCTTTCAATAGCAAGGTGGCTTTAACCCATTATTAACCCATTAGCCACCGCTACAGGGCAACGGGAATAGACGGGCAAAGTGCCCGAAAGGGCGCATCTAATTATAGATTTGCCTTTTCTGGGTTGGCTGGGGCAGATGTTAGTAGCCAGGGGAGCACAAAATAAATGCACCCTCCCTATGCTATTATTATCTGCCCCCACTCGCTGGCTTTGTCTGTCTGGTTGAGAAAATAGCCGGGAGCCCACACATTTTTTTTTCAACGAATTTACACCTTTAATTAACCCCTACATGTATGAAATTTTGCACACATACACTCATGTAATTGTTAGTGAAAAACATATATCAAACTACATGAAATGACATGGTTAACTGTATGTAAACCATGTGTCATTTCATGTTGGGTCTGTAATTTCACAAAAGCCGGCAATTGAATTAGCGGCTATTATACTATGTAGAAGTGTATGAACTATAAATATATATATATATGTATATATATATATATCTGTGTCACATTGACATGTATATATATATATTTATGTATTCTATGTGTATATATCTAGTGTTTTGTGAGCTGTCAGTGTGATTTTACAGTATCCGGGGATGAATTGCCGGCTTTTCAAAGGACACCGGTGTGTATAAATCGGACAGCACTAGCACTCCGATTATTTCTCGCACCTATTGACTTGCATTGACGAGTCTCATCCAAAAATCGCTGCAAATTGCAGCATGCAGCGATTTTTTTCTCAGTCCGATTTCAGATGAGAAAAAAATCGCAAATGAGAAGTCACCTATTATATAACATTGGTCCGAGTATAATCCGATTTTTAATCGGATTGCACTCATCCGTTTTTCTCTCCAGTGAGTATGAACCTGACTGATGCTTCGCGTGCTTTCTGCTGAATTTCCCTTAAACACACCCACTCTTCCCGGGTCATGGGGTTTGTCCGGTCCCCTATTCCTTCCCTCGGGCAACATGGGACGCATCCTCGATGGTTTTGGGCCAGGTTCAGTGCAGGTACCCGCAGCCCGGTCTTCCTCCTTACACTCCCCCTCTCCTTTAGCTCGCCATTCCACGGGCGAGAGTTCCTTCATCAGGCAATCACACGCTTCCATTTCTCGAACAATACGCTGCCAAATAAACTGGTCTTGGTCAGACTCATAACGAGTGGGAGGTATTCCAGCTGTCGTCCGTTCAGTATGGTGTAGTTCAGATTAAGTGGTAGAGGCAGATTGAGTGGTATAAGATGGGAGCACGTCTGGGTTCAATGGATCAGCCAACTCTGGAGTTTCAGGCCTCCACACTTCCCTTGGGCTGGCAGGCGGCAAGCTTTCTAAGACGGAGAGTGAGTCAAGTGGTTCCTCCTCATCACAGTCAGGTACCGTGTGGGTGAGCATTTTGGTGGCGTCTGGCACTCTCGCTTCTTCAGGATTCCGTGACAGGCAAGGACGCAACATGCTATGGTGGACTATTCTGGTTGGCAGTCCTTCTTCCCCTTCAGACTGAATCTCATATACTGGCCCATCTGATCCAACTCGGCGTTTCACCCAGTTTGAAGTCTTTTCCCATTGATGTTCTAACTTGCCCTGAGGCCGCTTGTCTCGGACCAACACTTGATCTCCGAGCTTGAGAGCTGTCCCTCAAAGAGGCATTGCTTCATGGTGCTGGCATTCCTGGAACTTAGTCTGCACCAGCCGGTGAAGAGTCTGCAGCCGATGAATGTGTTCTCGGACCCGGGAAGACACCTACGTCCGTCGGTAGTCTTCTCCTGGATCCAGCTTGGTGATTTCCTGTCCTTTTTGCCCGAACAGTAGGGTATACAGAGTGTATCCTGTTGTACTTGTTATACACCCAGACTAATTCAGACACATATTAAGGCCACCGTATTTTCCGATCTTCCTCCAATGTTCGGAGCATCTGAATCAGTGTCTGGTTGAATTGTGTACAATCTCCATTCCCCTGACGATGATAGGGCGTTGTTCTTGACTTCTCTATCTGGTACAGGTGATGCAACTCCTCCATCACTCAACCTTGAAAATAAGCCCCTTGGTCAGAATGGATCCTCTTCATGCAACCGTACACCCAGATGAAGTCTCGACAGATAGCCTGCGTCACTGACTCGGCAGTCTGATCCTGAGTTGGAGTCACGACAGCGAACTTGGTGAAGTGATTGGTCATCACCAGGCCATGTTCATACCCAAGATGTGCTGGGCCCATGGTCAAGTAGTCGATCATCAACAGCTCTGAGGGGGCAGAAGTCGCGATGGTCTGTGTTGGGGTTCTCTGATCTGGAGGCTTGGCTAATTCACAGCTCCGACATCGCTTGCAGGCTCCCTCTACTGCTGCCTTCAATCAGGGGTGATATACCAGCTTCTGCAGCCATTAGAATGTCTTCTCTGGGCCAAAGTGAGCCCCTCTCTCATGGTCCTCTGTAGCCACTACTTGGATCACCTTCTCTGGAAGCACCACTTGCCAGGTGACCCCCAACTCTCGCACCAACTGTACTCTTCTATACAGCAAGCTATCTTCCAGCTAGAGTCTTTACCATTGCCTTAGAATCTGCAGAGTACCAGGGGACAGAATGTCTCTTTCGCACCGGCTGGGGAGTTTCTTCAGGGCCACCCACTGTCTTAGCTGCGCTAGTTCCTTATCTTCACACCCAATCATCCTGGGGTCGCCCCAGCACCTGTTCTCCAGATGCCTCTCTGATCTGTCCCTCTGTTGCCGCCAACGACCTGGCTAGGTCCCGGAAACCAAGAATCTGCCTCCAACTCTTCGTCTTGGTCGCGTCCAGGTCACTCATGGGTCAGTCTCGACAGAGCATCATCATGCGTGTTCTCAGCTCCAGCCCGATATGTGATCTTGTACCGGTACATTGCCATGCGGGGCACCACCATTGTGCCAAGGCCCCCAGTTTTGCATTTTCCAGGTGGGCTAGAGGATTGTTGTCGATACGCACTAGGACTTCGGATCCAGTCAGGTATTCGGCGAACTTCTCTGTCATCGCCCACACTAACGCCAGCAGTTCTAACTTGAATGAGCTGTAATTGTCTGGGGTCTGTTCTGAGTCATGGAGGGACTGGCTCGCATAGGCGATTACTCGTTCTTTCCCATCCTGCATCTGCAACAGCACGGCCCTCAGCCCATGTAGACTACCATCAGTGTGAAGTATGAAGGGCTGTGAGAAGTCCATGTAAGCGAGTTTTGGAGCCTCAGTCAAGGCCATCTTCAAGGATCGAAAAGCTTTTTCCTGGCTACTTCCCCACTGGATAATCCGATTCTTCTAACCAGACTGCACTCTCTTTAGTAGCTCCAGCAGTGGATTAGTGATATGGGTGAAATTCTTCACGAACCTCAGCTCCAGAAAGGTCCGAACGTCCTTCGCTGTCTTTGGGGTAGGCCAGTCCTGTATCGCCGCTATCTTCTCACGTGCCAGTCTCACTCCTTCAGCGGATACAACATGTCCCAGGTACTCGATCTGCTTACGGAAAAGGTGACATTTTTGGGCTTCACCTTCAGACCGTGCTTCTGTAGACGACTGAACACTTGCTCCAGCAGCCGGAGGTGTTCTTCAAAGGTGGTTGCGTAGACAATGGTGTCGTCCAGGTAGATAAGTGTGGCTTCAAAGTTCAGGTTCCCCAGACACCTTTCCATCAATCGCTGGAACGTTCCAGGAGCGTCAGTCAGGCCAAAGGGCATCCGGTTAAATTCAAACAATCCCATGGGCAGTATGAACGCTGTCTTCGGCCAGTCATGTTCAGCCTTGGGCACCTGCCAGTATCCGCTGGCCAGATCCAGGGATGAGAAATACTCTGCCTTTCCCAAGGCAGAGAGCGACTCTTCAATTCGGGGTAAAGGGTAAGAGTCCTGCACCGTACAAGCATTCAGCCGCCTATAGTTGACACAAAAACGCAGGGTCCCGTCTTTCTTCCGAACTAGGACAATGGGAGCTGCCCATGGGCTCTGGCTCTCCTGTATGACTCAACTCCGCAGCATGTGTGCCAACATTTTCTTTCACTTCTTTGTACATTTGAGGCGGTATCTGTCAGTATCACTCCTGGATCGGCGCGGCACTTCCCGTGGGTATCTCATGGGTAATGGCTGTAGTGGACCCGAAGTCATCCTCATGATGGGCAAAGACATCCTGATAACGTTCCAGTACAGCTTCCACCTGTTGCACCTGCTGCAGTGAAAGTCCCGTCAGTTCAGCCTGCATTTTCTCCAGGATTCGGCGTCCCTCTTTTGTGCTTCCAGGTGGGTGCTCCGGGGTCATGGTGATGGCTACAGTCCATGGGTCTCCCTGCTTCACTGCCAACTGGACGGCCTCCGGTGGTATCAATTCTTCTGGCATTCCCAGCACTTGCGCCACTTCACTCTTGGGCAGAAGAGTAAGATTATCCCCATCCAGGTTAATGCATCGCACCACAATGTTACTATCCTGGACGACGGCTGATGTCCGAGCAATGAGGAGTCCTGAAGGTACCTGGTCCACTAGGGTTGGTTCTATCTGGACTTCCACCTCTTCAAGGGGTCAGGGCCGGTATTAGGCAAAGTGGGGCCCTAGGCAAAGTTTAAAATGGGGCCCCAAATGCTAACATATTGCACATCACACAGAAGCATTTTGGTTGCATTTACATGTGCTGAGTTCAGGACGGTAAATGAGTGTGATCGACAATATTGAAATCGTTCAACACTTGTTTCCTGGCCTCTTTCCACCGTCTGAGAAAGAATGATGGGGACAGAACAATCACTAATGGATCACCATACAGTATCATGTTATCAGCAGCACATCTACAGTTTACACCAGCGATGTACTGCTGAGAACAATGATTTTTGTTCCGGCATAAACAATCCAATCAATTGATGAATATGCAGCAGTTTGCTTGTTTAGTATAATACACCCCATAGTGCTCCATATAGTATAATGTGCACCACCGTTCTCCATATTGTAAAATGCACACCCCATAGTCCTCCATATAATATAATATGCCCCATAGTCCTCCATATAATATAATACACTCCCCATAGTCCTCCATATAGTATAACACACTCCTCATAGTCCTCAAATAGTATAATACACTCCTCATAGCCCTCCATATATTAAAATACACTCAGTCCTCCATATAGTATAATACACTACTCAGTCCTCCATATAGTATAATACACTCCTCATAGTCTTCCATATATTAAAAAAATACATTGCTCCATATAGTATAATGCACCGCCATAGTCATCCATGTAGTACAATTCACTTCCCATAGTATAATGCACCCCATAGTCCTTGATACAGTATAATGCAGCCCACTTATAGTATAAGGCAGCCACCCCATAGAGCATAATGCAATCACCCCACAGAATATAATGCAGCCACTCCACAGAATATCATGTAACCCACATAGCATATCATGCAGCACCCCTTATATAGTATAATGCAGCCCCCATAGAATATAATGCAGCCCCCTTACATAGTATAATGTAGCCCCTCCATAGAATACAATGTAGCTCTCCTCATATAGTATAATGCAGCCCCCATGGAATATAATGTAGCCCCCTCATAAAGTATAATGAAGACCCCATACAATATACTCCAGCCCACCATAGAATATAATGCAGCCCCCCATAGAACACAATGTAGCCCCCTCATATAGTATAATGTAGCCCCTTCATAGAGTATGATGCAATCACCCCTTGTCACAGGGTCTTTCTCCGGTATCACACAATCAACAGAGCAAGAGAAGTGTGAATAATCCCAAGACCTTTATTATAGGCAAAACTAAAAAGGTCTATAAACAAACCACCACACTGAGGAAACAATAGTCCAGAACACGAATGCAGTTCAGTAACAGGATAAATGTCCCATAAGATGAGTCCAATAATCCAGACGACAGAGGATAAAACCAAAGAAACCAATCCTTCTTTCTGACGTGCTGTGTGTCTGTACACCATCCTCTCCACACAGGATCTGACTTCAATCCTCAGACCCACTCCTTATGTCCATAGGTAGTCAGACAGGTTTGATGGCTTTCAGACCTCTCTGACCTGGGAAAGGTGCCTCAGGGATTAAGACACTACAGGGGGTGACTGGCTGCATTTGGATAGCTGAGGGGTCATGAATGGACAATCAGGAGATGTCAGCAGGGGTTCATCAAAAGGCATAGACACATTCAGGCTGCAGATGGTAGGTGAGCTAACTCAATTATCAGCCAAAAGGCTGACAATTGAGACTCTAGACAATATGTGAAATACACAGAAATCAGTAAAATATAAATATACCCAAAATGATACCCACAGAACATATCACACCATCACACCCCTCATAGAATATAATAAATATATTACAGCCCCCATAGAATATAATGTAGCCCCGAATAAAATATAATACAGCCCACCTCCCCATACAATATAATGTAGCCCCATCAAAGAATATGATGCAATCCTCCCTCATAAAATCTAATACAGCCCCCCAGAGAATATAATACAGCCCACCTCCCCATAGAAAATAATGTAGCCCTCCATAGTATATAACACAGCCTCCCCATAGAATATAATTTACCCCATAGTATAAAACGCAGACTCCTCATAGAATATAATGTACCCCCATAGTATATAACACAGCCTCCCCCATAGAATATAATATACCCCATAGTATATGATACAGCCTCCCCCATAGAATATAATGTACCCACATAGTATTTAACACAGCCCACATAGTATATATCACAGCCCACATAGTATATAGCACAGCCCACATAGCATATAGCACAGGCACATAGTATATAACACAGCCCACATAGTATATATCACAGCCCACATAGCATATAACACAGCCCACATAGTATATCGCACAGCCCACATAGTATATAGCAGAGCCCACATAGTATATAGCAGAGCCCACACAGTATATAGCACAGCCCACATAGTATACAGCACAGCCACATAGTTTCTTGCACAGCCCACATAGTATATATCACAGCCCACATAGTATATAGCACAACCACATAGTATATCGCACAGCCAACATCTCCTCCCCAGAATGGTCCCACAGTCCAGTACTCACTGAAATAAAAAAAAACACAATCCTCACCTCTTCTCGTGCCGGCGCTGCTCCCGGCTCCTGTCTCAGCGGCTGCACTGCCCGGCACACAGTGTGTGCGCAATGACATCATCGCGCACCCGCAGTATCAGAAGCAGAGGGGAATGATGGGAGAGACGCTCTCTCCTCCATCATTGCTTTGAACTGTACCGGCAGACGCCAGTATAGCTCAATGTGGCAGCGGTGGGGGGAGTCGGCGCTGGTGGCAGGCGGGCCCCCTGCCTCACAGGAGCCCCATAGCGGCTGCGTGATGTGCTGCTAGCTGGGGGCCCCTGGGGGCGGGGGCTCTAGGCAGCTACCTGCCCTGCCTGCCCCTAACGCCGGCCCTGCGAGGGGCATGCAAGCTCGTATGGCCAATGTGAGCACACTCTGGCCAGGCGGGAGGACGAGTTTAGCAGCTGCAGGGGCTAACACTTTTCCTCGCACTTTCCCTTCACTCTACGTTTCCTGGGCTCGGGCAAAAAGTATCAACTGTTGAAACACCTTCCTCTGGGGGTTTTGTGGTCTCCACTGGTCCAGAAAAGCATCCAGAAATTCGCTGATCAAGAGGGTCCCGAGTTCTTTTAACACATTCCCAGAGTCACTGGAGAGCCATTGCTATTTTCTCCAGCGGCCAGAATGACTCATTTCCAGCCCACATCTTTGCTGCACACTGTAATTTGCATCCAGACCACCCCTGCAACCGGGATGGGCAAGTGACTGGCTGTGGTCAGCTTGATCACTGGGCCCCACTCCGGCCGCATCACTTGAGGAAAATAACGTCTGATATATGCTTCCGGCATGGTGGTCACCTGTGAACCGGTATCAACTAGGCAGCGGACGGCTCGACCATTCATTTCAGCCCATACAAGGGGACTCACAGAAACTAAACTTTCGGGACTGCCTTCTCTCTTCTTTGGCCTTTCAGGCTCCGGGCAGCGTCCCCCAACCACAGAGCCCATTAATTTAAACAGCTGCCGAGTCAGAGGCTGCCCCCGTCTCACACACCATCGGCATAATGTCCAACATCCCCACATTTGAAGCAAGTTGGATTCCTCTCTGCTTGGTGTTGTTCCTTTTCGGGGTGGTGTTCTCCTAGCAAACATGGCTCGGAGTCACTCTTGTCTCTGTGCACAGTTGGTGAGGCAGGGGGGACCCTTCTTAGGCTGGACCACTCTACTCGCATGTCCCGTATTTCTTTCTGGATCTCGCGGGCCCAGTCAGGTTCAGCTGTGGGCAAGACGGATACCCCACTGCCCCGGACCATCCCTGCCAAGGCTGCGGTCCCCTGCTCCTGCTCCTTTATGCGCGCTTCGGCCCCAATTTCTAAGAAAGTCATATGGGGCCTAGCACGCAAGTGCTCCCGCCAAGCTTGCTTAAGCGACAGTTCTCTGAGGCCAGATACAAGTTGATCCCTCAAGATCACATCAGGGGGTTCCACACCCACATTATCCCACTTGGTGATCGCCGTGCGCATCTCTTGTAGTGCGTTCATATATTTAGTCACAGATTCTCCCTCTCTCTAAACACGGCTAAACAATCGCACCTGCAATTCTCCGATATCAGTGGGATTCCCATGCATCTCTTCTAAAATTTGCAACACTTTGGTGAGGGGGCCGAAACATTACAGAATATCTAGCCTGCCCGTCCAGGGCCATCACAGCAATCTCTGCTTGCATAGCGGTCTCATGGGATGCATCTTTAACATGCCTTTAACTCGTTCGGTCCAGTCCCACAGCAGTGAATGACTCCCTGTAAACTTTGGGAGATTGCTGAGCATGGCCCCCAGGGGTAAACTGGCCCTTGGGGCACCCATAACCATCTGGTCTGCTGCCTCTGCATTCGTGGACTGCATCCTGACGACTACACTAAATGAAAGCAGGTGCTGAGATGGAGTACGCAGGGATTGCAGAGCAGTACGGTATAACAGTTATTTTTAACCATAAAGGGTTAAAGTGATCTCTTCGCAGGGAGTGATTAAGCAGTGAAAAAAAGATACTCAAACAACAAGGGATGAATGAAATAAGCAGAATGAGTGCAACAGTAAGTTTCAAACAACACTTATCGTAGCTCCTGCTGATGTCCTTAGTCCACAATCCGATGGGGGTAGTAGTACCGGCAATGGCCGGCATAGTGTCCTCCGATGAAGCCTCTGTACTAAACGTGGGTTGATGTGTGCCAGATGGCAAAGGGGAATGCATTTCAGTGTCCTGTAATCAGCCCACACTTCTCAGCATGAGCGCGGTCCTCTGCTTAGCCAAGCGCACGTCGCTTCCCGCACTCACTGTTCCGCTGGAGTGCCCAGGAGATCTCGACTGCAGTATGTCGTGGCGCTGCTGCTCACTCTCCTGCCCTCTCTCTGACGGCGTGAAACTGACTGCAGCTTCGTGCGCTTTCTGCTCTGAGTTTCCCTTAAAAACGCCCCCTCTTCCTGGGTCATGGGGTTTGTCCGGTCCCCTATTCCTTCCCTCGGGCAACATGGGACGCAGCCTCAACAGTTCCAGACCCGGCTCAGTGCAGGTACCCGCAGCCCGGTCTTCCTCTTTACACATATATGAAGACTTGCTATTTGTTTTTCAAAAAAAAATTCCATTCCTGGTTAAACAATGCGATGAAAATGTTGCATTTTAGGCTCTTGGAAAATGGAAGCTTTCCGCAACCTGATGGCGGTGACCGTAACAAGGCAATCGATCACCACCCTCCACTATTTCTCCTGGTCTGCCGTAATGACATTAAACAAGCAAGCACGTGTCCCACAACATTACCCGGGCCCTCAACAATGTTGTTACAGGGAAAGTGCACCTAACCACGCACACGTGGACAAAAGCTTGTGGGCAGGGACGGTACATCTTGCTGACGGCACACTGGGTTAGCGTTGAATAACTCATGAGCCCATAGGACATTGGGAGACAATGTCACAGAGGTATGTAGGAGACAGTTTCTGGAAGGCTTTGTATGTCATAGTTAGGCTTTGAACTGTAGCCTATGGGCAATAGGAAGGCAGTGAAGGGCCTGGCAGAGAGGAGAGGCTGGGGAATAATGGAGGGAAAGTTGGATTATTCTGGCAGCAGAGTTTAGGATAGATTTGAGTGGTGCAAGAGTGCTAGAGGGAGGGGAGGCCAGAGAGTATAAGGTTGCACTAGTCAAGGTGGGAGATCATGAGGGCGTGTTCAAATATTTTTGAAGTTTCTTGGAATGTACAGATCCAGGAAATGTTTTTGAGTTGTAGTGGGCCGGAGGAGGCAAGGGCTTGGATATGTAGCTTGAAAGAGAGGGCAGAGACAAGGATCACCCGAAGGCCACGAACAAGCGGGACTATTTTTCACGGTGTGCCGTCCCGGCATTACACGGGCACGTGGCCTACAACATTACCCGTGCCCTCCACTATGCTGTTACTTGCAAACTCAACTTAACCACAAACATGTGGACAAGTGCTTGTGGTCAAGGATGGTACATCTCACTGAGGGCACACTGGGTTAACACAGTGGAAGCTGGGACCCACTCCGACATTGGTAAGGTGCACGTCCTTCCAACCTCTAGTATTGTGGGCCCTACGTCAATCTGCGTTGCCCCACAGTCTACAGATCCAGCACCTCCTCCTTCGCCTCCTCTTCAGCCTCCAGCTCCAAAAGTAGCATATCAGTCAAGCGATGAAAGCACTGCCTCATCAAAGCGGCAAAAGGCTATGCTGAAGCTAATATGCTTAGGTGACAAAACGCACAATAATGAAGAGTTGTGGACAGCTCTGAAAGAGCAGGTAGATCTGTGGCTGACACCGCTGAACCCACAGCCAGACATACTTGTGTGTGACAATGGTTGGAACCTGGTGGCTGCTCTGTGGTGAGGCGAACTCAGACACGTGCCATGCCTGGCAAATGCACTTAACCTCATTGTTCAACGTTTTCTGAAAAGCGAGACAGAGCTGCCAGACCTGCTAGGAAAAGTACATCGCTCTGCGGACCCATTTTAGAAAGTCAGCTACCGCTTCATCCTCCCTTGCCAGCTTCTGGCTCATCGACTGGTGTGTGATGTCCCCAGGCGTTGGAACTCTACCCTGCAGATGTTTTTAAAGGATTTGTGAGCAGAAGAGGGCATTCGGTGACTAGTCTAACAGCATCAACAAGGTTGTCTGTATTCAGTTCTGACTTAACACATAAGAGCTCAGGAGTGGACATGGGTGTCAGACATATGTACCATACTCCAAAACTTTGATGAATCCAACAAGATAGTGAGCATAAATGACACCATCATTGATGTCTCCATCCTGCTTCTCTGTGTTCTCATCTGAATATTTATAGTTATTTATATAGCGCAAACATATTTACAGTTTATCATTTTGAAAACCAACAGTCCTAAGTAACAACGATAACAATAATACAATAATTAAACCAAAATAAAATGACCCTGCTCGTGACAGCTTACAATCTACACTAAGTGACAACGATATCAATAATACAACTAAACCAAAATAAAATGACCCTGCTCATGACAGCTTACAATCTATACAAAGTAACAACGATAACAATAATTAAACCCAAAAAAACAATCCTGCTCGTGACAAATACAATCTACAATGAGGTGGGGGAGATAAAAACTACAGGGGTGTATTTACAATAATGTATTTACAATTATATTACTGAGGTTAGTCGAAAGTCGAGGATCCCTGAGGACAAGTAGGAGGAGGAGAGCATGGTCGTTCGTCCTCTTGGTAAGGACACGGAAGTATAGATTGTTAGCAGTCTTGCACGCATAGCTGAGTTTATGTTCCTCTGCCATACCGTCACCCTCACGTTCTCAAAATTTTGGGTGACGGGCAATACTGATTGGTGTCACTTCTAGACCCACGCTACCAGGAGAACTTTCTATCTCTTATTCCAGAGGCAGACAGGTGTACTAAAATGATGTAGGACCAGAGCGCCCTTCTTGCGGAATTATTAAAAAAATTCCCATATGAAAACACTGACAGCAGAGGTCACAGTTTGTTGGCCAAGCAAGGAGTACAGGTACAGGTGAGAGAGACACAACTCCAATCCAGCAGAGGCAGTGGAACACTGGAAAAGTTAGGGGAGAGTTTTCTCAGACCCTCCCATCGCCCTGGCCCTGAGGGGCAGTGGACTCTCACAAGGAGTGAAAAGTTTGTGAAAATGCTGAGGGAGTAACTTGCTGACTGTACCAATGTCCTCTGTCATTTCTCTGTGCCTTATAATTATTGGTTATCCACCTGAACATGTGGAATCACCTGGCTCTCTGTACTGCGCACGTGCTCTGTACTCACGGTCAAGGAGCGGATGGCGCCTCGCTCTCCGGCGGTCACTGGGCACATGGCGCCTCGCTAAATGGCAGTACCGCTTTTAGTGGTGGGAGCCAACGGGAACAGTCCTTTGCAGCGCCAGTGCTCTAAGGGCGGAGCACTCTGCTCAGCCTCCTATGCGCTGCTTGTCCATGCCAAAAATCTATGCTGCCGCTTTGTATTAAGCTGGCCCCCTGCCTGTAGGTCACCGGATCTGTCTGTCTTCTGCAGTTCGCCACAGCGTTGGTGCTTCAGATGCGTAGTGCACTGCCCCCTTCATGCTCACACGCTCACAGCTGGGGACTCACTCATGCTTTTCATTTTTTCCCATACCTTCCACACAGGTTCCCTCTCTAAACACGCCCCCTCTTCATGGGTAATGGGACCTGTCCGTTCCCCTTTTCCTTCCCCAGGGAAACAGGCGACGCAGCCTTGACAGTTCCGGACCCGGCGCAGCACAGGTACCTGCAGCCCGGTCATCCTGAATCCGTTCTTTAATGCAAGCATCATAGAAGGCATGTTCTTGCAATTTTCCAGAGAAAATTGTACATTACATCCAGAACAGTGTCACTTTGAAGGACTTTGTGGCTCATATCAATCCACAACTTGACACTAGTAGTCTCATACTTCTAATTTTCAGTGGAAAATCAGTTCCCCAATGATAGGTTGTGTATGTTCTAACTTGCATACCATCATTTGGGTGATAATTATTCATACCTATTTGCTTCACAATATATTCATCTTTTACTTTAAGGCTTCCGAATATAATGTTGTAAAAGTGAAAACAAGTTGGTGAAGTGTGTTTTAAACTCAAATGTGAAAATAATTGTCATCTTTACTATTTCTCCTTTCGGTGTGCAGCTAACCCACCTCATCGATCTTATTGATTTTTCTTTGGCAAGAAACCAACATCTCCATCAATACCATGTGCTTTTCCAATTAATTCATCATGCTTGTAAAGTAGAGGTGAGATTAGGGATCTAAGATAACATCTCGGGAGTGTAGGCAACAAGACACTGTGCCATGACCCACTGGGGTTTAGCTAACAAATTCACATACTTAGTGCACTGCAGAACAAAGTTGTCAGAAAAACAAGATTTTGATTCAATAACATGTTGAATGGATTGTCAAGTTGAAACACCAATACAGTATTATTATAATTATTATTTAGTTATATAGCGCCATTTATTCCATGGTGCTGTACATGAGAAGCAGTTACATACAGAGTAACAGATATCGTTTACAGTTAACAAATTTAAAATGACAGACTGGTACAGAGGGGAGAGGACCTTGTCTTTGCAGACTTACATTGTGTGGGATAATGGGAAAGAGACAGAAGTTCGGGGTGTGGTACCTCAGTTGGTGGAGAGGCGGGATCTCGGGTGGTGGTGTACAAGTCATATCTACGACCACCACGCTCTCCAATTGACACCTCTTGAAATGCAGAGCCAAAATGTCACAATCTCTAGCTTCTGTTATAGAAAATGCAGGGGCTCCTTTTTGACATCATCGTCCAACAAGTTCAGTATTAGTAGGTGATGGCTTGTCAGAATCCAGCCCAGGAACACCAGGCTTCAGTAGTTGTGAGTCCTGGTCCCGTGCTCTTCCAGGAGGTCTTGCTCCGGCTCTTCCATTCATGATTTCATCTAGAACATTTTGCCTTCGTAATCCAGAGACAGAGTACAACAATGCCCAAGCGTTCACCCTCTGCTCCTCAGACTTTCTATCTGCACAGTGACAGACTCTGGGCAGAAGATAATGATGGTGGTAGTAGTTGGATCATTTAAGACAGTCATGAAGCAGCCATAACAAGTTGAAACAGAAGTATTTTTACAGAGAAACCACACTGTTCATTATTTGGGCTGTATTTGTACCCAAAAATAATGTAGCGAACTAGGGTAACAGACAGCAAATACAGTGGAATGTAGGCCTGAATTGTCACAATTTAGGGTCCACAAATACATCAGATGTCTGACAGCGATACCTCACTGTTCAACATGTGGCCTGAATTTTTTAATTTTTGAAAAAGTCTTTAAAAAAAAACAGACTAGGGAAGACCTAACAATTGGACTGGAAACTTCCATCATGTTGGTGTTATGGGGACCAGTTGCCTGCCTTCTGTCTGCAACCACCACACTGCTGCTTCCTGCCTGAAGGGGTGCTACGCCTCCCTCCCCCTGTGTGCTGCTGTCCTCACTCTGCATGTCCTGCTGCCAGGTTGGGTCAGTTACTAGGGATGAGCTTTCCAATATTGCAATATCGGAAATCGGCTATATCAGAATTCCGATTCCTATATTTTTTTCACATCGGAAATCGGAAATCACATAATCCTTCAGCCTCTGAGCGCTCCGTTGAGCCAATCAGGAGCTGAAGAATTGCTGACAACATTGTGTAACTCACCTAAGCTTGGTAGGAGGCGTCCAAACTTGCTAGCTAGGGGCTGCGCTGTGATTGGCTGGCTGGATGGTGTGATCAGGCAGTATAAAAGGCTGCGCCTGCCATTTTAGCCTCACTCTACTGTGAAAGCAGATAGGGATAGGTTGCTGTTGGAGATAGGGAGAGATCTCGAATCTAATAGTGAAATTGCCGTTCTGAATCCATCAATAGAGATGAAGGCAGGGAGTAAGGGACGTCCCCGTGGCGGCCGAAGAAGAGGTGCATCAGCAGCTAGACATGGTGCACATCCAGAGCAAGCAGCAGGCCCAAGTCACTCAGCACCTACTGTCACCCGGCAGCAGTCATTTATGCCCAGCTTGTTAGGAGCACAGGGCCATAGGCTGATAAGAGAGGATCAAGTAGAAACCGTTGTTGGTTGGATGGCAGCTGAGGCATCCACCTCAATGAGCGCAGCATCCTCCCAGGACCTCTCTACCACATCAGGTCAGGCCACTGAAGAGCAGCACCCATCTGCTTCTTCATCGCCCACTAAATTGCCCAGACATTTAGAAGGCCAGGAGCCAACCTTAATCCTCTTCTCAGAATCTGTTGGCTTGGAATCTGTGTGAAATCCAGACAGCATCCCTGCAGCTAAAGAAGAGGTAGTGTGCACAGATGCGCAACCACTGTGTGCGTCTGAGGAATAAGTGGAGGGTGGGCCAGTGCCCACAGTGACCAGACCCCAGTCAGCAGATGATGATGAAACTCAGCTGCCAGTTTCTGCTGATGAAAGTGTATTGGATGACGAGGTCCTTGACCCATCATGGCATGCTGAGGGGCAGCAAGCAAGTAGGGATAGCTCAGAGGAAGAGCTTGTAGGTGTGGCGCAGCGTGGCCGTCTACGTGGCAGAGGAAGAGGGAAAAATTTGTTGTCTGCTCCCTCAACTTCAGCACCCATTAGGAGCAGGGCTCTTTTAAAGAGCACAAGGGGTGGGCCCAAGAGTTGTGGTGCATGGGCCTTTTTCGACCAAGTTGCAGATGACGTTACAGTAGTCAGATGCAAGCTTTGTCGACAAACTGTGCGGAGAGGGAAGAACGTCAGCAACCTTAATACCACCAATATGTTGATGCATGTCAGGAAGAGGCACCCTGTGGAGTGGCAGCATCACGCCCAAGATGATTCGCTGCCTGCAGCTGGTCCCCCACCTTCCATCTCTTCAGCCACCTCGTCCTCCAACTCGCAAACAGCTTCTCCAGCTTCCTCGCCAGAATGCCAGGGTGCATCTGCAGGCAGTGTTGTATGGTGGCACACTGTCTGTACTTCGTCAGCATCAGCATCCCAATCGCTGGCATCCTCACACTCCCAATTCAGTGTGCAGCCATCTGTCACACAGGTGTGGGAGAAAAGGCGCCCGTACTCGGCAAACCACCCACAAGCACAGGGCATGAATTCTCGCATTGCCAAACTGCTTGCAGTGGAAATGCTACCATTCTGGCTGGTGAGCAAGCCAGCCTTTATTGATATGTTGGGGTTTGCAATACAGCGTTCCCAGCCGCTTCTACTTCAGCAGGCAAGCCGTCCCCGCCCTGCAACAGCATGTGGAGTGTAAAATTAAGCATGCGCTACAAAATGCAGTTAGTAGCAAGGTCCACCTGACCACCGACTCGTGGACCAGTCAGCATGGCCAGGGACGCTACATTTCCATCACCGCCCATTGGGTAAATGTAGTTGAGCCTGGAACTGAAGCAGACAGTGCAAGTGCACGGGTCCTGCCAACTCCACGGATTGCAGGCCTCTCCTCCGTACAAATTGACTCCTCATACTCCTCATCAGACTCGCCTGCACCCAGACGTACCACAACAACCGATTTCAGCACTGCATCGGCCAAACATCAACAGGCCGTGTTGAAATTGGTTTATCTGGGTAATGTTAGCCACACCGCAACCGAGCTGTGGAACACGCTCAAGGAGCAGAGCGACATGTGGCTTGCGCCGCTCAACCTCCAGCCAGGTATGGTGATGTGTGACAACGGCCGAAACCTGGTCGCGGCTCTGGGCCTAGGTGGTCTGACTCACATTCCATGCCTTGCCCATGTCCTAAACTTGGTGGTGCAGAGATTCCTTAGGAACTATCCTGAACTTGAGCAGCTGCTGCATAAAGTCAGATACGAGTGCTCTCATTTTCGGCGTTCAAGCATGGCTGCATCGCGCCTTTCAGCCATGCAGTGCAGATTGGGCCTGCCCGAGCACCGCATCATTGTTGACCTCCCCACCAGGTGGAATTCGACTTTGCATATGCTGCGGAGGTTGTGTGAGCAGCAACCTGCAATAATGGAGTTGCAGCTGCAGCAGGCACAAAGTAGGCGACTAGTGTTGAGCGATACGATACTGCAAATATCGGATATCAGCCGATATTAGCTGTATCGGCCTTTCGATTCCGAATACCGATATTTTCGTCATATCGAATACCGGAATCGGGATTGTCACTGTCATTGTCAGTGTCCGTCGGACGGGTCTGTCACTGTCAGTGTCCGTCGGTCGGGTCTGTCAGGAGTCAGCGGCACTTACCTGGCAGAAGATCTCCGGCGGTCACGTCCTGGACTGCTTCATGGCCGCCATCCTCTTCTCCCCGGCGGTCACATGCAGTTTCTCGCGATAACTGCAGTGAAAGCTGGGTAATCCCGGCCGTAAAGCAGTCAGTCCGATGACGTCACCGCCGGGGAAGCAGGTAATCAGCTGTGCTGCGTTGCGATGACAGGCTCTGCCTGTCATTGCGATGTAGCAGAGCTGGATCGTCGTGGGACTGTCGTTACTATGGACTGCGTCGGACAGGTGGTATACTGTTGTTTTTTTTTTTTTCTTTTTTTACAGGAGATCGATGGCGTCGCAGGAATGAGAGTACAATAAAAGAAATGAAAACTGTGTTGTCTCTTTTATTTCATTAAAAGACTTTTTTCTTGCTGTGTCTTTTTTTTAAACATTTAATAACTTTGGGATTAATAATGGATCGGTGTCTTATTGACACCTCTCCATTATTAACCGGGCTTATTGTCACCGTGCAATCAACGGTGACATTAACCCCTTATTACCCCACTTGCCACCGCTACAGGGCAGTGGGAAGAACCGGGTAAAGTGCCACAATTGGCACATCTTTTGATGCGCCAAATGTGGGGCTACTGTAGCCTGGTATTATCAGGCTGTTGAGGGCCAAAATCCATGGGCCTTGACAGTCTTTTAATACCAGGCCGCAGCAGTCTGCATTTTACTTGGCTGGTTAACAAAAATAGGGGGACCCCTACGCCGTTTTTTTTTCGAGGGGATCCCCTATTTTTGTTAACCAGCCAAGCTAAGCAAACTGCTGTGGCCTGGTATTATCAGGCTTGCAAGGTCCATGGATATTGGATCCTTACCAGCCTGAAAAACCAGGCCTCAGCGGTCTGCTTCATCTGGCTGGTTAACAAAAATAAGGGGGACCCCACGCCAATTTTTTTCGAGGGGATCCCCTATTTTTGTTAATCAGCCAAGATATGCAGACTGCTGTGGCCTGGTATTATCAGGCTGGCAAGGTCCATGGATCTTGGCTCCTTAACAGCCTGAAAATCCAGGCCTCAGCGGTCTGCTTCATCTGGCTGGTTAACAAAAATAGGGGGGACCCCACGCCAATTTTTTTTCGAAGGGAACCCCTATTTTTGTTAATCAGTTCCCTCTGACGTCACTGATGGTGTCCCTGGCTGACCTGAAGTGAAAGTGGAAAGCAATCAATTAAGCTTTCCACTTCCTCTCCTGTCAGCCAGGAGAGGAGCTCATTCATTTGGGGGTTTACTGTGAGGCTGCAGCATTAGCTGCGGTCCCTGCAGTAAACATTAACCCTTTCTGAAGGATTACACCGTGGGACCTGACTGTGCATGGGATAGGTAAGAATAATTTTGCTTTATTATTTTATTTTTATTACAGGAAATGGTTTTAGCAGGTAAATAAAATATGGTCAAAAACTGTGTGATTATTTCATTAAACTTCTTTTTTATTAAAGTGTGTGTGTTTCATTTTTCTTTCATACAATAGGATTAATAATTGATAGTTGTCTAATTGACAGCTCTCAATTATTAACCTGGCTTAAAGTGACCTTTCAATTGCAAGGTCATTTTAACCCCTTATTAACCCATTCGCCACCGCTACAGGGCAATGGGAATAGACGGGCAAAGTGCCAGAAAGGGCGAATCTAATTATAGATTTGTCTTTTCTGGGGTGTCTGGGGGCAGATGTTAGTAGCCAGGGGGGGCCAAAAATAATGGTCCCTCTCTGGGCTATTATTATCTGCCCCCATTCGCTGGCTTTGTCTGTCTGGTTGCGAAAATAGGGCGGGAGCCCACGCATTTTTTTTAAACAATTTTACACCTCATATATGTATATATATACATGTCATTGAATTTGTGACACATATATATATATATTTATATTTATAGTTCATACACTTCTACATAGTATAATAGCCGCTAATTCAATTGCCGGCTTTTGTGAAAATGCAGAACCCGACATGAAATGACACTTGGTGTACATAGGGTTAACCATGTCTTTTCATGTCCTTTGCTATCTGATTTGCACAAACAATTACATCAGTCTATGTGTGCAAAATTTCACACCTGTAGGGGTTAATTAAAGGTGTAAATTCGTAGCAAAAAAGTCCGGTTTTTTTACAACGAATTTACACCTTTAATTAACCCCTACAGGTGTGAAATTTTGCACACATAGACTGATGTAATTGTTTGTGCAAATCAGATTGCAAACGACATGAAAAGACATGGTTAACCCTATGTACACCAAGTGTCATTTCATGTCGGGTGCTTCTGTCTTTTCACAGAAGCCGGCTTTACCCGGCAATTGAATCAGAGGATATTTTACTATGTAGAAGTGTATAAACTATACATATATGTATATATATATGTCACAATGACATGTATATATATATATATATGTATTCTATGTGTGTATATTTAGTGTTTACAAGGAAATAAAGGTTTTTTTTAGTTGCGATTTTTTGTTCCCATAGACTTACATTGGACTTCCGGTATCGGAATCGGATATCGATGATATTTAGTGATATCGGCGATACCATTTAGATACGATATTTTTAGATATCGAGCAGTATCGCTCAACACTATAGGCGACACATATCTCAGCCCTCCCACTTTACAACCACAGAGTGGGCAACCATGAAGTATATATGCACCATTTTGAAGTGCTTCGGGGACTCCACTCTGATGGTGAGCGCGGATGCTGCCCTACTCAGCCTGACTATTCCCCTTATATGCCTTATAGAATCATCACTTAAAGGACTAAGGGATGAGGTTTCTCAGGAGGAGGAGGAGTATGATGAGACACTTGCACCAACCAGGCAATCTTCATCGGCGCGGTTGGTACAAAGCTCTGTGGGTGCCTCACAAAGGTCCAGGCAGGACACAGCAAGCGAGGAGGATGAGGAGGACTATGAGGATGAGCTAGAGGAGGAAAGTACACAGCGCTCTACTAGTAGTCACCAGATAGAGCGTGGATGGGGTGATGCAGATCAGCCAGAGCACATTCCTGCAGCTGGTGACAGCGATGCATGGCCAGTTGGCAGCCTTCAGCACATGAGTGACTTCATGCTGCAGTGTCTGAGAAAAGACCCACGCGTGGCTCGTATTCTCCACACAAATGACTACTGGGTGGCCACCCTCTTAGATCCACGTTACCGGGATAGCCTTGAAAACCTAATTACACCATTGAACCGGGCACTTAAAATGCAGGAGTACCAAGAAGCACTGGTTAATTCACTCATGTACTCTTTTCCACCGCATAGCAGTGATGCGCGTGCACTAGCAGGCATCTCAGTGCGTCCTGGGCCCAGCGGAATCCGTTCAGAAGCCGGTAGCAGAAGCAGTACATCTGCTACTGACAGGTTCAGTATACCCAACCTGTTCCAACGGTTTCTGAACCCGCAAACAGTTCGGGCACCATCAGCATAGACAGTGCAACGCACTAGGCGGCAACGTTACCGTGACATGGTGACACAATACCTCTTTACCCCTGTCAGTGGGCTTCAGGATGGATCTGCCCCCTTCAAGTTTTGGATCTCCAAGTTGGATACATGGCCCGATCTTAGCCAGTATGCCTTGGAGGTCCTGGCTTGTCCTAGTGCCAGTGTGATTTCTGAATGCGTCTTTAGTGCAGCTGGCAATGTACTAACAGACCAACGTACCAGACTATCCGCTGCAAATGTGGACCGGCTTACATTCCTAAAAATGAACCAGGCCTGGATTTCTGGTGACTTTTGCTGCCCTGGGCCACAGTACACAGGTTACATGCATGGTTGGTAGCAGTATGCATGCTCTGTCATGTGCCTATGTTGCACACAGCGTAATCTGTTATGCCCGTGCTCTGGCCTCTACTTGGTAGCACCTGGTTCTGTGACTGACTCTTTCACCTCATACTGTTTTCCATTGGCTCTAGAACCGCCAGCTAGTGCCCATTTCTGTGACTGCCACTTTCACAGCATGCCATGTTTCTGGGCCCTAGTACCGCCAGCTAGTGCCCATTTCCGTGACTGCCACTTTCACAGTATGCTGTGTTTCTGGGCTCTAGTACCGCCAGCTAGTGCCCATTTCCGCGACTGCCACTTTCACAGCATGCTGTGTTTCTGGGCAACAGTACCGCCAGCTGTACCTTGTTAGACCAAAGCGGAAAAAAAGGACGACAGATGCCAAACACCTATAGGCAGAAGCACAAGAGGCGGGATCCAGTCACGCCGGCTATTTCGTGGCAGTGAAGTGCGGACACAGGTGCCTCCCCCAAAGGGTAAACCGAGTTCCAGCATCACCAGCTGGTTCTCGGGAGTGCCCAAGGGCACGGGTACCTCCTGCTCCAAACCGTGTTTCAACAACGCTTGCTCTAACCCTAACCCTTACCCTACTAACCATAAACCCTAACCCTACCCCAACTAATCCTAACCCAAAGAAAAAACACCGCTGTTAAGAAGATGGCGACCAGTTTTCCTGCTACAGTTTTCGCTCTGTGCATTTTTCTAGCGATTTTTTTGCTCCTCTGCCTCTGCATACTCCTTCCCCATTATCCTGAGGTTTTCCCCTCCATTTTATCCATTATATAGCACTATAGTGGTTATTTTGTAATTCCGATTTTTTTCTCCCATTGACTTGCATTGATATCGGAAATCGGAAATTCCGATATCCGATATTTTTCCAATATCGGAAATCGGAATTCTGATATGATTTAGGGCAATATCGCTCATCCCTATCAGTTACTATATCATCCACCACCTCATCTTCCACTTCCGCAGCCTAGTCCTACTACTGACTTTCCGGCAAATGTGTCTCATCATCGTCCATTCTTTGGACCGTGGCTGCTCAAATATTTGGGTATCGGTACATGGAATCTCATCTTGCCCCGCTTCAAGTGGACCTGGTGAGAGCCCCAAATATATAAATGGAAAAGTGAACAGCTCTTTGGAGTGTCCAAGTGTGGGATCAGTTGTCTCAGGGCACTCAGCATGGTGGGAGGAAGGAGGATCAGGGTAAAGAATATGCGTGCCATATTCACGACTACTCAGACTTGACCGTGTGTAAGACAGGGTGCTGATGGTGGTGGCCATGTAACTGGAATTATTATCCACTATGCAGCCAACAACCTTTTCACACTGCTCTGGCTTCAATAGTGCTTTCTTGCTGTGGTCCCCTAGGTCTTCGAAAACTAAGGTCCAGCGAGAAGATGTGTGTGGTTTTGTTGGGCCAAATTCAGCTAGACAACGGCCTCTGCCTCGGCATGCACCATGACCATCATGGCCACTTCTCAGTCCCTTGCCACATGCCTTGCCCATTGTATATGGACTCGAATATTATACACGTTCACTACAAATGGCTGAATTGGGAGCAAACTAGTATGTGATAAGTGTGTGGGAAAACCACACTTTAAAATATGTGGACTGTAGTTACAAATGTTTTTTTGCTTAGCCAATTGGTGCTAGTAAGTACCTTAACAGACAGCAAAAATGCTAGAATAGGTAGGCCTACAATGCCCAAATTTGTAGCACATGAATGAATGATGTGTGTCACAGATTTACCACACTGTAAAATATGTGGGCTGTTGTATTTAAAAAAGCAACATAGTGCTGTATATAACTTGAGTAACAGACAGGAAAGCACAGGACTACCGGCCGAAAATGAACCAATTTGGAGCACACGGATGTATGAGACATGTCACAGATATACCACACTGTAAAATATCTGGCCTGTTTTTTTTAACAAAGCAACATAGTGCTGTATATAACTAGAGTGACAGACAGCAGGAAAAATTGAATACCGGCCTAAAAGGCACAAACATAGGGCATGCAGATATATGAGCTGGCACAGAGATACCTCACTGACAAATCTGTGACCAGTATTTTTTGCTTTTTCAGGCTAAATAGTGCTGTATATAACTAGAGTGACACACATTAAAAAAATTGAAAACCGGCATAAACTGGCCAAACTTTGAGCATGCACTGATATGAGCTGGCACGGAGATACCACTTCGACAAATGTTTTGTGTTTTTTTTGGCTAAATAGTGCTGTATATAACTACAGTTTCACCCAGGACACAAAAAAGAAAACCGCCGTAAACTGGCCAAACTATGAGCACTCACAGATATGAGCTGCCATGGAGAAACCACACCAAAAAATGTGTGACCTGTTTTTTTCCAATTACACCTGGGGCTAGCTATATACGGTCAATCTATCCTACAGGTAGCAGCAGCAGCACCAGATCACAAGAAGGGAATGAACCCTCTTGATGTATGCAATGATCTATATACACACAAACAGTGCCGGCAGGCCTTGCACTGATGTGTATAGAGCGACGTACACTACCCTGCCTACCTAACACTGGAACCTACATACTTCGGAATTAGTCCTTAGAAGGACTGTTGGTTTATCTGGATTTGAGTAGTTTACGATGGTAGACCACATGCTAACTAATAAAACCCTAATTCTGACCCTATCTCAGCAGCAGCTCTGCCTACACTATCTAAATCCGGAGCTGAATGCGGAAAGCAGGGCGTCGTCCGGTCTCTTATACCCCTGATGATGCTGTGCAGCCAGCCAATCACTGCACGACCACAACAAAGATGGTTGTGGAGTTTCATTGTCTGACAGACAATCCCTGCATAGTGATTGGGTCTGTAAAGTGTGCCAAAAAAGCTGGGTGGAGACCCGAGTTCCCGCTGAGTAATCCGGAAATGCTCAGTGCTTGCCGAGTACATTGAGTACCGTGATACGTGGGCGAGTAACGAGTAGTGGCGAGCTCGTTCACTCATCACTAAAAAGGAACAGAAGGGCATATTTTGACAAACTTTGGTCTCCTTGGGTGCTTCATAACTATTAATTATTGTTGTTTAATGTTTAATAAATACTCTATATGTATGGACTGTGCACTGGTTTGCCGGTCCTGACTAGAGATGAGCGGTGTTCGAATCGAACTGCTCGCCGATCTCAAACACGACGAACCCGAACGATTTGGAAAAAATCTGGCTATTCGAGGTTATGTTCGATAACTGACTCTAAATCATCCTGGACAGACATCTGTCTGGGATGATTTAGAGAATCCTGCTTTGAGCAGGGGTTTTGACCAGATGGCCCAGGAGGTCCCTTCCAACTCTACCATTCTATGATTCTATGAACTGTTCGTGTACCAAAATCGTCACTGGATTTTTTCACAGTAATGCTGAGAATCACTGTTAATACACAGTTTGAGTGTACAGCAGGGTGGGGGGAGGGCCATGGGATGGATCTCTGCAGAAATAATGAAGATCTACATTTTTTTTTCTCTTTCCCGCATTTCCAGTGGGAGATGCAGTCTGTCAGCCTATCAGCAGCGCTCACACAGAGCGAAGTGCTTTTTTTTTTCACACAAGCAAGGGCATGTGTCATTGGCTGTGTATGTCACATGTCCTTGCCCTATAAGACCCAGCCATTCTCCCCGTCACCACCATTTTCTCACTGCTGCAGCACAGTCTTAGACAGCACTGCTGTTGCTGTGAGCGCTATATTGTGCACCAGCAAATTTGAAGCGAAATTTCACAGAAATCGACAGAAAGGTTTAGGGAGTAGGAGTGGGACTAGTTTGTAATTGCAGCCCTTTTGAGGGCTAGGTTACAGCAGTTCCTAGCACTTTTAGCAGGCAGGTCTGTGCTCTTAAATAGACAGATAGGTCAACTTGGGAGCCCTTTTGAGGGCTAGGTTACATCAGTTCCTATCACTTTTTGCCAGCTCCACCAGCATTCAAATAACTATGAATTTTTAGCTGCATCTTGCCTGGACAATAATTTTGGGCATAGTAGAAGTGTGTGGTACTCATTCTATTAGGCCATCTATACTAAGCTCCACCAGCGTTGAAATTACTAACAATTTTTATCTGCATCTTGCCTGGACAATAATTTTGGGCATAGTAGCAGTGTGTGGTACTCATTCTATTAGGCCATCTATACTAAGCTCCACCAGCATTCAAATAACTACGATTTTTTAGCTGCATCTTGCCTGGACAATAATTTTGGGCATATTAGAAGTGTGTGGTACTCATTCTATTAGGCCATCTATACTAAGCTCCACCAGCATTGAAATTACTAATAATTTTTAGTTGCATCTTGCCTGGACAATAATTTTGGGCATAGTAGCAGTGTGTGTTACTCACTCTATTAGACCATCTATACTAAGCTCCACCAGCGTTCAAATACCTACGAATTTTTAGCTGCATCTTGCCTGGACAATAATTTTGGGCATAGTAGCAGTGTGTGTTACTCATTCTATTAGGCCATCTATACTAAACTCCACCAGCGTTGAAATTACTAACAATTTTTATCTGCATCTTGCCTGGACAATAATTTTGGGCATAGTAGCAGTGTGTGGTACTCATTCTATTAGGCCATCTATACTAAGCTCCACCAGCATTCAAATAACTACGATTTTTTAGCTGCATCTTGCCTGGACAATAATTTTGGGCATAGTAGAAGTGTGTGGTACTCATTCTATTAGGCCATCTATACTAAGCTCCACCAGCATTGAAATTACTAATAATTTTTATCTGCATCTTGTCTGGACAATAATTTTGGGCATAGTAGCAGTGTGTGGTACTCACTCTATTAGGCCATCTATACTAAGCTCCACCAGCGTTCAAATACCTACGAATTTTTAGCTGCATCTTGCCTGAGCAATAATTTTGGGCAAAGTAGCAGTGTGTGTTACTCATTCTATTAGGCCATCTATACTAAGCTCCACCAGCGTTCAAATAACTGCGAATTTTTAGCTGCATCTTGCCTGGACAATAATTTTGGGCATAGTAGAAGTTTGTGGTACTCATTTTATTAGGCCATCTATACTAAGCTCCACCAGCGTTAAAATTACTAATAATTTTTATCTGCATCTTGCCTGGACAATAATTGTGGGTATAGTAGCAGTGTGTGGTACTCATTCTATTAGGCCATCTATACTAAGCTCCACCAGCGTTGAAATTACTAATAATTTTTAGTTGCATCTTGCCTGGACAATAATTTTGGACATAGTAGCAGTGTGTGGTACTCATTCTATTAGGCCATCTATACTAAGCTCCACCACCTGTGTATCTAATAAAATTATTTTACTGCTTCTAACCCAGCCAATCCTTTTGGGCTAGTACCACAAATTGGCCACTCAGCTCTGCTTGGTTTCCATCCATCGTTTTTTGTGCAAACAACTCCAGAGTTGTCAACTAATTAACCACCAAAATGAGTGGCAAAAGGCCTTCTGCTGGTGGAAACGGGAATAGGCGTGTAGGGGAAGGGAAAAAAAGGTTGTGTCCGTGTGGTAGGTGTTAAAGCAACAGTAGCATCGGCAGAAGAAAGATCATCTTCCAGCCAAACTAAGATGTCTACTTCTTTTAGAGGACAATGTGATACGATCCCTTTCTTACGGCCACGCCCATCGCTACAAATTCTAGATGAGGCACAAAAACAGCAGGTGCTTCAACACATATCAAGTGCTCCTTTAAGTTGGCTCTCCTCCACCTCAACTTCAACATCACAAATACTCCAGTCCTCAGAGGTGTCACCCCAATCGCACTTGCTTCCTCACAGCTCCCAAGTCTCCAGCTGCCCGTCTGAGTATGGGGTAGAACAGATGGTTGAGTCTGCAGAGCTGTTTACTCATACTATAGCCTGAGAATCAGAGGTCTGCTCCAAAGCTTCAGTGTCTGCTAGTCAGCGGAGTAGCCACCGGCTGTAGATCTAATTACAATTTTTTTTTTTTCAAATTCAATTTTTTTTTATTTTTGTGGTGAAAAAGTACAAGAAAATACAATATACATAGTAAAAGGGGTAGTATAACTATAAATCTATGCATGACGACAGTACATTAGGGGTACAGGGAGGGTTTTCCATCAATATCCAGATCAAGCATGTATTTTTCCATATAAAAGATAGAGAGAGAGGGAGCGGACCATGGCATACCACCAATCCATAGAGTGCGATTATGATCATTGTTGTGCCGACATCACAGATAACTTTAGTTGGGGGCTAGATGGTAGGCGTCAGAGTTTTGCAAATCAATCCAATTCCTCCAAATCACACAGTATCTATCAACATCAGCCGGTGAGATGGAAATCAGATGCTCCATCCTATCAAGGAGGGAGATCTGTGCAAACCATTCCTCCACAGTGGGTGGGTCTCTGCTTTTCCAGTGTCGTGGAATGACATTCTTAGCCGCCTGTATTAGGTAGCCTATTGATGACCTTTTATAACTACGTTTACTTATTGGTAACATTGATAAAAGGAGGGCTTCTGGCGTATTAGGGATAGTCAAACCAGTTATTTTCTCAATCATGGGAACCACCTTTGCCCAAAATGCATTTATTATAGAGCATGCCCACCATATGTGTGACATTGTCCCTTCCCCCTCCCCACATCTCCAACATCTATCTGAGACCACTGGATACCATATATGAAGGACTGGTGGTACCCGGTACCATGTAGAGATAATTTTGAAGGAGGTTTCCTGAGCTTTGGACCCTATTGAGGTTTTATGTGTTAGGAAGAAACATTTATCCCATTGTGAGTCAGAGAAGGACTTCCCCAGTTCCCTTTCCCATGCACCGCAGAATCCTGGCCTATTGTCAGTTACCTGGGCAATGAGGAGATTATACAGTAGGGAGATGGAGTGTGTAGGGGGTGACAATGATAGGCTCAATTTTTGAAAGTTTGTAAGATCTCTTTGAAGATGTGTGCGCTTCTTCACAGTTGAATAGAAGTGTTGTAACTGGCTATATTCAAAATTTGCCTTCGGGGAAGTGGCTCTTCCCTGTAACAAGTCATTGAGGGGGAGCAGCAAAGTATTGGAGATGACATGAGAAAATAATATCGGATGGGATTTATTTGAACCGAGAAATCTATTTGCAGATAGTCCTGGTGGGAAATCTGGATTATCTGAAATCGGGAGCAAGGGGTCCTGGGGGTCGATTGAGGATAATCTTTTTTTTTGGGATCTCAAAGGCAAAGCAGTGGCATAAGTACTATATGACATGAGGCAAAGAGAGGGGACAATTAAATGGGTGCACCATGGGAGAGTGGTAAGAGCTTTAGGACAAATGGATTGAGCTATTTTGACCCACAATTTCCCTCCGAATGATGGAAGAAGTCGAGGATTCTAGCATGTACTGCTGCCATGTAATACCTACTACAATCCGCAAGGCTAAGGCCCCCCTTTTGTTTGTGTCTGATCAGAACGTCCCCCCGAATGCGTGGACGCCCACTTGCCCAGATAAATCTGCAAAAGCTACTGCGTAGTCTTTTCCAAAAATTTGAGGGAATTACCACGGGAATGGTTTGGAAGAGGTATAAGAGTTTAAGTAGGATGTTCATTTTTAGTATACTTATTCTGCCGAACCAGGAAAAATCCTTCACCATCCAAGAAGTAAGATCTCTATGGAGTTGTTCAATAAAGGGCCCAAAATTAAGAAAAAATTCCTAAGTATTTGATACCCTGTGAGGGCCAGGCCAAGGGAAAGTTGGACTGGATAGAATCTTGTATGGATTTGGGGAGGGAAACATTGAGGGCCTCAGACTTCGCTGCATTGATTTTAAAATTTGACCATGTACCAAAATGATCTATTTCAGCCATAACAGCAGTGATGGATATATGTGGTTGAGTGATATATACTAGGACATCATTCATCAGCAAATGCAGAGCACTTGTACTCGGTGCCTCCCACCTCAATCCCCCTAATAATGGGGTTATCGTGAATTGATGAGAGCAGTTGCTCCATCACTAGGATGTATAAGAGAGGGGACAGAGGACTCGCTCGACCCACCAGCGGACAGGCACCAGTATTGGAAGAGGGGGGCTGGCCGTCAGGGTCCACCGCAGCTCTGGCACAAACCCGGCGACACGCAGGTCACATGGGCAGGAACGGACTGGCTGTGTCGGCTTCGCACTTTTTTGGTTTTAGAAGGGCATGACATGCCTATATCTGTGTCTCCCCCTCCTTTTACTACTCCACCTTTTTTCTTTTCGCATGACTATATGTACTTGTCACTTTTCCATGTGTTAGTTGTGTCTTCTGAGCAGTTTGTCAGCTTTTGGACACCTTTGAAGTGTTTTCTATGTGTTTTCTATGTGTTTCTATGTGTTTTTATTTGCCTGCCATTGGTTTTAACGGTGTTCGACGGTGTTCGACGAACAGTTCGTCGAACATACGGGTGTTCGGCGAACCAAACCGAACTCGAACACTACGGGGGTTGCTCAACACTAGTCCTGACAAAGTGTGAAAAGGCATGTTGTAGAGGTTTTGGAATTTATATTTATACGTGTACTGTAATTTGCGTTTTGGTCGAGTAGGGCTAGTGCTTGAAAGGTGAGTTGTTTTTTTGGGGGGGGCTAAATTGAGTTGGGGTTCAAATATTCTGACATAGATATCCTGTGTTTTATCTGTAAAATGTTGTAAATTCATAAAAATCTACTTGATTTTTTTTTAAAAAATTATGTTTTGTTCATACTACTTGTATAGACGCAGCTGTACAGTAAAAACATTTTTTAGTATACAAATGGCAAATCAATTGATTTTTAATTTGAGATTTTTTCTATCCCTTTCTAGAAATCCTCCTGGAACACACACTTCAGCATGGTAGGTGCTTAGTCACATTTGTCACCTTGGTGTATTACACCGAGTTCAACTATATTATTGATTTCTGTATATAAGAAAAGCTATATCTACTTATAACATTTTCTTGGCTACTTATTCCCACAAGTCCTCTGAGAAGAAAGTTAGACAGACGTATGAGATTTATAAATTTGATTAGATATTGCAAGAAAATGACTTTGGTAAAAATGACATTACTTTGTGTCCTGGCTCCCTTAGTAATAAAATAACGTTTCTTTAATTAAAATGATTTTATGCTTTTTTTTTTTTTTTTTTTTACTGTTGCCATATATGCTTTGACAGTGAACTATTTTTGACTAGTATTCAGGTCATTTGATTTAGCTCAGCTGTCAAACCACTTCTAAACATGTGAATTTTTCCTGCCTAGAGGCAACAGTTTATGCAAGTGATGGGGTGAGAGCAGCGCTAAAAAAGTGCTCATTCAACCTGGTGGAGACAGGTGTATTTATAAGATGAATGACAGAGAGTTTTACTGCTGCAGGAGAAAATTCACAGCAGCTGTAAATAGTAAAGGTCAATGAAGGTCAGAAAGGACACTGTTTTTAGGCTATATTAACAAAATACCACAATAGTCTTACTGTACAGTATTATTAACATGTACAATAAAAATTCTATCACAGTACCATGTTAGCCAGAAAAAGCTTTGTAAATACTTATGCAAATGTACTCTACGAGTAATACATTTTTGGCTAACCAGAAACATTTTATTTGCAAGCATTAGAAATATCTTAAATGTTTTCTTGTCTTAGTCATCTGAACTTGCCTGATGAAGGGGCCAATGTTCTGTCTCTGAAAACTTGCAAATATAATTTTTATGGTCAGCAAGTAAAAGAATCACTCCTAGATGTTTTTTGGAGGGGGCATTAAAGTATTTACAAGTGATGGGAGAGTGTGCTCAGCACTGCTCAATACTCGTTTGAGCATCAGGGTGCTCAGGCACGTTTGTTACTCGGCTGAGTAACGTGTGGTGATCGAGAACATGCTCGAGTCTCTGCCCTGCATGATTCGGCACATGTGCTACTGAGGCCTAAAATTGCGGGACGTAGTTCTATCAGGGTTTCCCCACCTTCTACACTATTTCCTGTACCCCTCCTCCTCCTCATTCTCCGTCTCTGAATTGTCGTCCATATCAGTCACATGCTGGAAACACTGCAGTACTGCCTGTGTGAAGCTGCAACAGGCTCTGCTTAAATTAATTTCTTTAAGTGACAAACAGCTCACCACCTCAGAGTTGTTGAAAGGTCTAACAGACCAGACAACAATGTGGCTCTCGCTGCTGAAACCTACAACCAGGCATGGTCGTTTGTGACAATGGCTGTAACATGATGGTGGCTCTGAAGCTTGGTAAGCTCGTACATGTACTATACCTGGCCCACGCGCTCAACTTAGTGGTTCAGTGGTTACTGAAAACCTACTCAAATTTACCTGAGCTACTTGTGAAGGTATGTTGCATGTGCGCACACTGTCACAAGTCACCTACAGCTGCCGCCAGACTGGCGTGCGACGTGACCACGCCCTGTAACTCAACATTGCATATGCTGGCAAAGCTTTGTGAGCAGCGAAGGGCAGTAGTTGAATAACAGCTACAATATATCCGTCGTTATTCTGGTCAACCACTGCACATAGGAACAGAGTGGGCATGAATGTCTGACAACTGTGAGGTTCTGCAAAACTTTCAGGAATCAGCAAAGATGATGAGTGACAATGATGGCATAATCAGCGTAACCATCTTGCTTCTGTGTATACTCAAACGCTCACTGCTCACAATTAAAGAGGAAGCTTTGCATGTGTACCAGATGGAGATGACGGAAGAAAGTAGACAGGGTCACAGTACCCAGCCCAGCCTTATCTCATCTTCTAAGCTCTGATTTGGTGATAATGAGGAGGAGGAGGCTGAGGAGGAACATGACATGGTTGCCTGTGCTACAGAGGGTACTAAGCACACCAGCTACATCCCATCTGTTCAGTGTGGATGTGCTGAAGAGGAGGAGGAGAAGGAGAGAAAGGAGGGAAAGAAGGAGATCTATAGTCATCCTTCTGGTGGGGACAGGGAAGTCTTGCCTGTTGGGAGTCAGGCATACATGGCTGATTCTGTGTCCCACCACCTTTCCCATGACTCTCGCATTATATGCATTTTGGCAAACTCTGATAACTGGTTGTCCACCCTTCTCAATCCATGCTACAAGAAGAACTTTCAATCTCTCCTTCTTGCAGTGGAGATGGCTAGTAACATGGTACAATACCAGAAGGCCCTAATTGAAGAATTACTACAAAAATTCCCATCTGACAACACTGAAGGCAGAGGTCATAGTTCATTGGACTATCAAGAAGGGAGACACACACCAGGTCCAAAAGAGGCAAGTGAAGACTATCAAAGGTTTGGGACAGTTTCATTAGACACTTTTAGTGCCCAGGCCCTGATGTGCTGTGTACTCTGACAAGGAGGGAACACTTTGGGGAGATTGTGAACGAACACCTAGCAGACCGTACCAGCATCCTCCATGATTCCTCTGTGAAGTACTATTGGGTATCCAAGCTAGACACCTGGCATCAACTGTCTTTTTATGCCTTGGAGGTGCATCCAGAATTTTCAACCCCACTGGATGACAGCAGTGGAACATAAAGCCAATTCTAATATTCCTTATTTACTGTTGTACTCCCATGCACCCCTTCCCACCCAAACAAGGGTATATGGTTCTTGTTTTCTTCTTTTTCATGTCCTACTTCTCCACCTCCTCCACCATATCTACAGGGTCATGACATGACACTCACTCTTAATTTTTACAGGGTGCTTATGATGCCCTACTACATAATTTTTATAGGATGTGTTTGAGACCTAACGCTTCAATTATTTAACATATATATGTGGCGCCCCTGAGGGTTCAATCGCCACAGAGGTATTGCACCTCATCCAGAGGTGTGATACCCCACTCTCAGGTAAGGAGGGAGAACCACCCAGGACTCTAACACCTGCACCCAACACAGACTATAGCAACCGGACACTTTGAACGTGCCCTGCGGGAGGATGGTCTCATCCCAGGCTGGGTAGTAAAGAGTGTATGGGTGGGTGGAGCTTGTAAGGAGGATGGGAGGTGAAGCTTCAGAAGGCAAGAAAGGGAGTCTAGTTAGACAGTCTGAGAGGGGACCTTGAGCTGGGAAGAGCTCGGCCCCAGACGTGGAAAGTGAATGTGAGAGAAGCAGAGAAGGAAGCTTCTGGAAGGAGAGAAGGGTCCTAGGGGCATGGATAGTGAGTGATCCAACCATGGGGCCCGATCCGATTGCGGAGGGACCAGATCGCAGAAGGGACTTGGCCCCTAGCCTAGTGGAGAGCTTTATGACTCAGCTAGCAAGCCGACTGCTGTGGCAACTTTAGGTGTCACAGACAACAACCACATTCATCTTCTCCGGAGAGGCAGCTATATAGAATCAAGGAAAAGCAGAGAGTGAATGTTATCCAACAGGATTCACAGCAGTCGATCTGGGACAATGTTTGTGAAGGTGCTGGAAAGGTAGAAGGAGTGGGAATCAGCACAGTGAGACAGCCAGTGAAAGGAACACATAGAAAAGAGTCCTGGAAAGGTGTTTCCCAATCTACCTGGGAGTTTGCTGAGCCCCTCACCTGGAGGACACTGTACCAAGCGGGCATCTGTGCTGCAGACAGAACTGTGAGTAAAGCCTTGGAAGCTGCAACTGACTGTCTCCTCAGTTTTTTCCTGCGTCACACACTCCACTCTGCTACATCTCCCAGCACCATTGCTCTTTCTACAACATCTCCCTGCCCTGAGATCACAAGCTTTACCTGTGGAAAGCTATTCCAACTCTGCTGGATCACACCATCAGTCTCAGAGGATCTGCACTGCAGCGCTGGTCACCTCAGACCAGAAACCACAGGTGGCGTCACGAACACCTTACCACAAACTCTATCTTCCCCTGTAAATATTCCCCTTTTATTGGACGCCCAGGGCCACAGACCGGGTCACTGCTGCCGTGACACATTCCTTTTAGACACCGGCCCGATACGAGTATCCCACTGCCCTGGCGGGCGATCCATATATATTTATGTATACCCCCAGGGGTAAATGTTTTTAGCCCTTGCACTGCTTAGGCTTTACCAGTCTAGGAGTCCCACTTCTTCTAAATTGTAAAAAAATGTTTTCTGACGCCCTTCTCTGAATATCTTCCAGGGTGTATTAGAGTGCCTTCTTCTAATTTTTGGAAGTCCTTGCACATAGTGCAGACGCTTTACTTTGGAGATAGAAATGGGCCCCCTTATTTCTTGGGCACCTGTGCAGAAGCACAGGCTGCACCAATGGTATGTCAGCCACTGAACAGTATTAAAGCTTTTATATGTAAAGCTGCACCTCTTGTGCCCCATAATGGGTTTGAGACCTTTCCTCTACATGGTTCAGATTTTTTATTTTCAAAAGTCTTCCTGGAGATAAATTAAGATAAATTTATACCTCTCCTTCAGTCTATTTGCACCCTCAAGGCGACCTGATGTCCTGAGGTGGTACAAGAGGAACTGACGCCTACCATAGCAGGAGAATTATTAATAAAAAGTCCAATCTGACAATGGTTGCGGCTGAGGTCATAGTTCCTTGGACAACCAAGAAGGTGAGACGAGGAAGACATACACACAACAGAGGCAGGAGAAGACTATCAAAAGTCTGGAGCAGTTTCAATAGACCCTCCCAGAGCCCAGGCCCTAATGTGCGGGGTACTGTGACTAGGAGGGAAGCGTTTTTGAAGACGGTTAAGGAGTACTTAGCCAACTGTACTAGCATCCTCCATTATTCCTCTGTGCCATACAACTCTTGGGTATACAAGCTGGACACGTTGCATCAACTGTTACTCTACACCTTGCCCTGCCAGTAGCATTTAGTCAGTTCGGGTTTTTAGTGTGGCCCGGGTGCATAATAACTGCTAGGCGTATCCGCCTGTCAAATGAACAGGTTGACAGGCTGACTCTTATCAAAATGAACAAGGCCTCAATTTGCCCCGACTTCTCAACCCCACTGGATGACAGCAGAAAAACATAAAGCCAATAAAAATGCTCTTTTTTTTCTGGTGTATTCTCATGCACTCCCTTTCACCCAAACAAGGGTATATGGTTCATTTTTTTGTGTCTCCCACCTCCTCTTCATCCACAATATCAACAGGGTGATCATCAGACCCTTACTCTTAATTTTGACAAGGTGTGTATCATGCTCTCCATCATTTTTAGAGGCCTACCTCTGAAAATCTCTTACATATACAGTACAGACCAAAAGTTTGGACACACCTTCTCATTTAAAGATTTTTCTGTATTTTCATGACTATGAAAATTGTAAATTCACACTGAAGGCATCAAAACTATGAATTAACACATGTGGAATTATGTACTTAACAAAAAAGTGTGTAACAACCGAAATTATGTCTTATATTCTAGGTTCTTCAAAGTAGCCACCTTTTGCTTTGATGACTGCCTTGCACACTCTTGGCATTCTCTTAATGAGCTTCAAGAGGTAGTCACCGGAAATGGTTTTCACGTCACAGGTGGGACCTGGCAGGTTTAATAAGTGGGATTTCTGGCCTTGTAAATGGGGTTGCGACCATCAGTTGTGTTGTGCAGAAGTCTGGTGGATACACAGCTGAGAATCCTACTGAAAGAATGTTAGAATTTGTATTATGGCAAGAAAAAAGCAGCTAAGTAAAGAAAAACGAGTGGCCATCATTACTTTAAGAAATGAAGGTCAGTCAGTCCGAAAAATTGGGAAAACTTTGAAAGTGTCCCCAAGTGCAGTTGCAAAAACCATAAAGCGCTACAAAGAAACTGTCTCACATGAGGACCACCCCAGGAAAGGAAGACCAGGAATCACCTCTGCTTCTGAGGATAAGTTTATCCGAGTCACCAGCCTCAGAAATCACAGGTTTACAGCAGCTCAGATTAGAGACCAGGTCAATGCCACACAGAGTTCTAGCAGCAGACACATCTCTACAACAACTGTTAAGAGGAGACTTTGTGCAGCAGGCCTTCATGGTGAAATAGCTGCTAGGAAACCACTGCTAAGGACAGGCAACAAGCAGAAGAGACTTGTTTGGGCTAAAGAACACAAGGAATGGACATTAGACCAGTGGAAATCTGTGCTTTGGTCTGATGAGTCCAAATTTGAGATCTTTGGTTCCAACCACCGTGTCTTTGTGCGACGCAGAAAAGGTGAACGGATGGACTCTACATGCCTGGTTGCCACCGTGAAGCATGGAGAGGAGGTGTGATGGTGTGGGGTGCTTTGCTGGTGACACTGTTGGGGATTTATTAAAAATTGAAGGCATACTGAACCAGCATGGCTACCACAGCATCTTGCAGCGGCATGCTATTCTATCCGGTTTGCGTTTAGTTAGACCATCATTTATTTTTCAACAGGACAATGACCCCAAACACACCTCCAGGCTGTGCAAGGGCTATTTGACCAAGAAGGAGAGTGATGGGGTGCTAAACCAGATGACCTGGCCTTCACAGTCACCAGACCTGAACCCAATCGAAATGGTTTTGTGTGAGCTTGACCGCAGAGTGAAGGCAAAAGGGCCAACAAGTGCTAAGCATCTCTGGGAAATCCTTCAAGATTGTTGGAAGACCATTTCCGGTGACTACCTATTGAAGCTCATCAAGAGAATGCCAAGATTGTGCAAAGCAGTCGTCAAAGAAAAAGGTGGCTACTTTGAAGAACCTAGAATATAAGACATATTTTCAGTTGTTAAATACTTTTTTGTTAAGTATATAATTTCACATGTGTTAATTCATAGTTTTGATGCCTTCAGTGTGAATGTACAATTTTCATAATCAGGAAAATACAGAAAAATCTTTAAATGAGAAGGTGTGTCCAAACTTTTGGTCTGTACTGTATGTATACCCTGTTGCGGAGTCAAAAAGAAAAGAAAAGCTGGCACCATTCAACCTGTGTGTTTTAACTTGTCCTTAAACCAAGCTTTGGACTGAGCAATCAAGCCTGCTGGCACTGGGTGCTCACATAATAAGGTGCAAACATGTATATGAGAAGAAAAAATAGTGTAACTCACAGGTCCTGTAAAATACAATGTTTTTATTCAGAAAAAAACGTATTTAAAACTGGCTGCAGATGGGGAAGGAGAACATGTGGGAGATGACAATTGTTTCACACTCTCCTGCGCTTCCACTGGTCCTGGAGTGACTGCAATGATTTGGCCCATGTGAGGCAGTGACCCCTGTTACAGCTAGGAGGCGCTGTATGTTCTCCTCAGAATATGCACGGAGGTGTATTGAGGCCATGGGACTGCATGGCAGTCGCAGGCGTATCTGTGATTATGATGGTGAGACAGTGACTGGCGTGATTGTGAATGTTGTGCTGAAACTTGTAGTTACATGAGTTTTGTTTATTTAGTAAGGGGGCTTACAGGGTTAGTCAGAGAGCTGGGCGGGACTGACTAACCACACACACCTCCCACCTGTGGGTGTGGCTACAGTGTTATAAGGTGACTGAGGTCTGGTCACATGATCAGAGTTTGAAGATCTCTGTGTTGGAAAATCCTGGATGTGTGTGGACCTGATTCCTGAAAACTACGGGGTGAGGCCATGGACCTGCAGAGCATGTGAAGGCTACTGCGTTGGGGAAGCTACCGACCTACTGAGGGTCTGGAACTTTCGGGTGGCTTGGTGAGCAAAGCATTGTCCAGGACGATGATCCCAGATAGGTGGCTTCCCCAGGAGTGAGGACTGACAAGGAGTCAGCATGTGGAGCAGGAGCTCCCGGAAGGTAACTCCAGAAAAAGGGGGTTTAATAACGGTAGACAAGTATCTGCCATTGGAACGGACTGTTGGTGTTTGTTATGTTCCATGGACATTAAGGCCGGAGTCACACTAGCGAGAAATACAGACGAGTGCGAAGCGCAAAAACAACGCATTGCACTCTGACCAATGTTAATCTATGGGGAAGCTCCCATCAGATGATTTTTTTTTCTCGGCCGTATTATACGGGCTGAGAAAATCGCAGCATGCTGCGATTGTCAGCGTAATACCCCAATGCAAGTCTATGCGGGCGAGAAAACTACGAATTACACACGGACGAGACGTGTGACTTGTAAGAAATACGCAAGACTTTCTCCAGGTGACAGGAAATGGACACAGCCATTATCAGGAAGCTTTGACAGGCTAATTAGCTTATAAAGCGCTCCAGACATCCCGGAAGAACGCCTCCACGGAGTCCACCATCATGTCCACATACAGCAACGTGGAAATGCTTATCGCTCTGATACAAGAGCGGCCAGAACTGTGGGACTAGAGGGACGCACATTATTCTGATCGGGCCCGAAAAGAGGCGGCATGGAGGAGGATTGTGTCCAAATGTTTAATGATTATGAGGACTGGCCATGTGAGAGCCAGCAACAAATTAGTAACTTCTATCCTACAACCCCTGGCAAAAATTAAGGAATCACCGGCCTTGGAGGATGTTCATTCAGTTGTTTAATTTTGTTTAAAGAAAGCAGATCACTGACATGGCACAAAACTGAGGTCATTTCAAATGGCAACTTTCTGGCTTTAAGAAAAACTAAAAGAAATCAAGAGCAAAAAATGTGGTAGTTAGTAATGGTTATTTTTTTAACCAAGCATAGGGGAAAAATTATGGAATCACTCAAATCTGAGGGAAAAAATTATGGAATCATGAAAAACAAACAAACAAAAAAACACTCCAACACATCATTCACTAGTATTTTGTTGCACCACCTCTGGCTTTTACAACAGCTTACAGTCTTTGAGGCACGAACTTAATGAGTGTCAAACAGTACTCTTCATCACTCTGGCTTCAACTTTCTCTGATTGCTGTTGCCAGATCAGCTTTGCAGGTTGGAGCCTTGTCATGGACCATTTTCTTCACCTTCCACCAAGGATTTTTAATTGGATTGAGATCCAGACTATTTGCAGGCCATGACATTGACCTTATGTGTCTTTTTTCAAGGAATGTTTTCACAGTTTTTGCTCTATGGCAGGATGCATTATCATCTTGAAAAATGATTTCTTCATCCCCAAACATCCTTTCAATTGATGGAATAAGAAAAGTGTCCAAAATATCAACATAAACTTGTGCATTTATTGAAGATGTAATGACAGCCATCTCCCCAGTGCCTTTACCTGACATGCAGCCCCATATCATCAATGACTATGGAAATTTGCATGTTCTCTTAAGGCAGTCATCTTTATAAATCTCATTGGAACGGCACCAAACAAAAGTTCCAGTATCATCACCTTACCCAATGCAGATTCGCGATTCATCACTGAATATGACTTTCATCCAGTCATCCACAGTCCGCGATTGCTTTTCCTTAGTCCATTGTAATCTTGTTTTTTCCTGTTTAGGTGTTAATAATGGATTTTGTTTAGCTTTTCTGTATGTTATTCCCATTTCATTTAGGCGGTTTCTTACAGTTCGGTCACAGACGTTGACTCCAGTTTCCACCCATTTGTTCCTCATTTGTTTTGTTGCGCATTTCCTGTTTTGGAGACATATTGCTTTAAGTTTCCAATCTTGACGCTTTGATGTCTTCCTTGGTCTACCAGTATGTTTGCCTTTTACAACCTTCCCATGTTGTTTGTAATTGGTCCAGATTTTAGACACAGCTGACTGTGAACAACCAACATCTTTTGCAACATTGCGTGATGATTTACCCTCTTTTCAGAGTTTGATAATCGTCTCCTTTGTTTCAATTGACATCTCTCGTGTTGGAGCCATGATTCATGTCAGTCCAGTTGGTGCAACAGCTCTCCAAGGTGTGACCACTCATTTTTAGATGCAGACTAACGAACAGATCTAATTTGATGCAGGTGTTAGTTTTGGGAATTAAAATTTACAGAGTGATTCCATAATTTTTTCCCTCAGAATTGAGTGATTCCATAATTTTTCCCCTATACTTGGTTACAAAAAATAACCATTACTGACTACCACAGTTTTTGTTCTTGATTTCTTTGAGTGTTTCTTAAAGCCAGAAAGTTGCCATTTGAAATGACTTCAGTTTTGTGCCATGTCTGTGATCTGCTTTTTTTTAAACAAAACTAAACAACTGAATGAACATCCTCCAAGGCCGGTGATTCCATAATTTTTGCCAGGGGTTGTATTTTAAAAATCTTATTAATGCGAAAAATACACTGCTCGAAAAAATAAAGGGAGCAGTCAAATAACACATCCTAGATCTAAATGAATGAAATATTTTCATTGAATACTTTGTTATGTACAAAGTTGAATGTGCTGTCAACATAATCACACAAACATCATCAATGGAAATCAAATTTCTGAACCAATGGAGGCCAGGATTTGGAGAGACCCCCATAATGAAATTAGAAACAAGTCTAAATGAAAATCAAAACAAAACATAATTAAAGTGGAAACAAGTCAAAATGATGTTCAGTATTGTGTGTGGCCTCCACGTGCCTGTATGACCTCCCTATAACACCTGGGCATGCTCCTGATAAGGTTGTGGATGTTCTCCTGAGGGATCTCTTCCCAGTCCTGGACTAAAGCATCATCGCACATGGAAGGATGTGCGGCCCTCCAAAGAAATGCCACCCACACACCATTACTGATCCACTGCCAAACCGGTCATGCTGAAGGATGTTTTAGGCAGAAGATCGCTCTCCACAGAGTCTCCAGACACTGTCACGTCTGTCACATGTGCTGAGTGTGAACCTGCTGCCTGCAACATCCTTCAGCATGACCGGTTTTGCAGTGGGTCAGTAATGGTGTGGGGGCATTTCTTTGGAGGGCCACACAGCCCTCCATGTGCTCGCCAGAGGTAGCCTGACTGCCATTAGGTACCGAGATGAGATCCTCAGACCCCTTGTGAGACCATATGTTGGTGCAGTTGGCCCTGGGTTCCTCCTAATGCAGGACAATGCCAGACCTCATGTGGCTGGAGTGTGTCAGCAGTTCCTGCAAGATGAAGGCATTGAAGCTATGGACTGGCCTGCCCATTCCCCAGACCTGAATCCAATAGAGCATATCTGGGACAGCATGTCTCGCTCCATCCACCAACATCACGTTGCACCACAGACTGTCCAGGAGTTGACGGATGCTTTAGTCCAGGTCTGGGAGGAGATCCCTCAGGAGAAAATCCGCAACCTCATCAGGAGCATGCCCAGGCGTTATAGGGAGGTCATACAGGCACGTGGAGGTCACACACAATACTGAGCATCATTTTGACTTGTTTCCACTTTCATTTTGTGGGTCTCTCCAAATCCTGGCCTCCATTGGTTCAAAAATTTGATTTACATTGATGATTTTTGTGTGATTATGTTGACAGCACATTCAACTTTGTACAGAACAAAGTATTCAATGAGAATATTTCATTCATTTAGATCTAGGCTGTGTTATTTGAGTGTTCCCTTTATTTTTTTGAGCATTGTAACACGTTTTCCCATTAGACCCTAAAATAATATGTGTAGGTTTTGGCCATTCTGTGTAATATATCTGATGTTTAAATGACACCTTACTAGGCCACATGACACTGTAAAATATTTGTTAAAGTGTTCTGAAAATTGGGCAATGTCCTAATAAATTATTGTGTCACATTGCAGTGGAAGATGTCATGAGACTCTGGCGTTGCATCCGCGACCAATATAGGCGGGAACGTCAGCAGCGGGCCAGGAGTGGGGATGCAGCACCGACCAAGAGAAAATATATTTATTATGACTGGCTGTTCTTTCTGGCTCCCATTCTGGATTTTAGACCGTAAGTACATACATCACACCACATTTCACATATGCTGTTTAGGGTCATATCTACAATGTTTTTTTTTCACATTTAAAAACAGAACTCAGTCCAACCTCACTGAGAGGGAGACAGGGTCTGATTCGGAGGTCATTGTTGATCCAGTCAGGAAAGGTGAATAGGTGGCTGGCCCATCTTCTGAACCTTTCAGCTGCATCCCACAACCTCCACCAGCACCAGCCCCGGAACCAGACCCAGCACCAGCATTGGCATCATGCAGCCTGGATGTAGCGCAACAGGAGGATCAGGGAAATAGCAGCAGCCCTACTGTGCCTCTTGAGGCATCACCCCAGCCTGCCGTCATACCCCACTGTGGCCGACGATGAAGAGGCATCCATGCCTCTGACACAAGGAGGCATGTTGATACGGGGGTGTTAAATTATCTGTCCAGGGCTGCCCAGGGTGATGATGAGGAGGCCTGTGCCCACAGCCTGGCCCTGTACCTCCGTTCACTACCCCGGGAGGTCAGACTGCGTGTGCGAGGATCCATTCAAATCCTGATTGATGCCTGCACACCCCCCAATAATTCATATGAGGTTTTTGAGTTTTTGGAACGGTGTCAGCTGTCACCCCGTTACCAGCTCAGAATTTCCACAAACTCAGAAGTGCAGGCTCAATCAGGAACTGAGCCACCTCCTCCACGGGTACCTTCACCACATCTCAATCCACCCCAACCCAACATTGGCCTCCACAGGCACAAATGGCAGCCTATAATGCACCTGCCCAATATGGCCACTTGATCAGACCCAGTGTTGGAGGCTGGTCCCAACCTGGCTTTTGTCGACATGGCCATATTGGGGGGTATGAATCACGTGGCTACCAAAATCCACAGGAGTATCATCTCCAATATCCCTCTGGTCACTTCTATAGTCACCACCAGGATCCTGGCCACATCACCCATCCTGGGCCAGAATATGTTCTCACACAGGGTGACGTCCAAGTTGGGCGTCAAACCCAGCACCAAACTGAAGCTGGACTCAAGCCATCCCCACCACCAACCTATGAGAATTTATAAATTGTGGTTTTGTATTATTTTGCTAACGCAAATTTCTGTATTTTGCTAAAGTTTTGTTTTAACAAATATTCAAAAAAATGTTTGGCCAAATTTGTATGGCCACAAAAGCCATATGAGTAAACTTTTTTTATTTTTGCCAAACTTATATTTTGGCTTTATAAAAAGTTAGAAATTTACGAGTTTTGTGTGTTATTTAATCCATAACTTGTACATCAAAATATTTCAAGATTTGCCACAATGCAAATGAAAGCACACACAAACTTTAAGAACAAACAGGCTTTTAAATAAACCAAAAAAAAGATTAATTACAACATAGATATAGCATTCTCTTGCCAGGGAGTAGCACCCTGAGGTGTTACAAAATAATTAGTGAACACATCACGTACTTAGAGTCCAGAGAGCGGATGTCGGGGAGGGATCACATGTGGAATAAGCATACCCACATTGCCAAACACAACTTCAGCACCATCAGATGAGGAGCAATCATGTATTCTGGTGAAGTTATGTAGGATCACACATGCTTTAATGACCTCATTAACGTTAGCTTCACTCAAACGAATGGCTGACAGGAGGACCCGCCATTTGGCACAAAGAATGCCAAAGGTGCACTCCACCTGTCGTCGTGTGCGTGATAGGAGCAAGTTAAAGATTTTGCACCGGTGGTCCAGGTTTCTACGGGGATAGGGCCCTATTACATGACAGGTCAATTGAAAGGCCTCATCTGCAACAAGGACATAAGGCACAGGTTCAATATTGGAGCCTGGAAGCTGACATGGTGGTGGTAGGTCCAACTGATTTTTGCGCAGCCGCCGACCCATAATGGAAGAATTGAAGACTCTAGAGTCTCCAGTTCTTCCATAGGCCCCAATATCTACAATTCTAAACCGGTAGTGACTGTCGACCAGGGCCAACAAAACTACAGAAAAATATTGTTTATAATTATAGAATTGGGACCCTGAGCTTGGCGGTTTACGTACACGGATGTGCTTCCCATCCAGGGCTCCAAAACAATTGGGAAACTGGCAGTGCTCCTCAAATCCCCTGGAAATCCACAACCAGTCTTCCATCTTTGGCTCAGGCATGACCAATTGATGATGTCGTGACCAGATTTTGGAACAGGTAGACTGGACAATGCCTGATATTGTTGATTTCCCGATCAAAAATTCATGATGCAGTGCCGCATATGAAAGACCATTTGTGAGGAAGCTACAAGAAAAAATATATAAACTAAAATTAGCTAATGTGTTGAAGGTTAAAAACAAATCACATTAATCAAAGTTACAGTGTCTAACAAGCAATACAATAACAGCATAAAACGAGTTCCAATGGCTATGTGATTTTAGAAACAAATACATATTATTAGTAATAATGCGAGTTTAGATTTGGGATATATATTATGAATAAAACAACCTACATTTTGAAACAGAAATATATACTAAATTTCAAAACATCTTCAACATAGAGTATGAGGAGGGGAAATACATATGGTAAGGATAAGGCGCTCCTTAGCAGAAATACATTTGTGCATCCTGGTGTCCTGTAAGGTGATCCCAGGGTGCACTGTCTCCAACAAAATATCAAAGGTGGCAAGGCTCATGCAACAATATTGGTAAAACTTGTCGGGATGGGTCCGCAGTGATGCATAGAGACGGTGGAAATGGCCTTTAGTGAGGCGTTTCCTCAAAAGCGGATGGACCCACATTTGTCTCCTCCTCCTCAGATCCACAATCACTGGGTATGGCTGGCCAAAGTGGCGTGACAAAACCCAGTTGTATAGCACCCACTCAGCTGGGGTGAAACTAAGTCTGTCTGACATTTTTCACACAAACCACAAATACACCAACACAAGCACGGAACCAAAATGGCCAGATTGGAGGTTGCCACCTGTTGTAAAGCCAATAAATAGGGTTGCTGATGATGATTTAAATTATTTTCAGGCCTCAAAACCGTTAAATGTCCATTTTGCAAGGTTGAGAGAAAAAAACGCTATACGGATGTCATACGGATGCTTAAATGCGCAAAAAATCCAGCCTTGCATTGCCAACGTATCACTGTTCAGGGAACACTTTTGCGTATTATGACCGTAAAATACGGACCGTATTTTTATACATTGTGTCTGACTCCGGCCTTAATGAACCTTTCAGCTTGCGGTCACCCACGGTAACTGGACGGAGTGCAAAGTCCGGCGTGCTTAGTGACTGCAAGTTAAGCCGTGAACTAGGAAGTACTATGGACTATGTGTGATGCGTAACATGGTGGTGTATGCTGAGTAAAATAAACCTGAATAGACTGCTTTGTTGAGAAAACCTGCCTGTGTGCCTTCATCCTGTTGCTAAGCGAGTGTCCCCCAACACATGCTGTAAGCGCTGTCTTACACCCGCTATCCGATGATGCCCTGATCACGAATATGCAGAATTGAAGAGAAGTGACTATGACGCGTCCGTCAACCATTCCAATTAGGAAACTTTACCTTTTATTAAAGTCAGATACCGATTGGAGCATGTGAGTAAGTGAATTTCCCTGTTGGTTTTTGATCTCTAACTGGTAACTATGATATAGGATGCTCTTGATCTATAGCCAATCACTAAGGGCCTTTCATAAAAGCATAGCATGATCTCTATTGGTTGTTCCAATAATGCTGATTAATCCAATGTGACTGCTGTCACTTCCTGCCATGAGTGAAATCTCCACTCATTGGTTTCATGTTACACAGAGGCTATATATAGATGGCTTGTCTGGCCGGCTGCCATTCTAGCCTACAGTGGGTTTGGAAACTATTCAGACCCCTTTAAATATTTCACTCTTTGTTTCATTGAAGCCATTTGGTAAATGCAAAAAAGTTAATTCTTTTCTCATTAATGTACACTCTGCACCCCATCTTGACTGATAAAAACCTGAAATGTAGACATTTTTGTAAATTTATTAAAAAAGAAAACCTGAAATATGAAATGGTGATAAGTATTCAGACCCTTTGCTCAGACACTCATATTTACGTCGCATGCTGTCCATTTCCTTGTGATCCTCCTTGAGATGGTTCTACTCCTTCATTGGAGTCCAGCTGTGTTTAATTAAACTGATAGGACTTGATTTGTAAAGGCACACACCTGTCTATATAAGAACTCACAGCTCTCAGTGCATGTCAGACCAAATGAGAATCATGAGGTCAAAGGAACTGGCCAAGGAGCTCAGAGAGAGAATTGTGGCAAGGCACAGATCTTGCCTAGGTTACAAAAGAATTTCTGCAGTACTCAAGGTTCCTAAGAGCACAGGGGCCTCCATAATCCTAAAATGGAAGAAGTTTGGAACCATCAGAAGTCTTCCTAGACCTGGCCCTCCAGTCAATCTGAGCAATTGTGGGAGAAGAGCCTTGGTGAGAGAGTTAAAGAAGAACCCCAAGATCACTGTGGATGAGTTCCACAGATTCAGTAGGGAGATCAGAGAAAGTTCCACAAAGTCATCTATCACTGAAGCTCTCCACCAATCCAGCCTTTATGGCAGAGTGGCCCGACAGAAGCTTCTCCTCAGTGCAAGAAAGCTCGCATAGTTTGCTAAAAAACACATGAAGGACTCCCAGACTATGAGAAATAAGATTCTCTGGTCTGATGAGACGACAATAGACGTTTTTGGTGATAATTCTAAGCGGTGTATGTGGAGAAATCCAGGCATTGCTCATCACCTGCCCAATACAATCCCAACAGTGAAACATGGTGGTGACATCATCATGCCATGGGGGTGTTTTTCAGCTGCAGGGACAGGACGACTGGTTGCAATTGAAGTAAACATGAATGCGGCCATGTACAGAGATATCTTGGATGAAAACCTCTTTCAGAGTGCTCTGGACCTCAGACTTGGCAAAGGTTCACCTTCCAACAAGACAATGACCCCAAGCACACAGCTAAAATAACAAAGGAGTGGCTTCAGAACAACTCTGTGACCATTCTAGACTGGCACAGCCAGAGTCCTGACCTAAACCCAATTGAGCATCTCTGGAGAGACCTGAAAATGGCTGTTCACCAATGTTCACCATCCAACCTGACGGAAATGGAGAGGATCTGCAAGGAAGAATGGCAGAGGATCCCCAAATCCAGGTGTGAAAAACTTGTTGCATCATTCACAAGAAGAGTCATGGCTGTACTAGCTCAAAATGGTGCTTCTATGCAATACTGAGTAAAGGGTCTAAATACTTATGACCATGTGATATTTCAGTTTTTCTTTTTTAATAAATTTGCAAAAATTTCTACATTTCTGTTTTTTTTCACTAAAGATGGGGTGCAGAGTGTACATTAATGAGAAAAAAATGTATTTTTTTGCATTTACCAAATGGCTGCAATGAAACAAAGAGTGAAACATTTAAAGGGGTCTGAATACTTTCCGAACCCACTGTATGTCCCATCCACTGATGACACCTCAGATGCGGTGAAACATGTCAGGGGGACTAATGTGCTAAACTCAATGTCCTATTCTGCCAGATAAGGGTTTACACCCCGGGGTGTACCGAAAACACACAAAAAGATAGCAGCAAGCACTTTAACATAAATAATTTAAGAAATTCAGGCAGATTACGAACATAATTTTTTATACCCTAGCTAATTGTTAATAATTTAATTAATAAAATGTATTTTTTAGGGTTTCTAGTGAGGGTTTATTTGGGGCTCTCTACAATTTGCTAATATATATACATATATGTACAGTGAAGGAAATAATTATTTGATCTCTTGCTGATTTTGTAAGTTTGCCCACTGACAAAGTCATAAAGAGCCTATAATTTTAAGGATAGGTTAATTTTAACATTGAGAGAGAGAATATCAAAAATAAAATCCAGAAAATCACATTGTATAAATATCAATTTATTTGCGTTTTGCAGTGAGAAATAAGTATTTGATCCCTTTGGCAAACAAGGCTTAATGCTTGGTGGCAAAACCCTTGTTGGCAAGCACAGCAGTCAGATGTTTTTTATAGCTGATGATGAGGTTTGCGCACATCTCAGGAGGAATTTTGGTCCACTCCTCTTTACAGATCATCTCTAAATCATTAAGATTTTGAGGCTGTCGCTTGGCAACTTGGAGCTTCAACGCTCTCCATAAGTTTTCTATGTGATTAAGGTCTGGAGACTGGCTAGGCCACACCATTACCTTAATGTACTTCTTTTTCAGCCACTCCTTTGTTGCCTTGGCTGTATGTTTTGGGTCATTTCCTTGCTGGAAGACTCAGCCATGACTCATTTTTAATGTCCTGGTGGAGGGAAGGAGGTTGTCACTCAGGATTTTACAATACATGGCTCCATTCTCCCATTGATGTGGTGAAGTAGTCCTGTGCCCTTAGCAGAGAAACACCCCCAAAACATAATGTTTCCACCTCCCTGCTTGACAGTGGGGACAGTGTTCTTTGGGTCATAGGCAACATTTCTCTTCCTCCAAACACGGCGAGTTGATTTAATGCAAAAGAGCTCATTTTTTGTCTCATCTGTCCACAGCAGCTTCTCCCAATCACTCACAGAGTCATCCAGGTGTTCATTGGCAAACTTCAGACGGGCCTGCACATGTGCCTTCTTGAGCAAGGGGACCTTGTGGGCACTGCAGGATTTTAAACCTTTATGGCGTAATATGTTGCCAATGGTTTTCTTGGTGACTGTGGTCCCAGATGCCTTGAGATCATTAACAAGTTCCCCCATGTGGTTTTAGGCTGATCTCTCACCTTTTTCATGATCAAGGATAGCCCATGAGTTGAGATTTTGCATAGTGCGCCAGATCGATGTCAATTGACAGTCATTTTGTATTTCTTCCATTTTCTTACTATTTTACCAACTTGATTTGTCTGCTTTTTATCCAGCGTCTTACTTATGGTTTTGTAGCTCATTCCAGCTTTGTGCAGGTCTATGATCTTGTCCCTGACACCCTTATAAAGCTCTTTGGTCTGGCCCATGTTGTAGAGGTTAGAGTCAGACTGGTTGAATGTGGACAGGAGTCTTTTATAAAGGTGACTATGTAAGACAGCTGTCCTTTAATGCAGGTAATGAGTTGATTAGGAGCGTCTAACTGGTCTGTAGGAGCCAGAACTCTTAATGGTTGGTAAGTGATCAAATACTTATTTCTCACTGCAAAATGAAAATTATGTTATATAATTTATACAATGTGATTTTCTGGATTTTATTTTTGATATTCTATCTCTCAATGTTAAAATTAACCTTCCCTTAAAATTATAGACTGTTCATGTCTTTATCAGTGGGCTAACTTACAAAATCAGCAAGGGATCAAATACTTATTTCCTTCACTGTATACCCCCCCAGGGGTAACTGTTTTTCAGCCTTTGAACTTAGTGCATAGGCTTTACCAGTTTAGGCGTCCCACTCCCTACAAACGGGAAAAAAATGTTTTCTGACGCCCTCCTCTACATCTATTGCAGGGGGTATTGCAGTCCTTCCTTCTAATTTTTGGAAGCCCTTGCACTTAATGCATAGTCTTTGAGTCTAGGAGTCCCACTACCTAACAAGTTTAACATAATGTGTATAAGGCCCTCCTTTATGTCTAAGGCCCGGGTCACACACAACGTCTAAAAAATCGGACCGTTTTAGTCGGACGATTATCGCACAAAAATTTCATGAACATTGATCCGTCTGTCATCCGATTGTACTGCGATTATGCGATTTAGTCGCATCTGAGCGTACGTTTCACATCCGATTGACATCCGACTTGCGAGATTTTGTCTGTGGCTAGCAAAACTGACATATAATGGATCCAAATGAATAGTTTTTAAATAACAAAAGAAAGAATAGATATATACACATAGAATACATATATATATATATATATATATATATGTCATTGAGACATATATATATACATATATTTATAGTTTATACACTTCTACATAGTATAATAGCCACTAATTCAATTGCCGGCATTTGTGAAATTACAGACCCGACATGAAATGACACATGGTTTACATACATTTAACCATGTCATTTCATGTAGTTTGATGTATGGTTTTCACTAACAATGACATGAGTGTATGTGTGCAAAATTTCATACATGTAGGGGTTAATTAAAAGTGTAAATTCTTTGAAAAAAAATGCGTGGGCTCCTGCACTATTTTCTCCACCAGACAGGCAAAGCCAGCGAGTGGGGGCAGATAATAATAGCCTAGGGAGGGTGCATTTATTTTGTGCCCCCCCTGGCTACTAACATCTGCCCCCAGCCACTCCAGAAAAGGCAAATCTATAATTAGATTCGCCCTTTCTGGCACTTTGCCCGTCTATTCCCATTACCCTGTAGCAGTGGCTAATGGGTTAATAATGGGTTAAAGCCACCTTGCTATTGGAAGGTGACTTTAAGCCAGGTTAATAATTGAGAGTTGTCAATTAGACAACTATCAAATTATTAATCCTATTGTATGAAATTAAAAAAAAACACGCACACATTAATTAAAAATCATTTTAATGTTGTTTTATTATTTTTTTTATTACAGGAGAACAAGCGAATTGAAGGAATACCAGTACAATAAAAGATGGTCAAAACTGTGTTTATTTCATTAAAATGATTTTTAATTAATGTGTGTGTGTTTTTTTTAATTGGATTAATAATTGAGTTGTCTAATTGACAACTCAGTTATTAACCTGGCTTAAAGTCACCTTCCAATAACAAGGTGGCTTTAACCCATTATTAAACCATTAGCCACCGCTACAGGGCAATGGGAATAGACGGGATAAGTGCCAGAAAGGGTGAATCTAATTATAGATTTGCCTTTTCTGGGGTGGATGGGGGCAGATGTTAGTAGCCAATGTGATATTTCATCGCTTTGCAGTCGTCCGATTTTGTCGCCAGTGTGACCCCGGCCTAATACAGGGTGTATCAGAGTACCTCTTCCTTCTAATTTTTGACAGTTCTTAATAGGGAAAAGAAAATATACAGCCCTGAAAAGGATTTTTGTTGTAACAAAATGAATGAGAATCCTGAAATGTCATGGACACATTGCTTATTTGTGACTTGCAAATTTGATCCATATTTAAATCGGCAGCATATCACTTCTTTCAGAGGTTTTTTCTGCAGATTTCACCTACACTAAAGATTGGGAAAAAATCTGCACCAAAAATGCAAGTAAAAAACGCAGGAAAAGTGCAGGAAAAGTTTATTTTTGTCGCTATGCATTTCTTGCTAAGGGTGTAGAAATTTCTGCACCAAATACTTAAAGGGAATCTGTCACCCTAAATTGGCGGGATATTTAAATGATGGCAGTCAGGTCAGATGGGCGGTGTTTTGGGTACTTGCCTTAACATGTTGTTCGCCGCTGTCTCCATTATTTCTGGGAATTGTAGTCGTTGCCCTCCATATAACGCGCCTGCGCATTGCAATCTGCGGGCAAAGCATACTGTGCATGAGCAATTCAAGATTGCAATGCGCAGGTGCGTTATATGGAGGGCAACGACTACAATTCCCAGAAATAATGGAGACAGCGGTGAACAACATGTTAAGGCAAGTTCCCTAAACACCGCCCATCTGACCTGACTGCCATTATTTAAATATCCCGCCAATTTAGGGTGACAGATTCCCTTTAATGTGTGCACATACCAAAAGTACTGGCAGTTCACACTTTTCCCTTCACTGACATTCTAAAATGTCAATGAAGTTTAACCACCTTGTGCTTGAACATGAAGCTGTGTGGGAGGGAAACTGTTGTCAAAACTCAGCCAGACTTAGCAGAAAGCAGATAAAGATGGTTTATTATCATATTTACCGTCTCAATCTCTGTACACACAGCTCTGAACCAGATTAGAAAGCAGTAGCACTCACCACGCTATCTCCTCCAGACCCAGTGAGCATGTGATCACTGGAAGCGGGGAGGGAGCAGGAGTTTATGGGGGAACACTGTGATAAAAAAGCATAGATAAAATAAAAAGCTTAAATGAATAAAACAAAACTGAAAAAGAGACTTTGTCAGTCTGAATTGCTCTTTCTAGATTGGCCCCAATTGAAAAGAAAAAAATGTAAAATCTATAAAAATTTCTATGGACATTTGAATACAATTTAAAATATTTTAGCAGTCATTTGTGGTAGTAAAAAAATAAGAAAGCTGAAAGCTTGCAAACATATATTATTTTCTGCTTAGCCAATAAAAGTATCACTCTGAGAATACTTTTGTCATCATTGGGCAGAAAAGTATTCACATCGATTTTTCTGGCTAACCCAATACCACAGTATAATTTGTTATTGTACATCATAAAGTCAATAACAATGATTTCCCTCATCAACATTTAAAAAGTACTGATTGCAGCAGAGGGCTTTACTTCATGAATTTAACAGTCTCCAATTGTACAAACAGATACTTGATTAGAGCGCTTTGTGCTTTACATTAAAAAGCTTCATTAATCAAATTGTCATAATTTATATGATTTGCAGAAAGTTAAAACATTAATAAAGTGGTAGATTTCATCAAAGATGTCTAAGATGCTGTAGGAGAGGTTGGTCATGATTATGAACAAGTTAATTGATGCGATTTGAGATGCATGATGCCTCTTATTTAAAGAGTAAATGCACTTACGGTACTGTATTATGACATGAAAAATACAATTTAAATCTGGTAACAGAGAAGAGCAAAGAAATGGCAAAACAAGCTTTAGGTGTGAAGGTGTTAGGTATCTACATCTTAAGCCCCTTTCACACGTTAGTGTCTCCGATACGTGTGAAGACAGTTTTCTCATGTACTGGAGACACTGACATACGTAGACCCATTCAAATGAATGGGTCTGTGCACATGTCACTTTGTTTCCACGGACCATGTGTCCGTGGGCAAAACACGCTGACATGTCCGGTTTTTGTCATCACCACAGACGGCACACAGAGAACACACATTGATGTCCTCTGTGTGCACGAACGGCCGCCTGGATAGAAGCGCTACTGTAAGAGCTCTTCCCCAGAGGCAGGTGCTGAAGACGGCTCTCATTCTCCCCAGCTCTGCCGAAGGGAGATTTCCTCCAGGAATTTCCAACACAGAGCTCAGCGTGTCCGAACCCGGCTCTGCCCCTTGTCTACGGGACTCCATGACTCAAAGCAGAGATGGAGGAGCACGGCTCAGAGCTCCTGTACCTGGAGCCCTCCTGGTATCCTTCGCTGTGTGCTCCCCTCTCAAACTGCTGGCGACAGAGCAGGGGAGAATGACAGCCGGCTTCAGCACCTGCCTCCGGGGGGACAGCGCTTACTGTAGAGCTTCATCCCCGGCGGCTGTCCGTGTGGTACTGATGTGGCACACGGGTGGCACACGGTTACCACACGTGTGTCACACGTAGTACACACACAGACACACGGACATCTCAGGTACCGTTTTTTCCGGTACAGAAAATATCAGGACGTGTGAAAGGGGCCTTAAACTGCATTTTACACTTTAATGCTTATATCTTCTTACATTAGTTTATTAGCATTAAGCACTTGTACAAATACTAAGCCTGGATTATACTTCATAAAAGAAGAATATAGTTTAATGTCTTTATATATTCTTATCACGGGATTAATCTCTGCCTGGCTTCCCTCTGAAAGACTAAAGGTACTGCCACACTAAACGTTCCCGCTAACGATCACGATAACGACGCTATCGTTGGTGTGATCATTTTAAGGTCGCTAGTAGCGGCCAAACTGGACGATCTCATTAACGACGCATCAGCGGTTAGCGATCTCTTTAACGACTTTGCCGGTCATTGGGACGTGCCACACTGCATGTACTGTGAAAGATCACAACCTCGATAGGCGTGACTGAGCGCAACCTTTTGCATGCCCCTCATCACAGATTGGTGGTCACTATTTATCTCATAGATATTTATCACAGCTCTCCCGCTTTGTGATTGGATGACCGCGTCATAAAAGACGACGTATCAGCACTCCTCTCCATTGCTCTCGAGCAGAAGCGGTTCTTTCAAATCTCCAGCATCGTTCCAGTGTGTCCTGCTAGCCTTTATAGCTACTGCGATCCAGTTTGCACCACTATTGCGGTTGCTGCGTTCCAGTCTACGGCGTTGGGCTTTTTTGCGATCCAGTCTGTGGCGTTATATCCTCTGCGATCCAGTTTGTGACGCTATTTAGTTTCCCTATTTTCTTTTTTTTCCAGAATCACAAACAAGTTTTGTAAGGTAGGTATTTTTTTTGTCACATTTAATTTTTATTTTTTCTTTAATTTTACAGATCCATTTTTAGATCTCTGCTGTTGTTAACCATTGTCGTCCATCAATTTTTTTTTTTGCCATTGTTTTGTTCAGGCACGCCCACCATTTTATGATCCCAGCTCTGTCAATGTTTACTCCAGCTGCGCCCACAACCACCATTTTGTGATCCCTGCTGTTTTTTGCGTAATTGTTCATCTATGATTTTTTTTATTTTTTTTGCCATTGTTTTGTTCTGGCACGCCCACCACCACCATTTTATGACCCCAGCTCTGTCAATGTTTACTCCAGCTGCGCCCACAACCACCATTTTATGTTCCCTGCTGTGTTCTATGTTGTAGGCTATGTAAGCATTTTATTTAACCATTCTGGCGTTCTCACATCATTTTTTTATTACAGATGGCTGATAAGCAGGAATTTTTGCGGGAGTTTATCGAGCTGTACCGCTCAATGCCGTGCCTGTGGAAAATAAAGTCGGCTGATTACTGTAACAGGCATAAAAAGAAGGACGTGTAACAAAAACTGGTGGAGCTCTGCAAGAACCGTTACCCAGATGAACCGGCGGATGAGTCATCGGTGAAAAAAACGCATTCAGGCCCTCCGCACAGTGTACAAAAAAGAGCTAAATAAAGTAATAAATTCTACCAAATCTGGAGCGGGGGCCGAAGATGTTTATGTCCCCCAACTGTGGTACTTTGATCTGTTCGCTTTCACAAGGGACCAAGAAGTACCCAGACAAGGGACATCCATGTTGGATCTAGACCCGGTGATCCAGCCGGACACCCCTGTCATACATGTAAGTACCTTTGTATTACAACACATTTTAATGTACATGCCAAAGTGGACTTAAATTTAAAAAATATAATTGTGAAATGTAGATAAAATGGCAGAATATATCCCTTCATGTACTGATAATTTATCTAGCTCAACGGTTGAGGCCTATCCATTTACAAGTGTCGTTTTCACATTTTTGCTGTATATGGGTGTTATAGTGTGAAGATAAATGTCTTTGTCTTTACAAGTGTCGTTTTCACATTTTTTGCTGTTTTTGGGTATAGTGGTGAAGATAAATTTCTTTGTCTTTACAAGTGTCGTTTTCACATTTTTGCTGTATATGGGTGTTATAGTGTGAAGATTAATTTCTTTGTCTTTGTGATTTACCATTTGTTTTTTGTTCATGCAGGACACAGAAGAGGCTGTCTCCACACCTCCAACTGAACAAGACAGCATGGCGTTGATCCAAGATGAAGAAGCAGTTGAGCCACCATCCTCATCTGTGCGGAGCCGGCTTTCAATTTCAGGAAGGAAAAGGAAGGCTCCCACCTCGGCTACTCCTGAATTGGTTGAAATTGCGAAAAAAATTCTTACCGCAGAAAAAGACCAAACTAAAATAACTGGGTTTGCATATTTCGCTAATGAGAAGCTCTCTACACTGGATCCTGTACAGCGTGTTCATGCAGAGAGACTCATGTTTGAGGTACTGACTCAAGCGTCTTTTGGAAACCTGGATAACAGATATGTCGTCATGCCAAGACCGCAGTACCCGGACTACTCATGGCCCGACAATCCTGTGCCGAACCCAATTGGGATAAATCCACCAAACCAAAATGTTGGTGCTCCCCCTTATTTTTATACACCGCAGAGGCAACGTGGTAATGGCAACGATCCATCTTACCAGCAGTTGTAGTTTTTAATTTTTGTTCTAAAGTTTTTTGTTGTATATTTTTTTTTAAATACTTACATTTTTTGAATAAAAAATCTTATTTATCTAATGAAGTGTGGTCTTGTATTCTTATTTATGTCATCAATTTTGTTGACAACTCTTAAAAATTTGTATTTTTATTACATCTACTTGTTTCTACTTGGGGTCATAGGACTACCAGCATTGGTAAAAAATGTAATGAAAAACATTTAAAAAATTTACAACATTTCTTTTAAAGGCCCTGGTCACACTAGCGCTAAAACCTTATTCTAAAAAATAATACAACACACCTGCGTAGATAAACATAATATATATAATATATATTTTTTTCATATATATTATAAAATATATATAACAAACAGTAATAAAAAAATAAAAATAAAAAAACAATTAAATAGAAATAATAATAATAAAAAAAAAACAAACAAAAAAAAAATTAAATACTGGCCCCCCTTTCTAGGGCAGCCAGAAAACTCTCCAGCATCACCCCGTGTTGTTGCACGGCTGCCATCATCCGGCGCTGGGACATCCGCAGGTCCTGGGCAGTGGGGATTTCTGTGGAGGTAACGGTAAGGCTGGAGTCACACACAACCACAAAAAATTGGTCCGTTTTAGACGGTCGATTGTCGGATCAAAATGCAAACATCACACATCCTTCTGGCATCCGATTTTCCTTCAAAGATGCGATTTAATCGCATGTGTGTGTACCTTGTAACATCCGATTTTCATCCGACTTGCGAGATTTTCTCGCAGGCTTGCAAAACTGACATATAATGGATCTAAAAGAATAGTATTTCAATCACAAAAAAAAAAAATAGATATATACACATAGAACACATATATATATATATATACATGTCATTGTGACATGTATATATACATATATTTATAGTTCCTAGACTTCTACATACTGTTATAGCCGCTAATTCAATTGCCGGGTTTTGTGAAATCACAGAAGCCGACATGAAATGATACATTGTTTCCACACAGTTAACCATGTCATTTCCTGTATTTTGATATTTGTTTAGAACTTACAATTACATGAGTGTATTTGTGCAAAATTTCAGACATGTAGGGGTTAATTAAAGGTGTAATTTCGTTGAAAAAAAATGCGTGGGCTCCCGCTGTATTTTCTCCACCATACAGACAAAGCAAGCGAGTGGGGGCAGATAATAACAGCCTAGGGAGGGTACATTTTTTGTGCCCCCCCTGGCTACTAACATCTGCCCCCAGACACCCCAGAAAGGGCAAATCTATAATTAGATTCGCCCTTTCTGGCACTTTGCCCGTCTATTCCCATTGCCCTGTAGCGGTGGCGAATGGGTTAATAATCTCACCTTAGTGTCACCTTACTATTGAAAGGTGACCTTAAGGTAGGTTAATAATTGAGAGCTGTCAATTAGACAACTATCAATTATTAATCCTATTGAAGTAAATAAAAAAACACACACACACTTTAAGAATAAATAATTTTAATGAAATAAAAACACATTTCTTTGACCATATTTTATTTTACACTTAATCCGTGCGAAGCCATTGATCTCCTAAAATAAAGAAAAAAAAAATAAAACAACATTATTCTTACCTATTCCGCCGATCTGTCACGTCCCACGCTGTAATCCTTCACAAAGGGTTAACTAGCTTTGAGCCAAGCAGTGCAAGTAATCCTGCATGCTCAGCTCAAAGCTCATGAATGAATAAGTTCCTCTCCTGGCGACAGGAGAGGATGTGTTTCATGAATGAAGCTTAATTGATTGTGTCCACTTTCCCTTTAGGTCAGGTCACTAAAGTTAAATTGCCAATAAATCAATTAAGCTCCATTCATGAATCTATTCCTCTACTTTCGCTGGGAGAGGAACTTATTCATTCAGGGGAATACAGGTCTGAGACAGCATTATTAGCTCTCTGCGACCTGTAACCTGTTAACCCTTTCTGATGGATTACACCGTGGGACCTGACTGTACATCGGATTGGTAAGTATAATTTTGTTTTTTTCTTTTATTTTTATTACAGGAAATGGTTTTAGCAGGAAAATAAAATATGTTAAAAAACTGTGTGATTATTTAATTAAACTTATTTTTTATTAAACTGTGTGTGTTTGATTTTTCTTTCATACAATAGGATTAATAATTGATAGTTGTCTAATTGACAGCTCTCAATTATTAACCTACCTTAAGGTCACCTTTCAATAGTAAGGTGACACTAAGGTGAGATTATTAACCCATTCGCCACCGCTACAGGGCAATGGGAATAGACGGGCAAAGTGCCAGAAAGGGCGAATCTAATTATAGATTTGCCCTTTCTGGGGTGTCTGGGGGCAGATGTTAGTAGCCAGGGGGGGCACAAAAAATGTACCCTCCCTAGGCTGTTATTATCTGCCCCCACTCGCTTGCTTTGTCTGTCTGGTGGAGAAAATACAGCGGGAGCCCACGCATTTTTTTTCAACGAAATTACACCTTTAATTAACCCCTACATGTCTGAAATTTTGCACAAATACACTCATGTAATTGTAAGTTCTAAACAAATATCAAAATACAGGAAATGACATGGTTAACTGTGTGGAAACAATGTATCATTTCATGTCGGCTTCTGTGATTTCACAAAACCCGGCAATTGAATTAGCGGCTATAACAGTATGTAGAAGTGTAGGAACTATAAATATATGTATATATACATGTCACAATGACATGTATATATATATATATGTGTTCTATGTGTATATATCTATTCTTTCTATTCTTTATTAAAGCTGTCAGTGTGATTTTACAGTATAGCCGGGGATGAATTGCCGGCTTTTCTAAAGGACACCGATGCGATTTCATCGCAAGTCACACAGTGTGGTCCGTTTGTAATCCGATTTTTCATCGCTCCCATAGACTTGCATTGGCGATTGTCGACCGACAATCGGTGACAATCGCAGCATGCTGCGATTGTACACGGACGTTTAAAACGGACCACAAAAAATCTGATAATGGGAGCTGCTCCATAGATTAACATAGGTCCGACTGCAATGCGATTTTTCATCGCATTGCAGTCGTCCGATTCTGTCGCCAGTGTGACGCCGGCCTAACAGTTAACAGGGAATTCAGTTGCAACATCAACATGTACACTTTCACACTTGCATTTTTTTGCGCTGCGTTTTGAGCGCACATGAAGTGCATTAAAAAAAAACGTGCTAACGCTTATAAACGCTGCGATATTTCACAGCTGACACCCGCTACTATGTGTCAGGAGTGGTCATGGACTGCTCCCGGCACATTAACCCCTGGCACACCGCGATCAAACATGATCGCGGTGTACCGGGGGCACAGGGGAGGATCATAAAAAATAAAAATATTCCCCAATATATAAATTTTTTCCTGTAAATAAAAAAACCAAAACAATAAAATTACACATATTTGGTATCGCCACGTCCGTAACAACCCCCCCTATAAAACTGTCCCACTAGTTAACCCCTTTAGTGAACCTCTTAAAAAAAAAAAAATCAGTGCTTTATCATCATACCGCAAAACAAAAAGTGGAATAACACGCGATCAAAAAGACTGATATAAATAAACATGGTACCGCTGAAAATGTCATCTTGTCCCGCAAAAAACGAGCTGCCATACAGCATCATCAGCGAAAAAATAAAAAAGTTATAGCTCGCAGAATAAAGCAATGCAAAAATAATAATTTTTTATATAAAATTGGTTTTATTCTATAAAAGCGCCAAAACATAAAAAAAATGATATGCTGTGCACTTACGGTTTTGGGCGACTGCATATCCCCCGACGACCCACTTACGGCCCACCCAGAACCTGCGGCACCGCCGGCTAGGGAAACACAGAAAAATAGATATATCACAACAGCCATTTCACATTTTAAGATATAACAAAGTTGTCAAACTTGTCGGAAGCTTATATTATGTGCGTAAATTACCTGATGGCGAGCCAGCATACGCATCACGGGGTGACACTGGAGAGAATCCTAGGTGGGATGTGGATGGGGCTGGGGACGATGACCCCAACAGTGGAGGCGGGGTAGCTGCTGGTGAAGGGGTGTGGAGAACAGGTGATGCGGGGGCTGCAGGTGAAGGGGTGCTGAGAACTGGTGATGCGGGGGCTGCGGGGGACGGTGGTGCAGCTGCAGGTGGTGCTGCAAATAAAAAATACAATTCAGTGAAATAATCCTTCTACAAACCCCGTCACTGCTGTACTCCCATCACTACTGGTACTCCCGTCACAACACTCACCACGACGCCTCCGAAGCTCTGCCCGGATGCTGGCAACCCTATCGCTCGACCGGTAGCGCAGGTCTGCCAGCTTCTTCCGTATCTGCTTCGTCGTTCGCTGCACCCCGAAACGCCGAGCAAGGCCCCTCTGAATCCGGCGCAGGACATATTTTTTGTGATGCATGGGACGTACTGTGGGTATGCTGCACCAATAGTCCCATGCATCACACTTTTTTATCAAGTACCGCACCTCTCCGTCCCCCCAGGCCGCTTCACGCTGTCTTTCCGCCATTATCACCAGTTAGTAATAGCGCCGCATGAACGACGCCAGCGTCGTGACGTCACGACGTACGTACGCTATAAACAAATCGCACTTGCACCGCAAGACGCTATTGCGATCGCAAAGTGACCGCAGCAGCCATGCGCCCAGACAGGATCGCAAAACCCACCACTGCGCCACAAACAGGATCGCAAAACTCCGACACACGATACTATCCTCGCAACAATGCACAAAGAACCGTTGGAGTCACCCACAAAGCGCTCTGGAAACAATAGATGGGGGCGCAGTTATTATAGCTGAGGTGATGTTGTGGTCACCAATCGGAGCTGAAGGGCGTTACCGAAAGAAAACAAAGTCCCGCCTGCACCGCTGACTAATGCGTCGTCAACGAGGTCGCACATCGTTCACAAAAGGTGCCAAACACAGCGATTCAGGCTCACCAGCGGGACGCCAACGATCAAAATACGGTCCAGAACTCTAGTGAACGATCAACGAGATCACAGCAGGGGCCACATCGTTGCTACATGCCACACACAACAACGTCACTAACGAGATTGCTAAATAGTGACGTATTTTAGCGATCTCGTTAGCGATCTCGATTAGTGTGGCATACCCTTAACTGTCTAGCAATCATTTTTTAAGATCTGTTGGTTATGCAAATTGCACACTTCTGGCCAATATACCATACTATGTATAGAAAGGAGCTATACATGCAGAAATGTATGTTTAATAGTTTGTTCATAATTATAAACTCCTCCTATACCTTCTTAGAAACATTTGATGATGCCTACCACTTTTGCTTAATGTTTTAAATTTTTGCAAATCATTTAAGTAATAATTTAATTAATTAGTATGATATTTGTAGTTTGTAGTCATCATTACATGAATATGGATATTATCTTTATGACTACAATCCAATAAACTTGTTTTGTTAATACGGCCCAGTGGCTTTTTATCCAATTATAATAGGTTTATACTTTTTGTGTCTATAGCAACAGGAATAAAACATACAAGTTATTTGAATCTATAAGCATATTTTATAGATTCTTTTTCTGTGCCCTTTATTGAATTGAATAGAAATATAAGGATGACGAGCTGTACTGTCTAGAGATGACTGCATTGCCACCTCCTATTTTGCCAACAATGTCTCCGGAGTAAATTTCTGGAGACGGAGGCAGCTTTGCAAGTTCCAGTCTTTGCTCTTACAGAAAGATGGCGGCTGTGTAGGATGCTGGGATCTCTTGGGTATGGTGTGAGCTCAGCTTAACATGTGATGTCAACCCAACATGTGATGTGATAATACATTGTGTCACATGTCAGGAAGGGGTTATAGTCTCTGGAGTTCAGCTTGTTTGTTGATGGTAGCTGCATCTTCGCCATAGAAATATTGCATTCTTGCCCGCCATTAAAATGATGGGGTTACCATACTGTGCAATGATATGGTGCTCTCTTTTCTGGCTCATAAAAGGGGGGCCTTAGTAGAAGAATACTTTCTGTGATGCCCCTAATCCTTTATAGTGCACAAGTACAGAGGTAGTCTTAAGTAGTATACAAAATGCAATGCAATCAACAATAAAACCTTTTTCCTTTTTTTTTTGCTTAGGAAACCTGTAAATTCCAACCTGATTTCTGATAAAATGCTTGCTTACAGAATAGATAAGCTAATGCATTACTTCCTTTAAGATGTTCAGCCATGGCATCTAATAGAAAACTGACGATGTTGTGAAATGCTCTCGATGTCTAGATTTCAAAGAAGGCGGCTGAAAGTAGGACATCTCATTCCCTCGTTTCATCTTAATTACAATGAGACACAAACTTAATACTCTGATGGTGTCGAATGCGCCTTCGGGATAGTGAATCTTTGGTAAATTATTACAATCATTAATGTTTTTCAGAGTGACTTCAAGGCTCTATAAGCCACACTGTGTTCTCTAAATTAATAACCTACGCACAATGCAGCTGTGTAATTATTAGACTCAGCGTGTTAATTCACTCTTTACATGCTCATTATTCATTCCTGGATTGAGAAAACATTGTGTGTCTACTTTCGTTGTCATTCAAGGCCGACGTGTTTATTAAGGCTATCTGCTAATGAATGTTATTGAACAGAACTACTGTATGCGCATTAATGCACTCCCTCAAGGTTTCCTAAAATGGAAAGAAATCACATTTCACCCGTATGTTTGTGTCATGCCTATGAAAGAGAGTTCATCTTTTCATGTTGGTTTATTTGTTTCTTTCTTCTGCTGTTGCTTTTTATCCTAATAACAAGCTAATTACTTTGTCAAAGGCCACATTCTGCATCAACTACACATAAAGAAAAGTGTTGAGAGGTTTATACATGAACATCAAGTAGAACTATCTTTGGAATATTTTGAGGCATATTGGGCTTAGTCAGTAGGTTATTTAATAGATAACTCTAACTTCTGCTATTCATCCTCTAAGCTTGCTATCAGAAATAATGAGATTTTTAGATCTCATTGAAGCGGAATTTGGGATGTTACTGGAGTCTCTGCTGGTCATTACTTTTTTTGGAATTACAGTAGAGCTAGAAAATGCAATTTCCAAGGTCTTCTTAAATATGCTACATTTAACCCTTTTGAGACGAAGCCTGTTTTCACCTTAATGACCAGACAATTTTTACAATTCTGACCCCTCTCAATTTATGAGGTAATAACTCTGGAACGCTTTAACGGATCCTGGTGATTCTGAGACTGTTTTCTTGTGACATATTGGACTTTATGATACCGGTAAAATTTCTTCAATAAGACCTGGGTTTATTTGTGAAAAAAATGGAAATTTTGTGAAAATGTTGAAATTTTGCAATTTTCAAACTTTTCATTTTTATTCCCTTAAATCAAAGAGACATATCGCACAAAATAGTTAATAAATAACATTTCCCACATGTCTACTTTACATCAGCACAATTTTGAAACCTCAGTGGTTGATACCTTTTAGGCTAAGTGCACACGTTCAGGAATATTTGCGTTTTTTTCGCGTTTTTTTCTGTGATTTTCCACGGTAAAAAACGCGAAAAAAACGCAAGCATTAAGCATCCTATACATGTTAATTGATTCCGCATGTTTTGGCCACATGTTGCGTTTTTTTCCGCTAAAAAAATGCTTCCCGAAAAAATAGCAACATGTTCATTAGAGTTGAGCGATACTTTCCGATATCCAAAAGTATCGGAATCGGAATGGTATCGCCGATACCATTAAAATATCGGCGATACCCGATACCGGAAATCCAATGTAAGTCTATGGGAACAAAATATCGTAACTAAAAAAACCTCTTTCTTTCCTTGTAAACACTAAATATACACACATAGAATACATATATATATATATACATGTCATTGTGACATATATATATACATATATTTATAGTTTATACACTTCTACATAGTAAAATAGACTCTGATTCAATTGCCGGGTAAAGCCGGCTTTTGTGAAAAGACAGAAGCACCCGACATGAAATGACACTTGGTTTACATAGAGTTAACCATGTCTTTTCATGTAGTTTGATATCTGATTTGCAGAAACAATTACATGAGTGTAAGTGTGCAAAATTTCACACCTGTAGGGGTTAATTAAAGGTATAAATTCGTTGTAAAAAAAACGGACTTTTTTGCTACGAATTTACACCTTTAATTAACCCCTACAGGTGTGAAATTTTGCACACTTACACTCAAGGGTATGCCACACTGAACAATATCGCTAACGGGATCGCTAAAAAACGTCACTATTTAGCGATCCCGTTAGCGATGTTGTTCAGTGCGGCATCTGCCAGCGACGAGCTTCCTGCTGTGATCTCGCTCGTCGCTGGAATCGTTCCGGACCCTATTTCCTCGTCGGCGCTCCCGCTGGGTAAGTATATATCGCTAGTGTGGCACCTTTTCTTAGCGATTTAGCGGTACTTTTGTACCGCTAAAGTCGTTAAGAAGATCGCTAACGGCGATAGCGTCGTTAACTATATCGCTAAATGTGGCCGCACTTAGCGATATAGAAACAATCCCGCTAGCGATCGCATTAGTATGCGTCGTTATTGTGATCGCTAGCGGGATTGTTTAGTGTGGCAGTACCTTCATGTAATTGTTTGTGCAAATCAGATATCAAACTACATGAAAAGACATGGTTAACTCTATGTAAACCAAGTGTCATTTCATGTCGGGTTCTGCATTTTCACAAAAGCCGGCAATTGAATTAGCGGCTATTATACTATGTAGAAGTGTATGAACTATAAATATATATATATATGTGTCACAAACTCAATGACATGATATATATATATATATATGAGGTGTAAAATTGCTGAAAAAAAATGCGTGGGCTCCCGCCCTATTTTCGCAACCAGACAGACAAAGCCAGTGAGTGGGGGCAGATAATAATAGCCCAGAGAGGGACCATTATTTTTGCCCCCCCCCGGCTACTAACATCTGCCCCAGACACCCCAGAAAGGGCAAATCTCTAATTAGATTTGCCCTTTCTGGCACTTTGCCCGTCTATTCCCATTGCCCTGTAGCGGTGGCGAATGGGTTAATAAGGGGTTAAAATGACCTTGCAATTGAAAGGTCACTTTAAGCCAGGTTAATAATTGAGAGCTGTCAATTAGACAACTATCAATTATTAATCCTATTGTATGAAAGAAAAATCAAACACACACACTTTAATAAAAAAGAAGTTTAATGAAATAATCACACAGTTTTTGACCATATTTTATTTACCTGCTAAAACCATTTCCTGTAATAAAAATAAAATAATAAAGCAAACTTATTCTTACCAATCCGATGCACAGTCAGGTCCCACGGTGTAATCCTTCAGAAAGGGTTAATGTTTACTGCAGGGACCGCAGCTAATGCCAAATGAATGAGCTCCTCTCCTGGCTGACAGGAGAGGAAGTGGAAAGCTTAATTGATTGCTTTCCACTTTCACTTCAGGTCAGCCAGGGACACCATCAGTGACATCAGAGGGAACTGATTAACAAAAAGAGGTTCCCTTCGAAAAAAAAATGGCGTGGGGTCCCCCCTATTTTTGTTAACCAGCCAGATGAAGCAGACCGCTGAGGCCTGGATTTTCAGGCTGTTAAGGAGCCAAGATCCATGGACCTTGCCAGCCTGAAAATACCAGGCCACAGCAGTCTGCATATCTTGGCTGATTAACAAAAATAGGGGATCCCCTCGAAAAAAATTGGCGTGGGGTCCCCCCTATTTTTGTTAACCAGCCAGATGAAGCAGACCGCTGAGGCCTGGATTTTCAGGCTGGTAAGGATCCAATATCCATGGACCTTGCAAGCCTGATAATACCAGGCCACAGCAGTCTGCTTAGCTTGGCTGGTTAACAAAAATAGGGGATCCCCTCGAAAAAAAAACGGCGTGGGGATCCCCCCTATTTTTGTTAACCAGCCAAGTAAAATGCAGACTGCTGCGGCCTGGTATTAAAAGACTGTCAAGGCCCATGGATTTTGGCCCTCAACAGCCTGATAATACCAGGCTACAGCAGCCCCACATTTGGCGCATCAAAAGATGTGCCAATTGTGGCACTTTACCCGGCTCTTCCCACTTGCCCTGTAGCGGTGGCAAGCGGGGTAATAAGGGGTTAATGTCACCGTTGATTGCACGGTGACAATAAGCCCGGTTAATAATGGAGAGGCGTCAATAAGACACCGATCCATTATTAATCCCAAAGTTTTTAAATGTTTAAAAAAAAGACACAGCAAGAAAAAAGTCTTTTAATGAAATAAAAGAGACAACACAGTTTTCATTTCTTTTATTACACTCTCATTCCTGCGACGCCATCGATCTCCTGTAAAAAAAGAAAAAAAACAAACCAACAGTATACCACCTGTCCGACGCAGTCCATAGTAACGAGTGTCCCACGACGATCCAGCTCTGCTACATCGGAATGCCAGGCAGAGCCTGACATCCCGGCGCAGCACAGCTGATTACCTGCTTCTCCGGCGGTGACGTCATCGGACTGCTTTACGGCCGCGATTACCCAGCAGTCACTGCAGTTATCGCGAGAAACTGCGTGTGACCGCCAGGGAGGAGAGGATGGCGGCCATCAAGCAGTCCGGGATGTGACCGCCGGAGATCTTCTGCCGGGTAAGTGCCGCTGACTCCTGACAGACCCGACCGACGGACACTGACAGTGACATTCCGATTCCGGTATCCGATATGACGAAAATATCGGTAATCGGAATCGGAATTCCGATACAGCCAATATCGGCCGATACCCGATATTTGCAGTATCGGAATGCTCAACCCTAATGTTCATTAATTTTGCGGAATGTAAGCGGTTCATGTGCGGTGGTACCCAGGGTCTGGAGGAGAGGAGACTCTCCTCCAGGCGCTGGGTACCATATCCCTGGTAAAACAACAATTAAAATAATAAATAATGACATTCTCACCTTCCGGCCGGCCCCGCAGACTTCCCGCCTTCAGCGACGCTCCCGGCAACTCCCGGTCCCAAGAGTCCTTTGTGAGAATCACCCAGATGGCGTAGCGGTCTCGCGTGATGCTACGTCATCGCTGTGATTTGTCGCAATGCATCCTTGGGACCGGGAGTTGCCGGGAGCGTCGCTGAAGGCGGGAAGGCTGCGGGGGCCGCCGGAAGGTGAGAATATCATTATTTATTATTTTTTTTTATTATTTTTACATTAGATCTTTTTACTATTGATGCGACATAGGCGGCATCAATAGTAAAAAGTTGGTCACACGTGTCAAACACTATGTTTGACTCGTGTGACCAACCTGTCAATCAGTTTTCCAAGCGATGCTACAGATCGCTAGGAAAACGCTAGCATTCTGCAAGCTAATTACGCTTGCAAAACGCTATTATTCTGTCGGGAATACGCATACAAAAAAAGTGCGTATTTCCCGCGGGAGAAGTGCGGGATTGCCGCGGAAATTTCCGCGGCAATTCCGCAACGTGTGAACTTAGCCTTAATGGACTAAAAGGTATCAACCACTGAGGACTCTCAATTCTAAATATTTTTCTATCTACTGGCTAACACGGTACTAAGATATACATCTTTACTGTATCAATTTTGAAACCAACATTTTTTTTGTTAGGAAGTTATAAGGGTTAAAATTTGACCAGCGATTTTTATTTTTTATTTTTTTCAACAAATTTTACAAAACCATTTTTTTAGGGACCACATCACATTTGAAGTCACTTTGGGGGGTCTATATGAAAAATAATACCCAAAAGCAACACCATTCTAAAAACTACACTTCTCAAGGTACTTAAAACCATATTCAAGAAGTTTTTTAACCCTTCAGGTGCTTCACAGGAATGTGAAAGGAAAAAATAAACATTTACTTTTCACATTTTGGAATGTGAAAGGAAAAAATAAACATTTACTTTTCTTTCACAAAAATTTTCCTTGAGACCTAATTTTTTTTTACTTTCGCAAGGGTAACAGGAGAAAATGGACCATACATTGTGTTGTGCAAATTCTGCTGATCATGCCGATACCCCATATGTGGGGGAAATCTACTGTTTGGGCACAGTAGAGAAAGGAGTGCCATTTGACTTTTTGAATGTAAAATATGTTGGAATAGTTAGCGGTTGCCTTGTCACGTTTGGAGAACACCATTTTTTTTTTAGCGACCACATCACGTTTGAAATCACTTTGAGGGGTCTATGTGAGAGAAAATACAAAAGTGACACCAATCTAAAAACTGAACGCCTTATGGTGCTCAAAACCACATTCAAGAAGTTTATTAACCTTTCTGGTGCATCACAGGAATTTTTAAAATGTTTTTAACCCCTTAGTGACAGAGCCATTTTGCAGCTTAATGACCGGGCCAATTTTTACAATTCTGACCACTGTCACTTTATGAGGTTATAACTCTGGAACGCTTTAACGAATCCCGCTGATTCTGAGATTGTTTTTTCGTGACATATTGTACTTCACGTTAGTGGTAAAAAATTTTTTACCTGACTTGCGCTTATTTATGAAAAAAACGGAAACATGGCGAAAATTTTGAAAATTTAGCAATTTTCAAATTTTCAACTTTTATGCCCTGAAATCAGAGAGATATGTCACACAAATTTCTTAATAAATAACATTTCCCACATGTCTACTTTACATCAGCACAATTTTGGGAACAACATTTTTTTTTGTTACGAAGTTATAAGGGTTAAAAGTTGACCAGCAATTTCTCATTTTTACAACACCATTTTTTTTTAGGGACCACCTCACATTTGAAGTCACTTTGAGGGGTCTATATGATAGAAAATACCCAAAATGGACACCATTCTAAAAACTGCACCCCTCATGGTGCTCAAAACCACATTCAAGAAGTTTATTAACCCTTTACGTGCTTCACAGGAACTGAAGCAATGTGGAAGGAAAAAATTAACATTTAACTTTTTTGCAAAAGCTTTACTTCGGAACCAATTTTTTCTATTTTCACAACTGTTCAAAGAAAAAATGAACCACAAAATTTGTTGTGCAATTTATCCTGAATACGCCGATACCCCATATGTGGGGGTAAACCACTTTTTGGGCGCACGGCAGAGGTCGCAAGGGAACGAGCGCCGTTTGACTTTTTCAATGCAGAATTGGCTGGACGCCATGTCGCGTTTAGAGAGCCCCTGATGTGCCTAAACAGTGGAAACCCCCCACAAGTGACCCCATTTTGGAGACTAGACCCCTTAAGGAACTTATCTAGATGTGTGGTGAGCACTTTGAACCTCCAAGTGCTTCACAGAAGTTTGTAACGTAGAGCCGTGAAAATAAAAAATCATATTTTTTCCACAAAAACAATCTTTTCACCCCAATTTTTATTTTCCCAAGGGTAACAAGACCCCAAAAGTTTTTGTAAAATTTGTCCTGAGTACGCTGATACCCCATATGTGGGGGTAAACCACTGTTTGGGTGCATGGCAGAGCTTGTAAGGGAAGGAGCACCGTTTGACTTTTTTCAACGCAGAATTGGCTGGACGCCATGTCGCGTTTATAGTGGCCCTGATGTGTCTAAACAGTGGAAACCCCCCACAAGTGACCCCATTTTGGAAACTAGACCCCCTAAGGAACTTATCTAGATGTGTGGTGAGCACTTTGAACCTCCAAGTGCTTCACAGAAGTTTATAACGCCCGGGCGTGAAAATAAAATATCATATTTTTTCCACAAACCTGATCGTTTAGTCCCCAATTTTTTATTTTCCCAAGGGTAACAGGAGAAATTAGACCACAAAAGTTGTTGTCCAATTTGTCCTGAGTAGGCTGATACCCCATATGTGGGGGTAAACCACTGTTTGGGCGCACAGCAGGACTCGGAAGGGAGGGAGCGCCATTTGACTTTTTGAACGCCACTGCGTTTTTGGAGACCCCCTCATGTGCCTAAATAGTGGAAACCCCTCAATTCTAGCTCCAACCCTAACCCCAACACACCCCTAACCCTAATCTCAACCCTAACCCTAATACCAACCCTAATTCCAACCCTAATTCTAACTCTAACCCTAATTGTAACCCTAACCCTAATTCCAACCCTAACCCTAATTATAACCCTAACCCTAATTATAGCCCTAACCCTAAGGCTGGGTTCATATTGCGTTTTACCAGCCCATTCAACACATAGCGTTGACGGGCTGGTAACGGTATAGCATAACGCGATCGCGTTATGCTATACTCACTAGCGCAGAGGAATCAGCGATGATTCATTTGCACTAGCGGTGACGGAGCCCAGACGCTGCAGGCCGTGTCCGAGGCTCCGTCACTGAATGACGGCACGTCGCGAACGCATGCCGCTTTACGTAAAGCGGCATGCGTCGCGATGCGCCCTCAAATGCGGGTGAATGGCAGCGTTAACGGACTGCGTTACACCGCGTTATACCGCGGTGTAACGCAGTCCGTCTAACGGACTGCCATAACGCAATATGAACCCAGCCTAACCCTAACGCTAATCCCAACCCTAATAATAACCCTAACCCTAACCCTAATGGAAAAATGAAAATAAATAAAATTTCTTTATTTTATTATATGTACCTAACCAAGGGAGTGATATAGGGGGGTTTATGTACTGTTTTTTTTATTTTGATCACTGTGATAGTTTATCACAGTGATCAAAATGTACTTTTAGAGAATGAATTAATATTTTTTTGAATTTGCCGCCAGGCAGATTCGGCGGGCGCACTGCGCATGCGCCCGCCATTTTTTTTTTACTGGAAGAAGACGCCGGCTGAACGGAGGCCAGGGGGGGGACCGGAGGCGAGGGGGAGGATCGGACCGCACCGGGGGGATCGGAGGACACGGGACCCCTCCAGGTACAGGGGGGGTGAGATCGGGGGTCCCGGGACACTATTTCTCTCCCCTCTGATGTGCGATCACATCAGAGGGGAGAGAAATTTACAGGCAGGGATCGCAGCATTGATTTCTCTTTTGCGATCGCCAGTATATGGCGATCGCAAAAGAGTGGTGATTGGGGGGGCCCCTATTATGTTCTCTGGGGTCTCGGCTACCCCAGGCAGCCGAGACCCCAGAGAAAATCGCCCATCCCCCCCGTCACCTCGCGGCGGGCGCAGCACTCATGCGCCCGCCATTTTAAAGCATGGCGCCGGCACCGGGGGACACCGGAGAGCCCTGGGGCCATGAGGAGGGTTCGGGGGCCACAGTGGGGGTCCCGGGGACCCTATTTCTCTGTCCTCTGATGTCCGATGACATCAGAGGACAGAGAAATTAAATGGCACATTTTTTTTTTTTTGTTGTTGCGGTCGCCGTTATAGGGTTAATAACGGCGATCGCAACATCGGTGTCGGTAAAAACCGACCCGATTCATGTTCTCTGGGGTCTAGGCTACCCACGGCAGCCGAGACCCCGGAGAAAATGCGCCTCTGGGGGGCGCTATTCACTTTTTCCACAGCGCCGTTAATTAACGGCGCTGTGGTTTAAGTACCCTTAATGACCGCCGTTAAAAGGCGTATCGGCGGTCGTTAAGGGGTTAAAAAAGCCACATTTAACTTTTATTCGCAAAAAAATTACTTCAGGTCGAAATTTTTTTACTTTCCCAAGGGTAACAGGAGAAATTGGACCCCAAAAGTTATTGTGCAATTTGTCCTGAGTACGCTGATACCCCATATGTGGGGGTAACCACTGTTTGGGCACATGGCAGAGCACAAAGGAAGGAGCGCAGTTTGACTTTTTCATCGCAAAATTGGTTGGAATTGAGATCGGACGCCATGTCGCGTTTGGAGAACCCCTGATTTGCCTAAATAGTGTAAACTCCCCACAAGTGACACTATTTTGGAAACTCTACCCCTTATGGAACTTATCTAGATGTATATTGAGCACCTTGAACCCACAGGTGCTTCACAGAAGTTTATAGCGCAGAGCCATGGAAATAAAAAAAAATCACATTTTTTCCCAAATAAATCTTTTTTAGCTCCATATTTTGCATTTTCATTAGGGTAACAGACGAAATAGCTCCATACCATTTATTGTGCAATGTCTCCTGAGTATGCAGATACCCCATATGTGGGGGAATACTACTGTTACGGGTCTGCAACTCAGGAATGGAGTGGGGGGGAGAAAGCTGACCCTGCACTAGGACTAGACTAAATCCCTATGATGGAGAGGGCGACCTATTCCTTGCAAATAGACCCACCGACGATCCTAGTCTAGACTCAAGCAAAGACCTAAAGATGGGGGGAGGGGAAGCCCTGAAAGACTTAGGGACTGGGAACAAAAGCAGGTGACCTCTTAGCAGAGAAATAGAGGAAACTGCAGAAACAAAAGGAAAAACAAAATGACTAAGAAAGCAGAACTAGAGTTCCCAGAACTGCACAAAGTTAAATACAAAAAGTTATCAAAGCACCAAGCCAGAACTCTAGTGGATTAACACTGATGTACAGCAAGGACTGGGAGGAAGGTGCCGTGTAGTAAAGGGTGATACAATGACCTGACCAACGACAAGCCCAGCACCAGGGAAAAAGACCAGCAGCCAGAAAACCACAACAAGATGGAGGATGGTCAAACTAAATAGATTCCAACAACTACTCTTTGGGCGCACGGCAGAGCTTGAAAGGGAAGGAGCGCCATTTGACTTTTGAATGCAACATTTGATGGAATAATTAGCGGACGCCATGTCGCGTTTGAAAAGCCCCTGATGTGCCTAAACAGTGGAAAACCCCCAGTGGAAAACCCCCACAAATGATACCATTTTGGAAACTAGACCCCTTTGGGACCTTATTTAGATGTGTATTGAGCACCTTGAACCCCCCCAGGTGCTTCACAGAAGTTTATAACTTTAAGCTACAAATTTTGTATTTTCACAAGGGTAAAAGGAGAAAATGGATCTCAAAGTTTGTTGCGTAATTTTTCCTGAGTTCATCGATACCCCATATGTGGTCGAAAACTACTTTTGAAGCACAATGCAAAGCTTAGAGGGAAGTAGCACCATATTACAGTGCAAATTTTGCTGCACTTGTTTGAGGGCGCCATCTTACATTGACAGAGCCCCTGAGGTTCCAGAACAGCAGAACCCCCCTTAAGTGACCCCATTTTACCAATCTAACCTCTCAATAAATTCATCTAGGGGTGCAGTGATTATATTGACACCACAGGTTGTCGCAGACTTTTTTACCATTGGGCTGTGAAGAAAAACATAATTTACATTTTTAATCACCAAGATTGTGTGTTAGCCCCAAGTATTAGATTTTCACATTGGGAAATGGGTAAAAATGGCTCCATAATATGTCCCACAATGTCTGCTGAATGATTAAATACCCCATATATGCCTGTACAGTACTACTTTGCCATACGGAGTGACTCAGCAGGGACAGAGAGCTATTTGTCTCCTGGAGCGCAAATTTTCCTAGACTAGTTTGTGGATTCCATATAAAGAGCCCCTAAGTGCTAGAAAAGTAGAATCCCCCCTCAAATTACCCCATTTTGGAAATTATAACCCTTGAGAATTTATCTACAGATGTAGTGATGATTTTGACTTCATGGTGTTTTCCAGAAACAGGCAGCAGTGGATGTTGCTGAGTGAAAATTGCAAAATGCAATTGTAGTGACCAGTATACTGTAGTGACCAGTACATTATGCCCAGCTCATGCTTCTGGAGACATGCACCTGTAAATTAGGTGGGCTCTCATCACTACAGAAATTCCAAACATGTAGGTGCTATATGTGGTTTAGGTACACTGGGGCTCAGAAGGGAGGGGGCATTTGTATTTGGGAGCGGACAATTTGCTGAATTTCTTTTGGAGGGTGAGGAGCCATTTCGCTTTTCCAGAGCCTTTGTACTACCAGTAACGTGAAAGCCCCCTATATTTCTGTTAACAGATGACAGATCTGAGTGGGGACTTGCTTTTTTTGTGGATTGAGTAGAAGCTTTTACTGGGAACATTTTACATAATGTTTGGGATCACAGTTATCCAGCGCTCTACGCTGAGCACTTACTTTGGGGTTTCCATCCAAATCTCTGAGTGACGTGATTTAGATGAAACCTCCAATGGATCCGTTCACTATAGTGAGGTAGCAGAGTTGCTCTGGGCTCGAACTTGCCTTTGTTCCGCAGTGTCCTTCTTTTCAGAAGTACACAAAACTGTGGCCGACGGCACTTTTATGCAATCCTAAAAAGACGGACACCAACGAACTGCAGGTCAGACGGTGTCCACAGTTCCTTCATTTGCCTCAATATAGGGAATCTTCAGCCAGATATTCTGTCTGAATCGCGTATTTCAGAGATTTACACGGAAACCCCGTTGTAAGCGCTTAGCGCAGAGCGCAGGATATATGTGCGCCGAGCCTTACTGCGATCTTTGGGAGGCAGAATGAAAAAATCAACAGTATGTGAAGAATTGGTTTTATTTATTTTTTATGCAGCTCCTCGTGTGGTATAAATGATTAGGCAACTTTATTCTTCAGGTCGATGCGATTAAAGATTTATATTGGGTTTTTATGTTTTGCTGCTGTCACACACTAAAAGACGCTTTTTATTGCGAAAACTAGTCTTTGCGTCACTATATTTTGAGAGCTATAATTGTTTTATATTTTGGCCGACAGTCATGTGAGGGCATATGTTTTACCGGACAAGCTGACGTTTCTATTGGTACCATTTTTGGGCACATGACATTTTTTGATCGCTTTTTATTATTTTTTGGGAGACAGAATAAACAAAAACCAGCAATACAGGAATTGCTTTTTTTATATATTGCTCCCCGTGTGGTAAAACAGTAAGGCAGCTTTATTCTTCGTCAGTACGATTACAGTGATACCTCATTTATTTTTTTTATGTTTTGCACTTTTACAAAATAAAAACTATTTTATAGAAAAAATAATAATTTTATGGCTTTTTTATTTACGTAAATAAATGTAATTATTGGAAAATATTTTTTTTTCTTTATTTAGGGATTTTTTAAAAATATATATTTTTACACTTTATAAGATCCTTCTCTATGCCGCTGTCACTACTTACAGCGGCATCAGAGGGGTTAAATGTCCACAATCGGTGCTAGCACCGATTGCTGGCGTTGCTGCGAGGTATCAGCTGGCACATATAGCTGACACCCACACGTGATCGCTGCAACGCTCTGCATGAGGCCACGGTGATCACGACGCCGTACTAGTACTGCTCTGGGTACGAACGCACCTCCCGCAGTGCAGTACTAGTACGGCGAAGGTCACGAAGGGGTTAAAGAAGTTCTCCCACTGTTCTTATTCATTATATGTGTATATACACATGTAAAGAAGTATGAGTGTATTAATATTCTCATCTACCACCGATCTCTCCATTGTCCTGCACGGTTCTTCTTTTCTGAATTAAGTCACCACAATTGCTACGAGCCAGCTGACTCTATGCTCTACAATAAAAAGGCAATGGAACCTGGTTTTAATGTTTGAAAGGCTTTCACTGCAAAATTTACTTCTGGGTTACACAGAGTGTGTGTGACGCAGAGAGTCTGCAGATGGGTAACGTCATGCAAAAGAGGAGCGGAATGCCGCTGTGCACTGGAGAGATCACCGTTAGTTGAGTATATTAATACACTCACACACTCAAACTACATTACATTATCTTCACATACACACACATTTAGTGAATTGCAAACTTAGTGGGATGGTTCAGATATTCCGGGGTTAAGGGCTCCTTCCCTACTTCTAAAGCTAGTGGTGCCCTAGCTTTCCCTGCTCCCCAGATTACTTCTAATGGTGAAGACGTTGGGGCCTCGTACCTTGCTTAGCTCTTAGATTAGTCTTAAATTGTCCCCTCCCCCACCCAGGGGATTGGAGAGTAGTAGCAGGTAAGAATACATAAGCCAGACTTACAAGGGAATACGGTACCGGGATAAAGGAAAATATAAATCACACAAATATGCACTCACAAACAACAGAGCACAACACCAGGGAGTGAAGATAGGGAATGAAAACAAATGGCAGAGGTTGATTGTAAGCATACAGACAAAAAACTCCAAACGCCTCCTCATTAGGGATGAGTGACCCCGAACAAGAAAATTTGGGGTTTATACTGGATACCTAGTGTCCGAACATGGACATTTTACTGTATGTCTGGTTTCCTGTTCGAGTTTGCCAGTCTAATAAATCTTGTTGAAAGGCTGTAGCACAGCCAATCAACAAGCTTTTAGAATGCGGGCACTTTTGGAGCATTCACAGCAATGCCAAGTATTGGCATGGCTGTGATTGGCCGACGCAGCATGTGACCATGATCATTGACCATTATGCTCTCGTTAGTGTAGCAACAGGATGCATCTGGAGTGAGGGAAAGATTCTGTCTGCGCACTCTACAAACCCTATATATTCTATTTCTGTGGTAAAAGTGAGGGTACTGTGGTAAAATCCGCTAAGTGTACTCTGCACCACTGTGCCTGTGGGAATACTGTCCTTTAAGCTGCGGTGTGTACTCTGCACCGCTCATCTGTGGGAGTACTGTCCTTTAACCTACTTTGTGTACTCTGCGCCCCCAGCTGTGGGAGTACAGTCCTTGAAGCCGCTGTGTGCACTCTGCATCCCCAGTCTATGTGAGTACTGTCCTTGAAGCCACTGTGTGTACTCTGCACCCCTTGCTGTGGGAGTACTGTCCTTGAAGCCGCTGGGAGTACTCTGCCCCCCCCCACTGTGGGAGTATTGTCCTTGAAGCTGCTGTGTGTACTCTGCACCACCTGCCTGTGGGATTACTGTCCTTTAAGCTGCAGTGTGTGCTCTGCACTCCTCCGCCTGTGGGAGTACTGTCCTTGAAGCAGCTGTGTGTATTCTATTAGTCTGAGAAATAAATAATTGGCATCAGTCGTCTCATTGCTATTTGTAGTTCCCAAAAATATTTTTTCAGTGTGTGCATTCTAGCAGTTTTGCAAATCAATATATCGCATCAGCCATCTCGTTGGCCTTTGTAGGCCACAAAAATAACTTTTAAGATCTGGTGTATGTTTTCTAGTATTTTTCCAAATCAGTATATTGCATCAACCTTCTTGTTGCCATTTCTAGGGCAAAAAAAACTTTTTCAGGCCTGGTGACTGTTTTGTAGTAGTTTTGAAAATCAATATATCGCATCAGTTTTGTTGTTGCCATTTCTAGGCCCCAAAAATACTTTCAGGCCTGGTGTCTGTTTAGTATTTGTGCAAATCAATAAATCACATCAGCCATGTCATTGCCATTTCTAGATCACAAAACTATTTTTTTAGGGCTGGTGTATGGTTTTTGTGAGTATGGGAAAAAAATAATTGGCATCAGTCATCTACTTGCCATTTTTAGGCCAAAATCATAAGTTTTCAGGACTGCTGTGTTTTTTTTTTTAGTATTGTTGCAAATAAATAAATCTAATTTTTAGCAATCTATTTGTGAGCAGCGTTTACAAAATCAACTTCCGAAAATGAGGAGAGCATCAAAAAAGGGACATAGCAGTGGTGCTGATGTAGTTGCTGATGGTACTGGTGGTGTAGCTGAGAGGACGAAGTCGTTCTGTACCTGCTACGTGCACAATTACAACACATTCCTCTGACGTTATGCATCCTTTTTTAAGTCCAAATACAACTGCAACAAGATGTTAAAAAGGTGTTAGGCTGGATGGCTGAAAGTGGCTCCAGTTCCTTCGTATTATCCTCCAACCGGTCCAGTACAGAAAGAGCACAGTTGGCACTTGAGGACCATGGTTTTCCAGCTTCCACCTCACTCCCTTGCAAATCAGCTAATCAGTCTGAGCCCCAAGTCATGCATCAGACTCTTCTGGTTTTTGATGATTATGCTGCCTCGGCTTCAGTGGCCCATTCACCTGCCCCTGATCAAGAAGTGGAAGAGAATGAGTGTGCTGATGCCCAACCACTTGTTAGATTGGATGATGAGTACATGGGAGGGCTAGTGCACACGGTCAGTGGACTACCGCAGCACATGTCAGATCATGATTACAAAACTCATTTGCCATCGGCATCATCTTTATGCAGTGAGCAGACTGGCAAGGAGGGCAGGGTTAAGGAGTCAGTAGAAGATGATTCAGGGGATTATGAGGTCCTAGACCCCATATTGAGTGGAGGTCATCCTACTGACGTATGCAGTTTGGAGGAAGAGAAGTTGGCCACTCTGTCACAATAGCACAGCAAAATAGGGAGCAGGGTGCAAAGGCACAGAAGGTAGCGCCTAGCCAGTGCATCGGAATCCTACTGCCTACCAAGCCGCTGCTACAAGCACACCAAAGACAGGTCAAAACAGCACTCTGGTGTGGCATTTCTTCCCTGAATGTGCTGCCGACAAGTGACAGGTGGTCTGCACTATGCAGTCAACCCCTGAAGTGAGGCATAAATGTTCTGAACCTGAGCACCCCCTGTATGATGAGGCATCTGAATTGCAAGCATGAGGTGCAGTGGAGTACACACCTTAAAAACCATGACAGATTTGAGCCTCATCCTGCTGCAGTCTTATTCTCTTCCTCCCGCTCACGATCACAGGGCCACCTGCCTCCCCGCATTTAGAGGATGTGACAATATCCCCACCAACACTACCACCAGTTTCACCGAGCATTTCCAATGGAAGTGTTCAGCTTTCCATCCCCCAAATCCTCTAGAGAAGGAGGAGAAACCAACCTAAACTACCATGAGCATTTGAAATGCTGCCATTCCGACTGGTTGAGTCGTAAAGTTTAAAAGAAAATGATGTCAGTGTCTCTCACGCAGTACAATGTTCCCAGCCACCACTACTTTTCCAGGCAGGCCATCCCTGCCCTGCACAAACATGTTGCGGACCAAATCAAGTGTGTTCTGTGCAACGCCATCAGTGGAAAGGTCCACATAACCACTGATAAGTGGACCAGTAAGCACGGCCAGGGACATTGCATCTCTCTAACTACTCACTGGGTAAATGTAGTGGCAGCTGGGGCAGAGACAGAAGGCATTCTACCTCATGTCCTACCGTCACCTAGTAAACTCCTCTGTTTGGGGGACAAATTCCAAAATGTGCAGGAGTTGTGTACTGGGATCAAACAGCATACAGATGAGTGGTTGCTGCTGATGAAGTACTTGCCTGGCCTTGTGGTGTGCGATGACGAGCGATATCTTATAGCAGCTCTGGGCCTTGCCGGCTTGATGCACATCCCTTGCCTTGAGCATGTGCTAAACTTGGTAGTACATGTTGGGCTGCTGTTGAAAGTGCGAGCAGTGTGTGTGCACTTTCAGCTTTCTCACCCTGCTGTTGCTCTCCTGTCTGTGTTGCAGCCTCACTTCTGCCTTCTCACTTACCATCTGATATGCGACGTACCAACAAAGTGAAACATCACCTTTCATATGCTGGAGAAACTGTGCAAACAGCAGCAGGCAATAGTGGAGTTTCACCTGGGCATGCACTGATGAGTCACGCTGCAGAACAACACCACTTTACCACCAATGAGTGGGCCTCCATGTTGGATGTGTCAGTCATTGTGCGCTACTTTGAATGTTCTGTAAATATGGCCAGCACTGATGATTCCATTATCAGCATTACATATATATTTATATGCCTGCTGGAAAAAACAATTCAGGCCATGATGTATAAGGTGGTGGCACAGGAGGAGGCGTGGCAGGAGGTGGAACAGAACCAATTCACACCGTTATCATGCCTGTTGTCCACACATGGCTTGGAGGGTAGGTTACTGTCCAACATTGGCCAGGTACCCAACTGTGCAGGCAGAGGACAGTTTGGGATGATGATTATGAGGAGGAGGAGGTGGGGGAGAAGGAACAACCGTTTTCACCGTTTTTATACTTCTCAACAAGGACAGCTATTCGTTGTCTCTGGGCAGCCAAGCACACATGAGCCAATACATGCTGCAGTGCCTGTGCAATGACAGCCTAGTGGCCCATATTGTTACCACTGTATATTACTGGGTTGCAACCCTGCTGGATCTCTGCCACAAGAACAACGTACAATCATTACTTCCGTCACTGGAGAGGGTATCACAAAATGGGCGAATACAAGCACACGCTGGTAGAAAAAAAAATAATTAATTTCCCACCTGACAGCGGTGGCTCAGTGGAACAAGAAGGTGGAGGAGGACGTCGCCAACAAAACTGGGGCACTGCCAGCACCTCGGAAGGCAGAATTAGCATGGCCGAAATGTGGAAAAACTTTATGAGCACACCACAATATCCGGCACTACCATTTGATACGGTCTGTATTAGCAGGAGGCAGCATTACAACAACATATTGGAAGACTACCTGTCCACACGTCTCCATGTACTAACAGATGGGTCAGCTTCATTTAACTTATCGGTCTCCAAATTGGACAGATGACATGAGCTTGCCCTTCTTGCTTTGGAGGTGCTGGAAGGTGCTTTTAAGCAGGGATGAGGAGGGTCATGACAGATAGGCGCCTCCGCCTGTCCATATTCAGCGTGGGTAACCTAACATTCCTTAAAATGAACCTGGAATGGATCCCACACGACTTGTCCATATTTTTGTATGACTAGACAACTATAAAAGCTGCACCCAGCCAGTCTTCAACTCTATTTGGAATTCGTTTCATTTGGTGGCATCTGCCACAAATAAATAACACGAAAAACTGTGTTGTCTACCTCCTCCCCCACCTCTTCTACCTATACCACCTTGTCCACCTCCTCCTCCACTTGGACATGTGTGCAGTTTTACAAATATACCCTTTACGTGTACTCTACACTCGTCTTTGTGATAGTATTATACATACCCAAAACTTTTTAGAATCTTCAACTGAGTTGGGGTGGGGGTAATGTGTGTGTCAAAATGTTTTTCTGCTCTTAGGCAACCATGTCTGTCATTGTACTGTGTCAAAAGGCACTGTGTGTATTTTTCAACCCATATCTGTGGGAATAGTTTTCCAAAAGCCACTGTGTACTCTGCAACCCTGCCTGTGGGCCATTGTCTGGGTGTGAAATTTGTTATCAGCTTCTATGGGGAAAAATTTGGAAACATGCTCTGCTGGTGCAATTTTTAACTGGACTTCCGGTAGCAAGCCTTGCTGCCAGCAGCTCGATCAAAGATCATACTACAATCTTTTCATCAGTGGCATTTGGAACATACCCTACTGGAACAGACATTTTGGAGCTATTAGGGTGAAATTTGTAAGCTGCTTCTGAGGGGGTACTCTGCCCCCTGGTCTCTGGGTGAAATTTGCAAGCTGCTTCTAGGAGGTACTCTGCCCTATGGTCTGTGGGTGAAATTTGTAAGCTGCTTCTTAGGGGGTACTCTGCCCCATGGTCTCTGAGTGAAATTTGCAAGCCTGCTTATATACGGATACTCTGCCCATGATCTGTGGGTGCAATTTGTAAGCTGTTTCTTAGGGAGTATTCCTCCCCATGGTCTGCTTCTTAAGGGATACTCTGCCGCATGGTCTGTGAGTGAAATTTGTAAGCTGCTTCTTAGGGGGTACTCTGCCCGATCGTCTGTGGGTGCAATTTGTAAGCTGCTATTTTACGGGTACTCTGAGCCATTGTCTGTGGGTGAAATTTGTAAGCTGCTTCTTAGGGGGTGCTCTGCCCATGGTTGGTCAGTGAAATTTGTAAGCTGCTTCCTAGGGGGCACTCTGCCTCATGGTCTGTGACTGAAATTTGTAAGCTGTTTCTTAGGGGGTACTCTGCCACATGGTCTGTGGGTGAAATTTGTAAGCTGCTGAATATTAATTTCCCTTTAGCAATGGGCACAGGCTTTAGCCGCAGCAGCTGGCTCCTGCCTCCTGTCCTCAGCTGCTCCACCGCTGCTGCTCCGCTTGCCCCAGGCGGGCCCCCCTGATTCACGGGCCCTAGAGCAGCTGCGTGGTGTGCCACTATTAGTGACAGGCCACTGGCTGGGGGCCCCTGGGGCAGCTGGGGCCTTAGGCAGCTACCGGCCCTGTGTGCCAGCAAATGTCAGTGCCTGGGATCACCAGAGAATTCTCCGGTTCTCCAGTTGGCCAGTTCAACTCTGACTCCACTGCTAACAGAAACCTGCACAATTTAATATGATGGTGAAGTGCCTCTAATCCGTGCAGGAATATGTGAAATCAGGTGCTAGGCTTCTGGCCCCTCTTTGTCAAGGTAAACCCGTGGCATGTTTCCTATAAAAGTGTCACTAATGAAAGAATGTAGCTACTGAATAGGAAAATATAGCATTTTTTAATCTTCATTGCCTATGTCACAAGTGAAAAACCATTGGAATTATACATGTACAGAGCAACAAAATTATAATAATTTTACAATAACAATAATTGTTACAATACATTGTACTATAGTCAAAGGGTGGAAATATACTGAAATAAAGCAGGAACGGCTCTCTTTTTTATTTATTTTTTTTTTTGGAGGATGAAATATAATATAAATATCAGTGATACAATGACTAGGAATCTGGGGTAAATGACACTTGCTCTGTTGCTTTATGTGTGCCTTACACCCTAGCAATGTGAAAATTCTGACCAGGTGACAGGTAGGAAAATAATATAATCAAATGCCGACTGTGCCACTGACTGAGCTATTTACAAATGCAAGAAGAGGTCATCTTTTGGGACTGAATCATGAGCCGCATGAATAAAAGCATAATTTTGATTATATGTTACATTTTGAAAAGAAAAATGGGTGACTTTAGGGTGGTGTAGCATATATGTTCATTATCAGCTCACAGATTCTATATAAGTATATTCACTAAATAAGCATGGGAGGTTTACTTTTGGGGGTTTGCTGTATCTTTATTTCTATCTATAAAAGTAATGTACCATTGAAATAAATCAATGTCACATATGGATGTTAGCTTCCTATTACTACTCTCAATGTATGAAAGAAAGCATAAAATGGCTAACCATTGTAATTCAATATGTCAGATTTAATAGCCTTGTTTAGAAAAAGCAATGACCTCTTCTAAAATTAGGCTAGGTATTGATAATATGCTATTTCATTCTGACCATATCAATATTCAGATCTAACATCCCACATTCTTTATTTTCTTTTTTATATGCTCATTAAAAATATCAGCATTTAAAAACATCACATTAATTCAATTCAATAGTTTTACAGTTACCAGATCAATAAGAGAGAGTATTAGCATTTCTAGTTGCTTTATAAAATGAAGCAAAATATACATGTACATGTACAACCATATATATACTGTGCGCTTGTTCAACTACTTGTTAAGTTATTTTAGTCCGATGACTTAGAACACAAGATAATCTCTTTGACTGCACCAGATTTTAATTTTTAATATTATCTATCAAAACAGAGAAAGTGAAACAGCACTAATCCATGCTACTATGGGTGCAAGGCTTCCAAGGTCTCCACCAATCAGTTCTTCAATCATGCTCCTCCAAAAAAATGAAGCACTCTAGAGTCACTTGGAAAAGCATACAGCTTTTATGACATTTGGTCACATTTTGGCTAAGCCTATCTATCTATCTATCTATCTATCTATCTATCTATCTATCTATCTATCTATCTATCTATCTATCTATCTATCTATCTATCTATCTATCTATCTATCTATCTATCTACAAAGTATCAAGTTTGAGTTGCATTTCCTGAAATTTGTAGTTTCACATGACACAGTTGAGATTTGATTTGAGGTTCACCTTAAAAAGAAAAGAAAAAACTTTCACCATTTCCCACAATCTTGAACCAAAAGAGAGCAGGATAACATCATGTTGCATTGTTACTTGGGCTTCCCCATAATGATATGCAGCTATGACATCTAGCAGATCATCATACCTTGTAGTAGAGTTGGGGGTAACCGTCCTACACCCCTACTCACGTCCCTCAAAGTGTATATATTGTAAATGTATATATGTACATATTATTGTATTGTATGCTGCTATATAATGTGTAAATAAAGTTTTCATCGGGAAAGTGCAGCACTAGCAATTGGTTACTAGATGGTAGCATATTCTAGCACAATAGTACAGAGTCTAAATAGTTAACTGTAGGAGGGGTCATTGTGTTAGAGGAAGGGAGCTTCCTAGTTAAATTCAGTCGGGCCTGAGCGCCCAGAGCTCATACATGGGGCTTAAGTGCTCTTGATCTAAATAAATACCCCGCAACTTTGAATTTGAGTCAAAGTGCCCAGCCTTCCAGAAAGCAGACATACAACATAGCCACTGTTACAGCAGGAGTGAGTGTTACAGAAGTAGTCACGGCAGGACATTCGGGCAGGTCTCTCACTATGTGGCAGGTGATCTCATGGGTCGCTTCCCTCAATGCTGGAGCGAAACAGTGGAGTGGACCCCCAGAAGCAGAGAATCTGGCCAGGGAGGACACTGGAAAGCTGTCTGATACGATAGTACCCGGTCCTGGGCTATGTGACAGGAAGAGAAGTGCAGGGAAAGACGGAGTAACGTGTAATGTAACAAACTGTTGAAGAAGTTGTATTGGATCTGGATGTGCTGCAAAGTTATGAAAGTAAAGCTTGTTGTTTGGAGTTGCATCTGGACTATGTCTCAGTTTATTCAGAAGCAGCCAGAAGTGATCTTGAAAGACGGAGAACAACCCCAGATAAGCAGGAGACCAAGAGGCAAGTAAGCCGACAGTGAAACATGATTTTCATGTATTGGAAGACCAGGGCACACAAGGTCAGCAGTACTCAGCCACGACTACGGCCCTGGCTGACCACTATACAGTGATGGTCAGTACCTGGGTCATCACAGATCAGCGGTTCCCAGTGGAATACAGTTTGTACAGCAGAGTTGTTTTCTATCTCCTAAGTTACTGGAAAGTCTCTCTCTTCTGTAGAGTGTAAGCTCTAATGGTCAGCACGGTCTTCTCTCTCTAGCCTGTAGAGTTATGTTCCATTCATGACTTTTGCCATATCCCACACTTTATTGGCATATTTTATTGATGGACTCTGTGCGCAGGAGGTGTTTCTACAGCTTCCATTTAATTTCAATATGAAATTTGATGCATTTTCAGCTGAACAAAAATGCTAAGAATTGGCATGCTGCTTTTCTTTTACACGTGAACAAGTCAACACTTACACTAGAAGTCGGTTTTCCCATTCAGATGAATAAGAAACTTATTACAAGCAGAATGAAAGCATTTTGATACTTATTTTCAAATAGATTTCAAGTTAAAATCTTTTTCCAGAAACAAACCATTGTACGTTCTCTCTATTTGCAGTATAGTCGGTGTCAGAGCCTAGGGGCCGACATACCATTGGTGCAACCAGGGGGGCATTTCCCATCCAAAGCAGTTGGAATTGTGAATTATGATGAGGTATTGGACTGCAAAGGGCACATATATGGTTCTTGCACAGGGGCCCTGTTCTGTCTGTGTCTGCCCGTGCAAGGGCCCACAAATAATTTAACTCTGGGGGCCCACTGTTGAGCTGCAAATATTACATTACCCTCACTATCAAATTCTTATAATAAACAGTGTTGTTTGTTAGATCAATGATGAGATGCTGCTTCTGTCTGTCCATAGTGAATCGGGTCAATTGTGCCAACTAGAGTTGAGCGAAACAGGTTGGTCAGATTCATAAGTCGCCGACTTTCGCCAAAGTTGGGTTTCGTTTGAAACCCGACCTTAGCGTGAAGTCGGCCATGCGGTCGGCAAAACGAGCGCCAAAGTCAGATTTCCCAGAATGCTTGCAGGCGCCTTTTTTTCAGCCAATGAGCAAGGACGTACACTGTGGGCAACGAGATGACATGTGCAGCGTCCACCACCATCATAGAGAAGGGCATTGCAGTGATTGGCTTGCTTTGGGGGGGCGTCATAGTGTCTATAAAAGTCCTGACCGCCGACCTCCATTTTACTTTAGCCGATCTTAACAGAAGGGAGAGGTTGCTGTTTATCAGTAGGGAGAGCGTTAGGGCTGGAAAGAGAAGTTCTTCTGTGCTTGTGCTGATAGCAATTGTGCTGTACAGTTAGTGTGCAGTGACAGGGGAGGATTTTCTTGTGTACAGCAGCGCTGGTTATTAGGCTGCCTGATAGCTGTATTGCTGTGTGTACACTGCTGTGCAGACTGCTTTTTACACAGTACTAATACTTTTATTCTTTTTTTCTGCACAGTAAGGCCGGCGTCACACTAAGGAGGAATACGGATGAGTGAGAGGCGTGAAAATCACGCATTACACTCGGACCAATATTTCTCTATGGGGTAGCTCTGATCATGCGTATTTTTCTCGGCCGTATGTTACGATGCGAGACACCCGCAGCATGCTGCGATTGTCAGCGTATTACACCCGTTGTATGCCAATGAAAGTCTATGGGTGCGAGAAAACAACAGATTACATATGGACCAGACGTGTGACTTGCGAGAAATACGCAAGACTTCAGCAGCTCACAGGAAATGGTGCAACACATGCATCAGGAAGCTGACACATGCAAATTAGCTCAAAAAGAGGGCCAGACATCCCGGAAGAATGCCTCCACGGAGTCGGCCATGATGTCAACGCTCATCAATGTCGAGATGTTGATTGTGTTGGTGCAGCAGAGGCCCGAAATTTGGGACAAACGAGATGCACATTATGCAGACCGCGCAAGAAAAGAGGCGGCATGGAGGCGCATCTGTGTGCAGATGTTTCCTCACTTTGGGGACAGCCGACGCGAGAAGCAGCAGCGAATGAGTAAGTTACTTGATTTATTACCAAAGTTCTTCACGGTCAGAATGTAGTTATAGCGATGATTTTCCCTAAAATAGGTTTTTTTATACGCCAAAATGTTAGTATAGTCACATCTGATGAGGCCCCCATGACTATATGACGTGTATGTAGAACAATTTGGCATTGTGCAGCTAGGTAATTTCTTACATTATATGTCACATTGCAGTGGATGATGTTATGAGAAGATGGAGAAGCATCCGTGATCAGTAACGGCGGGAACGGCAGCAGAGGTCGAGGAGCGGATCTGCAGCCCCACAAAAAGTAAATACGTATATTTTGACCGCCTTTCTTTTCTGGCTTCTATTCTGGATCTCAGACCGTAAGTACATACATCACACCACATAACACATATGCAGTTTAGTGTCACCTCTCCAACATCTTCTAATCCCATTTCATTTCCTAACAGAACTCAGTCCAACCTCACTGAGAGGGAGACAGGCTCCGACTCAGAGGCCATTATTGACCCGGTTGGGGGAGGTGAAGAGGTGGCTGGCCCATCTTGTGACCCTCCCATCAGCATCCCCCAAGTTTCCCAAGCACAAGGACCTCAGCAACCACCTCCTCCTCTACCTGTACCAGAGGCACCAGCTGCAGCAGCATCCACCATTGGTGATGAAGCAGGAAACAGCAGCAGCCCCACTGTACCTCTGGGGGTCTCCCCCCAGCCTGCTTCAATATCCCGCCGTGGGAGAAGACGGCGAGACATAACAGGCTCAGACAAACGTAGGCATGTGGATACTGGGGTACTCAATTACCTTTCAAGGGCAGCTGTGGATGCCCGCTCCCTTCGCCCCCTACCCCGTGAGATCAGGCTCCGTGTGCGAGGATCAATTCACATCCTAATTGACGCATGCACACCCCCCCAATACCCCATATGAGGTGTTTGAATTCCTTGAGAGGTGGCAGCTCTCACCCCGTAACTTTCTGCGCCTTACTTCCCCCGAAAATGTGCATGCTCAATTAGGATCTGATGATCCTCCTGCACGGGCGCCTACACCTCAACCCATTCCCCCACAAAACCAACCTTGGCAACAACAGGGTCAAATGGCTGGCTATAATCCCACTTACCAATATGGCCACTTGTACAGATCCAGTGTTGGAGGCTGGTCCCAACCTGGATGTGCACAACATGGTCATATTGGGGGGTATGAGTCTCGGGGGTACCATCTTACACAGGAATATAATCTCCCTTATCTGTATGGCAATGTGCCCACACACCAACCTGACCGTGGGCAGATGTTAGCTCAGGGACCAGAAAATCCACCCCAACAGGGTGATGGTCAAGGTTATCATCATAGCCAACCACCCAGAGACGCTGGGCACCCGCCAAACCCACAACCCACATACCACCAGCTGTGATTTGTTATTTTACTTAAATATTATGATTTAAAAAGCTGTTTGTTATTTTTTTTTATATTTAGTTAAACCTCATGTTGTGTCAAAGACATTTTCACTAATCTAAATGCCTCAAAACAACATATGGTACCAATATGCTCTTCAGTAGGCAAAGTCAAAGTTTGTTATTTTCATTATCTCTTATTAGTTATAAAAAAGTTTATTTTTTATATTTCTTTTTACAACATGTTGTGTAAAGCATATTTGCACTAATCTGAATGCCTACAAACAACATATGGTCAGAGATGGTGGGAAATGGGCTACCTAAAAGTTTGTTATTTTCTTAATATCTTATAATTTATACCAATCTGTTATTTTCTTCTATTTCCTTTTAATACATGTTGGCTAATGCATAATTGCAATAGTCTAGTCTTACAAGTACAAGTGGGAGTTAATTCTTATATCACACCTCAGAGGTCCACGGTTTTCTTAGGGGTAATGTATGGAGCTATGAAGTCTCCCCCAGCTAAAGAAACCGCATACGGACAATGATGGGTATTCTGGATCAGTGGATGTTGGTGAGATTGTTCCAATAATCTTATAGATAAAGTGATTTTTATTCTGAGTCTTGATTTATAGCTATATATTGAATTAAGTGCACATTATTCACTACCTCATGGTCTCCTAATTGTTATATTTGCACATTGATGAGGAGCCCTGCATTTGTTCTTTGGTCATTCTTTGATATGAATATACACTTATTGTTGTCTTAATTATCTGACCCCAGGAATATTGTGGATACCATTATTCATTGAGGGGAGGTTTATCCTCATTGTTATTCATATCATTCTCCTCTCATCAAAAGTGGTGACCTTGTGTGTTTGTTAAAGTGTTTTCTAGTGTTTGTATATACATATATTATGTGAACCGCCTGGTTCTTTTTAAATTTTATAATTAAAGGTTAATTTTTATCCTGCACTTCTACCTTGCTGATTATACACACATTTTGATTGGTAGATCCATCATATACTTTTTTTGATTACAAGTACTCAATCATATGGGTCAGATATGGTGCTCACTAGTGATAGTGAAACTTTGTTAGTTTGCTTATGTATTATTATTTATGCAAATGTTTGTTATTTTTTTATGCCTTATTTTGGAACTTGTGTAATAATGCACACTTACAGTATACTGCAATGATGACATATACCATATGACTAAAATATGGTTGTCACTACCTCAAGTGAGAGTTTGCACATATAAAAATATATTTTTGTAGAAAGTTTGGTGTCTTCTTTCATAAGTAAGTTCTACTACATCACCAACACATGTGCTATGAACTGTAACACCACACACATACTATGTCATAGAAAAATATAACTTATGTATACACACACAAATACTTTACAGCATAGATAATGCATCATCTTGCCATGTTGTAGTACCTTTAGGTGACACAAAATATTGGGTAAAGATATCACGGGTTTTCAGTCCTGACAGTGGGTGACGTAAAGTGATGACATGGGCCGTAGGCATATCACCATTGGTCACCACACTTTCACCAACATCAGATGGGCCACAATCATGCATTCTGGTGAAATTATGTAGAACAACACATGCTTTGATGACCTCATTGACGTTGGCTTCACTCAGCTGAATAGCAGACTGGAGAACCCACCATTTTGCACACAGAATGCCAAAGGCACACTCCACCAGGCACCTGGCCCATGATAGGCGCAAGTTGAAGATCCGTCGACGATGGTCAAGGTGTCATCGTGGATATGGCCTCATCACATTCCTTGATAGCTGGAAGGCCTCATCCCCAACTACAACATATGGGACAGGTTCTAGATTGGAGCCAGGAAGTTGCCGTGCTGGTGGTAGGTGCAACTTGTTATTGCGAAGCCGCCGAACCATAATGGAAGAATTGAAGACTCTAGAGTCTCCAGTTCTTCCATAGGCCCCAATGTCTACAATTATAAACCTGTAGTTACTGTCAACCAGAGCCAACAGCACAACAGAAAAATATTGTTTATAATTATAGAATTGGGACCCTGAGTTCGGGGGCTTATGCACACGGATGTGCTTCCCATCAAGGGCTCCTATACAATTTGGAAACTGGCATTGCTCCTCAAATCCCCTGGCAATCCTCTTCCAGTCCTCCATCTTTGGCTCAGTCATCACCAGTTGATGAAGTCTGTCCCAGAGTTGTGAGCAGGTATCAAACACAATGCCAGATATGGTGGACCTCCCAATCAAAAACTCCAGATGGAGTGCGGCATAGGATATGCCAGTAGTTAGGAACCTAAAAGTAAGCAAATGTAGAGAGAGCAATCATTACACATGCACAAAGGTAGAACAAACGCACTATACATAACCGTTACATGATTTGATTTACAAACAATCGTAAGTTAAATTTACCAAAAGGCAAAGGTTTCTGTCATTTTTACATACGCATAATTGTTCTGCTACTTCGAGGTGATATATGGCATATATTATGAGGATATTTCAGCTACAGACATAAGGGTAAAGTGAAACTTGTGGGAAAACACATCATCAACAGACAGTATGTAGGTGAGGAATACATACCGTAGTGTAAGGAAAAGTCGCTCCTCTGTAGAGATAGCTTTGCGCATCATGGTATCCTGGTAGGTGATCCCAGGGCGCACAATCTCCAACAAAACATCAAATGTGGGAATGGTCATCCGACAAAACAGAAAAAACTTGTCTGGATGAGTCCGCAGAGATGCATAAAGGCGGTGAAAATGGCCTTTAGTGAGGCGTTGCCTCAAATGCGGATGCACCCACATTCGCCTCCTCCTCCGCGGATCAACGATCACTTGGTATGGCTGCCCAAAGCGGCAGGACAAAACCCAGTTGTACAACACTCGATCAGTTGGGGTGAACTGAAGAGTGTCAGACATGTTGGCAACCAAGCAGCAGTACTCCAACACAAGCACACCACCAAAATGGCAAGATTGGGGGCTGCCACCTGATGGAGAGCCAATAAATAGGCTTGCTGATGATGGTTTGAATGAGTTTCAAGCCTAAAAACCGTTAAATGTCCATTTTGCAAGGCTGCGAGAAAAAAACGCTATACGGATGCCATACGGATTGCATACGGATGCTTACATGCGCAAAACACGCAGCCGCACCCTGACAACGGATGAAATACGGATTATTGTGCCAGCAACATTTTGGCGTATTACTCTCGTACAATACGGTCCGTATTTTTCTACAGTGATATATACAGAGATTTAAATTTTCCCCTACACCGTATACAGCTGTACCCTTCTGATACAGTACCATATATTTGCTGGTATTTTTGGTACATGTTACCAAACATGAGCAAGTATGGTAGAAGAGGCCGTGGACGTGGGCGGGGTGGCCAGCTGGTAGTGATGGTGGTGGTGGTGGTGCATCTGCTGGTAGTGCCAAGAGCACAATAGCACCTAAGGCAGGAGGTGTTGAGCCTGCATCATCATCTGGCTCCAGAAGGCCTAGAAGGCTCCCTTTTCTGGGAGTAGGTAAACCGCTTTTAAAGCCTGAGCTTCAGGAACAGGTTTTGGCTTACATTGCCGAAACAGCCTCCAGCTCTATCGCCTCCTCTTCTGAAGTTTCAAAAACTGCAAGCACTGAGTATTCAGTGCAGGTTCCTGATCAGGAACCACACCTTTCCTTGTGTCCTTCACCCCAACCAAAAGTGAAGGATGCAGCAGGCCACACTTCATATTACTCCCTGGAGCTCTTTTCACATACCATGCCTAACTTATCAAGTGGAGTCCTGAATTCCCCAGTCCAAGATGAATATGACATGGAGTGCACTGATGCACAGCCACTGCTATATGATTCTGCTGGTACATTCACCCAGAGCACTACATTGCCCTCGCAATCTACTGAGGCAGATTCTGACCCTGATGAAACTCAGGTGCCCCTTCCAGTATACTATACCACCTTACACGTTGACACAGAGGAAGGTGCATATGAAATTGAAGAGGAGGTGATAGATGACCCAGTTGTTGACCCGGATTGGCATCCATTGGGGGAAGAGGGTGCCGCTGGCAATAGCTCAAAAGAGGAGGAGGATCCGCAGCAGGCATCGACATCTCAGCTGCGGTTATCTGGCAGGCCTGTAGCAGTCCAAAAACGTGTTAAAAAAACAAAAAGAGTTGCAGGACAGCTTGGCTAGACAGTCAAATTAGCACAGCGTCCAAGCCCTGAAAAGTTTTCCCATAGCAGGAAGAGTGCAGTGTGGCACTTTTTTGACCAAAATCCTATTGATGAGGCAAAAGTTATCTGTAAGAAGTGCGGAAGGAGCTTTAGCCAAGGGAAAAATCTCCGAAATTTGAATACCAGTTGCATGCTTAGACATTTAAACACCATGCACTTGCAAGCGTGGACGGACTACAAAACCTCAGGTAGCACACATGCACCTGCTCCGACTGCAGGTTGCCAGCAACGCTACATCGCTTCCCCCACTGTAAGCCCACCGGTTAGCACACCACCAGCAAGAAATGTTGAGGTGTCGTCGCAAGGCCAAAGCAGTCAGGGAATCACATAGTTTTCACAACGAAAGACTGCATCTAGGCTATCATCACCACCACCACCATCACCAACCCCCTCTCAGTCCACCATGTCCACCGCTAGTTCCACCATATGCAGGGCTCAAGTCCAGATCACCCTAGCAGAGACTCTGAGTAGGACAAGAAAGTACTCATCCTCTCATCCACGTACACTGGCTTTGAACGCCTACATTGCCAAACTGATCTCATTAGAGATGATGCCCTTCCTTTTATTTGAAAGCGCAGTGTTCCGAGAGCTCATGGCCTGCGCTGTCCTACGCAATGACCTACCCAGTCGGCACTTCTTTTCTAGAAAAGCCATCCCTGCCCTCCACCTGCACATGAAAGACCGCATTGTCCATGCACTCAAACAATCAGTGAGTAGAAAGGTGCACCTCACAACAGATGCATGGGCCAGTAGGCATGGGCCAGTAGGCATGGCCAGGGCCGTTACGTGTCCATCACTGCGCACTGGGTTAATGTGGTGTCATGATCTTAGTTTGTGGGATGAGGTAGTTCAGAGGTTAATCTGGATGGCCTCATTCTGGGATTCTGGGAGGCTTCTTATAGCCTCATTGTTGGGTCAGTCCTCGTCGCTTATACTTTGACCCTTGGCTGAGTGTCTGTGACCCTGTTGTGCTTTGTGCCTGTGCTACTGTATGCTTGTCTGGTTTTGATCTTGGTTCTGTTCCCGTTTAAGTGTTCTGCTCATCCCTCCTGTACTGCGTTGAAATCTCTGTCTATGACCTTAAGCTACATTCTGACCATCCTCTGCCTGCCCCTTGTGTACCGCGTTAGCTCTCTCGTTTACTGACCTCAGCTTGTTTTTTATTCCGTCTCTCTCTTATTCCCTGCCCCCTGTGGTCACATGATCGCAGGTCCTTCTGCTCCCTGCTTCTTTCAGCTTCTGATCTCACTGCACTGCGCAGGTCCCGTCAGTCTGAGCTTTCCCAGCAGCATTTCCCGTGGTGTGGGTAAGTCACAAGTCACACTGTTCAGCCCTGGCAGTTCGCCAGCGCTGTTAGGAACTTGACATTATAAGCGACCGCACTTTTTTTTTTTTTGGGGAAAGTTGAGTAATTAACAGCATGGATCCCCTGCAGGCTTTGGCCGAGGAGGTGAAGCAACTAACTCAAATGTTCCTAAAGCTTAATGTCGAACAGCGCACGATGGACCATACCCAACAGCAGTTGGTGGACACCGTGTAGGGATGTCTCTATGGTATCCCCTGAAACTCCGGTCAGATTGCCTGACTCCTTTTCAGGGGATAAAAGGGAGTTTAGGTCCTTCAGGGAGGGATGTAAGCTTTTTTTTTCTTTGAGGCCCCGTTCCTTTGGGGACGAATTTCAGAGGGTGGCAGTCGTTACTTCTCTACTCCGAGGCGCCCCCCAAGCATGGGCTTTTTCTCTGTCTCCCACTGCCCCTGAGAGAATGAAAGTCGATGCCTTCTTTGAGGCCTTGGGCCGCATATATGATGACCCTGACAGAGTACGTATGGCTGAAGATATGGTCATGAGTGTGTCAGGGTAAATGCTCGGCTGAGTGGTTCTGTGCGGAGTTCCAACGTTGGGCAGCGGAGGTCTCATGGAATGATGCCGCCCTCCGGGGCTTATTCAGCAGAGGTCTGTCCGAACGCCTCCATAATGCTTTGGCTCTCCATCCACCACCTGACACTTTGGAAGATGCCATAACTCAGGCCGTGCGTATGGACCGCAGGCTGCGGGCTAGGGGTATCATGCAGTCCGAGTCTTCCCTATTCGCTGGCAGCAAAGAGACCGATGTCGCTCCTGAACCCATGGAGATTGGTGCCACTTCGGTCAAGGAAAAGGAGAGGCAATGCCGTCGGGAGAAACAACTGTGTTTTTATTGCGGGGAGTCTGGTCATTGGAGAAAGGATTGCCCCTCATGCCCATCATCCCTCAAAGCGACGGGAAACAACTAGGTCTGGGTAATGGTCGAGGAGGCTGCCCAGACCTTCAGGTACTTTCTTCCTCATGTCCTAAAGTTTTGCTAAGTATTGAACTGTTGGTAGACAATGTCCGTTGTTTCTCTACAGCACTGGTGGACAGTGGTTCATCACTCAACCTGGTCAGCTCTGATGTCGTTTCCCAACACCAGATAGGGACAGTCAGGCTTCATACCCCACTTAATGTCGTGGCCATCGACTCATCTCCTCTTACCCGAACTGGAATCCTTTCCGTTTCTGAAAAGTTTGTGTTAAAAATTGGTTCTTCCCACGAGGAGGAGATTGAATGTTTTGTCATGGACAAATTCCCCGCAGGGCTGGTGCTGGGTGGCTTCGGTGCCATAACCCAGTGATTGACTGGGAATCTGGGGAGATTGTTAAATGGGGGTCCAAGTGTGCTGACTGTTACCATAAATCAATTTGTTGTGTGAAATTTTCTAAACCTGTCTCTGTGTCTTCTACTAGTCTGGAGGGTATTCCGGAGTACCTGAGAGACTTTGAGGACGTGTTCTCAGAGAGCGAGGCTGAGGCATTACCCCCTCATAGGCCATTTGATTGTGCCATTGATCTGATTCCTGGAGCCAAATTGCCCAAAGCTCGCCTGTTCAATCTGTCAGGCCCTGAGCGCCTAGCTATGAAACAGTACATTTCTGAGAGCCTCTGTAAGGGGCACATAAGACCCTCAGTATACCCGGAGGCAGCGGGGTTTTTCTTTGTTAAGAAGAAAGATGGTGGCCTACGTCCCTGCCTCGACTTTCGAGAAGTAAATAAAATTACTGTCAGGAACACATATCCCCTACCATTGATTCCTGATCTCTGTAACCAGCTTTCTGGCTCCAAATGGTTTTCTAAACTGGATCTGAGGGGGGCTTACAACTTAATAAGAATACGAGAAGGGGACGAGTGGAAAACTGCTTTTTTACGTCTGAGGGGTTGTTTGAGAATCTAGTAATGCCGTTTGAGCTACCAATGCCCCCGCAGTGTTTCAAAATTTTAGCAATGTGGTATTTTCGGATCTAATAGGCCGTTTTGTAGTGGTATACCTAGATGATATCCTGATATATTCTATTGATAGAGCTTCCCATTTGTTGCATGTCAAAACTGTACTTCAGAGGCTCAGGGAAAACCAGTTGTACGTCAAATTAGAGAAATGTTCATTTTTTGTTCAGGAGTTGTCATTTCTAGATCTGATAATTTCTCCTCAGGGGTTTCGCATGGATCCCAAGAAGGTGCAAGCCATTGTGGAGTGGGTCCAGCCCCGGGACCTCGGGGGGCTCCAGTGCTTCTTGGGATTTGCGAATTATTATTGCAAGTTTAATAAAGGTTTTTCTCAGGTGACTAAGCCGCTCACAGACCTGACTCGTAAAGGGGCAGATGTCAGAAACTGGTCCTCGCTAGCTAAACAGTCTTTTCTAACGCTTAAAAACTGTTTCTCAACTGCTCCTATCCTGGTCCAACCGGATCCGTCCAGAGCATTTGTGGTCGAGGTGGATGCTTCTGAGGTAGGGGTGGGCGCAGTTCTGTCTCAAGGTCCAGCTTCTCTGACTAATCTCAGGCCCTGTGCTTATTTTTCTAAGAAATTTTCTCCGGTGGAGAATTATGACGTAGGCAGCAGAGAGCTTCTGGCTATTAAGTTGGCGTTCGAAGAATGGAGGCACCTTTTGGAGGGGGCGGCTCACCCTATTACGGTTATCACTGACCATAAAAATTTAGAATGCATTAAATCTGCTAAAAGACTGACTCCCAGGCAAGCCCGCTGGTCAGTTTTTTTCTCCAGATTTCAGTTTTCGATAACCTTTCGGCCAGGGTCTAAGAATGTAAAGGCTGATGCCTTATCGCGTAGTTTTGAGCCATTGTCCGCCCCCGATCCGCCGTCCCCCATTCTTCAACCCAATCTCGTGATTGCCGAGGTGTCGTCGGAATAGGAGCGAGAGATTGTGGGGGCTCAATCTTTGGCTCCATGTTCCAAACCTGTTGACAAGTTGTTTGTCACGCAGCATTTGTGCAACAAACTCCTGTGGGAGTTCCATGATTCAAAGTTGAGTGCACACCCTGGTATAGCTGCCACACGGGAAGCAGTGGCAAGGGTCTTCTGGTGGCCTTTAATGGCTTCGGATTTCAAGAAACACGTCACAGCATGTGGGATATGTGCCCGTTCCAAGAGCTCTAGTTGCCGGCTGGCCGGGAATTGGTGCCTTTGCCAGTCCCAGGAAGGCCATGGACTCACTTGTCCATGGACTTCATCACCAATCTTCCATCATCCCGTGGTAATACTGTAATTTGGGTAGTGGTGGACAGGTTTTCTAATTTGGCACATTTTGTACCCATGCCAAGTTTACCCTCAGCAGAGACGCTCTCTAGGCATTTCCTGTCCCCACTAATATTGTGTCAAATAGAGGGACTCAGTTTGTGTCTAAATTCTGGCGGGCTTTCTGCAAAAAATTGGGGATATCTCTGTCTTTGTCCTCAGCGTATCACCCAGAAATCAACGGACAAACAGAACGCACCAACCAGTCGCTTGAACAGATTCTTCGGTGCTTGACTTCTACCCTGCAAAGCGACTGGTCTGATGCCTTACCATTAGCAGAATTCACCTTCAACAACCGGGTAAACCAATCTACCGGTAGGTCACCATTTTTGATTAATTATGGCATGAATCCTCATTTTGGCGAATTTTCTCGAATAAATTCTGGTTGTTCGGGGGCAGAGGATGGGGTCAAACGTCTCAAGGATCTTTGGAAAAAGGTTTGTTTAAATATCTCCAAGGCTCAAGAGAAATATAAATGTTTTGCAGATAGGAGAAGGGACTCTGTTCAGACGCTGTGTTGTGGGGATAAGGTGTTGCTGTCCACATGAAATATAAATCTTCGTTTGCCCTCCGCTAAATTGGGGCCTAAATTTATTGGCCCCTATGAAGTCATCAAAGTAGTGAACCCGGTAACCTACCGCCTCCGCCTTCCTCCCTACTTAAAACTCCATAATGTTTTTCATAGATCCTTACTTTAAACCCTTCTGGGCCGTGAGGGAGGATACTGAACTTCCTCCTCCTCCAGTCTTGGTTGAGGGACATATGGAGTTTGAAGTACAACATATTGTGGATTCCAGGCAGGTGCGGGGGTCTTTACAGTATTTGGTACATTGGAGGGGGTATGGTCCGGAAGAGCGATCTTGGGTACCAGCCAGAGCGATACACACTGACCGTCTGGTTCGTGCCTTCCATGCCCGGAATTCTGGGAAACCTGGGGGTCCAGAGGCCCCCCGTTAAGAGGGGGATACTGTCATGATCTGCTTAGTTTGTGAGATGAGGTAGTTCAGAGGTTAATCTGGACGGACTCATTCTGGGATTCTGGGAGGCTTCTTATAGCCTCATTGTTGGGTCTGTCCTCGTCGCTTATACTTTGACCCTTGGCTGAGTGTTTGTGACCCTGTTGTGCTTTGTGCCTGTGCTACTGTGTGCTTGTCTGGTTTTGATCTTGGTTCTTTTCCCGTTTAAGTGTTCTGCTCGTCCCTCCTGTACTGCGTTGAAATCTCTGTGTATGACCTAAAGCTACGTTCTGACTATCCTCTGCCTGCCCCTTGTGTACCGCGTTAGCTCTCTCATTTATTGACCTCGGGTTGTTTTGGATTCCGTCTCTCTCTTATTCCCCGCTCTTTCCCTGGTGTCCAGGGGCCCCTTTTCCCTGCTCTAGGGTCCCTGTAGCATCCTGCAGGCATCTCCAGCAGCAGGACGCAAAGCCCACCCCCTGTGGTCACATAATCGCAGGTCCCTTCTGCTCACTGCTTCTCTCAGCTTCTGGTCTCACTGCACTGCGCAGGTCCTGTCGGTCTAAGCTTTCCCAGCAGCATTTCCCTGTGGTGTGGGTAAGTCACAAGTCACCCTGTTCAGCCCTGGCAGTTCGCCAGCGCTGTTAGGAACTTGACATGTGGTGGATGCAGGGTCCACAGGGGACATAGGTGGTGGGACAGTGCTGCCTAGCCCACGGTATAGGCAACAGTTGGCTGTAGGCGTTCGACCCTCCTCCTCCTCCAGAAGCGAAAGCTTGTCGACAGAGCGCAGTCGCATGAGCACTCCATCCACAGCTGCCAGTGTTGCACACGAGGTTTCCCACTATCGAACAGCTAGTGGTAAGTGTCAGCAGGCTGTTTTAAAGATGATGTCTTTGGGCGACAACAGACACACCGCGGAGGTACTGGCCAACTACTTGCAGCGAGAAACTGAGTCATGGCTGGGCAGTCTACATCTTGAGCCAGGCAAGGTAGTCAGTGATAATGGACGTAATTTTGTGGCGGCCATAGGCCTGGCAAAACTCAGACACATACCTTGCCTGGCTCATACCTTGAAACTGGTGGTGCAGTGCTTCATAAATAATTATCCGGAATTACCAGCCCTGCTCCATAAGGTGCGAGGTCTGTGCTTGCACATCCGTTGCTCGCCCGTAGACTCCAGTTGTATGCAGAGGCTGCAGCGATCACTCTACCTCCCCAAGCACCGCCTAATCATAGACGTTGCAACAAGGTGGAACTCCACCATGCACATGGTTGAGAGGCTGTGTGAACAGAGGCAGGCTGTAATGTATTTGTGGGAGGATACACGGGCAGGCAGTTTGAGGGCTGACATCGAGTTGTCGGGTGTGCAGTGGTCAAAGATGAAAGACCTCTGTAAAGTACTTCAGTGTTTTGAGGAATGCACATGGCTGGTAAGCACAGACGATGCCTTCATAAGCATGAGCATCCCACTTATGCGTCTGCTCATGCAAACTTTGACGCACATTAAGGATCAGGCGTCTGCAGCGGAGGAGGAAGAGGAGGAGGAGGAGGGAAGCCTTGATGACAGTCAGCCATTGTCTGCTCCTGTCCTGGATGAGGTGTAGGGAGAAGAGGAAGAGGAGGAGGAGGAGGATGAGGGGGATGATTATTTTAGGTAGGAGGATGCTTCTCAGGGGCAAGAGAAAATGTTGGCTTGCCAAGGTCAGATACAGGGTTTGTGCATGACTGGAGGGATGTGGATTTGGCAGAAAGTGCTCCTCCACTCACCACTGGCAGTGCATCATTGACACCTGGAACATTGGCCCATATGTGTGATTAAGTCTTGCGGATCATAAAAAGGGACCCACGCATTGCCAAAATTATGAAGGATGACGACTACTGGTTGGCCAGCATCCTCGATCCACGCTATAAAGGCAAATTACAGAACATCATGCCACAGAAGAACCTAGAGCTAATATTGGAGAACAAACAAGCAACTCTGGTAAACCGTTTGTTAGAGGCAATTCCAGCACACAGCAGTGGTGCAGGTTCTACCACGAGCCGTACTGGGCAACATAGCAGAGGTGTTCGTGGTGCACACAGCCGAAGTGGCGTTGGAGACAGGGGTTTCATGACTGATTTCATGTGGACTGATTTCTCTAGTACCGCTCACACGACTGGTAATACTGAATCGATTGCAACAGACAGTAGACAGCAGTTGTTAACTATGGTTCAAAATTACCTCTCCTCCCCTATCCATGTTCTCCCTCACAGTTTATTCCCCTTTGACTACTGGGCCTGTAAACTGGACACCTGGCCTAAATTGACACAATATGCCTCACAGGAGCTTGCTTGCCCTGCTGGTAGTGTGCTATCAGAAATAGTCTTCAGTGCAGCTGGATCAATCCTGACAGAAAAAAGGACCGGCTGTCGAACGAAAATGTAGTTGATCTCACCTTCATTAAAATGAACAATGCCTGGGTTTCAAAGGATTTTGTACCACCTTCCCCTGATGACACATAGGTTGCCAGCAAAATGGCTCGCTTTGTCCTCCTCTTCCTCCGACTTCTCCAATGCCTCCATTTGCAGCTGCTGAACATCCAGCCTACACCTCAACTTATGCCAGTTTTTACAACTCCCTAACTGGGCTGTATCCCCCCCCAGGGCTGGCGTCAGCACCTGGCGCACCCGGGCAAGTGCTGGGGCCCTGAGCAGGTGGGGGAGCATCATATATGGGGCCCATTATATACTAGAGCATCATATGGGGTTCATTATTTATAGGGCGTCACACGGAGCCCATTATATATGGAGCATTATATATGGGGACCATTATATTTGGAGCATTATATGGGGCTCATTATACACTGGAGCATCATATATGGGGCCCATCATATACTAGAGCATCATATGGAGTTCATTTTTTATGGGGCATCATATAGTGCCCTTAATATATGGAGCATCATATGGAGCACATATGGGGCCTATTCTGTATGGAGCATTATATAGAGCCCATTCTGTATGGAGCAATATATGGGGCCCATCATATACTGTATGGAGCTTTATATGCGACTCATTATACTGTATGGAGCAATATGTTGGGCTCATTATACTCTATGGGGACCGTCCTATACTGTATGGCACATTATATGGGGACCATCATATACTGGAGCATTATGTGGAGCTCATCATATACTGTATGGAACATTATATGGGACCAATTATGTATGGAGCATTATATGGGGCTCATTATTCTGTATGGAGCAATATATGTGGCTCATTATACTGTATGAAGCATTATATTGGGCCCATTATTCTGTATCGAGCATCATATATGGGACTCATTATTCTGTATGGAGCAATATATGGGACTCATTATTCTGTATAGAGCAATATATGGGGCTCATTATTCTGTATGGCGCACTATGTGGTGCCCATAATACTGTATGGAGGACTATACTGTCCGGTTTTTGAGCTATTGTAGAATTTACAATAGATATCACTCATGTAATGTAAGAAGTGAAGTATTTGGCATTGTACTATACCTATATTTCTCTGCCGTATCAGAGCAGCATGAATTGTGGTATGCGTTAAATGGGCCCACTGAGACTCTTTCGCCCGGGGCCCACGAAAGCCTGGAGCCAGCCCCGCCCCCCCACACAACTTTAGCCAAATAACCCCCAGTTTTCAATGCATTACTTTTATTATAAAGTACCGTATATACTCATGTATAAGCCGACCCATGTATAAGCCAACCCCCCTAATTTTGCCACAAAAAAATGGAAAAACTTATTGACTCACGTATAAGCCTAGGGTGAAAAATAATTATGCCCCCACATGCTCCATAGATTAGGCCCCCATAAACTGCACAGATTATGCCCCCGTATGATCCACAGATTATGCCCCCATATGCTGCACAGATTATGCCCACATATGCTCCCCTGATTATGCCCCCATATGCTGCACAGATTATGCCCCCATATGCTGCCCAGATTATGCCCATATGCTGCACAGATTATGCCCATATACTCCCCTGATTATGCCCCCATATGCTCCACAGATTATGCCCCCATATGCTCCACAGATTATGCCCCATATTCTCCAGATTATGCCCCCATATGCTCCACAGATTCCCCATATGCTCCACAGATTATGCCCCCATATGATCCACAGATTATGCCCCCATATGCTCCAGATTATGCCCCCATATTCTCCACAGATTATGCCCCCATATGCTCCACAGATTGTGCCCCCATATGCTCCACAGATTATGCCCCCATATGCTCCAGATTATGCCCCCATATGCTCCAGATTATGCCCCCATATGCTGCACAGATTATGCCCATATGCTCCCCTGATTATGCCCCCATATGCTCCAGATTATGCCCCCATATGCTGCACAGATTATGCCCATATGCTCCCCTGATTATGCCCCCATATGCTCCAGATTATGCCCCATATGCTCCAGATTATGCCCCATATGCTCCAGATTATGCCCCCATATGCTCCAGATTATGCCCCATAGTATACGTCCCTTATGCTGCGACACTGCTGCTGCTGCAAAAAAATGACATACTTACCTCTCGTCGCTGGGGCCAGGTGCCGGTGTCCTGAGCAGGCGGTGACACTGGCGCGCTATGGGGGAAAGGTGCCGGTGTCACCGCTCGCTCAGGACCCCGGCACCTGAGATATTTACCTGTCCTCTCTCCACCGTTGCGCACTGCTCCCTCGTCCGACTCCTCTGGCTGTGAATGATCAGGCAGGGGGCGCGGCACGCACTAACGACGTCATCGCGCCCTCTGCCTGAACATTCACAGCCAGAGGAGTCGGACGAGAGAGCAGTGCGCAGCTGTGAGAGAGGGACAGGTAAATATCGCTATACTCACCCCTCCGCCGGCGCGTCACTATCTGCATCATCTCCTCTTCTCCCAGTGGTTTCCACAGCGCTTTTGTCCTACAGCGGTCACGTGGTATCGCTCATTAAAGTCATGAATATGTGCATATTCATGACTTTAATGAGCGGTGCCATGTGACCGCTGCAGGAAGGAGCCGGAGATCGTGGGAGAAGCAGGGGGCTGCAGAGACCGCGCCGGCGGAAGGGTGAGTATGATCCGACACTCCCGCTCCCCCTCCCCCGCCGACCCCCGTATATGACCCGCGTATAAGCCTAGAGGGGGACTTTCAACCCTAAAAAATGGGCTGAAAATCTCGGCTTACACACGAGTAAATATGGTAAATTAAGGTTGACAAGCTTAAGTAATAAGAATTGATGTTGTTGGTGTTGAAATGGGTACTGTAGGTGTGTTTACTGTCCTCCACTCACTGCCGACTTTTATTCCCCATTAACATGCACTGGGGTCGGGTCAGGTTTCGGTCGGAACTCTGACTTTGGGCTCATACTCACTTGAGACGAAAACGGATGATTTTCAGCCGATAAAAAATCGGATTCAAATCCGACCAATGTTATTCAATAGGTGACATCTCATTTGCGATTTTTTTCTCAGCCGAAATCGGTGTGAGAAAAAAATCGCAGCATGCTGCGATTTGATGCGATTTCGGCATGATAATCGCTAATGCAATAGATGGTGCTATACAAAAATCGCATGAAAATCGCATGTCAATTGCACATAATCGGACCATCCTGAAAACTGACCGATTTTTTTCCAGCAAGTGAGTATGAGCCCTTTTTCCGATAGTCGGCCGATTTCGTTCGACTTTTGATAAAGTCGAGTGGTCCGAAACCCAACTCGACCCTCCCGGAGGCAAAGTCGCTCATCTCTAGTGCCAACTGTTGCTCATATAATAGGTAAGTGCACAGGAGGCCACCGAGGAATTCCCATGTTCACCTATGGGCCAGTCAAAGCCTGGTGTGATTGTGTCAAGCAAATAACTCTACAGGCCCCACTAAAATAGGAAACTGAAAAGGAGAAATATATGAAGATCAGCGTGTGCATAATTCCTTTAAAGAATACCATGCTTCCATTGAAATTCTCAAGTTTAGAATGTTACACTAAAGAATGCAGCAGGTGGGCAGGATAAATTCACATTTTACCACGTGAAATATTCCATATTTATTGCAGGGTTTATTTTAGTTTCATGTTTAGGGTATTCATTGGATTAAGTATTATTAAGTATATAATCCTCTTTACAAGTGGAGAGATCCTAATTCTGGCAATACTGATCAGTCTGGGTACAAATAATTTATAGGTACTGAAAAAAATGGGTGGCCGTTTTATAAATTCTTTATATAGATATTGGATTGACAAGCACTGTGATATAACATGCAGTGTATAGTTTTTCACCAGAGGCATAGTTAGGGGTTCAACTCAGGTGAGGCTAAACATCTGAGCGCTCCCTAATCATAGATATAGGGGAACCTCAGCAGATGTTTCTGCAAATCTCTATACGAAGATTAACACTGATAATACTGCCATAGGGCGACCATAAAGTGCTGAAGAACACATAAGCAATTAGGGAACAGTTATTGAAGGTGACTGGCAGCTGACGTTCCTTCTGGTGGAGTCGTTCACTTTTACAGTCTTTTCCATCTGGACCAGACCAATATGGCAGCTTCTCCATTCATGACTCATCTACATAGATTGCAACAAAAACACATTTGACTTCTCACATTTCCAGCACCGTTCTTGTCACGATCCATTTTTAATTCTGTGAAAGATCTGGCTTTTCATATTTAGACTTTTTTTCTTTCCTGTCCATCGGGGGTTAATGTCTGTTTTTCCCCCGGTTGCCCGCTGGTATAATTGCATGGGTACTAGTTCTGCTGATGTGGGTGGTGACTAGTGTTGAGCGATACTTTCCGATATCAAGAAATATCGGATCGGATTGGATCGGACCGATACCCAAAAAGTATCGGATATCGCCGATTCCGATACCGGAAACCAATGCAAGTCAATGGGACAGAAATATCGGAATTAAATAAACCCTTTCTTTCCTTGTAAACACTAGATATATACACATAGAATACATATATATATATATATATGTCATTGTGACATATATATATATATATATATATATATCTATAGTTCATACACTATTACATAGTATAATAGCCAGTAATTCAATTGCCGGCTTTTGTGAAAATTACAGAACCACCCGACATGAAATGACACATGGTTTACATACAGTTAACCATGTCATTTCATGTAGTTTGATATATGGTTTTCACTAACAATTACAGTAGTGTATGTGTGCAAAATTTCATACATGTAGGGGTTAATTAAATGTGTAAATTCGTTGAAAAAAAATGCGTGGGCTCCCGCGCTATTTTCTCAACCAGACAGACAAAGCCAGCGAGTGGGGGCAGATAATATTAGCCTAGCGAGGGTGCATTTTTATGTGCCCCCCTGGCTACTAACATCTGCCCCCAGCCACCCAGAATAGGCAAATCTATAATTAGATGTGCCCTTTCTGGCGCTTAGCCCGTATATTCCCATTGCCCTGTAGCGGTGGCGAATGGGTTAATAATGGGTTAAAGCCACCTTGCTATTGAAAGTATCATAATCGGAATTCCGATACCGCGAATATCGGCCGATACCCCATATTTGCAGTATCGGAATGCTCAACACTAGTGGTGACCACTCCCACCATCCTTAACCCCTTTCAGCCATATGACCTACTATCCCATCCATGTGCCCTGGGACTTAATTGCCAAGGACCGGATAGTACGTCATGGCCTTTTAATGGCATTTAAGTCGCATTGATTGCATTAAAATTCTGACGCCATCTTACCTCAGGGAAGATGGTGTCGGCATCCGTCGTCTATCCCCGCCGACCAATTCTGAACAGCCAATCACAGCCTATCTCATTGTTTCAGCCAATCAAATTGGCTGAAACAATGATGACCCAGGCTAGGATCAAGTACCGATGTACTCGATTCTAGGCTAGTGCCTGGCAACGCTGAAAACCACTCAGATCGGTGCGATCGACGATCACATTGATCTTGCCAATCTCAGGGCACAGCTGCGGTATTACTGCGCTGTGCCCTGCCATGACCTGCAGAATAAGTGCTGTAATAGCACTGATCCAAAAGAGAGATCTTCAGGACAGGCCTAGCAGGGCCTGCAGGAGCTGATTATAGAATCATAGAATGGTAGAGTTGGAAGGGACCTCCTGGGCCTTCTGGTCCAACCCCTGCTCAAAGCAGGATTCTCTAAATCATCCCAGACAGATGTCTATCCAGCCTCTGTTTGAAGACTTCCATTGAAGGAGAACTCACCACCTCTTGTGGCAGCCTGTTCCACTCATTGATCACCCTAACTGTCAAAAAGTTTTTGGCACATCCATGTCATCGTCGATTGCGCCAATCACAGGGCACATCCGCAGTGTGACCGCGCTGTGCCCTGCTGTGAGCTCCGATCCTAGGGATGTTGCCAGAGTGACCAGGAAAGCTCTGATTGGTAGGATCGATGTTATGATCGATCCCACCAATGACAGGTCACAACAGCGGTTTGACCGCTCTGTGACCTGTCTGTCACCTGCCTGTGACCTGTGTGTGACTGCTCTGCAGGGGTCCTCACACTAGCTGAGGATTCCTGCAGAACAGTCACACTGCCTGATCTCCTCCTGTGTTGAGCCTTGTGGTGTCACAGTAGCCTGTGACACCACAATTCCTGCTGAAGAAAGAAGACAGAAGAAAGAAAAAAGAAGCGAGACTACAACAGTAAGTTGATCCCGATCCCTGTCCAATCTTTCTTCATCCACCCCAATCCCCATCCACCTTCCCCTCTTTTTACCCCCTCCAGCACTTTGCGCCACTTCCGTGAGCACTTTTAGCAGCCGTCGAGCGTTGATTGGTGATGCAGTTCACGGATCAACACTTGTGTTCGCTTTTTTTCTCAGCCCCCTTCCTTTCCGCCAACTTCGTATGCACATCCAGCAGCCGCAAAACTTTGATAAGTGACGCAGTTCACTTAGGCCTCTTTCACACATCCGGCGGGCGCCTAAACAGCGCCCCCGGCATTTTACCTAAACAGCGCCCCTGGCGCCGCATGTGAAAAGCTTTCACACTTCCGGCGCCCAAAATGCGTTTTTTTGCCGGATGGTTTCTGATGCTTGGAGAGATAAGAAACCATCCGGCAAAAAAAAAAAAACGTTACATGCAGCGGTTTTTCCGGACGCCGCAATGTACATTTGCGCCGCATCCGGACAAAACCGCATGCAACGCATTGACATGCGGCGCCATGCGGCGCTAATGCATGTCAATGCGAAAAAAGCCGCATGCGGCACATCAGATTTTCAGATGCGGCGCTGCGGGAAAATGCCGGGGCGCCGCAAGGGGAAAAACGGATGTGTGAAACTAGCCTTATCAGAGCTTGTGCCTGCAGTTTTCCATTTTTTTCTCCACCTTCCTTTCCGCCACCTCCGTGCGCACATCCTGCAGCTGCCGTACTTTGATAAGTGATGCAGTTTACTTATCAGACCTTGTGCCTTCCATTTTCCTTTTTTTTCCACCTTCCTTTCCGCCACCTACATGAGCACATCCAGCAGCTGCCGGACTTTGATAAGTGACGCATCGAACACTTCAGCAAAAAGTTTGCTGAAGTGTACATGCCCAAAAGGGACATATGCGTGGATGAGTCCTTAGTTCATATTAAGGGAAGGCTCGGATTCCGTCAGTACCTGCCCAGCAAGAGGTCCAAGTATGGAATCAAACTCTACAAACTGTGTGAGAGTACCTCAGGGTACACCCACAGGTTTAGAGTTTACGAAGGAAAGGACTCCTGTCCTGAGAGTGAGTGGGAAAATTGTGTGGGATTTGGTGCACCCAGTGCTGGATAAACATTATCACCTCTACACTGATAACTTTTATACCAGCATCCCACTCTACAAATCCCTCTCTGCGTGAGGTACCGCAAAAATCAGAGAGGCCTCCCGAAAACGCAACTTGGGCAGATGCTCAGACGGGGTGACAGCAAAGCCCAATGTAGCGACCACCTGCTGGTGGTCAAGTACAAGGACAGGAGGGATGTCCTTCTCTTGACCACCCTACACAGTGATGGCAGTGCCCTCGGTACTGTACGTGGTACCTCTACACAGGTCTGCAAACCGGACTGTGTACTGGGGTACAACAAAAACAGGGGGGGCAATGATCTCTCCAATCAACTCCTCCAACTGTACAGTGCTTTGAGAAAGGTCAGGGTGTGGTACAAAAAGCTGGCCATGCACATCGTACAAATGGCAATGCTCAACGCTTTCCTGCTGTCACGATGTACATGCCACACCGATACGTCGTACCTTCAGTTCCAGGAGGTAGTGGTTAAGGCCCTCATATTTGGCACTCCGGAAAGAGCGGGCCCCAGTACTTCCGGAACTGAAGGTGCTCGTATGGTACCAGGTCAGCATTTTCCGGGGGTGGTCCCGCCAACTGCAAGAAAAGGTAAGCCGCAAAAAAGGTGCCGAGTGTCTTACAAAAGGGAGATACGCAAGAAACACCACTTTTCAGTGCGACACCTGCCCCAAAAAACCTGGCCTGTGTATGAAGGATTGCTTCAAATTGTACCACACCTCCATGCACTACTAATTTACTTTACAGGAAACAGTAGATTAGTTCCAAAAAGAGGGCACATCTAGATAAGTTCCTTGGGGGTCCAATTTCCAAAATTGGGTCACTTGTGGGGGGTTTATACTGTTTAGGTACATCAGGGGCTCTGCAAATGGAAGGTGACGCCTGCAGACCATTCCATCAAAGTCTGCATTCCAAAACGTCACTACTTCCCTTTCGAGCCCCGACGTGTGCCTAAACAGTAGTTTTCTCCCACATGTGGTATAACAACGTACTCAGAACAAATTGGACAACAACTTTTGGGGTCCAATTTCTCCTGTTACCCTTGGGAAAATAAAAAATGACTAAATGATCATGTTTGTGGAAAAAATATGATTTTTATTTTTCATGCCCGGGCATTATAAACTCCTGTGAGGCTCACCACTCATCTAGATAAGCTTCTTAGGGGTTTAGTTTCCAAAATGGGGTCACTTGTGAGGGTTTCCACTGTTCAGGCACATCAGGGGCTCGCCAAATGCGATATGGCGTCCAATGTCAACTCCAATAAATTTTAGTTTGAAAAAGTCAAATGACGCTCCTTCCCTTCCGAGCCCTGCCGTGCGCCCAAACAATGGTCCTCCCACATATGGGGTATCAGCATACTCAGAACAAATTTGACAACAACTTTTGCAGTCCAATTTCTCCTGTTATCCTTGGTAAAATAAAAAAATTGTTGCTAAAATATCATTTTTGTGACTAAAAAGTTAAATGTTCATTTTTTCCTTCCACGTTGCTTCTGCTCCTGTGAAACACCTGAAGGGTTAATAAACTTCTTGAATGTGGTTTTGATCAGCTTGAGGGGTGCAGTTCTTAGAGTGTTGTCACTTTTGAGTATTTTCTGCCATATAGACCCCTCAAAGCGACTTAAAATGTGAGTTGACCACAAAAAAAAATGGTTTTGTAAATTGTGTTGTAAAAATGAGAAATCGCTGGTCAACTTTTAACCGTTATAACTTCCTAACAGAAAAAATATTTGTTTCCAAAATTGTGTTGATGTAAAGTAGACATGTGGGAAATGTTATTTATTAACAATTTATTAACAATTTTGTGACATATTTCTCTGTTTTTAAGGGCATAAAAATTCAAAGTTTGAAACTTGCAAAATTTTCCAAATTTTCACCAAATTTCCACTTTTTACACAAATAAACGCAAATTATATCAATTTTTTTTTACCAGTAACGTAAAGTACAAAATGTCACAAAAAACTTTATCAGAATCGCCAAGATATGTTGAAGCGTTCCAGAGTTATTACCTCATAAAGTGACAAGTGTTAGAATTGTAAAAATTGGCCCGTCATTAACGTGCAAACCACCCTCGGGGTAAAGGGGTTGAAGGTCACCTGATGCATCAGATGACTGTTGGTGATACAGTTGCTCTTTGGAGACCAACCTTCACAGAAGCAGCTTTCTGGTGTTTGGAATCCTGTAGCTGTGCTACCTGTGGTGTAGAGTTAAGCAGTGGTGTGCACAAGCTAAGTGCTGTATTTTAGTTACCCTGCCCCTTAGGTGTCTGTCATTTCTTTCCTTTTGTTGAATTGGTGCAGTTCACTTTATTCACTGTCTCATCTCCTGGGGTGGGGGTTGGGGTTTAGCTCAGGGCTAAATAGGAGATAGGGACAGGTCGGCGACTTGGGCCTCCCTACCTTCAATGGTACCCCCAAGTTAAGGAAAGACAGGGCACCCCCTTAGCCTGAGGGGCAGTTCAGGGGCCCAGGTTCCACATCCCCTGTTTTCCCACTACTGCCCTGTGACATTATAACCATCTCTCACATTTGTTTTTTTCTGGTGAGCCATGGTCCAAACGCAGGCCTTTGCCCAACTGCTTCAGACCCTCACCGATAAGCTCCAGGTGCTGCGTGGTGAGGTGGTGCTTCAGCAATTGACGGAGATCTTGGCCTCGGCTCAGTTGCAGGCTCTACCGGAACCCAAAATATCTCTCCCTGACCAGTTTTCTGGAGCGAGAGATAAGTTTCTCGCGTTTAAGGAAGCCTGCAAGTTATACTTTAGGCTCTGCCCTCGTTCATCAGGGAGTGAGAAACAACAGGTGGGAATCATAGTCTCCGTTCTTAACCCCTTCATGACCTTGCCATTTTTTTGCAATTCTGACCAGTGTCCCTTGATGAGGTAATAACTCAGGAACGCTTCAACGGATCCTAGCGATTCTGAGATTGTTTTTTCGTGACATATTGGGCTTCATGTTAGTGGTAAATTTAGGTCGATAATTTTTCCATTTATTTGTGAAAAAAATGGAAATTTGGCAAAAAATTTTGAAAATTTTGCAATTTTCAAATTTTGAATTTTTATTCTGTTAAACCAGAGAGTTATGTGACACAAAATAGTTAATAAATAACATTTCCCACATGTCTACTTTACATCAGCACAATTTTGGAAACAACATTTTTTTTGTTAGGAAGTTATAAGGGTTAAAAGTTGACCAGCGATTTCTCATTTTTACAGCAAAATTTACAAAACCATTTTTTTTAGGGACCACATCACATTTGAAGTCACTTTGAGGGGTCTATATGGCAGAAAATACCCAAAAGTGACACCTTTATAAAAACTGCACCCCTCAAGCTACTCCAAACTACATTCAAGAAGATTATTAACCCTTCAGGTGCTTCACAGGAACTAAAGCAACGTGGAAGGAAAAAATGGACATTTTAATTTTTCCAACAAAAATTTTAATTTAGCATTAATTTTTTCATTTTTGCATAGGCAACAGGATAAAATGGATCCTAAAATTTGTTGGGCAATTTCTCCTGAGTACACAGATACCTCATATGTGGTCATAAACCACTGTTTGGGTGCACGGCAGGGCTCAGAAGGGAAGGAGCGCCATTTGATTTTTTGAATGGAAAATATGCTGGAATATTTAGCGGTTGCCATGTCGCATTTGGAGAGTCCCTGTGTGCCTAAACATTGGAGCTCCCCCACAAGTGACCCCATTTTGGAAACTAGACCCCCCAAGGAACTTATCTAGATGCATAGTGAGCACTTTGAACCCCCAGGTACTTCACAAATTGATCCGTAATAAAAAGAAAGTACTTTTTTTTGTGAAAAATTTTATTTTAGCCTCTGTTTTTTTATTTTCACATGGGCAACAGGATAAAATGGCTCCTAAAATTTGTTGGGCAATTTCTCCTGAGTACACAAATACCTCATATGTGGTCATAAACCACTGTTTTGGCGCACGGTAGGGCTCAGACGGGAAGGAGCGCCATTTGACTTTTTGAATGGAAAATTAGCTCCAATCGTTAGCGGACAACATGACGCGTTTGGAGAGCCCCTGTGTGCCTAAACAGTGAAAATTCTAACCCTAACCCTAATGCTAAACCTAAGGCTAACCCTAAGGCTAACCCTAACCCTAGTTCTAACCCTAAGCCTAGTTGTAACCCTAACCCTAAGGCTGGGTTCATATTGCGTTTTACCAGCCCGTTCAACACATAGCGTTGACGGGAGGGTAACGGTATAGTATAACGCGATCGCGTTATGCTATACCCGCTAGCGCAGATGAATCAGCAGATGATTCATCTGCGCTAGCGGTGACGGAGTCCAGATGCTGCTGGCCGCGTCCGAGGCTCCATCACTGAATGACGGCATGTTGCGAATGCATGCCGCTTTACGGCATGCGTCGCGTTGCGCCCGCAAATGGGGGTGAATGGCAGCGTTAACGGACTGCGTTAAACCGCATTATACCGCGGTGTAACGCAGTCCGTCTAATGGACTGCCATAACGCAATATGAACACAGCCTTATAATCATAACCCTAACCCTAATAAAAAGATTAAAAAAAATATATATATATTTTTATTTTATTTGTCCCTACCTATGGGGGTGATAAATGGGGCGTTTATTTACTTTTTTTTATTTTGATCACTGTGAGAGTTTATCACAGTGATCAAAAAAAATTTCTGGACTCTGGAGGGTGCACTGCGCATGCGCCCGCCATTTTGCAAGATGGCGGCCCCATGAAACATCCCGGACGGACGCCGGGACGGATCCAGGGACATCGGAGGACCGGGAGAGGTGAGTAGGGGAGGTCGGAAGGTAAGGTGAGGATCGGAAGGTGGGGGCAGCGGAGGCAAGGAGGAGGGGAGCATTTAGTGACGGCGGTGACGATCGCCGCCATCTATCGGTGGCGGCGGCCGATCGCCACTGTGACTCGATGTGGGGGGGTCGGATCTCGGTCTCCAGCCTTGGTCTATGCTATTGCAGCATAGGCCATGGCTGGATTGTAATATTTCACCAAATTTCATTGGTGAAATATTACAGATTGCTCTGATTGGCTGTTTCACTTTTAACAGCCAATCAGAGCGATCATAGCCACGTGGGGGTTAAGCCAACTCCCCTGTAGTGAAGCACAAAGGGTCTTGTGCCTGCGGGTCGGGTGACCTTTCAGTGACCCCGGTCAGGAACGCGATCCTTTCATGACACATACGCTGTGTCACAGGTAGGGAAGGGGTTAAGGGTGATCCTCAATCCTGGGCCTTCTCCCTGCCGACCGATTCACCATCCTTACGAGTGGACGAGTTTTTCGTGGCTCTGGCGCTGGTGTATGGAGATCCTGATGGTGTCTCCCTGGCAGAATCCTGACTCCGTAAGATCAAGCAGGGGGGCCGGCCAACTGAAGAGTACTGCTCAGAGTTCAGGAGGTGGGCCACTGATACACAGTGGAATTACCCTGCCCTTAGGAATCATTTTATGCAGGGTCTGTCCCTAAGGTTGCAGGATACTCTGGTGCAGTACGCAGCTCCAAGGTCGCTGGAGGCCGCCATGTCCCTTGCCATCCGGGTGGATAGATTCTTGAGGGAGAGGCATACACCAAATCTGCCCCCTGTTGTCCTTGTTAGGGAGGACATACTGGCTCAGGCAGACAAACCCATGCAGGTGGGAGGAGTTAGTTCCCAAACGGGGTTTCCTGTGGTTCGCCATGGTGTGGGGGCATGTTTTTTCTGTGGGCAAACATGTCATTTTATTGGGGTCTGTGTTGTGAATGTGTTAGAAATGAATTCTGAGCAGAAGCTCCCTCTGGTGGTTACAAACAGTACTGAACCATTCAATGAGGATTGGCAATCAGGAGTTACAGACTGGTCTTATATAAGGGAGGTTCCCTCCCATCATCGTTGCCGGTGATCAATTGTTCTTGTCTCAACTGTGGTTCCTGGTTCACTTGGAAGCTTGCTGAGTCTTGCCTCTTCTCCTGCTCTCAGATAAGATATTTTCTGTTTTTTGTTTTTGTGCTTACCATTTGCATATTTCTCTGCATTTCTGTGAGGTTAGCCAGGTCTCCCTCCCTCTGGGGGGCTTGGGCTCCTCTCAGTTCTTCTGGAGCCACTGTTATTTGTTCATTTGCCTTTTCCAGTTTTTTCAGTGGCTGTGGCTTAGTTTTGTTACACCAGAGAACTAATTTAGGTGGTAGAGGTCGTGTGATCTCAGGTGTTTTTGAAATTAGTAGAGTTGGTATTTTTTAGGGTTTTTTTGGATTGCAGTAAGTGTCCTTCCTATCCTTTTCTGTCTAGGAAGTTTGGGCCCCAACTTTTGCTCATACTATTTTCTGTCTGTGTCTGTATTTCCTCTTGTCTTACCGCCATTACATGTTTGGGGGCTTCCTATGTTCTTTGGGGATCTGCTCTGGGGCAGATAGCTTTCCTCTTTCTATCTTTAGGTGTAGTTAACCTCTCAGGCTGTGACGAGTCGTCTAGGACCAAAGTAGGAACGCTCAACGGCTGCCTTTAGTTGCGGTGGTTAGTCAGGGTACTGCAATCCCATAGATTCCAACCTCTCTGGTGTATTGCTGTTTTTGCCTGCTCTCTTCAGCTACCAAATCATAACAGTATCACCGGCCAAACTGAAAATTATATGGTACTCAACAGAAGGGAAAAATAGTAAAAGGAAAAAGAAAAGAGAAAGTTGTCAGAAATTTTTTTTTTTTTTTCTCTGTTTGTTGCATTTTTTCCCTCTTTTTCTCTGGGTGCTGAGGAGGATTTTTTTTCTCTCAATGGAGTTTGCACAGTTGTCTGGCTGTGTGGATCAGCTTGCCACTGAAGTTCGGAGTATTGCTACCTATCTTGCAGGGTTGCCGGTTGTGGAACCTAGGATCCCCATGCCAGATTTATTTTTGGGGATCGAGCTAAATTTCTGAATTTCAAAAATAACTGTAAGTTGTTTTTTGCCTTAAAACCGAAGTCCTCAGGGAACGCAGCACAGCAGGTTCAAATTGTCATCTCTCTCCTGCGCGGCGATCCTCAGGATTGGGCTTTTTCCCTGACACCTGGGGACCCTGTTTTGAGTAATGTTGATGCATTTTTTCTGGCTCTGGGGTTATTGTACGATGAACCTAATGTCACTGATCAAGCTGAAAAAACCTTGTTGGCATTAAATCAGGGGCTTGAGGATGCTGAGTTGTACTGTCAGAAATTCCGAAAGTGGGCAGTCCTGACCAAATGGAATGATGATGCTTTGGCAGCCCTTTTTCGGAAGGGTCTGTCAGAGAAAGTAAAAGATGTTATGGTGGGTTTCCCTGCTCCCTCTGGTCTCAATGATTCTATGTCATTAGCGATTCAAATTGACAGACGTTTGCGTGAGCGTAGAGGTATGCGTGGAATAGTGTTGCCTTGTGAACCAGCTTCCGAACACATGCAGTGTGATAGAGTGGCTTCTGGGGCACAGCGTCATGAGTTTCGAAAACGCAATGGGTTATGTTTCTACTGTTGTGATTGTGACGCCTCTCATGCTATTTCAGTCTGCCCTAAGCGGGGAAGACGTTTTGCACGCTCAGTTGTCTTGGGTAGTGTTCAGACTAAATTTCTGTTGACTGTTACCCTGGTTTGCTCCCTGTCCATATTTTCTTCTCAGGCTTTTGTTGATTCGGGAGCAGCTATTAACCTGATGGATTTTGATTTTGCTAAACGTTGTGGGTTTACCTTGATACCCCTACGGAAGTCTATTCCCCTACTGGGGATTGATTCTACCCCTTTGGCTGAGAATAAACCCCAGTTCTCTACTCAGGTGATAATGAGGGTTGAACCTGATCATCAGGAGAGTTGCAAATTTTTGGTGCTGTATAATCTGCATGACATTATTGTACTAGGTTTCCCTTGGTTACAGTCTCATAATCCTGTTTTGGATTGGAAATCTGTGTCTGTAACTAGTTGGGGCTGCCAATGTGTTAATGCCAACACTCCTGTTTTTTCTGCCTCTCCCCAGGCTCAGGATGTTCCTGACTTTTTGACTGATTTTTCTGATGTGTTTAGCGAAAGTAAATCTGCATCCTTGCCCCCCCCATAGGAGCTATGACTGCGCTATTGAATTAGTGCCTGGTAGTAAATTCCCTAAAGGTCGCCTTTTTAACTTGTCTGTACCTGAACATGACGCTATGCGGTCTTATATCAAGGAGTCATTGGAGAAGGGTCATATCAGACCATCCACTTCACCCTTGGGTACCGGTTTTTTCTTTGTGGCCAAAAAGGATGGTTCATTAAGGCCGTGTATTGATTATCGTCTCTTGAACAATATCACTGTGAAATATCAATATCCATTACCCTTGATTTCTGACCTGTTTTCCAGTGTGAAAAGTGCTACTTGGTTTACCAAGCTTGACCTCAGGGGGGAGTATAACCTTATTCGCATTAAGCACGGAGATGAATGGAAGATGGCGTTTAATACCCCAGAGGGGCATTTTGAGTACCTAGTGATGCCCTTTGGGCTCACTAATGCTCCTTCCGTCTTCCAGTCCTTCATGAATGACATTTTCAGGGATTTTGTGGATAAATTTTTGATTGTTTATTTGGATGATATCTTGATTTTTTCCAATGACTGGGACTCTCATGTGAAACATGTTCGGACTGTGTTCCAGATTTTGAGAGAGAATGCTCTGTATGTGAAGGGATCAAAGTGTCTTTTTGGCGTACAGAGGATCTCATTTCTGGGATTCATTTTGTCCCCATCTGTTATTGAAATGGACCCGGTCAAGGTTCAGGCCATCTGTGATTGGGTCCAACCTACTTCATTAAAGGCTCTTCAGAGATTCTTGGGTTTTGCCAATTTTTATCGTAAACTTATTGGTAATTTCTCTGTTATTGTTAAACCATTGACTGATTTGACCAAAAAGGGTTCTGATGTGGTGAATTGGCCTCCTGAAGCAGTCTCTGCATTTCAGGAACTTAAGCAGAGATTCAGTTCTGCTCCTGTTCTACGGCAGCCTGATGTTTCTCTGCCATTTCAGGTGGAGGTTGATGCCTCTGAAATTGGGGCAGGTGCCGTTTTGTCCCAAAGAGATCCAGAGACCTCTAAAAGTAACCTTGTGTCTTTTTCTCTCGAAAATTTTCTCCAACTGAAAGTAATTATGACGTGGGTAATCGGGAGTTATTGGCCATGAAGTGGGCTTTTGAAGAGTGGAGACATTGGCTGGAGGGAGCCAAACATCAGGTGGTGGTCCTCACGGACCATAAGAATCTGGTTTATCTGGAATCAGCTAAGTGACTTAATCCTAGACAGGCCAGGTGGGCCTTGTTTTTCACACGTTTTAATTTTGTGGTTTCCTTTCTTCCTGGCACTAAGAATGTTAAGGCGGATGCCCTCTCGAGGAGTTTCCTTGCGGACTCTCCTGAGTTATCTGATCCTGCTGTTATTTTGAAAGAGGGTGTAGTTCTTTCCGCCATCTCACCCAATTTGAGACTGGCTCTGGAAGGGTGTCAGGAGGATAAACCCGAGCGCTGCCCTATTGGGAAATTGTTTGTCCCAGACCGGCGGAAAAAGAGTGTGATGTCTGAGATTCATTGTTCCGCGTTGGCCGGTCATCCCGGAATTTTTGGTACCAGAGACTTGGTTAGTCGGTCCTTTTGGTGGCCTACTTTGTCTCGTGACGTCAGGGAATTTGTGCAGTCCTACGGGACTTGCTCTCGCTCCAAGCCTTGCTCTCGCTCTAGTGGTTTGTTGATGCCATTGCCTGTGCCCAAGAGACCATGGACCCATATCTCTATGGATTTCATTTCCGACCTCCCTGTTTCTCAGAGAATGACCATTATCTGGGTGATTTGTGATAGGTTTTCCAAATGATACATCTTGTGCCATTACCTAAGTTGCCTTCCTCCTCCGAATTGGTGCCTTTGTTCCTTCAGCACGTGGTTCGGTTACACGGCATTCCTGAGAACATTGTGTCTGACAGAGGAGTCCAGTTTGTTTCCAGATTTTGGAGGACTTTTTGTTCTAAACTTGGTGTTCAATTGTCTTTCTCCTCGGCTTTTCATCCTCAGACCAATGGACAAACTGAGAGAACAAACCAGACATTGGAGACTTATCTGAGATGCTTTGTGTCTGCTGATCAAGATGACTGGGTCTCTTTTTTGCCTTTGGATGAGTTTGCTCTTAATAATAGGGCTAGCTCTGCCACTTTGATGTCTCCATTTTTCTGCAATTTTGGGTTTCACCCTCGATTTTCTTCGGGACAGACGGAGGCTTCTGTCTGTCCAGGTGTTGACTCTGTTGTGGAGCGTATGCAGCAGAATTGGGACCAGGTAGTGGAGAGGTTGTCCGTCTCTCAGGAGAGGGCCCAGCGGTTTGCCAACCAGCATAGGACTGATGGTCCTCGGTTTGAAGTGGGAGACTTGGTCTGGTTGTCCTCAAGAAATATCCCTATGAGAGTTGCATCTCCTAAGTTTAAGCCTAGGTTCTTTGGACCTTATAAGATCATGGAGATTCTTAATCCTGTTTCCTTTCTTTTACTTCTTCCAGGGACATTTAAGATCCATAACGTGTTCCACAAGTCCTTATTGAAGAGGTTTGTCGAGCCAGTGGTTCCTATGGCTGCGCCTCCTGACCCTGTTTTGGTTGAGGGCAATCTGGAGTATGTGGTTGAGAAAATATTGGATTCTCGTTTTTCTAGACGGAAACTCCAGTATTTGGTTAAGTGGAGAGCTTATGGTCAGGAGGACAATTCTTGGGTGTTTGCTTCGGACATCCATGCTAGGAGACTGATCCGTGCGTATCACAGAGCTCATCCTGACCGACCTGGTTGCCCAAATGAGGGTTCTTTGACCCCTCCTCAAGGGGGGGTACTGTTGTGAATGTGTTAGAAATGAATTCTGAGCAGAAGCTCCCTCTGGTGGTTACAAACAGTACTGAACCATTCAATGAGGATTGGCAATCAGGAGTTACAGACTGGTCTTATATAAGGGAGGTTCCCTCCCATCATGGTTGCCGGTGATCAATTGTTCTTGTCTCAACTGTGGTTCCTGGTTCACTTGGAAGCTTGCTGAGTCTTGCCTCTTCTCCTGCTCTCAGATAAGATAATTTCTGTTTTTGTTTTTGTGCTTACCATTTGCATATTTCTCTGCATTTCTGTGAGGTTAGCCAGGTCTCCCCCCCTCTGGGGGGCTTGGGCTCCTCTCAGTTCTTCTGGAGACACTGTTATTTGTTCATTTGCCTTTTCCAGTTTTTTCAGTGGCTGCGGCTTAGTTTTGTTACACCAGAGAACTAATTTAGGTGGTAGAGGTCGTGTGATCTCAGGTGTTTTTGCAATTAGTAGAGTTGGTATTTTTTAGGTTTTTTTTGGATTGCAGTAAGTGTCCTTCCTATCCTTTTCTGTCTAGGAAGTTTGGGCCCCAACATTTGCTCATACTATTTTCTGTCTGTGTCTGTATTCCCTCTTGTCTAACCGCCATTACATGTTTGGGGGTTTCCTATGTTCTTTGGGGATCTGCTCCGGGGCAGATAGCGTTCCTCTTTCTATCTTTAGGTGTAGTTAACCTCTCAGGCTGTGACGAGGCGTCTAGGACCAACGTAGGAACGCTCCACGGCTGCCTTTAGTTGTGGTGGTTAGTCAGGGTACTGCAATCCAGTAGATGTCAACCTCTCTGGTGTATTGCCGTTTTTGCCTGCTCTCCTCAGCTACCAAATCATAACAGGTCTGCCCAGCTCACGCCAAAGTAGCTACACCATCTAATAAGCCACGTCCCCTGGTCATGTGGAGGGAGGCGACCAGGGAGTGTATATTTCCTCCATTTTTTCTCCTCAGTGTACCTTGTCTGTTGAAGTGGTGGTTGGCAGGGTAACTGAGGGTATACAGGTGCTTGTGGACAGTGGAGCAGGTGTCAATCTGGTGGATGCTCACTTTGTCCAAACTAATGGCCTGAGGTGTAGGACACTAGCAAAACCCTAAGCGTGCAATGCCATTGACTCTGTCCCACTCAGCCAGGGGAAGGTGACCCAAGTCGTAAATGATATACACCTGCGTATAGGGACTCATCATGAAGAGTCGTGCTATGTCTTAGGGGGAATGCCAACACACATCGTTTTAGGCCTCCCTTGGTGGAAAAGATACAACCTGGTCATGGATTGGCGGTCCAGGGAAGTAGTCAGCTCAGATCAGTCTTGTGAGGGCCGCTGCCTGGGGGCTACTGTCTCTGCCATCTTTCTACAACCATCCCCTTCTTCTCCAGTGAATGCTGTAGAGGTGCTACCAGGGAGTAGGGGCAAGTCTCAACCCTCACCAGAAGCTAACCCTGAGTGTCGGAGGTTTCAGGGGAGGGTGGTGGTTCCCTCTGAGCATTGTGGGGGTGTGAATGTGGTGACACAGGGGGATGCCTCTGTTGTCGGTTCCTCAAAGAGTTCACCATCTTGTGGTAAACGTGTGTGTGGCAATAAATGTTCAGGTCCGGACCTGTGTGTGAATGAGTACAAGCGTGCTGCTGGGTTCTGGAGTTCCAGGGTGATTGGGCCATATCAGGTGTCTGCCATTCTCGGCCCAGGGACTTTCCAGCTGGAGTTACCCCCCCAGTAATGGAGGTACACAACTCATTCCCAAGGTCGGCACTCTGGAGATTTGTGGCACCTCTGGAGCATACATTGTTGTAATTTCCATCAGTCTGCATTTGCCATAATCCTGAGGGTCGGGTTACTGCCGAGGTGAACTCTGGTAGATCGTGGTGTCCTCACCATGGGTTGTTTTCTGGTGAGGTCTGGTGTTGAGGGTCCAGAGGCCACTCATTGAAAGGGGGGTACTGTCACGATCCATTTTGGGCTCTGTGGCTGATCTGGCGTTTCATATTAAGACATTTTTTCTTTCAGGCCATCGGGGATTAATGTCTGTTTTTCCCCCGGTGGCCTGCTGGTGTAATTGCATGGCTACTAGTTCTGCTGATGTAGGTGGTGACCACTCCCACTATCTTAAAAGGTCACCTGATGCATCAGCTGACTGTTGGTGATACAGTTCCTCTTTGGAGACCAACCTTTACAGAAGCAGCTCTACACTGACGCACCCACTTGATGATTTCTCTATGCCACCAAGGCCACCCGAAACTTCGACTGATCGACTTTCTAGTTTCCGAAATCCCTGGATGACCCGCCAACCGAGACTCATGACATTCAGCAAACAAAGCTCTCCTCAAGGCTTTGGGCACAAATAATTTACCATACAGAGTGTTTGTTGGTGCAGAATTCTGGGCTTCTAGGATGCTATCTCCAACTCAGAACCCAATGCTGCCACCACCATCCCTCTCTGCAAAATACATTCCTCCTTCTCAGTATTAACTGCTGGAGAGAAACTACGAGACAAAGCATCCGCTTTAACATTCTTTGTGCCAGGGATATACTGTATGTTACGGAGAAATGGAACTGGGCAAAAACAGTGACCACCTAGCTTGACGGGCATTCAAACATTTAGCAGCATCCAGATATTTCAGATTTTTATGATCAGTAAAAACCTGTATCTGATGTCTAGCCCCCTCCAAAAAATGTCGCCAATGCTCAAACGCGAGCTTAATAGCCAGTAACTCTCGGTTCCCAACATCATAGTTGAGCTCAGTCTCCGAAAATTTTTTAGAAAAGAAAGCACAGGCATGCACCCCATCCTCTACCTCCTGGGATAGAACTGCCCCCACCCTACTGATGAGGCATCAACCTCTAGCAGAAAAGGCTTGGTCCCATCTGTCTGGATCAAAACAGGAGCTGAGCTAAACCTCTCCTTCAGATGCTCAAAACCCTTAACCGCCTCAGTGGACCATTGGACAGTATTAGAACCCTTCTTGGTGAGATCAGTTATGGGTTTAGCGATAACAGAAAAATTCTTTATGAATTTTCTATAATAATTGGCAAACCCCAAAAATCTTTGAACAGACTTTAAAAATTCAGGCCTAGACCAATCCAGTACTGCCTGAACTCTTTATGCATCAAATGGCCAAGTTCTCCAAAAAATATGACCTAGTGGTCATGGGAGATTTCAACTATCCAGACATTTGTTGGGAATCTCTCTCAGGCAAAACTAACAGGTCCAGGAAATTCTTATCCTCTCTTGCTGACAACTTTATCTTCCAAAAGGTAATGGAGAAAACAAGGGGATCTGCTACCTTGGATCTAATCCTCATAAACAGGGAGGAAATGGTGGAGGAGGTAAGAGTGGCTGGGACTCTAGGAGGTAGTGACCATGCTATTTTAGAATTTTGGATAACAAGAGGAGGAAGACCTGTGAAGACTCAGACGTCAAGGTTAGATTTCAGAAAGGCAGATTTTAAGGAACTCAGAAAGAGAATTGGAGGGATCCAATGGCTGGATATCCTTAAGGACAAAAATGTCCAGGAAGGATGGAAAATCTTGAAAAATTAGATTCTCAAAGCACAATCGTTAACAATTCCGAAAAGAGGGAAGAATGGGAAGCATTTAAGGAAACCAGGATGGATGAACATAGAACTTAAACACATGCTAAAAAGGAAGAAAGAAATGTTTATCAAATGGAAAGAGGGAGGCATATCTAAAGAAGAATATAATGCCATCTGCAGAACCTGCAGGGCACAAATCAGATTATCTAAAGCTGACAATGAATTAAGGCTTGCAAGTGACGTCAAAAGCAACAAAAAAGGATTTTGGGGATACGTCAAAAGTAAAAGAAAAGTCAAAGATGCTATAGGATTTTTACAGGATGAAAATGATGAAATGGTAAGTCAGGATGTTAAGAAGGCTGAACTTTTAAATTCCTATTTTGCATCTGTTTTCTCTCAGAAAGGAAATGTAACATCAACTGATCTTCACTGTCCTATTAAAGGAATAGAAGAATCCAGGATATCTATAAACAGAAAGACAGTGTGGAAACACTTAGCTAACATAAATGAATTCAAGTCTCCAGGTCCAGATGAATTACACCCCAGGGTACTGAAGGAGATAGCAGAAGAAATTCTTGAACCACTGTCCATAATCTTTGAAAATTCTTGGAGAACAGGAGAAGTCCCAGAAGACTGGAGAAGAGCAAATGTTGTTCCTATCTTCAAAAAGGGGAAGAAGGTGGACCCAGGGAACTACAGGCCGGTGAGTCTGACTTCTATACCAGGAAAGATCTTTGAACAAATTATTAAAGAACATGTATGCAAGTACCTGGATAAGAATGAAGTGATTAAACAGAGTCAGCATGGGTTTGTAACTAATAAGTCATGTCAGACTAACTTAATTTCCTTCTATGACAGAATCACTGACTGGGTGGATCAGGGAAATGCTGTAGATATAGTATATCTTGACTTCAGCAAAGCATTTGACAAAGTATCTCACACAATCCTTATTGAAAAAATGACTAAGTATGGAATGGACAAGGCAACTGTTAGGTGGATTCATAACTGGCTTAGTGATCGGACCCAAAGAGTGGTTGTAAATGGCTGCACATCCAGTTGGAAGAATGTCTCAAGTGGGGTACCACAAGGCTCTGTTTTGGGCCCTGTATTGTTCAACATCTTTATCAATGATTTAGATGAAGGAATTGAGGGTAAACTGATCAAATTTGCTGATGACACAAAGCTAGGAGGGGTAGCTAATACTAGAGAAGAGACAGAGAGGATTCAAAAAGATATAAATAAACTGGAGCAGTGGGCAGCAACTAACAGAATGGATTTTAACAGGGAAAAATGCAAAGTACTACATGTGGGCAATAAAAATGAAAAAAGCATATACAAAATGGAGGAATAGGGCTAAGTAACAGCACATGTGAAAAAGACTTGGGTATACTAATTGATCACAGACTTAACATGAGTCAACAGTGTGATGCAGCAGCAAAAAAGGCAAATGCAATTTTAGGATGTATCAACAGAAGCATACAGTCTAGATCACGTGAGGTCATTATTGCCCTCTACTCCTCTTTGGTCAGACCTCATCTGGAATACTGTGTCCAGTTTTGGGCACCACATTTTAAAAAAGACATCAACAAACTGGAGCAAGTTCAGAGAAGAGCCACCAGAATGGTGACCGGTCTGCAAACCATGTCCTATGAGGAACGGTTACAGGATTTGGGAATGTTTAGCTTGCAAAAAAGAAGACTGAGAGGAGACTTAATAGCTGTCTACAAATATCTCAAGGGCTGTCACATTGTAGAAGGATCATCTTTATTCTCATTTGCACAAGGAAAGACTAGAAGCAATGGGATGAAACTGAATGGGAGGAGACACAGATTAGATATTAGAAAAAACTTTTTGACAGTTAGGGTGATCAATGAGTGGAACAGGCTGCCACAAGAGGTGGTGAGTTCTCCTTCAATGGAAGTCTTCAAACAGAGGCTGGATAGACATCTGTCTGGGATGATTTAGAGAATCCTGCTTTGAGCAGGGGGTTGGACCAGAAGGCCCAGGAGGTCCCTTCCAACTCTACCATTCTATGATTCTATGAATCTTAACCGGGTCCATCTCAAACCCATCACTGGAGACCAAGTACCCCAAAAAACTCATTTTCTGTACCACAAACTCGCACTTCTCCAATTTAGCAAACAGGTTGTTTTCACTCAAAATCTGTAGAACTTTGCGAACTCTCTGCCAATGCGACTCCGGATCAGGTGAATAGATCAAAATATCGTCCAAATAAACAATAACACTTCTACCGATCAACGGCCTCAGAATGTCGTTAATGAAATTTTGAAAAAACGCATGCGCATTAGTAAGGCCAGAAGGCATCACCAGACACTCAAAATGACCCTCCGGGGTATTAAAGGCTGTCTTCCATTCATCGCTCTCCTTCACCCGCAGCAAATTATATGCCCCACGAAGGTCAATCTTAGAGAACCACTTAGCTCCGGTTAATTGGTTAAACAAATCTGGAATTAGCGGCAATGGGTAAGGATTGCGCATAGTGATCTTAATAATCTCCCGAAAATCCAGACACGCTCTAAGACCCCATCCTTCTTTTTGACAAAAAAAAAATCCTACAGCCACAGGAGACTTAGAGGGTCTTATATAACCTGCAGCCAAACTAGTCTGTAGGTATTCCTTTAAGGCCTCCCTCTCGGGAATCGTCAGATTAATTAAACGACTCTTAGGGAGAGTAGCACCTGAGATGAACTCAATAGCGCAATCGTAATCTCTATGGGCTGGTAGACCTTGCCACTCAACTTCTGAAAATACCTTCCAGAAATCCTGAATAGCTTCAGGTAGCTCCCTCTTCACAACAGCAGCAATGTGAACATTACAACAGTTACCATAACACCCCTGACCCCAGGACCTAATAATACCAGACGACCAGTCCAGCAAAGGATTATGGATTTTTAACCAGGTTAAACCCAGGATGACTGGAACAGGCAATTTATCAAGAACAAACAAGTCTATACACTCCTGATGTTCCATATTGACAATAAGTGGGAAGCCAGTGACCTTTCGAGAAACGCACCCATGCTCCAAGGGAGTGTTATTAATTGCCACAACAGGAAAAGAAGATGACAATGGTTCAGAATCAAATTTATATTTGTCTAGAAATTGTTGATCAATCAAATTCAGTGCAGAACCACAATCCACCATGACCTGAAAATCAATGTAATGACCACTATAGGTGGAATTACCAGAGAAAAAACTCCTGTGGACCGTAAAAATACAGTACGAACGGGAGTGTTGCTCCTACTGACCTTTTTTTCTTTTCTTTCCTTATGTGAACCTCGCATTGCTTAATAAAATGGTCAGCCTTACCACAATACAAGCATAGCTCCTCAGAGAACCTTCTCTCCCTCTCCTGGGAACGAGAGGACATCGCCCCAAGTTGCATCGGTTCCCCACTGTCGACAGGGCTATCCTGGGAGACTGGGTCCAGCATTGTGAGTGTCTTCTCTTCATTCTGCCTGTCCCTCAATCTTCTATCCACACGGATAGCTAATTGCATAGCAATTTCCAAAGTAGCGGGTGCAGGAGCGGGTGCAGGATAAGCAATGAGCAAATCTTTAACCCTTTCACTCAAACTTGCTAAAAACTGACTCTTGAGCGCTGGGTCATTCCACCTGACCTCTGCGGACCATCGTGTGAACAGGGTGCAATACCTCTCAGCATCACCAGAACCCTGTATAAGCTGTCTGAGCTCTGCCTCAGCTGAGGTGACTCGATCAGGATCATCATATAACAACCTCATGGCAGTAAAAATTCTTCTACTGAGGCCAAACAAGGATCATCAGGTGGTAACGAATATGCATACATTTGGGGTTCACTTCGCAACAAAGACATAATAATGTTATGTTCTGCTACAAGCACTAAGGAAAGAAGGGATATCTGTCCCTACAATAGAACTAAGCTAGATCCCTACGATGTAACGGGGAACCTGATCCTGCGATCAGACCCGCTAAAGTCCTCAGCTAGTCTGTACGAAGACTTATAGATGCGAGGAAGGGATCCCTACAAGAACTAGGGACTGGGAGAAAGATGGACACCTGACAACTCCTAATAGAAGTTGTAGCAGTAAAAGACAAACAAACAACATAGAACATAGAGGTCAAAAGACCAAGCAAAACTGACTGAGTAAGGTAACAAAGCACCTGGCTAGCTTAAGAGTAGAAATTACAATGAAGTCCAGCAAAGCCAGATGGGCGGAGCAGGATTAAATAGGCAAAAAAGGTCATGTGACCAGCAAAATAGAAAAAACCTAACAGGAGAGTTCTAACAGTACCCCCCTTCTAAGAGGATCCTCCGGATCCCCTAGGCCTAGGCTTACCCGGAAACCTCTTGTGAAACGCTCTGACAAGTCTGGACGCAAAAACATCATCTGCCCTCACCCATGAGTTATCCTCGGGTCCGAAACCCTTCCAAGCGACGAGATACTGCAAACTCCCTCTATACCGTCTAGCATTTAGGATGCGGGAAATTTCATATTCCCCGTCCTCCACCACCGGGGGAACAGTGGCAGAGGCGTCTACATTCGACACATCAGCTCTTTTCAACAGAGAAACATGAAACACCGGATTAATCTTCCAGGAGGTAGGAACCTCCAACCTAACAGCAGATTGGTTAACAACCTGAAGCACCTTAAAGGGCCCTACAAATTTGGTACCCAATTTTTTAGAAGGAATCCTCAACCGCAGATTCTTAGAGGACAACCAAACCATGTCACCAATAGCAAACAAAAACTCTTGCCGTTTCCTATCAAAGTACCTTTTAGATTTTCTGTTAGCCTCCTGAAGATTACCACGCACATTCGTCCAAACTCTCTCCAAATCACCGGAAAAATTCTCCTCTTCAGGCACGGCCGATACCAATTTGGAGAATGACCCAAACGACGGATGTCTCCCAGTACAACAAAAAAAAGGCGAACAACCAGCAGAAGAGGATGTATGGTTGATAAGAGCAAATTCAGCAAGTGGCAGAAACTCAGACCATCCCTCTTGATTGTCTGCCACAAAACAACGCAAGAACTGCTCAACATCCTGGTTTTTCCTTTGTGTCTGGCCATTAGACTCAGGATGATATCTGGATGAAAACGACAAATGAACTCCCAATCTGTCACAAAAGGTGCGCCAAAAACGAGCCACGAACTGAGGTCCCCTATCAGAAACAATGTCAGTAGGAACGTCATGTAGTCTGACAATTTCCTTGACAAAGGCCTTAGCGAGAGTCTTAGCGCAGGGCAGTTTGATGAAAGGAACCAAGTGACACATCTTGCTAAAATGGTCCACGACCACCCAGATGACAGTGAAACCCTGAGAGGGGGGAAGGTCAGTAATAAGGTCCATAGCCAAATGAGTACAAGGTGCACTAGGAACCTCCAGAGGGCAAAGCAACCCGGCAGCAGGAGTATGTGAAGACTTAGATCTAGCACACACAGTGCAATGACGCACCCACTTAATGACTTCCTTCTGCCATCCAGGCCACCAAAAACTGCGACCCACAAGTCTCTTGGTCTCAGAGATTCCAGGATGACCTGCCAACCGAGACTCATGACACTCAACAAACAAATCTCTCCTAAAGGTCTCAGGCACAAACAACCTCCCATGGGGAGTGTTAGATGGGGCATTTTCCTGTGCTTTAAGAATCTCATCTTCCAACACAGAGTCCAAAGCAGCAATCACAACCCCTTCTTGTAAAATGTTCTCCTCCTCCTCAGCACCGACCATGGGAGAAAAGCTGCGAGACAAAGCATCGGCTTTAACATTCATAGTACCCGGGATGTAAGTAATGGAAAAATTAAACCGCGAGCAAAAAAGTGCCCACCTAGCCTAACTGGCATTCAAGCGTTTGGCAGCATCAAGATAGATCAGATTTTTATGATCAGTGAAAACCTGAACGGAAATTCAGCACCTTCCAAGAGATGACGCCAGTGTTCAAATGCGAGTTTAATGGCCAACAATTCTCAATTACCAATATCGTAATTCAGTTCAGTCTCAGAAATTTTTTTTGAAAAAAAGGCACAGGGATGTACTCCATCCCTGTTTTCCTGAGACAACACCGCGCCCACAGAAGAAGCATCAACCTCAACCAAAAACGGTTTAGTCACAACAGGCTGCATAAGGATAGGAGCAGAGCTAAACCTCTCCTTTAAAAACACAAAAGCTTCAATGGCCTCAGTAGTCCACTGAACCGCATTAGCACCTTTCCTGGTGAGATTGGTCAGTGGTTTGACAATAATAGAAACATTTTTAATGAATTTTCTATAATAATTGGCGAACCCCAAAAACCTCTGTATTGATTTCACACCAATAGGTCTAGGCCAATCCTGCACAGCTTGCACTTTCACCGGGTCCATCTCAAAACCTTCGCTGGAGATAATGTAACCCAAAAAACTAATTCTCTATACAGCGAACTCACATTTCTCTAGCTTAGCAAAAAGCGAATTGTCAATTAATAACTGTAATACCTCACGTACGCTCCGCCAATGAGACTCCAGATCCGGCGAATAAATCAAAATGTCATCCAAATACACAACCACACTTTTGCGATTCAAAGGTCCAAGGATGTCATTAATAAGATTCTGAAAAAATGCAGGAGCATTGGTAAGACCAAACGGCATAACCAGATTCTCAAAATGACCCACAGGAGTGTTAAAAGCAGTCTTCCATTCGTCACCCTCCTTCATGCGCAACAAATTGTATGCCCCCCCGAAGATCAATTTTAGAGAACCACTTGGCCCTCACTAACTTGTTAAACAAATCAGGAATCAATGGCAGTGGATAAGGATTGCGTACAGTAATTTTATTAATCTCCCAAAAATCCAGACAAGGACGTAAACCGCCGTCCTTCATTTTAACAAAAAAAAATCCAACAGCCACAGGAGACTTGGAAGGCCTAATGTGACCAGCGGCCCAGCTTGTCTGTATGTATTCCTCCAAAGCCTTTCTCTCAGGAAAAGTAAGATTAAATAAACGACTTTTAGGAAGAGTCGCTCCAGGGACAAATTCAATAGTACAATCATAGTCTCTATGGGGAGGTAAAATCTGCGATTCCTTCTCAGATAAAACTTTCCAAAAATCCTGAATAGGTACAGGTAATTCCCCTTTATCCACAGTAGCAATATGCCCGTTACAAACACTTGCCATAACACTTAGGGCTCCAGGAATTAATTTCATTGGTAGACCAATCCAATACAGGATTGTGCAATTTTAACCAGGGTAACCCCAAAACCACCGGAGAAGGCAAATTATTCAATACTACCAAATCCAAATTCTCTTGGTGAACACCATTAATAGTGAGGGGAAATTCACAGACCTTGTGAGTAACATTCTTCAAGGGAGAGCCATCAACAGAAACCACGGCAATAGGGGATGACAAAGGTCTGGGTTTTAATTTAAGTTTTTCCAAGAATCCCCCATCAATCACATTTAGAGTAGAACCACAATCGACAAATACCCAAAATTCCATTAATTCTTCCTGAGCAGCAGTAGTGGCAGAAAGAAAGACACCCTTAGTGTTTAAACAGGCTATACGGGCGGAACTGACCTTTTTTTTTTTCTTTGTTCATACGAAGCACACAGTTCTTAATGAAATGGTCAGATTTGCCACAATAAAAGCACAAACCTTCAGAAAACCTGCGGTCTTTTTCCTGAGGGCGGGGTGCCATCGCTCCAATCTCCATCGGCTCTCCAATGTCAGTACAGACCCTCTCAAGACTTGGAGCTGACATGGCAGAGGATTTACTCTCATTAACCCTTGCACGCAGTCTCCTATCCACCCGTATAGCTAATTGCATAGCCTCCTGCAAGTTACCAGGTGTGGGATAAGCAATCAGCAAATCTTTAACCCTTTCACCTAGCCCTGCAAGAAACAAACTTTTCAAAGCTGAATCGTTCCACCCCACCTGAGTAGACAATCGACGGAAGTGAGTACAATATTTTTCCACATTACCTGATCCCTGCCTCAAACGTCTCAATTCTGTCTCAGCTGATGAGACACGATCAGGATCATCATACAATAACCCCAAAGCAGAAAAAAAACTATCCACTGATCTAAAGCATGGATCACTAGGTTGTAGAGAAAAGCTCCATTCCTCAGGTTCTTTGCGCAAAAGTGACATTATGAACCCTATGCGCTGTGATTCATCACCAGAGGATCTGAGTCTCACGCAAAAATATAACAAGCAAGCATTTTTAAAAGAAAAAAAATCTTGTTGTTCACCAAAAAATAAATCAGGCAAACGTACCTTTGGCTCCACGAAATGTGCTCCAGAACAGCTACTCACGTGTTGCTGGAGCTCGGCTACCTCCAGAGAGAGTCCCTGCAGGCGTTGCGCCAAGTTCTGAACCGACACCAGGATGGGAACTGGAAATCTTTCCTTAGAGATATTTTTTGGCTGGACTTACTGTTATGTTCTGCTACAAGCACTAAGGAAAGAAGGGATATCTGTCCCTACAATAGAACTAAGCTAGATCCCTACGATGTAACGGGGAACCTGATCCTGCGATCAGACCCGCTAAAGTCCTCAGCTAGTCTGTACGAAGACCTATAGATGCAAGGAAGGGATCCCTACAAGAACTAGGGACTGGGAGAAAGATGGACACCTCCTAACAGAAGTTGTAGCAGTAAAAGACAAACAAACAACATAGAACATAGAGGTCAAAAGACCAAGCAAAACTGACTGAGTAAGGTAACAAAGTACCTGGCTAGCTTAAGAGTAGAAATTACAATGAAGTCCAGCAAAGCCAGATGGGCGGAGCAGGATTAAATAGGCAAAAAAGGTCATGTGACCAGCAAAATAGAAAAAATCTAACAGGAGAGTTCTAACAATAATCCCCACACGCTGTAATTCACTCCCTGAGGATCCAGGTCCAAGCCGGAAATATAGTAAACATGCATTTTTAAATGTAAAAAATTCCTGCCATTTACCAGAAAAAAATTCAGGCAGTCCTACCTTAGGTTCTTTGCAGCGTACTCCAGGACAATTACTCACGTGCTGTTGCAGGCTGGCTACCTTCAAAGTTAACCCTTGCAAGTGTTGAGTAAGTTCTTGGACGCTGTTTATATTGAAGGACTCCGGGAGAAGAAAAAAAAAATCTTTTTTTTTTTTTTATCTGTGCAGGCTGGACATACTGCTATGGATCTGCAACTCAGGAATAGGAGAGGAGGGGAAGAAGCTGACCCTGAACTAGGACTAGACTCGATCCCTACGATGGGGTGGGTGACCTATTCCTTGAGAATAGACCCACCGACGTTTCCTAGTCTAGACTCGAGCGAAGACCTAAAGGTGGCGAGAAGGGTATCCCTGAAAGACCTAGTTACTCGGAACAAAACACAGGTAACCTCCTAGCAGGGTAATAAAGGAAGCTGCAGAAACAAAAAGTAAAAACAAAAGACTAAGCTAGCAGAACTAGAGATCCCAGAACTGCACAAAGTTAAACACAAAGAGCTATCAAAGCTCCTAGCCAGAACTCTAGCGGAATAACACTGATGTCCAGCAGGGACTGGGAGGCAGGTGCAGGGTATTAAAGGGTGATACAATCACGTGACCAACAACAAGCCCAGCTCCAGGGGAAAAGACCAGCAGCCAGAAAACCACAACAAGATGGTGGATGGTCAAACTAAATAGATTCTAACACTTGTTCCTTCTCTTCACTGTGAAGCGCACTATACACTTTAAGCTATAATGAAGGTCTTACATGGCACCAGATATATTTGGTAGCAATTGGGTTCACATCATATGTTAATATTTTCTTTGTCTATTTGATGATTTATGATCATAGTGTTGGCGCCTCCTAGTAGTGAGACATTTTTTGCTCTTTTATCTTATACACAGTTTTTTAATTGATTTTCAATGTTATTTTAATATTTTTAGATCTCTATTTGATAACGGTCTGTAGAGGGGGATATTTAAGTTTAGAGTATCTGTAGCACCAGGTGGGCCCCTGTGAAAGTGGTGCCTGAGACAGCCACACCCTCTGCCCTCCCCTCCCCCCCGATAGCTACGCTACTGTGTTTCATCATTCTGATGTACTGAAGAAGAGTACTCTGTAGTGTCTTTAACTATAACAATTAAGTAACCCGTCAACAGCTGTAATGGTAAATCAGTGGCATAAAAGACAGAATTGTATCAATGAAAGGTGAATAATAGATAAACAAATAAACAAACAAATACAACAAATTAACAAAAAGTGTTAAACCTTTTTCTTAAATGAGCAGCCTATTTAGGGGCACAATGGCCCCGATTCATCAAAACTGGCAAAGATCACATCAATCTTGGTGAGTTGTGTTGGAGGCAATTCATTAAGTGTTGTGTGCCTCTTAATGAATCAGGAGCATCTCACAAGTGACATGCACCTTTGTCTGCCTTGCTCCAATTCTTACTCCAAGTCAAAGACTGGAGTATGATTTCAGGAGTAGAAACATGACAGCTCGTTATGAATTGGACGAACTGTGGCATCATGCTCCATTTTGGCACAGTTTAGACCATTTTGCTGAAGCTGTGTGAAACTGGAGAAAAAATGTTATCGTGTCGCATGCTGATATTATGATATTGGTTAATTATGAGGTACAATATGTAATAGGTGTACCATTTTGGAAGATGTATGAGGGGTAATGACCCATGGATATCAGCATACAGAATATATATACAGTACAGACCAAAAGTTTGGACACACCTTCTCATTCAAAGATTTTTCTGTATTTTCATGACTATGAAAATTGTAGAATCACATTGTAGGCATCAAAACTATGAATTAACACATGTGGAATTATATATTACACTTTACAAAAAAGTGTGAAACAATTGAAAATATGTCTTATATTCTAGGTTCTTCAAAGTAGCCACCTTTTGCTTTGATTACTGCTTTGCACGCAGAAAAGGTGAACGGATGGACTCTACATGCCTGGTTCCCACCGTGAAGCATGGAGGAGGTGGTGTGATGGTGTGGGGGTGCTTTGCTGGTGACACTGTTGGGGATTATTCAAAATTGAAGCGGTGAGCGGTCCAGCTCACCCCAAACTATCTCGATTGGGTTCAGGTCTGGTGACTGTGGAGGCCAGGTCATCTGGCGTAGCACCCCATCACTCTCCTTCTTGGTCAAATAGCCCTTACACAGCCTGGAGGTGTGTTTGGGGTCATTGTCTTGTTGAAAAATAAATGATGGTCCAACTAAACGCAAACCGTATGGAATAGCATGCTGCTGCAAGATGCTGTGGTAGCCATGCTGGTTCAGTATGCCTTCAATTTTGAATAAATTCCCAACAGTGTCACCAGAAAAGCATCCCCACATCATCACACCACCTCCTCCATGCTTCACGGTGGGAACCAGGCATGTAGAGTCCATCCGTTCACTTTTCTGCGTGCAAAGCAGTAATCAAAGCAAAAGGTGGCTACTTTGAAGAACCTAGAATATAAGACATATTTTCAGTTGTTTCACACTTTTTTGTAAAGTGTAATACATAATTCCACATGTGTTAATTCATAGTTTTTATGCCTTCAGTGTGATTCTACAATTTTCATAGTCATGAAAATACAGAAATATCTTTGAATGAGAAGGTGTGTCCAAACTTTTGGTCTGTACTGTATATGAATAAGGAAGTTTTTTATTTCATTTCACTCCATGCATGGTTCTGCAAATTAATAATGGAAGGACAATAGGTACAAGCCCCTCAGAGCAGATTCCCATTACATTTGTTTAGTACCATTTGGGTGGGTCAGTCAGATCTACATGAGGTGCAGTATAAAATTACACCCTTTCATCAGACTTGAAAAACTATAAAAGAACTAACGACTCATTTGAAAACTTTCGCATTTCATTATTTCCCTTTTGTCAGAAATATTATTAGCCTTTTAAAAGTAGGATTATAGACATTTGGACTGACAAAAGATCAAGACCATTTAAAAGCAGCAATTTGGCTAAGTACTTGAACAATGCTTCTCATTGCTTTGAAAGGTTTCGTACTAAACTGTTCGTGTTCTCCTTTGTGCTTAAAGCTTTTTGCTGTGAGGTTTCATTCTTTCATGGTTTTCACTTCACTCTATTTTGTACTGTAGCGCTGTCATCCACTTTTTTAAATGAACAGAGACTTGTACGATCAAACTATACTAATGGCAGAAACATGTTGAAGGTAGTACTTAAGTTATTAATGCCTTCGAGCCATCCATTGACAGCAAACGCTATTTTTAAGTGAAATGCTGGACAAGAAGAGATAACCAGCTCCAACTTTAATGCCATTCTCCAGTTCTGTAAGATGATAAAAATGTTATAAAAGTCAGTTTAATCATGAATCACTGTCCATCTTCATTTAAGGGAACTCTTATTAAATTCACTGTATATACTTAGTTATTACTGTAATGAACAAAAGAACAAAGAAACGACCAAACAGTCCCAAATAATTGCATATAAAAACAAAGATTTTATTAATGAAAAAACAGGTGAGGAAACAAGGGGGGATTTATGGCACCCCAACCAATTAACACATGTGGGACAACAGGACGCACATGGGATAAACCAAAAATAATTATGTCAAAGTGGATGTTAATAACATCTCCACACTATAAACAACAGGGTCATTGGTATAAACAAGATGGTAAAGCTGACTGCACAGAATTGTGTCATGTCAAATAAATTGTAGTGGATTCGCATGAGTCCATTGAGAGTGCAAAACAATACCAATGCATAGGGCTAATGCCAATAGAAATAAGAGGTCAGTGCCAAGATGATAGTTACCTGGTGTGAATAGGCAAAGAACACCCTGTGCGTCCACCCCGACGCGCGTTTCGGCGTGTGCCTTTCTCAAGGGGAGTTATTACTGTGGGCAGTGTTCTCTGAAATATTGCTGCTTTGGGACATCATACATTTTGCATTAAAGCAGCGGATTAATGCATGGGTTTGACATTAAGCCAAGGTTTTGTAAGTAATCTTTATGCAGAAATTTATAAATAAGTCCAGAAATGCAGACATCAACAGAAAGCTTTAGTGTTGCTTTAGTGTGTGATAGAATGAATGTTATAGATTTTTATTGAATACCATGTAAACCAATGACTCTCAGCCTTTAGCCATGACAATGTATCCTTGACCTCTAAACCTCATAATCCATCCCTTGGGAAACATGGTGTTTGCAGATGACAAAATCCTCTGTAAACCATAAATCTCTGAGCCAATACAATGTTCTGGCTCACATTTGTTTTCCACTTATCATATGCAGAAAATAGGTTCCCACCCTGGATATACAACTGATAAGTCTGGCCCAAAAAACACTGGGGAGTAAATGTGCATCTATGACTAACCTGTGGTATGGCTGGCCATGACTAGACAATGCAAATGGGTGTTCAGACAGAACATAATTAGATATTACTAGCATGTGTTAAGACTGGACAATACGAGAAATTACTAGCATGTGTTAAGTGTTATGGGCTTACCTGGTGTGGAGAAATTTCTAAGTTGTGGGTAAAGATGATCAACATGTACCAAAGGCGATGGAACAGAGGGCAGGATTTACTGGATGGCACATAGATCAATAAGGACCAGAATAGCAGGTTATGCAGAATTGCAAGAACTCAAGATGAGTTTGCATATACAAATGAAATGAAGAAGTATAATCAGTCCAACACTTGCAGCAACCGAATGGTAAATTGCTGAGTTGCATGCTATCAGGAAAGAGATGGCAATGGCAGAGACATAGACAATCAGCAAACAAGAAGATCAATGCAGACACTGCCCATAGAAGGGAGGACAGGGATTGCGCAACCGCGTGCGTGCATAGTGCATGATTGGGATCACAACGCCAAACAGGTCACTGTGATGTTGACGGAGGGGTTTTATGATCATAATGAAGTCAGGAGGCAGTGATTACTTCAAGGCACCGCATGCCCCAGAGCCTGGAAGAAATCATTAACATATAACTTTATAAATGCTTTTCTCAAGATCTACGCTGCAGCTATGAGGCATACAGGTAAGACTGGTTTAACCATTCTATTACCTGTATGCCCAAAGTAATGGATCAAAATCCTCCAGAGGGTGACAGATTCCCTTTAAGGCTAAAAATAAATAGACATTACTAGTTTAAGATTAGTAATAGTAGGGTTGAACATAACTAGACATGACTAGCTGGTGTTTTAAATATTTAAATAACCATGCCTAGAGTTTACAAGCCTGTGATATGACTGGACATGACTAGGGATAACTATTCTGTATTATGACCTGATTTAACAAGGCATTACCAGCCTGTGTTATAGCTGGACATGACTAAAGATAACCAGCCTGTGGCATGACTAAAACAGACAAGACACGACTAGCCTGTGGTCAGACTAGACAAGACAAGATAGGACTAGCCTGTATGATGACTGGACATGACTAGATAACTAGAGATAACTATTCTGTGTTATGACTGGTTATGACAAGACGTGTCTAGATATGACTAGAGACAACTAGTGTGTGGAGTGAATGGACAAGATGCAACTAGCCTGTGTTCTGTCCAGATATGACTAGGGATAGCTAACTTGTGTTATGACTGGATATGACAAAAAAATATTTAGAATTGAGAGTCCTCAGTGGTTGATACCTTTTAATGGCTAACTGAAAAGATGGTAACAAATTGCAAGCTTTCGAGACTACTCAGGTCTCTTCATCAGGCTAAACTAATACAAAATCTGAAGAATCACATATTTATACACAACACAGCACAGAAACAATGCAATGGATAAGACAAGTGACGTAAAGCAGAACTGTCAATATGGGAGATAGAGATGAACATAAATATTGGAACAGTTCATAGATAAGGAGTGTAAGGGCCCCGTCTCACATAGCGACACACCAGCGATCCAGACAACGATCAGGATCGCTAGTGTGTCACTACATGATCGCTGCTGAGCTGCCAAACAGGCAGCTCAGGCTGTGATCAGGACAGTGACACTGCGGGTAACGTCGCCTAGTTACCTGCAGTGTACGTTGGATACCAGCCCGGTTATGCAGGGAGCTGGTTACCAAGGTACACTTCGGGTTTCCAGGCACTGCACGGTGCCTGGAAACCCGACGTGTACCTTGGTTACCAGCCCCCCTGCAGCAGTGCGCTGGTATCCAACGTACACATCGGGTTTCCAGGCACAGCCCCGCGCCTGGAAACCCGAAGTGTACCTTGGTTACCAGCTGATCGCTGGTCTCCTGCCTGTCACACGCAGCGATGCATGCTGGCCAGTGGGAGACCAGCGATCAAAAAAAAGTCCTGGCATTTCTGACACAACCAGTGATTCACAGCAGGGGCCTGATCGCTGGTACGTGTCAGACATAGCGAGATCGCTGTTTAGCAGAGATCTCGCTAGCGATCTCGCTATGTGAGACGGGGCCTTAAGGAGTATGAACTGTTCCAATATTTATGTTCATCTCTATCTCCCATATTGACAGTTCTGCTTTACGTCACTTGTCTTATCTATTGCATTGTTTCTGTGCTGTGTATAAATATGTGATTCTTCAGATTTTGTATTAGTCTAGCCTGATGAAGAGACCTGAGTAGTCTCGAAAGCTTGCAATTTGTTACCATCTTTTCAGTTAGCCATTAAAAGGTATCAACTACTGAGGACTCTCAATTCTAAATATTTTTCTATCTACTGGCTAACACTGTACTAAGATATACATCTTTCCTGTATGGATATGACAAGACATTTATAACTTGTAGTATGACTGAATAAGACAATACTAACCTGTTATGACTGGACATTTATAACCTGTGGTATGACTGAACAAGACAATACTAGCCTGTGTTATGACTGGACATGACTGGAAACAACCAGCCTGTGGCATGACTGAACAAGACAACAAGCGACTAGCCTGTGGTGTGACTGCGCAAGACATGGCTATCCTGTGGTATGACTGGGCAAAACTATTTGTATGTAGACTGGACAATTGTATGTAGCAATATTTATTTTGGATAATGTTTAATTATTCACCTTATTTATTTCACTGCTCATCTTGTATCACAATTTTATATTTATCTGGCATGATTATTCATTTATAATTGATCATTAATTCATTGACATGAAAAAAACTTTTTGCATTTTTTATATAAACTATTTTATGTATTTATTTTTTTATAGTCGTGATTAGGGATGGACGAACACAAACAGTAAAGTTCGGAACATCCAGAGTTCATGCAGGGACCACGAACATGGGATTTTACTTGAAGTCTGCGTTACTATTTGGGTCCGCACCCCGAACTTTCGGTGTTTCCCACGCTGTCATCTGTGTGACAGTGCGAGAAAAACTGGCTCTGATCAGGGGTAAGTTCGTTACCATCGCTCAAAGTGCTGTGGTACCCACGCTGTCATACAGAAAAACACCTTTATTTGAAGTAAACACCAGTCACAGCTGCTGGCTCACACATCTGTATGACAGCATGGGAACCACAGTGCTTTGACTGGTGGTAACGAGCTTACCACCAATTCGAGCCAGTGTTTCTCGAGCTGTCTGACAGATGACAGCGTGGGATATTCGGGATGTTCAAGGTGCCGAACCCGCACTGTAACATGTACTTTTACAATGGCCCTCAGGCCCTCACAGTCCCCTGATCGGAGCATTATTGAAAATCTGTGGCTAGACCTCAAAATAGCAGTGCATGTAAGACGACCCAGGAATCTCACAGAACTGGAAGCATTTTCCAAGGAAGAATGGATGATAATCCCTCAAACAAAAATTGAAAGAAGATTGGCTACAAAAAGTGTTTACAAGCAGTGATACTTTCAAAAGGGGGTGCCACTAGGTGCTAACCACACTTAACTTTGCATCAGTCCATTTTCCTTTTTGTAATTTTTAAAATGTAAAAAAAGAAAATATATACATATTTTTGCCTTAAATATAAGAGAAATGTGTCATCTTTAACTTTAGCACTTTTAGAGATCATTTAATCTTCAACTTGCTTTAGCTGTTCACAATAACAGTAATTTTGACAAGGGGTTCCCAAACTTCTACATGCCACTGTAAATAATAAACCTCTGTTTGGTCTGTGTTCTATTTTGCAGTGACGTTCAGAAATATTACTGAAAAAAACCTGTCAAATATATAAAAATAATTATTATGGAAAAGGGAACAAAAATTTTAAATTTATTTAAGTGGTCCTTTGTGGTTGTAAAAAAACAAATCTGAAAGACAGACACAGATTTCCTTAACTTATTGTAAAAAAAAATATAAAGAGTATGAAAATAACAGAAACAATATTTACCATACATCAAGAATAAAAGATACAAACATTATTTGTGTTAGGTCGGGAACTGGGAATAACATGGTCTTGAGCCAGTTAAACAAGTACAGAGTATAAAAATGCATTTTTTTTTTACTGATTTTAACATTCTGTCTAATGTGTGCCTGTGTCCTGTAGTTTTGGAGTAACATATGTTATCACAGTTCCAGAGGAAGGAGCTCTCTTAATTCAATGCTTTGGCGTGTCCTTCAAGTGCTTCTCACAAAATTAGAATATCATCAAATAGTTAATTTATTTCAGTTCTTCAATGCAAAAAGTGAAACTCATATTATAGAGTGATTACAAACAGAGTGATCTATTTCAAGTGTTTATTTCTAATAATGTTGATGATTATGGCTTACAGCCAAAGAAAACCCAAAAGTCATTATCTCAGTAAGTTAGAATAATTACCAAAAAACACCTGCAAAAGGCTTCCTAAGCATTTAAAAAGGTCCCTTAGTCTGTTTCAGTAGGCTCTGCAATCATGGGGAAGACTGTTGACTTGACAGATGTCCAGAAGGCAGTCATTGACACTCCACAAGGAGGGTAAGCCACAAAAGGTCATTGCTAAAGAAGCTGGCTGTTCACAGAGTGCTGTATCCAAGGAAATTAATGGAGAGTTGAGTGTATGGAAAAAGTGTGGTAGAAAAAGGTGCACAAGCAACCAGGATAACCACAGCCTTGAAAGGATTGTTAAGAAAAGGTCATTCAAAATTTTGGGGGAGATTCACAAGGAGTGAACTGCTATTTGAGTCATTGCTTCAAGAGCCACCCTACAGACATATCCAGGACATGGGCTGCAAGTGTTGCATTCCTTGTGTCAAGCCACTCATGACCAATAGACAATGCCAGAATCGTCTTACCTGGGCTAAGATGAAAAGGAACTAGACTGTTGCTCAGCGGTCCAAGGTGTTGTTTTCAGAGGAAAGTAAATTTTGCTTCTCATTTGGAAATCAAGGTCCCAGAGTCTGGAGGAAGATTGGAGAGGCCACAATCCAAACCACTTGAGGTCTACTGTGTTTCATCAAGACCAAAGTCAGCACAGCCATCTGCCATGAAATTTTAGAGCACTTCATGCTTCCCTCCGTCGACAAGCTTTTTGGAGATGGAAATTTCATTCTCCAGCAGGACTTGTCCCCAGTCCACACTGCCAAAACTACCAATACCTGATTTAAGAACTATAGTATCACTGTGCTTGATTGGCCAGCAAACTTGCCTGACCTTAACCTCAAAGATAATCTATGTAGTATTGTCAAGAGGAAGATGAAAGACACCAGACCCAACAATGCAGATGAGCTGAAGCCTGCTATCAAAGCAACCTGGGCTTCTGTAACACCTCATCAGTGCCACCGGCTGATTGACTCCATGCCACGCCATGTTGATGCAGTAATTGATGCCAAACTAGCCCCGACCAAGTATTGAGTGCATTTACTGAACATACATTTCAGTAGGCCAACATTTCGGATTTTAAAATCATTTTTCAAGCTGGTGTTAGAAAGTATTCTAATTTACTGAGATAATGACTTTTGGGTTTTCATTGGCTGTAAGCCATAATCCTCAACATTAACATAAATAAACATTTGAAATAGATTACACTGTTTGTAATGACTCTATATAAAATATGAGTTTCACTTTTTGTATTGGAGAACTGAAATAAGTTAACTTTTTGATGATATTCTAATTTTGTGAGAAGCACCTGTACATGGATAACTCATGATTCATTCAGAGAAGACAGCATAATTGTGGTGACAGATTTAAAATTAAAAGTATAACTCAGCTGTATAGTTTTCCTAAAATCATAGTTTAAATAATATGGAATTTTCTTTTGATATATAGTATTTATAATTGCAATTGCAGTTTTGTATGTTTTTAAAGTAATGTGTCATCAGCAAATGAATGTTTGTTTCAAGAGCAACCATTGTTTTATTTGTTTTTCAGAACTCAATAGTACATATGAAAAAGAGACTTTGTAATATATCTTATCAGAGAGCTTCACTTCTTACTCCTCCTGGCCTAATCTTTATTTCTCAAAATTCACAAATGATAGGTCTTTAGTGAATACAAATTTTATCATTACTTATGAACAGGGCTGGTTTTAGGCAAAGTGGGGCCCTAGGCAAAAGTTTAAAATGGGGCTCCAAATGCTAACATATTGCACATTGTACAAGCATTTCGATTGTATTTACGTGCACTGAGTTCAGGCCGATAAATGAGTGTGATCGACAATATTGAAGTCGTTCGATTCTTGTTTCCTGGCCTCTTTACACCAACTGAGAAAGAATGATGCGGACAGAACAATCGCTGTTAGATCAATCTGTATCATACAGTATCATGTTACCAGCAGCACATCACAGTTTACAGCGCATGCGCTAGTCTTTCCTTGCCCCGGAAGTCGTCCAAGGCAAGCAGGATTTTCCGTGGCAAGGAAATACTAGCGCATGCGCTGTAGTAATTTTATGCTTTGCCCACTGCTGGGCAAAGCATACTGTGCATGCGCTGGCAGAATTTTGAATTGCGCAATTGCGGGAAACTAACGCCGTCTGTGGTATTCACAGACGGCGATACGAAAGAGATGACGAGGAGCGGGGGCGGGGGAGGACATGAAAACCGCCGCCCTCCTGACCTGACTGCAGTGATTGACACGTTCAATCACCAACTTTACAAAGGTATTTTGCTATGAAAACGGGGTATCATGATATATGATACCCACCGTTAGCTTAGTTATGGGACGCTCTATTCAGCCATATCTTTACTTGATATGGCATTTTTGGGGTGACAGATTCCCTTTAATGAATATGCAGCATTTTGCTTGTTTAGTATAATTACACCCCATAGTCCTCCATATATTATAATGTGCACCATAGTCTTCCATACTATAAAGTGCACACCCCATAGTCCTCCATATAATATAATGTGCCCCATAGTCCTCCAGATAGTATAATACACTCCCCATTGTCATCCAATGGGGCCTGGGGTCAGAAGCAGAGCGCAGAGTGGATTTGCCCTCACTTCCATACCGAGGATCCCTTTAAGAGGGGCCTGGGGTCAGAACCAGAGTGCTGAGTGGAATTGCCCTAACTTGCATACCAATGATCCATTTAAGAGGCTCTGCGGTCAGAACCACAGTGCTGAGTGCAACTGTCCTAACTTCCATACTGGGGATCCCTTTAAGAGAGTCCTGGGGTCAAAACCAAAGCGCTGGATGGATTTGCCCTGACTTCCATACCAATGATCCCTTTAATAGAGGCCTGGGGTCAGTACCAGAGCATTTGAAGGCAATTGCCCTGACTTCCATACCGGGGATCCCTTAAAGAGAGCCTGGGGTCAGAACCAGAACGTTGAGTGGAATAACCCTAACTTCCATACCAATGACCCTTTAAGAGAGCCCTGGGGTCAGAATCAGAGCGCAGAGTGGATTTGCCCTTACTTCTGTACCAGAGATCCCTTTAAGATAGGCCTGGGGTCAGTACCAGAGCGCAGAGTGGATTTGCCCTCACTTCCGTACCGGGGATCCCTTTAAGAGGGGCCTTGGGTCAGAACCAGAGTGCTTAGTGGAATTGCCCTAACTTCCATAATAATTATCACTTTAAGAGACCCTGGGGTCAGAACCACAGCGCTGAGTGGAACGGTCCTAACTTCCATACCGGGGATCCCTTTAAGAGAGGCCTAGGGTCAAACCAAAGCGCAGGATGGATTTGCCCTAACTTTCATACTGAAGATCCGTTTAAGAGGGAAGATGTGCCTATGGGATGGAGGATGTGTGATGGGTATATGGGAACGGGAGGGGGGAATTCATTTCTGTCATGTGCTCTCTGCTCCTTTCTGGGGGGCAGACAATGGCTGGGAGCTTATGTTCCCGGAGATGCTAGATTTCTCCCAAGATCTTGAGGAAGACTAACGTCGAAACGCGTTGATCTGCTCTATCTTTCATATGTGGAGCTGTACTGCTTGGACATTGCTGTCTTATTTTTATTCATGAACATTAAAAGTTTTTTTTAACCATTTCATTCCACGTTGGATATCTCCATTTTTTTGTATTTCTGGTTGCTCTGCCACATCCGTGCGAGGAGTGAAGTCTGGCTTTACACATCAGTGGATACTGAGGTAAGCTGACATCTTCTGTTTTCATAATATTTTAACACTTTAAAAATAAATCTCATTTCATGGAAAATTTTTTTTTTTTTTAAAAATAAACTTTGTGAAATATTGTTTTAGTCACTAACTACAAGATGTGATCTGCATATTCCTTATATAATTTAGTTATAGGAAAGATGTGTATCTTCGTACCGTGTTAGCCAGTAGATAGAAAAATACACTGAGGACTCTCAAGTCTAAATATTTTTATATAATTTAGTGAGACTGCTGAAGACCGCATGCTCAACCATAGTTCCATTTACACCAGGGATTCTGGACCCCAGGCTTTAACAATTGGTGGTGATCTCATCGTTTGGTCTCCCAGCAATTTACTAGTTATCAGTGAAGCATCCAAACAATCAAGGGAATTCCAATTAAAAACTGTAACCTTGTACTACTTTAATGAAAGCTGTATAATTACATAATGAACCCTTAATTCATATAGCCTTGCTACTATGTAGAGAAGAAGAAATTAAAAGTTTCATTTTTGATCCAGGCGTTCATTTCAAGTTTTTAACAGTTTCATCATACAAACTACAAAATTCAGAGTTAAAAAAATAACAGGTTTTATACCGTAACATATTTACCTTTTCATGTAACCTGTTTTACTATATTCATAAGAATTGACATAAACGTATAAAATACCAATTTACACCTGTATACTGGATAGGTGATAACTTATCACCTATCCAGTATACAGGTGTAAATTGGTATTTTATACGTTTATGTCAATTCTTATGAATATAGTAAAACAGGTTACATGAAAAGGTAAATATGTTACGGTATAAAACCTGTTATTTTTTTTAACTCTGAATTTTGTAGTTTGTATGATGAAACTGTTAAAAACTTGAAATGAACGCCTGGATCAAAAATGAAACTTTTAATTTCTTCTTCTCTACATAGTAGCAAGGCTATATGAATTAAGGGTTCATTATGTAATTATACAGCTTTCATTAAAGTAGTACAAGGTTACAGTTTTTAATTGGAATTCCCTTGATTGTTTGGATGCTTCTCTGTTGTTTTGTTCTGGGAAAGCATCTTGTGAGGAATTTATAGTAATTGCAGCTATGATACATTTAACCTAAGTAAACCAAGCTACGTTTGATCTCCACATATTAATAAGCATCAGATTAATTATTTTCAAGAAGGAAAAAATAGTAGATATAAGTTGTTAAAGTGTAGTGATCACTGCCCTGTCACTGATCTTTTTACTTAATAAAATACAGTGCTCTGCATAAATTAGTAAAAATACATAACCTTTGAAAAGTAAGAATTTAATTGATATCTCACTGAACACAATTACAATTTCCAAAATTTTGACAAGACTGAGTTTTATAGAACATTTTTTAACTCATAAGATGAAAGTAAGGTTAATAAGTCTTTTCCCATCACCACGACAGACAAAACGAGAAAAGGAATCCACCTCCAAGAATAGGAAACCTACAGATTTAAAAGGTGGAACCTCTCTTTTTGTTTCAGTGGTTTCCTGTCCTTGGAGGGAGACCTACAACTACAATCCGTGGGGATACCAGGGATTTCGGACACTCACTTCTCCCCGGTGACAGGGGGATGGATCAGGTAACCTCTGGTGTGACAAGCTGGAGCCCTTTAAATTTCCTTCTCACCTGTTCAGAGCAGGAGGCTGAAGTGATCGTGAGAGTTCCTGGCGGTTCATCTGGGGTTGAGGGGGTGCCGAATTCAGAGAAAGCAGAGTAGATTAGAAAGAGGATACATCCCCTTCTTTCCATCCTGAAGGCTGAAGTGTGTCATGCGCATTGGAAAATGGATGAAGTTTGACGTCACTTTCGGGGCTTGGCCGCCACAGAGGCTGGAGTTTTGAAAATGGCACCTCTAATTATAAAATGTACTCTTCCACTACCACTTTTGGCTGCACCAGTGGATCAACAGAATAGAGGAAGGGAGTCAAGCCAGAAATCCTGTGGAAGAAGCGGCCCCTCCATGCATGGTAGTTTCCTGCTACTGGGGTGATTGAGTTAAATACCTCCTTTTTACCTTTTAGACTATTGCTGTGTCCCTTGAATATATTTTATTATAGGACAGTACTAGAAAAGCCCTGAATAAATAAAAAAATAAGTAATGTGCACTTTGTAAAGCCAAATTGTTGGCATCCTATATCAAAAAGTTGTGCCAACCTTGCATAGAGAAGACATTGGCAGAGGAATCCTCGTTCCTTATGAATAACTTGAAGGCTGTTGTAAAATCAGAGGTCAGGAATGGGACTTAAAAAAGGACCCCTTCTGTTCCGGCTGAGAAATTGGATATGGGCTTGGAAGAGGACTTGGAAGATGTGGAATTTAAAGGGTTTTATTCTGATGTCTCATCTTCATCCTCATCAGATGATGATAACTAAGGCGGTCCTTATTGCCCAGCACAGTACACAGACAAGATAGTCAAGACGGTTAAGACCACAATGAAAATTGAGGACATTAAAGAGCCCAGAACCATACCGGATGTGATGTTTGGGGGGTTGGAGGTGAGGAAGCAGAAATGTTTCCCAGTACATAAGAATGTATCCTCCCTGATAAAGAAGAAATGGAAGAAGCTTGCTAAAAGAGGTTTCATCCCAAAAGGAGTTGAGAAAATGCCCCCAAAATTGGCGTTGCCATTTCATATGCATCCTAAAAATCTTTCTTGCCTTTAGATGACTCAGGGTTCTTAAAGGACTCCTTAGATAAAAAGGAAGATCATTTCCTAAAAAGGGACTGGGACTCGGAGACTGCAGTATTTAGGCCAAATATCGCTGCAACATGCAAGATCACTGATTATATGATTAGATCAGATGTACTCTGAGATAGAAAATAAATGCCTGTGGGATCATATTTTAGCCAGTTTTCCAACCATTCAGAAGGTGGCTGATTTTCTAGCGTATGCTTCTGCGGACGCAGTAAGGCTCACGACTCTCTCGTGCGCTTCATGCAACTCTGCTTGTTGGGCTCTTTGGTTGAAGGACTGGGCAGGAGATCCTCAGTCAAAAAGTAAATTATACGGTATTCCATGCCAAGGAGAACTCCTTTCTGGACAAGTCCTAGATGAGATAATGGAAAAGGCGGCAGATGCCAAGGAAGGATTCCCCGCTAATTCCTTTCAGAGGAGGTCCTTTTCTTCTTCTGGAAGAAGGCAGTTTGCATCTACAAGGACCATGGACCCAAGTTGAAAGGATCCAAGGAAGGGAAAAGTATTTAGCTTTGACTCCTTTCCCTCTGACCCCCCAAAGACACCTGCAAGACGATGACACCAGGTCCCAGGTAGTTGGAAGATTAAAATAGTTTCTTCCTGCTTGGGTAGAGATTTCAAAGAACAGATGGATCTAAGATACTATAAAGCAGGGTTTAAAGCTAGAATTCAGTTCCCAATCACAAGAAAGATTCTTGGTTACAAAAATAAAGTCCAAGAAAGCAAAACAACAGACGTTAGAGCAGAACGTCCTGTCCTTAGTACACAATGGGGTACTTACTCAGGTTCCGAAGCCAGAAAAAGGGACAGGATTCTACAGTCCTTTTTTCATGGGAAAAAATAGACCACTCCTTAAAAACTATCATGAACCTGAAAGATTTGAATCACTGTTTAAAAATTAATTTTGGTGTAATTGTAATGACCGCTGACAGCAAGCCCAGGGTTAGTAATGGAGATGAGCAGTGATATCAGTAGCATTACTACTTACTATGGCTGATGGAACACACAGAGTAGCAGAGTTGCTGAGATTTCTGTGAGAACCACCAGCTATGACCGGTGGTAACCTTAATGACGTCACCGCTCTTCGCTGCTGCTGTTTCTCACGCTACTCTAAGTCTGCCATAGTGAACAGCCTCCGGATGTAGCAGAGTCTGAGATCATTGTGGGACAGCTATGTTATGGATTATGATTGACCTTTTGGATGACTTTTTTATGGTAGTAAATTGGTAAAAAAGGGTAATAGTCAGGAGTGCTCTTTATAAATAAAGGACTTTTATGTTTGGGTGTTTTTTTCATTTAACTTAAGAGGTTAGTACTGGGGTTTCTGACAGACTCCTGTCACTATCCATTTTTGGATTTGTGGCAGCTCTGGTTCCACTCTGTTTAAATGTAGCTTTTTTTCCTTTCAGGCCAATGGGGGTTAATGTCAGTTTTTCCCTCGCTGGCAATCTTCTGCAGTTACAGAGCTGTTGGGTCAGCTGATGTGGGTGGTGACCTCTACCACCATCCTTTAAATGGTCACCTGATGCATCAGCTGACTGCTGGTGATAGAGTTTCTCTGGAGACCAGTCGATGTGTGAGGAGCGCTCTGGTGCCAGCGTGTATCAGCTGTTTGTGGTCCTGGTTTCATATCCTACGCTGAGTGGAGTTTAGAGTCTGGCTTCTGTGTCATCCACTGTGTGGAGCTTGGCAGCGGAGTCTGGAAACTAAGTATGGTGTTTTCCCCTCATCCCTTTTGTGTTTGTCACTGTCCCCTGTGTGGTATTATCTGCAGTGGTGAGGCTAGCGCCCGTTGCCGGCCAGTGTACTAGCCAGGACAGTAATAAGTGACAATGAGGGACGAGGTTCCTGACAGCGGTGGGGGGAAGGAAATTAGGAGAGTGCAGAGACAGGCTCAGGTTTGAGCTCAGGTGGTGACCATCCCCCATTTTCATATAAGTAGGGCCTTCCTCTCACCAATACCATCCCATTGTGTGTGTGTTGCGCTGTCCACTGACCGACCACCTGTTGGGTCGTGTCACATCGTGAAAACACTTCTCCAATTTTAACCCCTATGTTTGATGTCAGCAGACATTACAAAGCTGACATCAACTCCAAAACAATTACCTAGATTGCCAATGCACCAGGGAAATCGTGATTAGCCGAGGCTAAGCTTCAGTTTTTTCGCATCTAATGGATGTGCCATTTCTGGGGTGGCTGAGGGCTGGTGTTATTAGTCTGGGAAGGGGACAATATCTATGGCCCTTCCCAGATTATTAATATCAGCCCACACCTGTCTGCTTAGCCTTTGCTGGTTTTTAAAAATAGGGTGGACCCCACATTATTTTTTATGGACCCCTTTTTTAATAATCAGTAAAAGCTAAGCAGACAGATGAGGGCAGATATTAATAGTGTGGGGACCTCCAAGGATATTGACTCCTTCCAGAATAATAACACCGGGTCATAGCTTTCTGCTTTCCCTTAGCTGGTTAGTAAAGATAAGGGGGACCCCACACCATTTTTTCATTTGTTTATTAGCTGAATATAATACATATGCAAAACAATAATTACATATGTCACTGACATCTTTCTATCTGTCTATATGTCTATTTAATCTGTCTATTCCGATGGTTTATGTTGTGAATTTACTGTATTTGACTGATGAAATCTCGAGTTTCCTATGAGATGTGTGCATAAAAATCATGGTCCGTGTGCTGTGCAATATTTTTCTCACACTCACTGACTTGCATTGGTTAGTCTCAGCTGTTTTACGTGGCCATCTTCAGCAAGCTGCAATTTTTTTACTTTATCAAATTCCAGGTGAGTAAAAACTCGCAGATGAACACTGCCTCACTCAATAACATTGGTACAAGTGCAATGTGATTTTTTTTCTCACATTGCACTCACCTATTTTATACGCAGATGTGAGCAAACCTCTACTCTGATTAGTTGATGTAAAAATAAATACATCACACATCAAAAACTACTACATCTAGTATTTTGTATGACGTCTTTGTTTATTAAGGACATCACTAAATCTTCTAGGCATGTAATGAGCAAGTTGGTGACATATTGCAATATCTATCTTATTCCATTCTTTCAAATACGACATACTTTAAAGCCTGGCTGCTGGATGAAGAGTGATGCTCAATTTGTCTCTTCAAAGTTCCCCACAGGTGTTCGATTGGTTTCACACCAGAAGACATACTTGGCCACTGAATCACTTTCACCCCGTTCTTTTTTAGAAATGCACCAATAGAATTAGATGTGTGTTTTGGATCATTGTCATGTTGGAAAACTGCATGACTATCACCTTTCTTGTGTAAAGAAATGATTTTCTTTTTCTTGTTTTTTGACATTTCTCTTCCATATGGTGCCATTGCCAACAGCATGAAATGAGAAGAGGTCTTCTTTGTTAAATAACGTTCTTTTATCATCAACTGTCTGTAGGACTTCTGTTTAATGAATAATTCGACTTAACTGTGGTTGAATTCTTGTTAATTAGAATTTTGTAGTCTAAACTTTAGCTTTTGCTACTGAGACTTTCAATGGAGTATACTCATTTTTGGAACATGTTCTTGAATGAATTTATTAGAAAAATTAGTTTTTTGGGTGTGCAAAATATCAAATCTTATTTGCAATTGATGGCCCACATTTGTGGATGCTTTTATAGTATGGCATCCAATAGAAAATGGTTATTCTGAAAGGAAATGCATCGCATAGCAGAGTAAGGCACCAGATCAAGGTAATGGCTGAAGTACCACTGCACTCAGCAAGCTCCAGACTCCAGCTTGCTTTGTCTCCAAAGAGGAAGTGTATCACCAAGAGTCAGCTGATGCATCAGGTGACCTTTTAAAGGATGGTGGGAGTAGTCACCACCTGCATCAGCAAACTCAGCAGCAATGTAATTACACCAGCGGCAACCGGGGGAAAAAACAGACATTAACCCCGATGGCCTGAAAGGAAAAAAGCTTTAATGTGAGAATCCAGATCTGCCACGGATCCAAAAATGGATCGTGACAGTACCACCCTTTCAATGAGGGGCCTCTGGACCCTCAACACCAGACCTCACCAGAAAGCAACCTATGGTGAGGATGCCTCGATCCACCAGAGTTCACCTCAGTGGTCACCTGACTCTCAGGTTTATGGCAAACGCGGACTGATGAAAGTGACAATAACGTATGCTCCAGAGGTGCCACAAATCTCCAGACCGCCGACCTGGGGAATGAGTTGTGTACGGGCATTACTGGGGGTAACTCCAGCTGGTAAGTCCCCGGGTTGAGAATGGCCGACACCCAATACGGCCCAATCACCCAAAAACTCCAGGCCCCAGCAACACACTTCCACCCGATGTTTTTTCTGGACACCCATATGCACTCATTCACACACAGGTCCGGACCTGAACGTTTATTGCCACACACACACGTTTGCCACAAGATGGTAAACTCTTCGAGGAACCTGCAACAGAGGTGTCCCTCTGTGTTGCCACACTCACACCCCCACAATGCTCAGAGGGAACCACCAACCTCCCCTGACCCCTCCTCCTAAGAGGACTCTGAAACTCAGGGTTAGCTTGTGGTGAGAGTTGAGACTTGTCCCTACTCCCTGGCAGCACCTCTGCTGCCCCACTGGAGAAGAAGGGGACAGTTGTAGAAAGATGGCAGAGACAGTAGCCATCAGGCAACAGTCCTCACACAACTGATCCCAGCTGACTACTTCCCTGGACCACCAATCGATGACCAAGTTGTGTTTTTTCAACCAAGTGAGGCCTAAGACGATGGGAGTTGGCATACCTCCAAGACGTAGCATGACAGGGACTCTTCATGACGAGACCCTATATGCAGGTGTATATCATCTATGACTTGGGTCACCTTCCCCTGGCTGAGTGGGACAGAGTCAATGGCATGGACGCTTAGGGGTTTTGCTAGCATCCTACACCTCAGGCCATGAGTTTGGACAAAGTGAGCATCCACCAGATTGACACCTGATCCACTGTCCACAAACACCAGTATAACCTTAGTTACCCAACCAATCACCACTTCAGCAGGGGTACACTGAGGGGAAAAAATGGAGGAAATATACATTACCTGGTTGCCTCCCTCCACACAGCCAGGGGGACGTGGCTTCCTAGATAGTACAGGTATTTCGGCGCGAGCTGGGCCGACCGCAATGAAATGACCAGTCTGCCCACAGCAAAAAGATGCCCCCACACCAGGGCGAACCACAGGCAACCCCATTTGGGAACTAACTCCTCCCACCTGCATGGGTTCGTCCGCCTGCTCAGGTGTGTCCTCCTCCCTAGCAAGGACTACAGTGGGCACATTTGGTGTATGCCTCTCCCTGAGTTGTCTATCCACCCGGATGGCAAGGGGCATGGCGGCTTCCAACGACTTGGGGGAGGCGTACTGCACCAGAGTATCCTGCAACCTTGGGACAGATTCTGCACAAAATGACTCCTAAGGTCAGGGTCATTCCACTGTGTGTCAGTGGCCCACCTCCTGAACTCTTACCAGTACTCCTCAGCCGGCCGGCCCCTCTGCTTGATTTTATGGAGTTGGGATTCCGCCAGGGAGATGCCATCAGGATCTCCATACACCAGTGCCAGAGCCGCAAAAAACCCGTCCACTAACTGTAAAGATGGTGAATCGGTCAGCAGGGAGAAGGCCCAGGATTGGGGATTACCCTTGAGAAGGGAGACAATAATCCCCACACGCTGTTCCTCACTCCCTGATGAACAATGGTGGAGCCTGAATTATAACTTACAGGCCTCCTGAAAAAACAAAAATTTATCTCTCCCTCCAGAAAACCTGTCAGGGAGAGATATCTTGGGCTCTGGTTGAGCCTGCACCTGAGCCAAGGCCCATCACCCCAACAACTGCTGCAGCTGCTGCATCACCTTACCACGCAGACTCTTAAGCTCATCGGTGAGGGTCTGGAGCAGTTGTGCAAAGGCCTGCGTTTGGGCCATGGCTCACCAGAAAAAAATGTGAAGGTTGGTGATAATGTCACGGGGCAGTAGTGGGAAAACAGGGGACGAGGAAACTGGGCCCCTGAACTGCCCCTCAGGCTAAGGGAGTGCCCTGTTTTTCCTTAACTTGGGGGTACCCTTGAAGGTAGGGAGGCCCAAGTCACCAACCTGTCCCTATCTCCTCTTTAGCTCTGAGCTAAAACCCCCAACCCCCTCCCCAGGAGGTGAGACAGGGAATAAAGTGAACTTCACCAATATAACAAAAGGAAAGAAAAGACAGACACCTAGGGGACAAGGCAACTAAAAAACAAAACTTAGCTTTCTCTGCTGCAATGCACCACAAAGCAGAGTGAGGCACCAGATCAAGGTAATAGCTGAAGTACTTCTGCACTCAGCAAGCTCCAGACTCCAGCTTGGTTGGTCTCCAAAGAGGAAGTGTATCACCTACAGTCAGCTGATGCATCAGGTGACCTATTAAAGGATGGTGGGAGTGGTCACCACCTGCATCAGCAAACTCAGCAGCAATGTAATTACACCAGCGGCCACCGGGGGAAAAAACAGACATTAACCCCCGATGGCCTGAAAGGAAAAAAGTTTTAAAGTGAGAATCCAGATCTGCCACAGATCCATAAATGGATCATGACACATGTCCAATTTTTTTCCTCACATCGGATTATCCGAGAAAAAAAATTTCAGGATGCACGATTTGACTCAGAGAATCAGAACACCCTTGGCCATTCAAGTCTATAGGTCTGTAAAAAAAATTGAACCAATTGACATCCGAGTGCTGTTCGATTTTAACAAACTGAATGGACAAGATGTCTTAACTTTTTTTTATTCTCCACATCCAAGTGTGTGATTACCATAAATGGACCAATTTTCTCAGATGAGTGCAAAACGTGTGACCCTAGCCTTACCTTACATAATGTCAATTATGATTACAGACACCGATAAATGTTGAAGCTGTGTGTGAAATGCTTGTCATGTTTGGTTGGGGAGCCATTACTTGTACACAGACATTGATCTTTTCATTCCATTTTTATTCTGGACCCTTATATCTCTCATGCAATTACCATAATGTATTAAAACTCTTGTTTCCCCTCTTTCATGGTACCTTAATGTTGCTTACTGTTATATACAGGATAATAGGATATATGTGTACCATGAGATATACTATTTTTGGTCTTATACTACCTGGAGGGCCCTGGCTCACCCATTTGTGTTTTTGTGCCTGTATTAGGGTTGAGCATTCCGATACTGCAAATATCGGGTATCGGCCGATATTGGCTGTATCGGAATTCCGATTCCGAGTACCGATATTTTCGTCATATCGGATACCGGAATCGGGATGTCACTGTCACTGTCAGTGTCCGTCTGTCGGGTCTGTCAGGAGTCAGCGGCACTTACCCGGCAGAAGATCTCCGGCGGTCACATCCCGGACTGTTTAATGGCCGCCATCCTCTTCTCCCCGGCGGTCACATGCAGTTTCTCGCGATAACTGCAGTGACTGCTGGGTAATCGCGGCCGTAAAGCAGTCCGATGACGTCACCGCCGGGGAAGCAGGTAATCAGCTGTGCTGCGTTGCAATGACAGGCTCTGCCTGTCATTGCGATGTAGCAGAGCTGGATCGTCGTGGGACTGTCGTTATGGACTGCGTTGGACAGGTGGTATACTGTTGGTTTGTTTTTTTTCTTTTTTTACAGGAGATCGATGGCGTCGCAGGAATGAGAGAGTAATAAAAAAAATGAAAACTGTGTTGTCTCTTTTATTTCATTAAAAGACTTTTTTCTTGCTGTGTCTTTTTTTTACACATTTAAAAACTTTGGGATTAATAATGGATCGGTGTCTTATTGACGCCTCTCCATTATTAACCGGGCTTATTGTCACCGTGCAATCAACGGTGACATTAACCCCTTATTACCCCACTTGCCACCGCTACAGGGCAGTGGGAAGAGCCGGGTAAAGTGCCACAATTGGCACATCTTTTGATGCGCCAAATGTGGGGCTGCTGTAGCCTGGTATTATCAGGCTGTTGAGGGCCAAAATCCATGGGCCTTGACAGTCTTTTAATACCAGGCCGCAGCAGTCTGCATTTTACTTGGCTGGTTAACAAAAATAGGGGACCCCTACGCCGTTTTTTTTCGAGGGGATCCCCTATTTTTGTTAACCAGCCAAGCTAAGCAGACTGCTGTGGCCTGGTATTATCAGGCTTGCAAGGTCCATGGATATTGGATCCTTACCAGCCTGAAAAACCAGGCCTCAGCAGTCTGCTTCATCTGGCTGGTTAACAAAAATAGGGGGGACCCCACGCCAATTTTTTTCGAGGGGATCCCCTATTTTTGTTAATCAGCCAAGATATGCAGACTGCTGTGGCCTGGTATTATCAGGCTGGCAAGGTCCATGGATCTTGGCTCCTTAACAGCCTGAAAATCCAGGCCTCAGCGGTCTGCTTCATCTGGCTGGTTAACAAAAATAGGGGGGACCCCACGCCATTTTTTTTTCGAAGGGAACCCCTATTTTTGTTAGTCAGTTCCCTCTGACGTCACTGATGGTGTCCCTGGCTGACCTGAAGTGAAAGTGGAAAGCAATCAATTAAGCTTTCCACTTCCTCTCCTGTCAGCCAGGAGAGGAGCTCATTCATTTGGGGGTTTACTGTGAGGCTGCAGCATTAGCTGCGGTCCCTGCAGTAAACATTAACCCTTTCTGAAGGATTACACCGTGGGACCTGACTGTGCATCGGATTGGTAAGAATAATTTTGCTTTATTATTTTATTTTTATTACAGGAAATGGTTTTAGCAGGTAAATAAAAGATGGTCAAAAACTGTGTGATTATTTCATTAAACTTCTTTTTTATTAAAGTGTGTGTGTTTGATTTTTCTTTCATACAATAGGATTAATAATTGATAGTTGTCTAATTGACAGCTCTCAATTATTAACCTGGCTTAAAGTGACCTTTCAATTGCAAGGTCATTTTAACCCCTTATTAACCCATTCGCCAACGCTACAGGGCAATGGGAATAGACGGGCAAAGTGCCAGAAAGGGCAAATCTAATTAGAGATTTGCCCTTTCTGGGGTGTCTGGGGGCAGATGTTAAGTAGCCGGGGGGGGCCAAAAAAAATGGTCCCTCTCTGGGCTATTATTATCTGCCCCCACTCACTGGCTTTGTCTGTCTGGTTGCGAAAATAGGGCGGGAGCCCACGCATTTTTTTTCAGCAATTTTACACCTCATATATATATATATACATGTCATTGAATTTGTGACACATATATATATATATATTTATATTTATAGTTCATACACTTCTACATAGTATAATAGCCGCTAATTCAATTGCCGGCTTTTGTGAAAATGCAGAACCCGACATGAAATGACACTTGGTGTACATAGGGTTAACCATGTCTTTTCATGTAGTTTGATATCTGATTTGCACAAACAATTACATGAGTGTAAGTGTGCAAAATTTCACACCTGTAGGGGTTAATTAAAGGTGTAAATTCATAGCAAAAAAGTCTGTTTTTTTTACAACAAATTTACACCTTTAATTAACCCCTACAGGTGTGAAATTTTGCACACATAGACTGATGTAATTGTTTGTGCAAATCAGATAGCAAAGGACATGAAAAGACATGGTTAACCCTATGTACACCAAGTGTCATTTGAAATGACACTTGGTGTACATAGGGTTAACCATGTCTTTTCATGTCGTTTGCTATCTGATTTGCACAAACAATTACATTAGTCTATGTGTGCAAAATTTCACACCTGTAGGGGTTAATTAAAGGTGTAAATTCGTAGCAAAAAAGTCCGTTTTTTTTACAACGAATTTACACCTTTAATTAACCCCTACAGGTGTGAAATTTTGCACACATAGACTGATGTAATTGTTTGTGCAAATCAGATAGCAAATGACATGAAAAGACATGGTTAACCCTATGTACACCAAGTGTCATTTCATGTCGGGTGCTTCTGTCTTTTCACAGAAGCCGGCTTTACCCGGCAATTAAATCAGAGGATATTTTACTATGTAGAAGTGTATAAACTATACATATATGTATATATATATATATGTCACAATGACATGTATATATATATATATATATATATATATATATGTATTCTATGTGTGTATATTTAGTGTTTACAAGGAAAGAATGGGGTTTTTTAGTTACAATATTTTGTTCCCATAGACTTACATGGGACTTCCGGTATCGGTATCGGGTATCGCCGATATTTTAATGGTATCGGCGATACCATTCCGATTCCGATACTTTTGGATATCGGAAAGTATCGCTCAACTCTAGCCTGTATGTCTTCATCTTATTCTTGTTATACATGATTTTTCTTTTGATATGAGTCAGTTATACTAGTAAATGAAAAATTTATCCATAGAAACAATGCTACTCCATGTTCTCATACATATCTTTTTTTTGCATCTAGTATTTTTTTGTGTCCCCATCATGCTTTTAGTATAGATGCCATAAATCAATCATAGTAGCACAGCATTGGAGGAATTAAGCCACCATATGGCCAGAAATGGCCTAATTTTCCAGCAGCAGTAAAACTAACAGCAAATTCTGAAATCTCAGAACCTGTCATGGCTGGAATTGATATATCAGCTGCATCAATAAGTGTATATATTAAAAGTCAAAATGCATTTGCTATACTGGCTCTCACTGACATGTCAGAAAGTCACGTCATTTCTCTAAAGCCATTATGATTAAAAGCATTTGTCAGTTTCCTGGCAGCAGTATATAACCCAATCATTGTATAACCAGGTAGATTTGCTACCTAGAAATCGGGGGTGGGGAAGGGGAACTTCTTGCATTGCAATGACAGTAATTTTTTCCATTTTCACTAATGGAAAACAGCAGAGAATGACACAGATAGGCATTAAATAGGAAATGAATGTATGGTATTAGCATTAGAGAACAGGCCTAGTCTTAGTCTGAATGGTGTCCTCTGCAAAATTGCCCTTTGGTGCCCCCATTCAAATACATTTTATTCAGTTTCCCCAAGACATATGTGAGGAGAGGCAGCTATTGTTCCTTTATATCCTACGAAAATTGATTTAGGTTTTCTTCATACAGTATCTTTCTTGACATGTAATGACCCAACTCACATCTATTGTACTATAAACTGAAACTGCTGCTAAATATATGGTGTATGATCTCCAGTCCAAATCCAGCATGTTTGAACTCACTCTCATGTTAGGTGCAGATGACCATTTTCTCTCTATCTGAGAAAATTGGTCCAATTATGGTAATCACACTCTGATCAGAGTTTGATCAGAGTGTTCAGATTATCTCAGTGGTGGAGAGACAAAAAAAAAAGTTTCTCCACCTTCTACATTATGTCAGCCTGGACCCGCAGTACACTAGCTTTACTGTATATTAAACCCTTCACGAGATCTGCAGGAGGTGCGTTCCCACAAACAACCATTCACTTATGGCGTGCCGATTTTGCGAGCTCACTCTGAAAGCTTAAGTGATCAAAAGTGGATGTCAGCTCTATATGATAGCTGACACCTTGCAGCAATGCCAACGATTGGTGCTAACGTGGTTGCAGCCTTTTAACCCTTCTGATGCCATTGTCAAAAGTGACAGTGACATCAATCATCTTAGAGAGGGAAAGAACTCCCTCTCTGCTCCAATACTCATAATGCGATTGCTATCAGGTTGTACCAATGGTCTTCATGGTGTCCCCTGGCCAAAATATGACCGGGGGAACTCATATTGTGGCCTGTAAGTTTCTGCTTAGAGAAGGAGCAGACACACCTGTGGCGGCACAAAATCTATCTGACCACTGGTATGCGGGTGAATTATTGTTAATTAAACCAGATATACTGTTCATTTGTTCAGTAGGTCAAGGGACATGAGCCATTGTTTCATGTGAGACCCTCAGTTGACCCTTGTTGTATGTTAATTTGTGGAATGCCTGCTGATGCATCAGCCCCTGTAGTGTACTAGTCTGCACAACTTGCATAACAAGTATGCAGTCTAGTTGAACAATCAAACAATGAGAAACTACCTCCCCACCTTCCTCCAATACTTTGAGTCAACGCCCTGAAATGTGTGTTGTGGTATATAAAAGGGACCTGCCCCTGTCATAAGGGTGATTCTTCAGGACATCAGCCCAGGTACCACGGCTCTAGTTGGGGGAATATAGATCTTCTCTACTGCCTGTAACTGAACCCATGAAGGCATTTGAAGAACCCAGGTTGGGTTTGGTAAGCTTGCCGCTACTTCCTCTTTGTGGGTGCCCGCCAAAAGCAGGGTGCTACTGTTTGGGGTAGTTGGCCCTGAATGCCACAAAGTTGTGAAGGTTCTAATCACTGGTGAGTCAGCAGAAGGGTGAGACTTTGTCATTTGCACCATTTTGTGTACTTGCTGGGAATGTACTAAATGCAGTTGTTGAAAGTTGGTGATACAATAAAGTCTTACCTGAGTGTGGTACCCTCACTGGTGTTGTCCGAGTAGTGTTCAGCCCATGGAGAAGGTGTAGGGGTGTTAAGTAGGATGAGCCCTGGCCCATGCGGTCTTTCTAAAGACAGCTGTGCCAGCGGACTAGAGCACCCACTGACCCTCGTGTCTCCATGCCTTCTTGCTGTGTGCGATTTCCTTTTCTAATGCCGTGCAATGCAAAAGCAACCACTGACCCTCGTGTCTCCACGCCTTCTTGCTGTGTGCGATTTCCTGTTCTAATGCTTTGCATTGCAGAGTATTAGATCAGGGCAGGGAAAGTTGATGTCCCAATCTAGGACAAAGTAAAAAAGTAAAAAAAAAGTTTTTAAAAATTGTGAAAATATAGAAAAAAATAGAGTAAAGAATTAAAATAAAAAATAATTATACAGTAAATACATATAATTCTGTAAAAACAAAAATAAAAAAGTACACATATTTGGTATCACCATAAAAAAAAGTAGCAAAAATCAAATCAAAAGTGGCAAAAATCGATTTCTATTTAATATGTTGATGTTTCCCATCTAAGAGAGCCACTTATGGCTTAAAGCGATTGCAAGTGCTGAGATCACAGCATGGATTTGTGTGATAATATACTCCCTTCAGGTTTCATTTCACAGTAGTTAATGTAGGGGAAGGGCAGCACAGCAGAACTGAGTGTTGCCTCATTGCAAACACCTCTGTAACTGTAGATCTCCTCTCCTGTCAGCTATGATGTATCCACCCTCCCCCTACATTGGCTGCATGAGAAGAGAGCTGAAAATGTCAGTAATCACACTCATCTCTGCTCTTGACACTTTGCAATCACATACTGCTTTGCTGTGGGATCAGCCAGAGAAGACTGTATCTCATTACATTAACACTTATAGTGCACAGGGTAAATGAGTACATCCTCTTTCAAAAGTAAGATTTTAAGCAATATCACACTGAACACAAGAACAATTTCCAAAATTTTGACAAGAATGAGTTTCATAGAACATTATTTAACCCATAAAAAGAAAGTTAGGTTAACAATATAATTTTCATTACAAAATCTTTACTCAAATTATGATGTAAAAATAAAACAACTAAATTAATTATTTTTTATGACTTTTTGGATTTTTACCCCTTTATACCATTTGACGTATTATCCCGTCCATGTGCCCTGGGACTTAATTCCCAAGGACGAGATAGTACGTCATCACCGATCAGCCACGTTCACATGGGGATCGCAGCTGACTGCGGCCGGGTGTCAGCTGATTCTCACAGCTGACACCCAGAACTAAGTGCCAGGAGCGGTCCGCTCCCGGCACTTTAACCCCTGGCACACTGCGATCAAATATGATCGCTGCGTTCCGGTGGCATAGGGAAGCATAGCGCAGGGAGAGGGCTCCCTGCGTCCTTCCCTGAGACCCTCAGAACAACGCGATGTGATCGTGTTGTTCTGAGGGCCTCCTCCTTGCAGGCCCAGATCCAAGATGGCCGCAGGGTCCTTCCGGGTCCTGCAGGGAGGTGGCTTGCCAGTGCCTGCTGAGAGCAGGTGTCGGCAAGCTGATCTGCAAAGTGTCAGATCAGCAATCTGACTTTATATAGTAATGTCCCATACTGGAACAATGTAAAGAAATATATATATACTGTGTAAAAATATTTTTTTTAAAAATCCCTAACTAAACATCCATCAGCGAAAAAATAAAAAAGTTATAGCTCACAGAATAAAGTGATGAAAAATAATAATTTTTTATATAAAATTGTTTTTATTGTATAAAATTGACAAAACATATAAAAAAGAGGAATTGCTGTAATCGTACTGACCCGAAGAATAAAACTTCCTTATCAATTTTACCACAAGCGGAATGGTATAAACGCCCCCCCAAAAGAAATTCATGAATTGCTGGGTTTTGTTCATTCTGCCTCCCAAAAATCCTAATAAAAAGCGATCAAAAAATGTCATGTGCCCGAAAATGGTTCTAATAAAAACGTCAACTCGTCCCACAAAAAATAAGACCTCACATGACTCTGTTGGCCAAAATATGGAAAAATTATAGCTCTCAAAATGTGGTGATGCAAAAACTAGTTTTTGCAATAAAAACCGTCTTTTAGCATATGATAGCTGCCAAACATAAAAACCCGCTATAAATAGTAAATCAAACTCCCCTTTATCACCCCCTTAGTTAGGAAAAAATTATAAAATTAAAAAAATGTATTTATTTCCATTTTCCCATTAGGGTTAGGGTGAGAGTTGGAGCTAAAGTTAGGGTTAATGTTGGTGCTAATGTTATGGTTAGGGTTGGGTCTAAAATTAGGGTTAGGGTTTGGGCTAGGGTTAGGGTGGGGATAAAGTTAGGGTTAGGGCTGGGGCTAAAGTTAGGATTAGGGTTATGGTTGGGATTAGGGTTAGGGGTGTGTTAGGGTTAGGTTTGTGGTTAGGGTTAAGGTTAGGGGTGTGTTGGGGTTAGGGTTGGAGTTATAATTGGGGGAGTATCCACTGTTCAGGCACATCAGGGGCTCTCCAAACTTGACTTGGCGTCTGATCTAAATTCCAGCCAATTCTACGTTGAAAAAGTCAAACGGTGCTCCTTCCCTTCCGAGCTCTGCCATGCGACCAGACAGTAGTTAACCCCCACATATGGGCTATCAGTGTACTCAGGACAAATTGCAGAATAACTCTTGGGTCCAATTTCTTCTGTTACCCTTAGGAAAATAAAAAATTAGGGGCTAAAATATAATTTTTGTGAAATATGATTTTTTATTTTAAATGGCTCTACATTACAAACTTCTGTAAAGCACTTGGGGGTTCAAAGTTCTCCGAACACATCTAGATAAGTTCATTGGGGGGGTCTAGTTTCCAAAATGGGGTCACTTGTGGGGGTTTCCACTGTTTAGGCACATCAGGGGCTCTCCAAACACAACATGACGCCCGCAGACCATTCCATCAAAGTCTGCATTACTAAACGTCACTACTTCCCTTCCGAGCCCGACATGTGCCCATATAGTTGTTTTCTCCCACACATAAGGTATCAGCATAGTCAGGACAAATTGGACAACTTTTGAGGACCAATTTCCCCTTTTACCCTTGGGAAAATAAAAAACTGGGGTCAAAAAGTTCATGTTTGTGGAAAAAATATAATTTTTTTGTTTCCGCGCCCGGGCGTTATAAACTTCTGTGAAGCACTTGGGGGTTCAAAGTTCTCCCCACACATCTAGATAAGTTTCTTGAGGGGTCTAGTTTCCAAAATGGTGTCGTTAGAGGGGGTTTCCACTGTTTAGGTACATTAGGGGTTCTCCAAATGCGACATGGCGTCCAGCCAATTCTGCATTGAAAAAGTCAATTGGTGCTCCTTCCCTTCCGAGCTCTGTCATGCACCCAAACAGTGGTTTACCCCCACAAATGGGTTAGAGGCATACTTAGGACAAATTGCACAACAACTTTTGGGGTCCTTTTACCCTTGGGAAAATAAAAATTGGTGTTAAGATAATTTTTGTGGAAAAAATATGATTTTTTATTTTCATGGCGAAGCGTTATAAACGTAATGAAACACTTGGGGGTTCAAAGTTCTCACCACACATCTAGATAAGTTCCTTGGGGGGGGCTAGTTTCCAAAATTGGGTCACTTGTGGGGGGTTTCCACTGTTTAGGCACATCAGGGGATCCCCAAACGCGACATGGCGTCCGATCTCAATTCCAGCCAATTTTACGTTGAAAAAGTCAAACGGCGCTCCTTCCTTTCTGTGCTCTGCCATGTGCTGAAACAGTGGTTACCCCCACATATGGGGTATCAGCGTACTCAGGACAAATTGCACAATAACTTTTGGGGTCCAATTTCTCCTGTTACCCTTGGGAAAATAAAAAAATTTGGACCTGAAGTAATTTTTTTGCGAAAAAAAGTTAAATGTACATTTTTTTTAAAACATTTTAAAAATTCCTGTGGCGCACCTGAAGGGTTAATAAACTTCTTGAATGTGATTTTGAGCACCATGAGGTGTTCAGTTTTTAGGTTGGTGTCACTTTTGTATTTTCTATCACATAGACCCCTCAAAGTGACTTCAAATGTGGTTCCTAAAAAAAAATGGTGTTGTAAAAATGAGAAATCGCTGGTCAACTTTTAACCCATATAACTTTCTAACAAAAAAAAATTTTCGTTCCAAAATTGTGCTGATGTAAAGTAAACATGTGGGAAATGTTACTTATTAAGTATTTTGTGTGACATATCTGTGTGATTTAAGGGCATTAAAATTCAGAGTTGGAAAACATTTTTGGCAAATTTCCATTTTTTCACAAATGGACGCAAGTCATATCAAACAAGTTTTAGTACTATCATGAAGTACAAAATGTCTCGAGAAAACTATGTCAGAATCACCAGGATTCATAGAAGCGTTCCAGAGTTATTACCTCATAAAGGGACAATGGTCAGAATTGTAAAAATTAGCCCGGTCATTAACGTGCAAACAACCCTCGGGAATAAAGGGGTTAAGAACAGCACCAAGTCTTCTAGGCATGGAATGAACAAATTGGCTACATGGTAGAACATTTATCTTTTTTCATTCTTTAAGAACAATCTCTTTTAGAGTCTGGATGCTAGATTGAGAGTGATGCTCAACTTCTCTCTTCAGAATTCCTCATAGGTGTTCATTTGGTTTCATATCAAGAGACATACTTGGCCTCTGAATCACTTTCACCCTGTTCTTGTTCAGAAATGAAATGGTGATCTAGGATATGTTTTTTGGATCATTGTCATGTTGGAAAAGTACACATCTACCAAGGGCACAGACTGATATTAGAATCTTCTCTTTCAATATAGAACAGTACATCTATAAACTCATGATACTATCAATGAAATGTAGCTCCCTTACACATCAGCACTCATGCAGCCCCACCTAAGGACATGGCCACCACCATGGTTCACTGCTTTTTTTCTACATTTTTCTAAATTTCTGGTGCCTAAATTAAAATATGGTGGGAGCAGTGTCTTCATTTCTGGCAGCTTGAGTGCTCCTGGTGTAGCTGAAGGACATTGTCATCCCCATGTTTCACTGTAGGTAGTGTGACATTCCAGGGGGTTTAGCTCTAGGATCGCTGTCTGGGTAGACAGAATGGCATGAAAACAGTTCATTCAGACAGCAGTTCTGGTGCAAAACTGGCCGCAACCAGCTTTATTAAAGTCCACAGCAAACAGATTAAAACAAAGCATAAACAGAAAACCTGGGCTTGTCTAGCCTCTAATTACACTTAGATAGATGGCCCTCTCTATCCGGGACCCAGACTCTACCAGTCTGTGCCCAAAACAACACATATCACATATGTTACCAGTATGGAGCTTCACAGATACTCCTCCTTGTGTCTGAAGGCACCTTCCATGTCCAGACTTGAGAGAGATCCACTCCTATTCAGCCGCTCTTCACACGGATTCGCACTGAGACTACTCCTATGTCCGGGGTCCTTCCTGCACCCAAACTGAGATAGCTCAAACACTCTTGGAGACTGCTTCCTTGTGCCAGGACACCTCTCTGTGTCCAGGCTAAAGACAGCTCTAACACTCTTGGAGACTGCTTCCTTGTGCCAGGACACCTCTCTGTGTCCAGGCTAAAGACAGCTCTAACACTCTTGGAGACTGCTTCCTTGTGCCAGGACACCTCTCTGTGTCCAGGCTAAAGACAGCTCTAACACTCTTGGAGACTGTTTCTTGTGCCAGGACACCTTCCTGTGTCCAGGCTAAACTAGCTCTCTGACTGTGTCCGCAGACACCTATTTCTGGCTTCCTAATTAACAGCTGATTGGCTTCAGGTTTAAGCTGCAAGTGTGCAATGAATGCAAGGTGTAGTGACCTCTCTCTACCACCAGGTCTACAAAGCCACATATTTCCCTTATAGTTAGCAAAGAACCTAGGTGAAATGTACACCCCATTCACCACATATCCTCACTGTCTCACAGTAGGCACAATGCTTTTTTCTTTGTACTCCTCACCTTTTTGACGCTATACAGTTTTAAAGCCATCTGTTCCAAAAACATTCACCTTGGTCTAATCACTCCAGAGTATGGAGTCCCAGTAGTCTTCAGGGTGAGTTTCCACGGTCAGGATACGCTGCGTGTTTGGCGCTGTGCGCTGGCGCAGCGCCAAACACGCAGCGTCCAGATGTTACAGCATAGTGGAGGGGATTTCAAGAAATCCCGTCTCCACTATGCGTAACAATACGCAGGTGGCAAACCTGCGTAAACGGACATGCGGCGCATCTTTTCAGACCGCAGCATGTCCTCGCGTATTGCGGCGACGGTGCGTCGCCGCAACAGAATTAACACAGGGCTATGTAGCCCTGCGCTCTTTCCGGAGGTGTTCTGGAGGTGTCCTGAACACCTCCGGAAAGAGCGCGCGTCACAAAGGGGGCGGGGCTTAGACGGAGCGGAATTTCCGCTCCGTCCAAAGCGCTGTGGTTCCGGACCGTGGAACCACAGCCTTAGAGTTTTCAGCATTGGCCCTGACAAATTGTCGACAGGCTTTTTGTGCATGGACTTTAGGAGAGGCTTCCTTTGTGGACGACTAGGGATGAGCTTTCCAATATTGAAATATCAGAAATCGGCCCGCTATTTGCTATATTGGAATTCCGATTTCCGAATCCGATATTTTTTTGTCATCGGAAATCGGAAATCCCATAATCCTTCAGCCTCTGAGCGCTCCGTGGAGCCAATCAGGAGCTGAAGAATTGCTAACCACATTGTGTAACTCCCCTAAGCTTGGTAGGAGGCATCCAAACATGCTAGCTAGGGGCTGCGCTGTGATTGGCTGGCTGGATGGTGTGATCAGGCAGTATAAAAGGCTGCGTCTGCCATTTTAGCCTCGATCTACTGTGAAAGCAGATAGGGATAGGTTGCTGTTGGAGATAGGGAGAGATCTCGGATCTAATAGCGATAAAAAATTGTTTTTCAGCAACTGTAGAAGCCCCTGTGTGTTACAGAAGCAGTCTTTTTCCTCACTGACCCCGCTTAGTTTCATTTTTTGTGCTGTGCAGGCTCCTAGTGAGGTGCTTAGTGAGACAGGGCAGCGCACATTCACTGCAGCTGCTGCAGCTCCTCTTGCTGCAGCACTTTGTGGTGTGTGTCTCTCTGCCTTTTCACAGCCTTTTCTTTTCATCCCTTAAATCCCCTTCCACTATTTTTTCCTAAAAGTGTAGCTTCACCATCCAGTACATTTTGGTGAATGCTATATAGGGATTTTTAAGTGAGGGGTTCCCCCCGAACCTCCCCCCCCAATCCATTACCCGCATTTATCCCTCAATTTTCCTTGTGCTCGGGTTCGCTTTGCACAGTTCAGTCACCTCTGCTGCGCAGACCGCCTGTGTGCTTTTTTTTGGGGAGTGCAGCACCCACTAGGTCAGTCTTTGTAGTCACATCAGACTGCAGGACCCCTAGTGCAGCCTGTTCTATCGCGCACCCCCAAATTTTTCACCAGTAAATTCACTCTCAGTGCCACTATAAGTGTTACTTTACCTCACAGCATCTATTGAGGTTAAAGTTAACCACTATATAGGGATTGTACTGTGAGGGCCCAAACAACCTCTGTGGCTGGTGCCACACAGCACCTGGCCCAGTCCCGGAGAATCCTTTTTTGTTGGTATCACAGCAGTGTCATTTACTGCGCTGTGACATCCGACCGTAACGTGTACACCAACACCACAAACACACGTTACTCTTTGTGTAGGCCACACTATATTCAAATAAAGTGTAGCAGATATACCATCATACAGTGCCATTAGTGTTTCTTATACCTGTTTGTAGTCCCACAGAAATAAGCACACTAATGCCTAATAATTACTTTCTTGCCGTTCTGAATCCATCAAGAGAGATGAAGGCAGGGAGTAAGGGACGTCCCCATGGTGGCCGCGGAAGAGGTGCATCAGCAGCTAGACATGGTGCACATCCAGAGCGAGCAGCAGGCCCAAGTCACTCAGCACCTACTTTCACCCGGCAGCAGTCATTTGTGCGCAGCTTGTTAGGACTCAGGAGCACAGGGCCATATGCTGATAAGAGAGGATCAAGTAGAAACCGTTGTTGGTTGGATGGCAGCTGAGGCACCCACCTCAATGAGCGCAGCATCCTCTCAGGACCTCTCCACCACATCGGATCAGGCCACTGAAGAGCAGCACCCATCTGCTTCTTCACCGCCCACTAAATTGCCCATACATTCAGAGGGCCTAGAGCCAACCTTAATCCTCTTCTCAGAATCTGTTGGCTTGGAATCTGTGTGCCAGCCAGACAGCTGAAGAAGAGGTAGTGTGCACAGATGCGCAACCACTGTGTGCGCCTGAGGAAGAAGTGGAGGGTGGGCCAGTGCCCACAGTGACCAGACCCCAGTCAGCAGATGATGATGAAACTCAGCTGCCAGTTTCTGCTGATGAAAGTGTATTGGATGACGAGGTCCTTGACCCATCATGGCATGCTGAGGGGCAGCAAGCAAGTAGGGATAGCTCAGAGGAAGAGCTTGTAGGTGTGGCGCAGCGTGGCCGTCCACGTGAGAGAGGAAGAGGGAAAAATTGGTTGTCTGCTCCCTCAACTTCAGCACCCGTTAGAAGCAGGGCTCTTTTAAAGCGCACAAGGGGTGCACCCAAGAGTTGTGGTGCATGGGCCTTTTTCGACCAAGTTGCAGATGACGTTACAGTAGTCTGATGCAAGCTCTGTCGACAAACTGTGCGGAGAGGGAAGAACGTCAGCAACCTTAATACCACCAATATGTTGATGCATGTTCATGCAGGAAGAGGCACCCTGTGGAGTGGCAGCATCACGCCCAAGATGATTCGCCACCTGCAGCTGGTCCCCCACCTTCCATCTCTTCAGCCACAGCAGCCACCTCTTCCTCCAGCTCGCAAACAGCTGCTCCTGCTTCCTCACCAGAATGCCAGGGTGCATCTGCAAGATTCTTGAAAACCTGGTCAGCAGGGTGCAAAAGACAGGAATCTTCTTAGTAAATGACAATCTTCATTTAATAAAAATTATTAAAAATTATGGTAAAACAATGAATCCACCAGTGGATCTTGCTCAATAGTAATCCCACTCGAGGTACCCGGCTGGAGCAGCATTAGATTTCTTAATTGCATACAACTAGAGTTGAGCATTCCGATACCGCAAGTATCGGGTATCGGCCGATATTCGCTGTATCGGACTTTAGATACTTAGTTCCGATATTTTCCATATATCGTATACCGGAATCGGAAGTTCCCATAATTCTTTGAGAGGCAATGTGATTTTAGTCAGCCAATGAGGAATCCTAAGAAGTGTGGGCACATCCTGTAGTGCTGCGGTCATGTTAACTAATGGCATGGCTGTGATTGGATGCTGAAATGATGTCAGAATGCACTATAAAAGGCGCCGCCGCCATTTTAGCGTCACTGTGCTGTGAATTCAGTTAGGGACAGAACGCTGCTCTGCTGACTCTGAGGGACAGTTAGAGATTGCGATTTTGTGTACTGAGCTTTAGGCAGGCTAGTTTAACAACCGCTGTGTAAAGCTTCCTTTAGCCTTGCAGTGTTGTTTTCACAGCTCTGCAAGGTCTGTGTGTGAGTGCAGGTGACGCGCTGCAGTTTGCTCTGCATCCAACGCTGTTTGTAGGCATCTGCACGTGTCACTCACAGACTCTTTTTTTTTTTTTCTTTAGTGTAATTCTTGCAGCTCCATTCAATTGAAATTATAGTGTGACGTGCTTCCATCCGTATCCAATACATTGGTTGCAAACACTATAGAAGTCCACAAAGGAGCCTTTCAAAGATAGTGACCAGTTGTGTGCACTGCAGTGTTCACTCTAGTCTGTGATATATTTTTTTTTTGGTGAGTGCAGATCACGCTCCAGTTAGTTCTTAAACCACTGCTGGTTATAGTCTGCTGAACGTGTGTCACTGCCTCATCCTTGTCATTTTTCTATAATTGTTGCTGCTCCATTCTATTTAAAATAACTCAAATCTATTAGTGTGACGCGCTTCCATCCGTATACAATACATTGGTTGCAAACACTATAGAAGTCCACAAAGGAGCCTTTCACAAATAGTGACCAGTTGTGTGCACTGCAGTGTTCACTCTAGTCTGTGATATTTTTTTTTTTTGCTGAGTGCAGATCACGCTCCAGTTAGTTCTTAAACCACTGCTGGTTATAGTCTGCTGAACGTGTGTCACTGCCTCATCCTTGTCATTTTTCTATAATTGTTGCTGCTCCATTCTATTTAAAATAACTCCAATCTATTAGTGTGACGCGCTTCCATCCGTATACAATACATTGGTTGCAAACACTATAGAAGTCCACAAAGGAGCCTTTCACAGATAGTGACCAGTTGTGTGCACTGCAGTGTTCACTCTAGTCTGTGATATATTTTTTTTTTGCTGAGTGCAGATCACGCTCCAGTTAGTTCTTAAACCACTGCTGGTTATAGTCTGCTGAACGTGTGTCACTGCCTCATCCTTGTCATTTTTCTGTAATTGTTGCTGCTCCATTCTATTTAAAATAACTCCAATCTATTAGTGTGACGCGCTTCCATCCGTATACAATACATTGGTTGCAAACACTATAGAAGTCCACAAAGGAGCCTTTCACAGATAGTGACCAGTTGTGTGCACTGCAGTGTTCACTCTAGTCTGTGATATTTTTTTTTTTTGCTGAGTGCAGATCACGCTCCAGTTAGTTCTTAAACCACTGCTGGTTATAGTCTGCTGAACGTGTGTCACTGCCTCATCCTTGTCATTTTTCTATAATTGTTGCTGCTCCATTCTATTTAAAATAACTCCAATCTATTAGTGTGACGCGCTTCCATCCGTATACAATACATTGGTTGCAAACACTATAGAAGTACACAAAGGGGTCTTTCACAGCTAGTGAACAGTTGTCTGCAGTGTTCACTGCAGTCTCTGCGGAATAACAACACTTAGGCCTTTTAACTTTTCTGACTTTCTTTATCAATCTACCAAGATGAAGAAGGCAGGGAGTAAGGCACGTGGTCGTGGCCGTGGAGTTTCAGCAGGGAGAGGACGTGGGGATTCTGTGGCTGCTGCCGCCCCCAGTGACACAGCATCCACCAGTTTTCCCCGTGAGTGTTCCTTTATGTGCAGTTTTGTAGGAGCTCGGCGTACCCCCCTGCTGCGGGAAGAACAAACTGAAGCCGTTGTTGGTTGGATGGCAGCCAATGCATCGACTTCAATTGCTTCCACCTCCTCTCAGGACCACAACACTGTTGAGCAACCATCTGTCTGTTCACCGCCTGTCAAATTGCCCAGGCAGTCAGAGAGTTCTGAACTGGAGCCAGCTGAGTCTCTGCTTCTGTTCTCAGAATCTGTTGGCTTGCAAACAGGGGCCCAGCCAAGCAGCATTCTGGAATGTGAAGAAGAGGGAGTATGCAGTGATGCGCAACAGCTGTGTCTCTCTGAATCAGAAGAGGCGGGTGAGCCAGTGCCGATGGTCAGCACACGTAGAACGCATCTGATGATGATGAGACTCAGGTGCCAGTTTCTGTTGAGCATGGTGCTGGCCAGACCACCCAACAGCAGCAGGTGTTGGAAGAGGGTAGTGGAGATGATGAGGTCCAAGACCCAACATGGTGTGAGGGACAGGAAGGTGGTGGGAGCAGCTGTGAGGATGAGATTGTCCCAACGGTACAAACAGGAGGGAGAGGTAGGCTGCAGACTCGGTTGCCTGTAGCCTCCAGTTTGGCACCTGTTGGGAGCAGTTCTCTTCCAAAAGTCAAAATGGGCGCTCCCAGGAATTGCACTGCGTGGTCCTTTTTTGACAGACTTGCAGATGATATTTGCTATGTTAAATGCAAGCTGTGTAAGCAAAAAGTAAAAAGAGGTAAAAACTGCAGTAACCTCAATACCACAAATATGTGGAAACATGTGCGGACAAAGCACGTAGTTGAGTTACAAAGACACACTGGAGATGTAGGCCAACCTACAGCAGCACCTACATCTTCAGGTCGTGTTGGAGCCTCTACCTCCAGCTCACACACAGCTGGTTCTGCTTCCTCACAGGATCGCCATGGAAGAACCTGGTCACTGTTGTCCAGAGACAAAGTGTTATTCCACCCACAGCAGCAAGTTCCCTGTCATCCTCACACTCCCAGGTCACAAAACAGCCATCGGTACCACAGGCATGGGATAAAAGACGGCCATACTCGGCAAACCATCCATGAGCACAGGCTCTGAATGCTGGCATTGCAAAACTCCTGTCCCTTGAAATGCTGTCATTCAGGCTGGTGGAGACTGACAGTTTCCGTAACTTAATGGCATTGGCAGTCCCACAATACAATGTGCCAAGCCGATTTTATTTCAGCAGGCAAGCCGTCCCTGGTCTGCAAAAACATGTCGAGGGAAACATTAAACATGCGCTACTAAACGCTGTCTGTAGCAAGGTCCACCTGACCACCGATGCGTGGACCAGTACCCATGGCCAGGGACGATACCTTTCCCTCACTGCCCATTGGGTCAATGTTGTGGAGCCGGGTACAGATCTTGCGAGTGGCGCTGTACGTGTTCTGCCAACTCCAAGGATTGCAGGAATCCAGTCTGTACACATTGACTCCTCCTCCTACTCCAGTTCCTCAGAATCATCGCTGCAGGAGCCGTCACGGTCTACCTCCACATGGACCCATGAACGCTTACCTGTTGCGAACGATATGAGCACAGCCGTGGCCAAACGTCAACAGGCTGTCCTGAAATTAATTTCAATGGGGAATCGAAGCCACACAGCGCAGGAGGTCTGGAATGCCATCAAGCAGGAGAGCGACGTGTGGTTTTTGCCAGCGAATCTCCAGCCAGGCTTGGTAGTGTGTGACAATGGCCGAAATCTGGTGGCAGCTCTGGGCCTTGGCAACCTCACTCACATACCATGTCTGGCACATGTGCTCAACTTGGTCGTGCAGAGTTTTTTGAGGGACTATCCGGATCTTGCTGAACTGCTGCAGAAGGTCCGCCTAGAGTGCGCTCACTTGCGACGTTCCAGCATAGCCAGATCGCGCATTGCTGCTCTGCAACGCAGATTTCGCCTTCCTGAACATCGCATAATATGTGACGTACCCACCAGGTGGAATTCCACCTTACATATGTTGGAGCGGTTGTGTGAGCAACAGCCAGCAGTAATGGAGTATCAGCTGCATCAGGCGCAATCAACTCGCAATTTGCGCCGTTCACACTTCACCACTACTGAGTGGGCCTCTATGAAGGACATCTGCCACGTTTTGCGTGCGTTTGATGACTCAACGCGGATGGCGAGTGCAGATGATGATGATGCCTGACTGTCCCCCTTATCTGCCTGCTTCAAAAAACACTGGAAGCACTAAGGGATGAGGTTTTGGAAGAGGTGGAGGATGAGGAGACACAAATTCCATCACCTTTTGGACAGTCAGCGCAACGTGGTTCCTCCCAAAGGGCTTTGCAGGGCTCACTTTGTGAGGAGGATGAGGAGGAGTTAATGGAGGAGGAAGAAATCGCTAGAGGGAGGTACACAACGCTCTAGTCAGTATGTAGAGCGAGGGTGGGGTGATGCAGAGCAGGTACAGATGACGCCTCTTACAGAGGACAGCGTTTGTTGGGCAGTTGGGAGTCTGCAGCACATGGTTGATTTCATGCTGCAGTGCCTGAGAAACGACCGCCGCATCGCTCACATTCTCACCACGTCTGATTATTGGGTGTACACCCTCCTAGACCCTCGCTACCGGGACAACTTACAAAGCCTCATCACACCGTTGAACCGGGAGCGTAAAATGCGGGAGTACCAAGACAGACTGGTGCAATCCATAATATTCTCCATTCCAGCCGAGAGCACTGCTGCTGCTACTGCTTTACAAAGAATCTCTGTGCGTCGAGGCAGTCGAGACACCTCTGCAACAAGAGGGAGCACAAGCAGCGCCTCTGCACAGGGCAAGAGCAGTATAATACAAATGTGGCGAAGTTTTGTGTCAGCGCCACCAATGTCTACACCATCCAAGACGACTCCACTCACCATGAGGCAACGTTTACGTAAGATGGTGACAGACTACATGTCTTTCCCTCTCAGTGTACTCCCAGATGGCTCTTCCCCTTTCAAGTTTTGGGTCTCTAAGCTGGATACATGGCCAGAGCTTAGCCAGTATGCATTGGAGGTGCTGGCTTGCCCTGCTGCCAGTGTATTATCTGAGCGCGTCTTTAGTGCTGCAGGTGGTGTACTAATAGACCGTCGCATGCAACTATCCTCAGAGAATGTAGACCGGCTTACTTTTCTGAAAATGAACAAGGCATGGATCTCACCTGAATTTGCCTGTCAGAGTTTGCCAGTCATGTTTTAATTAATAACTGTAATTTATGTAGTACAGTTCATATAGCGTCTTGTGCTTGGGTGCGATGAAAATACATGAGACACAGGTTTGATATAGAAAGTCTTGTATTACTTCATACAAGTTGGCAAAAATAGTCACACTGTTTGCAGACACAGAAGCAGGAGACACAGCAGGCCAGAGTAATCTAAGCTCAGCAATCACTCTCCACAACAGGTTCAGGATCTTCTTCTCTGTTACCGTAAGTCCATGCAAACGTGGGTCTTTCAAAGAGCAGGGTTCAGAGTCCACAAGTGCTTCAGAGTTCCTCAGTAGGAATAGCTGGAGTTCAAGGTCCAAGGCTTTAGGAGTCAGGTCACAGGTTCACTGCAGGCTAGATTCTGAAGCACTGATTGCTCACCTGTGGCTGCTTAAGAAGCAAAAGGAGAGAATCAGGGCGGGAACATGCAAGCTGGAAACTCCATTTTGACTGAGGGCAAGATAGCTGCAGCAAGACAGAAAGTAAAATGGCTGACGAACAAACTGAGTTTCAGGAACATGTACACAGAACCTTACATTACTCCCCCCTTAGGGACAACCTCCGGATGACCTCAGGCCAGGCTTGTGTGGGTACCTCTGATGAAACTGACGGAGCAAGCGAGGAGCATTAACGTTATTGACTGGTTCCCATGAGTTGTCCTCCACTGGGTAGCCCTGCCATTTAATCAGATATTGTAACTGATTTCTATACAACCTGGAATCTAAAATCCTTTCCACCACAAATTCTTCCTGACCATCGACTAGCACTGGGTCAGGGCAAGGAGAAGAACGTCCAGGAAACGTATTGGGTGTCGCAGCCTTTAGTAGGGATACATGAAAGACAGGGTGAATTCTCATAGTTCTGGGCAGTTGAAGACGACAAGCAACGGCACTTATAATTTTACTGATTTTATAGGGTCCAATGTACTTATGTCCCAACTTAGACGATGGAATCCTTAACTTAAGATTTCTGGTTGACAGCCAGATCAAGTCTCCTACCTTGAAAGCTGGTGCAGGTTTACGAAATTTATCTGCTGCTTTCTTGTACCTTTCCTGAGCCGATTCCAGATTCTCCTTTAGAAGATCCATATTCTTCTGTAAAGACGTGATTCTTTCAGCCACTGCTGGTAAAGGCGTTTCTATGGGAAATCGTGGTAGAATGTTAGGATGATAACCTAGATTAGAGTAAAAAGGAGACTGCTTAGTGGAGGCACTCTGAGAGTTGTTATACGAGAACTCAGCTAATGGAAGTAGATCCACCCAATCATCCTGTAGGTGGCAGATAAAGCAGCGGAGATACTGCTCAGGGTTTGATTGGTTCGTTCGGTCTGTCCATTAGTCTGGGGATGAAAAGCAGAAGAAAGGTTTACTTTAATGTCCAATGCTGCACAGAAATTTTGCCAAAACCTAGAAGTGAATTGCACCCCTCGATCCGAAATAACCTCATCCGGTACTCCATGTAAGCGAAACACATCTTTAATCATCAAATCTGATGTCTGTTTTGCAGTGGGTAAGCCGACACAAGGGATAAAATGAGCTGCCTTTGTTAGACGGTCAACCACCACTAGAATGGTGTTCTTCCCTTGAGAGGTTGGTAACTCCACAATGAAGTCCATAGAAATGGATCCCCACGGGCAGGACGGGGTGGGAAGAGGCTGTAACAGACCAGTTGGTGAGGAGCGAGGTGTTTTGCATCTTGCACAGACTTCACATGAAGTGACATAGTTTAAAACATCCTTCCTGCAAGTGGACCACCAAAAGAAACGAGAGAGAAATTCCTGTGTCTTTAGAATTCCTCTATGCCCAGCTATCTTGGAATCGTGAATGAGTTGCAATACTCTCAATCTGACTGTTTCAGGAATATACAGGCTTTGTCCCTGAATCCACACACCATTCTTAAAGACAAGACTTACGTCCCTTGGGGGTTGTGCCAAAAAGGAATCCGCATGGTATGCTTCCTTGATGTCCTTAAGTAGGTCTTGATTATGAATTACTCCTAGGAATCTAGAGTCAGGAAGAATAGTCTTAGGAGGAGTAATTGGACGTGTCTCTGCTGAGTAAATCCTAGAGAGTGCATCAGCCTTTCCATTGCGCGATCCTGGTCTATAAGAAATGATAAAATTAAATTGGTTTAAGAAAAGATTCCAGCGAGCCTGGCGAGGAGTCAGGCACTTAGCCGACCTGATAAACTCAAGGTTACGATGGTCTGTCAGGACGACTATTTGCTGTGCAGCTCCCTGAAGAAGGTGTCTCCATTCTTTGAAGGCGGCAATAATGGCCAACAACTCTCTATTGCCCACATCGTAGTTCCTCTCAGCCGAAGACAACTGCTGGGAAAAGAAGGCACAGGGATGCAAGACATTCTTCTCACCTGTTCTCTGAGAGAGTATAGCTCCAACGCACAGTCTGAAGCATCCACCTCTATTATGAAGGCAAGCTCGGGGTTGGGATGTACTAGATAGGTGCGGTGGTAAATTTATCTTTTAGACGGGAAAATGCTTCCTGGGCTTGGGGAGTCCAGGAGAACCTAGACTCTTTCCGGGTAAGTTGGGTGATAGGTGACACTACCTCAGAGAAATTTCTAATGAAACGTCTATAGAAGTTGGCAAACCCGATGAAGCGCTGTACCTCCTTCACATTTCTAGGACTTGGCCAATCCTTGATGGCTTGGGTTTTGCTTCCATCCATACTAATTCCTTGTGTAGACAGTACATACCCCAGAAATTGAATTTCGGTCCTATGGAATTCACACTTTTCAAGTTTGATGTAAAGATGATTTTGTCTTAGACGTTCCAAGACCATTCTCACATGTCCATGATGTTCCTCTGTGGAGTTAGAAAAAATTAGAATATCATCCAAATAAATTACCACGAATGTATCTAGGAGATCCCTGAAGATGTCATTCACCAAGTGTTGGAAAGTGGCTGGGGCGGTACTCAGACCAAAAGGCATAACTAGATATTCAAAGTGTCCATAGCGTGACCTGAATGCAGTCTTCCATTCATCCCCATGTCTAATACGGACTAAGTTATAGGCCCCACGAAGATCTAGTTTAGAGAAAATTTTGGCATGTCGCACTCTCTCCAATAACTCAGGGATTAAAGGCAATGGATAACGGTTTCTAATAGTAACCTTATTGAGTTCCCTATAGTCTACGCATGGTCTCAGAGATCCATCTTTCTTCTTTACAAAGAAGATGGGTGCACCTGCAGGAGATGAAGAGGGGCGTATGAAGCCCTTGGCTAGATTTTCGTCTATGTAATCCTTTAAAGCCTTTAGCTCGGGCCCCGCCAGGGGGTAGATCTTACCAAAAGGTATCTCTGCTCCAGGCAATAATTCAATTGGACAATCATATGGACGGTGAGGAGGAAGCTGGTCAGCGTTCTTCTTGTCACATAAATCCACATAGTCCTGGTATACAGCTGGTAGTTCAGGGACTGACATGGTTCCTTTAGGAACAGAGCAAGCTGAAACTTTTGGACTCATCTGTTTCTCTGGAAAGTGTAATTCCTTGGTCTCCCAGTTAATGGTAGGATTCTGAGCCTGCAGCCATGGTAGCCCTAGAATAATGGGAAAGTGGGGAGAAGAGATAAGCATAAAGGACAGTTTCTCTTGATGATCTTTACCCATAAGAACCCTCAAAGGCTCTGTTTCCTGATCCACTGGTCCAGAGGTCAGCAGGGAGCCATCCACAGTTTCCATCTGTACTGGAGTAGCCTTCTTCACTGAACGTATCCCCTGTTTCAGAGCAAAGGAGACATCCATAAAATTTCCACTTGCCCCTGAGTCGATCATAGCAGAGCTAGACACCCAAGCTGAGTCAACCCAGAGTTTGATGGAAAGAAAGCAATGAGAATTGTTTTTCTTACAACTCAGCTGGGACACCGCTGAGGAAACTTGAAAAATGGCAGCGTTTACACAGTCAACGTCCTCAGAGGTAACGGAGTTTAAGTCCGAGAAATCAAGATCTGTTGCTGCAGATCTCTCTGGAGCCTGAGGCTCGGACCTGACAGATTCCCTCTCGCAACACTCACAATGAATGAGTGCTGCAGTAGTCTTACGAGAACGGCTGGGGCAGTTTATAATGAAGTGCCCTGACTTACCACAATAGAAACATAGATTCTCCTTAAAACGATGTTCCTTGCGTGCATCACTAACCCGTCGTTGTAAAGAGTCTACCTGCATGGGTTCAGGTTCAGGTTCCCGTGTAATCCTACTCAAAGGTTCCTTAGCTGGAGAGGAAGGTAGGAAAAGGTTAGTGCGATTGCTTTCGAACCATCTCTCTTGCCTGCGTTCAGTCAGACGAGTATCAATACGGATGCAGTAGTTAATAAAGTCACCTAACGCAGTGGGAGGGTCGGCACGAGCAAGTTCATCCTTAATCAATGGAGATAACCCCTTTCGAAAAATAGATTTTTTGGCGGAACTGTCCCAGGTGGTATCAAGGGCCCATCTCCTGAAATCCAAGGCATATTCAGCTACCGAGTGCTTACCTTGGCGCAAAGCTTTATGGCTGCTTCAGCTGTTGCACCTCGATTGGGGTCATCAAACACCTGCCCCATGGCTGAAATAAAAGCATCAAGGTGATTCAAACAATCATCCTCAGTCTCAATCAGAGGGTTTGCCCACATCAAAGCCTTGTTGGTAAGCAACATAATTATAGTAAGCACCTTAGATCGTTCAGTGGGAAATTGTGAAGCATGTGCAGAAAAAAAAAGATTGCATTGATTAATAAATCCCCTGAATTTCTCACGTTCACCGCCAAAACGAAAAGGGGGCAACTTGGGAATCCCAGAACTCGGGGCTATGGCAGGAGCCTGGACTCGCTCTTCTAGAACCTCAATCCTGGCTCGCAAATCCTGGGCAGTCTGTCCAAACACTTGCAAATTGTGATTAGTGAGGTCCTGTAGGCTTGAAAAACGGGTCTTTATATTCTGCAAATCTGCAAGGATATTATCAGTCACTCCGCAAAGTTCCTTTATGCGGGCCTCCATTTTCCAGATCTTTTAAGACAGGAGTACTGGAAGAAGAGGAGAGGAGAAAAAAAAAAACAATAGTGTTTACCTGTGGTAACACTGCAGAGAGAAAAAAAAAATTAAGGGAACTGCTCACCTGGAATGGTTGTGAGAAGTCACAACCACTATCATCACAGAAAGTTCACCCGGACATCTGATATCCACAGTTACAGCAGACAAAAAAGAGAAAAGAAAAAAAAAAAAAACAATAGTGTTTACCTGTGGTAACACTGCAGAAAAAAAAAACACTTAAGGGAATTGCTCACCTGGAATGGTTGTGAGAAGTCACAACCACTGTCATCACAGAAAGTACAACCGGACATCCGATATCCACAGTTACAGCAGACACAGCCTTTCCAGACCCAGCAGACACTAACGTTTTGGCTTCAGAATCTTGTAATGTATGTAGTACAGTTCATATAGCGTCTTGTGCTTGGGTGCGATGAAAATACATGAGACACAGGTTTGATATAGAAAGTCTTGTATTACTTCATACAAGTTGGCAAAAATAGTCACACAGTTTGCAGACACAGAAGCAGGAGACACAGCAGGCCAGAGTAATCTAAGCTCAGCAATCACTCTCCACAACAGGTTCAGGATCTTCTTCTCTGTTACCGTAAGTCCATGCAAACGTGGGTCTTTCAAAGAGCAGGGTTCAGAGTCCACAAATGCTTCAGAGTTCCTCAGTAGGAATAGCTGGAGTACAAGGTCCAAGGCTTTAGGAGTCAGGTCACAGGTTCACTGCAGGCTAGGTTCTGAAGCACTGATTGCTCAGCTGTGGCGGCTTAAGAAGCAAAAGGAGAGAATCAGGGCGGGAACATGCAAGCTGGAAACTCCATTTTGACTGAGGGCAAGATAGCTGCAGCAAGACAGAAAGTAAAATGGCTGACGAACAAACTGAGTTTCAGGAACATGTACACAGAACCTTACAATAACTGTTTGCCAACGTTTTCCATGTCTCCTGTTATGTTCATCTTTCTACCACCTGAACTCTACTCCCTGGGCTACAACACTGCCAGTCACAGGGGAATGATCAGTTACAAAACAAAATGTTATCCCCAACAAATAGTAGCGCAACGACTCCAGTGCCCACTTTATCGCCAGGCAATCTCTCTCTACAATGCTGTATCTGTTTTTTTATGGAGTAAGCTTTCGACTCAGGAAACTAATGGGATGCTCATCCCCGTTAATCTCCAGTCCTGAGACAACACGGCACCCAGACCTACCTCTGACGCATCAGTCTGGACAATGAATTCTCTTTTGAACTCGGGTGTGATCAAAAATGGTGACCCACACAGTGCCCCTTTTATTGCCCCTGTTGATGACCCCTTGCTGATTTATTAACCGGCCCCACCAGATCCATGGGTATTCTCTCAAACTCGAACTCTATAATTGTTAATGGCACTAAGGGACTCAGAAAATGATGTTGCGGACTGTGTAGCTGGCACACGCGACAATAGTTCCAATACCGTTTAACTTCTTCATAGACTCCTAGCCAGTAAAACCGTTGTATAATTCTGTGTAGGGTTTTCTTTTGACCCAAATTTCACCCTAGTACATACGCATGCGCTAAGTCCATTAACAACCTCCGATATGACTGCTGTAGCAGCAATTGCTCAAAAATTTCCACATGTATTTTATAAACCCGAAACAGCAAATCTTGGTTCAGCTCTAATCGGTCAAATACTGTAGCTGCCCCGGGGTGTTGGGGTTCCCCATTGACAACCAGTAAATTTTCACGGGCTCGACTCAACGTAGGGTCACGGAGTTGCGCCGTACCAAAATTGTCACCTGACACATTTAAGTATTACAATTCTGGTCCCGGTGGCAAATCTTCCATCTCCCCAACTAACACTTCTATAGGAGAGGTGTTTTCCTCCTCCACCGAAGGCAAAGGTAATACTGACCACTGCACACATGTGTTATGCATAGTGAGACTGATAGTAGCCAAAGTTGTTGTCCATGGGCTCAGTCAGGTGGGGGCAATCAGCTCTCACATGTCATGGTTCTTGGCACCGCCAACAGATTATGGAGCCCCTTTCGTTCCCCGACCCTTCCTTGGCGGCCCTCAGAGTCTCTGCTCGCCGAGCTGTGGGTGAAGGTTTGGTGAATTTAATTGGTAGCTTCCGGTAGTCTCTCCCTGTATCTCCTTGGTAGGCCCATATCTTTCAATGAGGTCTACCATTTGGAGACCATCAGTAGGGGCTGCCTGTCCAACCCATGTTTGAAGGGTGTGGGGCAAAGTTCGCCCAAATTTATCAGTCACTATACGATCCAGCATATCGCGGGGTGACAACACCTCAGGCTGAAAGCACTTTTCTATCAGGTGTATCAAGTCATAATACTGGGACCGAGCTGGCTCGGAAGGGGAAAACTTCCATTGTTGTACACGCTGGGCCAGGAAAAAAACATTTACCCCAAGACGTGCAAGTATCTCACCCTTCATGCTCTCATAGTCCACCTGTTGCTGGGGGGTAGGTCCCTATAGGCTTTAGCGGGTCCTGAAGTAAAAAACGGAGCCACGATCTCGGCCCACTGGTCCCGGAGCAGTCTCTCCCTTTTAGCCACGCCTTCAAACATCTCCAGCTACACCTCAACGTCATCTGATTGCTCCATCTTTCGGATCGCTGTACGCACCGCTTTCCGGACATCATGGCATCCCCGGGCAGCTCTTACTGTCTGCGGCGCTGTCATGTGCTGCATCAGTAAACTATTGGTTTCCTGTTGCTGTCGATTAAATATCTGCTGCTACATAGCCTGCTGCTGTCTAGCCTGCTGCCGCTACATAGCCTGCTGTTGTATAGCCTGCTGCTGCTGCATAGCCTGCTGTTGCTGCTGTGTAGCCTGCTGTTGCTGTCGCATGGCCTCCACTAGCATTTTTACTTTGTTCTCCATCTTCGGACAGTTATCCAGTCGGTTTTGGTGCACTTTCTAAAACCAGGACATTTACTGTCATGCATGAAAAACAGCCTGACCTCACTGCGTTGCCCGCATTCTCCACCAATTGTAGGGAACCGCTGTGGTAGGCAGGGCTGGGCCGCAGTAATGAGGCAAACACACAGCCTTTTATTTCAAAGTTCAGTGATTTTAATCATGAGTTCAACAAAAAGTCCATATAACAAAATGAAAACAGAACATAAATCACTCCAGTTTGGAGAACCACTGGTCACAGACTCACCCTTGCTTATGACGGCCTTAACTAAGCGGCTGCAGGTCAGCTGAGACCGCCAGGTCACATTCCCGGGGTGGCCTGTTACTCGCTTCCTGGTGCACACTGCCACACAGTAACAAAACAATGCTCCAGGCTGACTACAGCCAAACTCCTTCCTTCCACACAACAACTACAACAGCTCCTTGTTTTATAGGCCTACAAAACACCATCAGGTGACGTACACATCAGCTGACCAGATCACGTGACTATGACCTCATCACAGGTCGTAGTAATCATGGAAAATCATGAGCAAACTTCAGTCTGGTTGAAGAAATATATCTCCCATCTTGTCAAATCAATTGTCTACCACCTCTTCTATAATATTACGCAGGCGATTTCTGTAGAAATAATGCACTTGTAGAGTTTCAATAAAGTGAGAAGGGGGCTAATTGAATTTTTCCATAATCTCCTTGGATGTCAGCCACCTACACTCTTTTAGGTGCATGAGATGGAATACTGTATGTATACCTTTAGTATGCCACGTCTCAAAAACACGGTCTGTCACTCCCACTGGGAATTCTGGGTGAGCCCATAAAGGCATGTGTTTAGATAACTGAGAAGACAACCCATGCACTCGTCTGGTTGCCTTACAGGCAATTACTGTATCGCGTAGTAGCGCTGATCACTATGACCGGGAGTTTACAAATCACAGTGTCAACACATGAGGCCAAAATACAACCCTCTGTCAGTCCAGATTCCAGCAATACATCTGAGTAGGACTAAGTCCCCTTAAACCAATCTCTCCCCACTCTGATCAAGCACGAAAAGTTATAACTCCTAACGTTTGGCACGTCCAGGCCCCCATCTTTTACTGCACGCATAATTTTTCGTATTGCTATTCTGGGCCGTTTTCCCCTCAAGATGAATCTGGTCAATGCTTTTTTTATCCGTGAAACATCACCTTTACGTAACAGGATTGGAATAGTCTGAAGCGGGTATAATAGCCTTCCAAAAATAATCATCTTAAGAAGGTGACAACGGCCCAGAAGAGACAGAGGCAAATCATGCCACCGCTCCAATTGACGTACAACCTTGTCCAATTAGGGTTCATAGTTAAGTTTGTATTGAGAACTAGAATCTCATCCTATTTTGATTCACAGATATGTTATAAATAAAGGTTTTAATTACTTCTGTCCCCCATCAGTAAGCACACCAAAGCTCAAGAGGATTAGGCTTTAACAATTGAAAAATTTCACTCTTGTAGTCTTTGAAGCGAAACCACAGAATTAGTTAAAATTTTTTTATCCAGTCTAATAGCCCTTTGAGATGGTCTTGGGGATGTGCCATATAAATGATTATATCGTCTGCAAACAATGTGAGTTTGATCTGCCGACCCCCTACCTTTATACCGTCATATACTGTGTTATCCTCCACGTGTGTAACTAATGGCTCAAGGGCTATATCAAAGAGCAAAGGTGATAATGGACATCCCTGAGGAGTTCCCCTCTGTATTGTGAAAGTAGCCGAAAGGTGACCTGTGTTGTGTATTTGTGCCTGTGGGTTGGCGTAGACACCTGATAGGAAAGTCATAAACGTGCCTCTCATGGCAATTTTGTCCAGGACCATTGGCAACCAACTTCAGCTCACCCTATCAAATGCCTTATCGCCATCTAAGGATAGCATGACAGGACTCGATGTTGTCAGACAACGATATTTATCTACAACTGCTATTACTTTCCTAATGTTATTCATGGGCGATCTTGGTGTAACAAAGGCCACTTGTGATGGCCCTATCAGCGTAGGAAGAATGCTACTCAAACGATCTGCCATAATCCTGGACAAAAGCTTGATATCCTGGTCAATGAGTGAGAATGGACGATAGGATCCAGCCAGATGTGAAGGTTTGTTGGGTTTTAGTAGCACCTTCATGTGTGCCATGTTTGAATGGATGGGCAACCCTCCTGTCTCCAATATATGATTGAAGGTGCCTACCAATGTGGACGGGATATCCTCACTCAATAATTTTAATAATTTGGCTGTAAACTCATCAGGTCCTGGAACTTTCCCAGATTTAAAGTCACTTATCGCTGCTGTCACTTCCGTCACCTCAATTGTTTTTTTTAAAAGGAGAAGCTGATAGTTTGTGAAGGATGGTAACCGTATTCCATCTAGAAAGGTCTGACCCTCCGCACTATCCGTATGTTCCACCTTATATAAGTCTGAGTAGTATTCTTGTAGAATCGTGATTATGCTTCGAGGGTCTGTGTTCATGATCCCATGTTTATTCGTTAACGCAGTAATATGTTGATGACGAATGTGATTTCCTTTCGCTAGTCGTGCTAATAGTCTCCCTGATTTGCTACCATAACGATATACATCGGCTCTATAATTCATATTACTGCTTCTCTCGCGTCGATATACCCATACGTGTAAGTCAGCCTTAGCCTGCTTACATCTATTTTTATCCTGTGTTGATGAAGTTGTCGTTTGCCGTGTAGCTATCGCGTAATATCCTGCGAGTAGTTTGTCGCTATCTTCTTTTTTAGCGTTGTCTGATAACCTATTAGTTTCACGCGCATTAATGCCTTCCCTGCTGCCCATAAAAGTTCCGGCCTATCCCTACTATCTCCATTATCACTTACATATTCCAAACACCATTGCTTCACCCGATGTCGAAACTTCTCATCCATTAACAAATAGGTAGGGAAGCGCCAAGTTTGGTCTGGCCCCATCTGAACCATATCTGGCAGGGTCACTGATACGGGCGCGTGGTCAGATATAGCTACGTTGTGCACATCTGCCTCTTCCACTCCCCTTACTAGCTCCTGTGATAGCAATATATTATCTCTTCTGGACCAAGAGTCATGTCTCGCCGAATAGAAGGAATATTCACTGCCATCTGGGTTCAGGTGTCTCCAAAATTCTACAAAGTTATTCGTGTCTAGCAAGGGTTATAAACGTGTGTCATGTGATCGCACATTCGTTCGCATCGACCTACAGTTCTTCACTGGTTCGATTCACCGTATTTAAGTCACGACCGGGGTGGTTTTAATGCTCTCCTATTGGCCCGATATGCTTGGACACCTGGGAGAAATTCAGGAGCGTCTCCAAACTCCCTCCTCACATGTCAGCGCAGGAACCGGAAGAGGGAACGTGCTTGTTTTGTTGCTCATAGGTGGAGTTTTATACAGTAAATGATTACTGCTGTCTTATTTTTTGCGTCCCTAGGGCAGAATAAGGCTGCGTAAAGTCACATTTTAGAGACACTCATATAATAGACACACGCTACCCTACCCGTCACACAAGGAAGGTATTGTTACAGGATAAAGCCTTGCGCAACCAGACATGCTTTTACCCTCTTCAACATTCTACAAGCCAAAATGCATGATTGCAGCCGCAGCCTTTATTGACGTACAGTATAACATCGACATTACCCATCAGAGGCTGCCCACTGTCTACAACAGACATAGTATATACCTTTGCTATCCGTAGCCTTTGTTTCACCTCCACTTGCAGGCACCCACTTAAATTGTGACAATGTTTTTTTTTTTTAAATTTTTTTTTTTTTATGGTACATTATTGCGTCATCTCATCACTTTGATGTAATAAATGCTGTCCGACATAACAATTTTTGTGAGTGAAATAATTGAAATCTGTGTGACTGTCACAGATTTCTTGTAATGATGATGATGAGTGACTATTACAAAATCCATTGTCTTCACTATGTTATGGTTTAACATAGCGTTCCTTACGCATCATTCCTAAATACAAAAATGGACTTTTATTCCTAAATTTACATCACTATATTTTGTAAAAATAATTTTGGGTGGTGTGTTGTTCCATTTCTTGTTGCCATGTGCTTATATGCGTTTATATTTTAAGGGTGTTTATTTTTATTCTTGGAATTGAAATTCATCATTTTATTGTCCTAGTAAAACTTCATTTTTTATAGTTTGAAGTACATACATTTGCAATGGCCACGTAACAAGGCAATAACTCAATATTTAAATTTAAAACCCTTCTTGACCCTGGGCTTCAACAACGCCAGTTGCTGATCAGAAGTGTTGGATGCACAGATCAAAACAATCGCTGATGTGTTTGTGGGGTTCAGTAACGCCTGCTGTTCCCCTGCTGGGTGTCTGGCAAAAATTTTTGCTGCTAACTCCAAATTTAACTTCAAACATCTCATATTAGGCCTCTGCCTACACCCTCCTTGATCCTGGGCTCCAACACCGCCAGTTGTTGCTCGGAAGTTCTGTTAGCACAGTCAACACTTGCTCCTGTGTTACTGGGGTTCACTAATGTCAGCTGTTCCTTTGCTGTGTGTACGGCAAAAAGTCCTGCTGCCTCCACCCTGTTCTCTTCTCATCCCTGAATTATTTAAGAAATTAAATGAAATTAAATGGAAATTAAATTCAGGGAAATTAAATTCATAGAAAGAGGTTATACTACACATTATGGGTTAATATGAAGAATAATAATAGTTTAATAAGAACAATCTGAGTAATGTTAACAAAAAGATGAATAGCAAGAAGTTTAAGAAGAAGATAAAGAAGGTGAAGATGAAGAATAATTTGATGACAAAGATGATGCTGCTGAAGATTATGAAGGAGAAATTGTGGCAAAAGTTAAAAAGGTGAAGAGCATGGAAGTTTTGAAACTTACATATTTGCCAAAATAGAAAAAAGGTTAACAACATTGTCAATTTCTTCGTCAATCCGAACGTATTTAAAAAAAATATATATTAATGCTATTCCATTGGATTGGGTTAAACATCTATGCCTTTAATGTCTCCTCAACCTCCCCCAATACATTCTACATTACTCTTTGTTGTTTTCCTTCATGTACAATTATCCAACAAGGCAAGAATGGGGTTTTTTTTTATTCCGATATTTTGTTCCCATAGACTTACATTGGATTTCCGGTATCGGTATCGGGTATCGCCGATATTTTGTGTGTATCGGCGATACCATTCCGATCCAATACTTTTGGATATCGGAAAGTATCGCTCAACTCTACATACAACACTTACACCTGGCTGGCGCTCCTACAGACTGTCTATCCCAAGTCTCTCCTGAGGGTGCATCTGCAGGCAGTGTTGTACGGCGGCACACTGTCTGTACTTCGTCAGCATCAGCATCCCAATCGCTGGCATCCTCACACTCTCAATCCAGTGTGCAGCCATCTGTCACACAGGTGTGGGAGAAAAGGCGCCCATACTCGGCAAACCACCCAAGAGCACAGGGCATGAATTCTCGCATTGCCAAACTGCTTGCAGTGGAAATGCTACCATTCTAGCTGGTGAGCAAGCCAGCCTTTATCGATATGTTGGGGTTTGCAATCCCACAATACAGCATTCCCAGCCACTTCTACTTCAGCAGGCCTGTGGAACGTAAAATTAAGCATGCGCTACAAAATGCAGTTAGTAGCAAGGTCCACCTGACCACCGACGCGTGGACCAGTCAGCATGGCCAGGGACGCTACATTTCCATCACTGCCCATTGGGTAAATGTAGTTGAGCCTGGAACTGAAGTAGACAGTGCAAGTGCGCGGGTCATGCCAACTCCACGGATTGCAGGCCTCTCCTCCGTACAAATTGACTTCTCCTCATACTCCTCGTCAGACTCGCCTGCACCCAGACGTATCACAACAACCGATTTCAGCACTGCATCGGCCAAACATCAACAGGCCGTGTTGAAATTGGTTTATCTGGGTAATGTTAGCCACACCGCAACCGAGCTGTGGAACACGCTCAAGGAGTAGAGCGACATGTGGCTTGCGCCGCTCAACCTCCAGCCAGGTATGGTGGTGTGTGACAACGGCCGAAACCTGGTCGCGGCTCTGGGCCTAGGTGGTCTGACTCACATTCCATGCCTTGCCCATGTCCTAAACTTGGTGGTGCAGAGTTTCCTTACGAACTATCCTGACCTTAAGGAGCTGCTGCACAAAGTCAGATACGAGTGCTCTCATTTGCGGCGTTCAAGCATGGCTGCATCAAGCCTTTCAGCCATGCAGCGCAGATTGGGCCTGCCCGAGCATCGCATCATTGTTGACCTCCCCACTAGGTGGAATTCGACTTTGCATATGCTGCGGAGGTTGTGTGAGCAGCAACCTGCAATTATGGAGTTGCAGCTGCAGAAGGCACAAAGAAGGCGACACACATATCAGCCCTCCCACTTTACAACCACAGAGTGGGCATCCATAAAGGACATATGCACCATTTTGAAGTGCTTCGTGGACTCCACTCTGATGGTGAGTGCGGATGCTGCCCCACTCAGCCTGACTATTCCCCTTATATGCCTTATAGAATCATCACTTAAAAGACTAAGTGATGAGGTTTCTCAGGAGGAGGAGGAGTATGATGAGACACTTGCACCAACCAGGCAATCTTCATCGGCCCGGTTGGTACAAAGCTCTGTGGGTGCCTCACAAAGGTCCAGGCAGGACACAGCAAGCGAGGAGCATGAGGAGGACTATGAGGATGAGCTAGAGGAGGAAAGTACACAGCGCTCTACTAGTAGTCACCAGATAGAGCGTGGATGGGGTGATGCAGAGCAGCCAGAGCTCATTCCTCCAGCTGGTGACAGCAATGCATGGCCAGTTTGCAGCCTTCAGCACATGAGTGACTTCATGCTGCAGTGTCTGAGAAAAGACCCACACGTGGCTCGTATTCTCCACACAAATGACTACTGTGTGGCCACCCTCTTAGATCCACGTTACCGGGACAGCCTTGAAAGCCTAATTAAACCGTTGAACAGGGAGAATAAAATGCAGGAGTACCAAGACGCACTGGTTAATTCACTCATGTACTCTTTTCCACCGCATAGCAGTGATGCGCGTGCACTAGCAGGCACCTCAGTGCATCCTTGGCCCAGCGGAATCCGTTCAGAAGCCGGTAGCAGAAGCAGTACATCTGCTACTGACAGGTTCAGTATACAAAACAAACAACTCTGGATAAAAATGAATCTATAGTATAATGTATAAAAATATATATACACGTGACAAGAGGTTATTAATGAATGACCTTTATTAAGTATCAATGATTTGACATATAAAAATATTACATAAAATTGGTAGAAACACTGTCAACTAGAAGTATATAAGGCCACAGCAAGATAAAGATAGACATATAAAATAACCATAATAGGTATATACAGGGACAAATAGTAAAAATAATAATTTGTGTAGTGTTGATTATATAAGTGTATATATATAAAAAAGTGCATTATATAAACATCAAAATGAATCACTCTACGATATCTATAAATTATCCAACAATTGTGCAAATAGCAAATAAAAGTGCAAAAAGTGCAATAAATCGGTAAGTGAAAAAATCGTCTACAATGTCCCTTTAATATAAATACCAGAGTATATCCAAAAATTATGGCTACAAAGTCAATTGAAAGTTCAAATAATACCTATTATCGGTGATGGTGTGGCGCTTCCCCAGGTTCAGTATACCCAACCTGTTCCAATGGTTTCTGAACCCGCAAACAGTTCGGGCACCATCAGCACAGACAGTGCAACGCACTAGGAGGCAACATTACCGTGACATGATGGCACAATACTTCTTCACCCCTGTCAGTGGGCTTCAGGATGGATCTGCCCCCTTCAAGTTTTGGGTCTCCAAGTTGGATACATTGCCCGAGCTTAGCCAGTATGCCTTGGAGGTCCTGGCTTGTCCTAGTGCCAGTGTGATTTCTGAATGCGTCTTTAGTGCAGCTGGCAATGTACTAACAGACCAACGTACCAGACTATCCGCTGCAAATGTGGACTGGCTTACATTTCTAAAAATGAACCAGGCCTGGATTTCTGGTGACTTTTGCTGCCCTGGGCCACAGTACACAGGTTACATGCATGGTTGGTAGCAGTATGCATGCTCTGTCATGTGCCTATGTTGCACACAGCGTCATCTGTTATGCCCGTGCTCTGGCCTCTACTACCAACATCTAGCACCTGGTTCTGTGACTGACTCTTTCACCTCATACTGTTTTCCATTGGCTCTAGTACCGCCAGCTAGTGCCCATTTCCATGACTGCCACTTTCACAGCATGCCGTGTTTCTGGGCTCTAGTACCGCCAGCTAGTGCCCATTTCCGTGACTGCCACTTTCACAGCATGCTGTGTTTCTGGGCAACAGTACCGCCAACTGTACCTCGTTAGACCAAAGTGGAAAAAAAGGACGACAGATGCCAAACACCTATAGGCAGAAGCACAAGAGGCAGGATCCAGCCATGCCGGCTGTTTCGTGGCAGTGAAGTGTGGACACAGGTGCCTCCCTCAAAGGGTAAACTGAGTTCCAGCATCACCAGCTGGTTCTCGGGAGTGCCCAAGGGCACGGGTACCTCCTGCTCCAAACTGTGTTTCGACAACGCTCGCTCTAACCCTAACCCTTACCCTACTAACCATAATCCCTAACCCTACCCCAACTAATCCTAACTCAAAGAAAAAACACCGCTGTTAAGAAGATGGCGACCAGTTTTTCCTGCTACAGTTTTCGCTCTGTGCATTTTTCTAGCGATTTTTTTGCTCCTCTGCCTCTGCAGACTCCTTCCCCATTATCCTGAGGTGTTTCCCCTCCATTTTATCCATTATATAGCACTGTAGTGGTAATTTTGTAATTCCGAATTTTTTCTCCCATTGACTTGCATTGATATCGGAAATCGGAAATTCCGATATCCGATATTTTTCCAATATCGGAAATCGGAATTCCGATACGATATCAGGCAATATTGCTCATCCCTATGGACGACACAAATGCATGCCATTCCTCTGCAGTGTATGCCGAATTGTGTCACCAGGTTTGGCTTTCTACTTCTTCAGCTAACTGCAGTGAACTTACATATCAATTTTCTTCAACTCTTCGCATCAGAAGATACTGCGGCTCAAGCCCAGATTTAAGGGGGGGGGCCAAGGGGCCCAGGCCCTGGGCCACCCACCAAGCCGAGGCCTCCCACCAATATAGGGATAAATATCTCAAAACATGTCAAATACACGTCTCTTTGCTGTGAACCGTTTCCAATGATAAGGAACATTTAACAAAAGAGAAACTATTGAAAGTGTAGGGAACTGGCTACTGTCCTACATCTCAGTGGCTGGCGCAGAGCGGCAGAGTCATGACACCTGACCTGTGTCAGCATCCACTGACCTGGCTAGTCAGACTTCCTTAGTACCCTGTACCTAATGCTTAGCTTATGGCATTGCGGCAGCCTTCTCCGATCCCAACAGAAGCTTCTAGGCACTACCTATTCAGCTATATGATCACTCCCTTGGATTAGATCAGATGAGAGTTTGTTCAGCTACCTTCGAGGAAGGAGGCGGAGCCACGATGTCGGCGTGAGAAGAGGATTCTCCACTGTGGAGCGCGGCAGGACTTCACTCTGGAATGGATCTTCAGCCACTGAAGATCCAGAGGTGAAGTGGTTCAGTTCAGTCTTCACAGTGTCTCGGTGGGTGAGTATGATCTCTGTCTGTCTGTGTGTGTGTGTCTTTGTATCTTTCTTGCAGCTCCTGTCCTACACAGTACCATACTGTATATACAGGTCCACACTATATCCTGCATTACAGTGTGTCTGTGTATACTGTATGTATTACATATATCGATGAACTGTGTCAGTTTGTAACATTTGCCAATTTATTCACAGACGAGGAGCCAAAAGATATCATCACTGAACTTTTCATGTACAAGCTTATCATGGAAAAGGGTGTGCAGGACACTTTCCCAACTATTGAGATAGCTCTAAGGATATATCTAATTTTGATGGTAACAATCTGCAATGGTGAGCGTTGCTTCTCAAAACTTAAATTAGTTGAAAACCAATTAAGGACATCCATGAAGCAGGAACGACTTGTAAATTTGGCTATCATGAGCATCGAGTCAGATATACTGCGTGAATTGGAGTTTAGTGACATCATTAGTGATTTTGCAGCACGAAAATCAAGGAAAGTGCCTGGATTGTAAAAAATGAACGATTTACCTGAATTACTCTGCGTAAATGATTTTTATAAATAAACTTGCGTTCGTTTCATTTTGTGTTTTTGCATTACATATTGCAACACCTTGAAAAATGCGCCTCCTTACAAAATGGGCCCCGGGCCAACCCGGCCCTGCTGCTGCTTAGGTTTTAACTTCCATGGTCGGCTTGGATCTCTGTATGAGATGATTGCAGCTTCATCTTTGTTAAATATTTGTATCACTTTTGCTACAGTATTCTGACTTATAAGTAAAGCATTGAGGATCTTCTGGAAGTCTTTATCTTTCTTTTGTAAAGAAATTATTGCCAGCAGCCGAGAGCATATTGCACAAGCACACAGTGTGGCGGTGTCCATATTAGAAAAGGGAATTGTACTTAGGGAATGGCTCTGCATTCTTGTGGTCTGAGGTGGGGCTTCACATCTTGTGGGGACTGCTTAGCTTGCAGATTAATGATCAAAACATATAGATTTGCGGATTCAGAAAGAATATAGCATTGTAAGTTATATTCATTATAAATCTACAGCAGTTATTTACCTAGCACCCTGTCCTTGTGGCTTACAGTAGACATAATATGGCTACACCCCCCTATTAAATGCCAGGTTTTGTTACGTGAAAACATCATACCAAAAAGTATAATTTCAGAACTTTTTCAACTTTTAATATCATCCATAATCTGTGCGAGTCCACTGAGAAACAAACTGAAATCATTTTTATGAAAACCACAAAACTAAAGTAATGTGGTTACATAAGTGTGAACACTCTCTCAAAATTGGTGATGTGATTGTGTTCAGAATTAGTCAATCACATTTAAACACATGTTAAATGTTAGGTACACAGCTGCCATAATTTACAGTCATTCTGATTAACTCCATTTAAAGTTTAGCTATTTTATTAGAATTTTCCTAGCATTTATAGTTGCATGTTATAACAAAAGCCATGGCCCCTAAACAGCTTACAACACAGCAAAGGGATCTCATTGTTGAAAGTTATCAGTCAGGAAAAAGGTGCAAAAAATTTCCAAGGCATTAGATGTACCATGGAACACTGACATCAAAATGTGGCTGAAATTTGGCCCAACAGTGACATTATTTAGAACTGGAGGTCCCTAAAAATATAATGAAAAGACAATAATAAAATTGCTGGGGGACTCTGCTAAGAGGCCTACTGCAAGATTAACTCCTGCATGAAATGGGGTCGTACATGTACGGTGCATGAAGTAAGCATGTATATGGAGCTGACTCACAGGGTGAGCTCTCCTCATACCCTGCTACAGCATTACCCCAAGCCACATTTGACATCACATTTGTTGCAAGTGGCAGTTCCCTTTTTTCCTGAAGTGTTTCTACCAACGCTACCGGCTAGATCACTGTAAACACTGTGCTACGATCTTCTGACTTACTCAATCTATCTCAGAATCTACAGCGTTATATGCAGCAGTATTCATAAATCTGCCTCAGATCTTCACGGACTTCGCCTTTTATCGACAATGGAAGAATCCTTCCATCCCAGCAACTTGACACATAGCCTCCATGCGTTTCATCAGATGCATTCGGGTATGCACAGTGTCAACAGTGAATTTAATTTATATGATCTTTTTCTTTGATATACGCTATGTTTACATTGCATTGGGTATGCAGTTCTATATAGCGCATGTATATTTGCTTCATTTCTTTTAAGTATCAAAGTCAGCTAGTGATTTTATTGAAGCAGCTTCTGGTACCGGTAAACACCGTAAATGGAAAAAATTCAAGAACATCAAAAACAACTTTTTTTGTCTTTGCAATAGCACAAAAGTGCTGAAACAAGCGATCAAAACATCATATCTATTTCAAAATGGTATCAATAAAAATGTTGTCTCGCCTCGCAAAAAAATTGTCATCATAAAGCTCCATCAACTAGAAAAATAAAACATTGCGAATCTCGGAAAAAGGGTTTAAACTATCGTTCGGCTCTCATGTATTTCTATTAATATCTCTCAATATACTTAACATTAGTATGCTTTATTGTGCATATTTTCCACTTTGTTTCTTCTTGTCTTCCTTTTTTCTTGATACATTAGTGCTCTCCAATGACGCTTGTCCTTGTTTATTGGGGGGGGGGTGTTACCATTTTAGTAACCAAATGATCATGATGTTTGGTGTGTATGTATTCAGGAGGTTTTCCATTCATCCTTTGTGCCTATGAATAAGGACATGTCGGTCTGGAACGTGTAAAGTTTTCTACATGTTTTTTCTTCCCTCCAGCTTTTCATTTTTCTAATTTGCTTTTTGACAAGCTGTGTTTATGACATGTTAATACATTTTTTATATTTTATTTTTTTGTTGGTGCTGGAAGTTTTTCTTTGTATTTTGCCTCTGTGCTGGGGACACTGGCCCTGCTGATTCTGTGCATTACCTATGGATTATATGCTACCATGATCCATCTTAGGTGAGTTGATAAGTCTTTTTTATTTATGTTTATAATGCTTGGTACTTTTCCAGTTATCTATTGTGACATCTGTGATATTTATACTTTTTGTTATTATTTAAAAGCTACAATTTTCCACCTACACTATTTTAAATTTTTTGTTGCTTCATTAATTGCTTTTTTTAATTTGTCTTTGTCCAGTCAACTATGTATTAAATATTGATTATATATTGTAATTATATTGTCAATATTTGGTCATTACTGGACTCTTGTATTATGTGTTTGTCTGTCATTATACAGTATATCTCACACAGGAGAAAGCCTGTAAGGTTCTGTGTATCTGTTTCTGAAACTCAGTTTGTTCGTCGGCCATTTTGCTTTCTGTTTTGCTGCAGCTATCTTGCCCTCAGTTAAAATGGAGTTTTCCAGCTTGCATGTTCCCGCCCTGATTCTCTCCGTTTGCTTCTTAAACAGCCACACCTGAGCAATCAGTGCTTCAGAATCTAGCCTGCAGTGAACCTGTGTTCTGACTCCTGAAGCCTTGGACCTTGTACTCCAGCCATTTCTACTGAGAAACTCTGAAGCACTTGTGGACTCTGAACTCTGCTCTTGAAAGCCTCACGTTTGCATGGACTTGCGGTAACATAGAAGAAGATCTGAATCTGTTGTGGAGAGTTATTGATGAACTTAGATTACTCTGGCCTGCTGTGTCTCCTGCTTCTGTGTTTGCAACCTGTGTGTTTATTTTTGCCAATTTGTATGAAGCAATACAAGACTTTCTTTATCAACCTGTGTCTCAAGTATTTCATCGCACCCAAGCACAAGACGCTATATGAACTGTATCACATACATTACAAGATTCTGAAGCACTGATTGCTCAGGTGTGGCTGTTTAAGAAGCAAACGGAGAGAATCAGGGCGGGAACATGCAAGCTGGAAAACTCCATTTTAACTGAGGGCAAGATAGCTGCAGCAAAACAGAAAGCAAAATGGCCGACGAACAAACTGAGTTTCAGAAACAGATACACAGAACCTTACATTATTTACTCAGCAGAGACACGTCCAATTACTCCTCCTAAGACTATTCTTCCTGACTCTAGATTCCTAGGAGTGATTCATCATCAAGACCTAATTAAAGACATCAAGGAAGCATACCATGCGGATTCTTTTTTGGCTCAACCCCCAAGGGACGTAAGTCTTGTCTTTAAGAATGGTGTGTGGATTCTGGGACAACGTCTGTATATACCTGAAACAGTCAGATTGAGAGTATTGCAACTCATTCACGATTCCAAAATAGCCGGGCATAGAGGAATTCTAAAGACACAGGAATTTCTTTCTCGTTTCTTTTGGTGGCCCACTTGTAGGAAGGATGTTTTGGACTATGTCACTTCGTGTGAGGTTTGTGCAAGATGCAAAACACCTCGCTCTTCACCAACTGGTCTGTTACAGCCTCTTCCCACCCCGTCCCGCCCGTGGGGATCCATTTCTATGGACTTCATTGTGGAATTACCAACCTCTCAAGGGAAGAACACTATTCTAGTGGTGGTTGATCGTTTAACAAAGGCAGCTCATTTTATCCCTTGTGTCGGCTTACCCACTGCAAAACAGACATCAGATTTGATGATTAAAGATGTGTTTCGTTTACATGGAGTACCGGATGAGGTTATTTCGGATCGAGGGGTGCAATTCACTTCTAGGTTTTGGCAAAATTTCTGTGCAGCATTGGACATTAAAGTAAACCTTTCTTCTGCTTTTCATCCCCAGACTAATGGACAAACCGAACGAACCAATCAAACCCTGGAGCAGTATCTCCGCTGCTTTATCTGCCACCTACAGGATGATTGGGTGGATCTACTTCCATTGGCTGAGTTCTCTTACAACAACTCTCAGAGTGCCTCCACTAAACAGTCTCCTTTTTACTCTAATCTAGGTTATCATCCTAACATTCTACCACGATTTCCCATAGAGACGCCTTTGCCAGCAGTGGCTGAAAGAGTCACGACTTTACAGAAGAATATGGATCTTCTAAAGGAGAATCTGGAATCGGCTCAGGAAAGGTACAAGAAGGCAGCAGATAAATTTCGTAAACCTGCACCAGCTTTTAAGGTAGGAGACCTGGTCTGGCTGTCAACCAGAAATCTTAAGTTAAGGATTCCATCGTCTAAGTTGGGACATAAGTACATTGGACCCTATAAAATCAGTAAGATTATAAGTGCCGTTGCTTGTCGTCTTCAATTGCCCAGAACTATGAGAATCCACCCTGTCTTTCATGTATCCCTACTAAAGGCTGCAACACCCAATACGTTTCCTGGACGTTCTTCTCCTTGCCCTGACCCAGTGCTAGTCGATGGTCAGGAAGAATTTGTGGTGGAAAGGATTTTAGATTCCAGGTTGTATAGAAATCAGTTACAATATCTGATTAAATGGCAGGGCTACCCAGTGGAGGACAACTCATGGGAGCCAGTCAATAACGTTAATGCTCCTCGCTTGCTCCGTCAGTTTCATCAGAGGTACCCACACAAGCCTGGTCTGAGGTCATCCGGAGGTTGCCCCTAAGGGGGAGTAATGTAAGGTTCTGTGTATCTGTTTCTGAAACTCAGTTTGTTCGTCGGCCATTTTGCTTTCTGTTTTGCTGCAGCTATCTTGCCCTCAGTTAAAATGGAGTTTTCCAGCTTGCATGTTCCCGCCCTGATTCTCTCCGTTTGCTTCTTAAACAGCCACACCTGAGCAATCAGTGCTTCAGAATCTAGCCTGCAGTGAACCTGTGTTCTGACTCCTGAAGCCTTGGACCTTGTACTCCAGCCATTTCTACTGAGAAACTCTGAAGCACTTGTGGACTCTGAACTCTGCTCTTGAAAGCCTCACGTTTGCATGGACTTGCGGTAACATAGAAGAAGATCTGAATCTGTTGTGGAGAGTTATTGATGAACTTAGATTACTCTGGCCTGCTGTGTCTCCTGCTTCTGTGTTTGCAACCTGTGTGTTTATTTTTGCCAATTTGTATGAAGCAATACAAGACTTTCTTTATCAACCTGTGTCTCAAGTATTTTCATCGCACCCAAGCACAAGACGCTATATGAACTGTATCACATACATTACAAAGCCTGTTCTAAGACACTGGACCGGGCGTGTTCTATTTTCCCAAGTATGCTGCCTACTTATGAATGGTCAATCTTATGCAGCAGATGAAGCACACACCCCCCCAAAAAGGATCTGGTAACACCCTCTTAGACTTAAAGGGAACACTGCGGCGTTTCAGATAAAGACATACTTTAAAAGCTGGACTGTAGACCAAGCTCCAGTGGATTCTAGGAACTCGCTGCCAATGACTGACAGATCCTTCTCTACACACTCAGGGAGAGACCCATCACTCAAGGAGAGTGTCCATGGAGAAGCCAGTTTAGATCAGCGCTTTTGAGTAGTCATTTGTGTGGTTTGATTCGATGTTTAAGGTATGTTTTTCTCTGATGCGCAGCAGTTTTTTAGAGTCAATCATATACACTGTATGGCTGAAATTATGGTTGTATTTCGGGCAGCATGTAAATGCTATGAGGTATCAGGTTCACTTTTACAAAAAATTATAACCTAAACTTTACAGGCTAATATCACCTCATCGGCGAACAACAAATATAAAACAAAAACTATGTTTTACTCAGCTTTGCAGTCACCACTCCATGGTGTGTCCAATTTACCATGTTTGTTAAAACTGGTGAAAGGTCTTATTTAACAATGGAGAAAGCATGCAAATATTTGCTATTTACAATCTTCAACCGTTTTGTGCTTGCAACTCCTATGCAGAATATTTTGTCTCCATATTTACAGGCTGCAAACAAACATTGCATTTGGTCTGATGTATTATGTCGGGTGCCATCATATATTACTTCTTTATAGCTGCCTATTCTTCTACTGTCTTTAGGTTAGCAAAAAAATAAGAAAAGTGGAAGTGGAGTACCACATGATGGCAGGATCAGACTATGCACAAAATGTGTTTGTAGTCTGTAACCATGGAGACAATTAAGATGGCAAAAAATTTGTAGGCACAAAACAATACATTTTTTTCAAAAAGCCTATTTGCACAATCAAGGAACAATATAAAAAATGCAAAACTGTAGATGTTGATTAATTTAATTATTCTACTGAAATACTGTAATTTGCTTGTCAAAGTAAAATCTATTCCAGTCCATCCTTGGTAGCCTTGTTACTGTTTATTCCTTTGTGTACTTTTAACCTAGATAACTATATTCACAGCACATCTGCCTTTCTCTAATGCTTCCAGGCAGTTCTGTAACTGATCATAACACCTGCTGTTTCTTTAATGCCAAACAATGAACTACAATACATATTGGAGAATATGTCCTCATGATGTACTTAGTGTAATCCGGACACTGGCGGTAGATAAATTCCTTTAGTTTTGTATATGATATGTAATTTACTGTTGTTAAGATGTAACAATGTTCCCCTGTTGGAGCTACACTTCAAACATTCGTATTGCAGCGCCATTGTCATACAACGTCTGTAAGGAATTATAACGAAATGCTACTGCACAAACTTGG
>JARQOD010000001.1:129060879-129100569 GCA_033576555.1 Oophaga sylvatica
GTATCAGAAGCGTACAGCTGTATGCGGTGTAGGGGAAAATTTAAATCTCCGTATATATTTTCGGAGTCACATACAGAAGCTCTCTCAGTATGGATTTGACCTTTAAACAAACAACAGAAATACAGTACTGTATCAGAAGTGTACAGCTGCATACGGTGTAGTGGAAAATTTAAATCTCCGTATATATTTCTGGAGTCACACACAGACGCTCTCTGAATATGGATTTGACCGTAATACAAAAAGCAGAAAAAACGGTGTTAGGGTTCGAATTCCCACTGCTGCACAAGGGGAGTCTCCAACCAGTCCCGCTGCGGTCTCCCATTCATCTCCGGCCGCAGTGGAGACTGCTCAGTAGAGACGTCGGTCCAGCATCTTGCCCATTCCAGTACTGTGCAGAGACTTGCTGCTGCCTCTCCTGGATCTGCTATTATAGCCAGTACTGGAGCAGACGTCTTTGGGACGAAGTCCTGCTTTTCCCCTTCTGAGCATGCCCAGGTAAGACCTCTCATTGAAGATCAAGGGTCACATGTTCAGGTACTGCAGCAGCTCCTATTGGTCCGCCAGGAAGGTCCTGAAACTACATGTGTTTTGGAACAGTTTCTCATTGGTCCTTGTTTCTGGCACGTCCTGTAGCTGTTGCTATAAAAGGGTGGCATGGTTGGGCCGCCATGCGCTAATATCAATCATTATATGCTTTGCGCCAGTGTGGTCATGCATGTGTGTGGTTAGGGCGGCTGAAATACGCCATTACAATACAGACTTAATAGGTGAGGAGCTTGGTATGCTAGCTGGTCAGGGTCGGTGTCCTAGATGCCCTAGATTACCGGCATAACCGGTGAGGAGTTTGATTGCCGTATTCAGGGCCTGGCATTCAGACGCCATAGATTGCGGGTGACTCCCGCGAGGACATTAGCGCATAATCACGTTCTATGTTCGCTTAGCAGTCAACTGTGTACCTGGGTGCCTGACATGACACAGAAGTTTGTCTCAGCGGCTCTGTGACGCAACAGGGTTCGCTTTCAACGCTAGACAGCGCCCTAGCGTGTTTATTTTGCGACTCAGTGGTGTTAAGTGAGTTCGCACACATCGCCATATAGCGCTGCGGCACTCCTTCAGCGGCTCTGTGGAATAACAGAGTTCGCACATATTGCCACAGCGCGTTACGGCGTTTATTTTGGCGACTCTGCGGGATAACAGAGTTCGATTCTTGCGCCATTTTACTAGCAGCAGGTTCCGCCTGCACCGTGGACCCCGGGCTGCGAACGCACCTCTCTACATCATATATTTGGTGCGTTCCGCAGACCCTAACAAACGGTACTGTATCAGAAGCTGTATACGGTGTAGGGGAAAATTTAAATCTCCGTATATATTTCCGGAGTCACACACAGATGCTCTCTCAGTATGGATTTGACCTTAATACAAACAGCAAAAATACGGTACTGTATCAGAAGCGTACAGCTGTATATGATGTAGTGGAAAATTTAAATCTCCGTTTATATTTCCGGAGTCGCACACAGACGCTCTCTCATTATGGATTTGACCGTAATACCAGCAGATATACGGTACTGTATGAGGAGCGTACAGCTGTATACGGTGTAGGGAAAAATTTAAATCTCCGTATTTATTTCCGGAGTAACACACAGATAGTCAGCATGTGTTTGTCTTTGATACCAGCCGGTACACGGTAGTGTGAGAGGAGCGTACAGCTCTATACGTTGTGGGAAAAAATGAACGGTCGGTAACTGTGCAGAAAAAAAGAATAAAAGTACAGTCATGAACAAAAGTTTAGAGAATGACACAAATATTAATTTTTACAAAGTCTACTTGTCACGACGTATAACAGATATATTCAAAGATAGCAACCTATATCTAATGTGACATCATTCTAAATTTCATATAATAGAGAAAATCAACATGTATACATAGTATCTGCCAGCAATGTCTTACCTGACATAATATCCTATGTATTGTGGGTCAATACTGTGTACGTGTCACGCTGTCTCTGGATAGAGGTGGACCGGGGTCTATGCTGACCCTGAACTGGGGTCCTGACTAGTCCCTCTACCTGGAGGTACTGTTAATGGTACAGAGGTCCAGGCCGCCAGCGTAACCCTGTCTCCTGTAGATCCCTGACCACTGTAATCTAGTCCTGAGAAGGACCCTGATTACCACCACAGGGAATGGGCAGGTCACAGCTAACACACAGTCTAAGACAAACGAGACAGACAAGGGGTAAAGAAAACACAGCCTTGCATACAACACTTCCACTACAGAGGAACACAAAAGGTTAAGGAGATAAACAATAAGCGAGGAGAGGAAAAACCACAACAGGCACTCTTAGCTTAAGTCTTCTCAGAAACGATCCGCTCTGCTGGTCTGAATGAATGCTGTGCGAAGTCAGGGTGTGCAATCGCGACGATCTCCGCCGCGACACACCCGTGACAGTACCCCCCCTTCTACGAGGGGCCTCTGGACCCTCAGGGCCTGGTCTATCTGGGTGAGTAGTGTGGAAGGCCCGAACCAAACGGTCTGCGTTAATATCCGACGCAGAAACCCACATCCTCTCCTCAGGACCATACCCCCTCCAATGAACAAGGTACTGAAGGGACCGGCGATTCAGACGTGAGTCAATGATCTTTGATACCTGAAACTCCAAATTACCATTGACCACCACTGGAGGAGGAGGTAGAGGTGATGGTATAACTGGTGCCACGTACCTCTTAAGCAACGATTTGTGGAACACATTGTGGATTTTAAATGTAGGAGGGAGGTCAAGACGGAAAGCCACCGGATTAACTATTGAACTGATCCTGTATGGCCCGATGAATCTGGGACCGAGTTTCCAGGAGGGAACCTTAAGTTTTATATTCTTGGTAGACAACCATACCAGATCGTTCACACTTAGGTCCGGACCAGACACTCTCCTCCTATCAGCCATACGTTTGTATCGGTTCCCCATAGTGCTCAGATTATTAAGCACTCCTCTCCACACTGAAGCAAGTGACGATGAAAATCGTTCCTCCTCAGGAACCCCAGAAGAGCCCCCCCCATTGAAAGTACAAAACTGGGGGTGAAAACCATATGCCCCAAAAAACGGGGACTTACCAGTGGACTCGCTCCGCCTATTGTTAAGAGCGAACTCTGCCAGAGGCAAGAAAGAAGACCAGTCCTCTTGGTTCTCTGAGACAAAACACCGGAGATATGTCTCTAAGCTCTGATTCAGACGCTCTGTCTGACCATTGGTCTGCGGATGAAAAGCCGAAGAAAATGACAACTGCATCCCCCGACGAGAACAAAATGCCTTCCAGAATTTGGACACAAACTGAGACCCCCGATCCGACACCACATCGGAAGGCAACCCGTGAAGTCTCACAATCTCCCCAATTAACACCTGCGCCAGAGTTTTAGCATTAGGAAGAGCAGGAAGAGCAATAAAATGTGCCATTTTGCTGAACCTGTCAACTACAACTAGTATGACAGTTTTACCTGAAGACGGAGGAAGGTCCGTAATGAAGTCCATAGACAGATGGGTCCATGGACGCTCCGGGATTTTCAACGGTAAAAGGGCCACAGACGGACGGGTATGTGGGGTCTTAGAGCGCGCACATACCCCACAGGACGCGACAAAAGTTACCACCTCTTTATTTAAGTTAGGCCACCAAAACCGGCGAGAAACGAGATCTACAGTTGCTTTACTCCCTGGGTGTCCTGCCAAAGCAGAATTATGATGTGCCTCGATAACCTTTTGTCTTAACTGATCTGGAACAAACAGTCTCCCTGGAGGTCCTACAGGGGCGTCCCCCTGAGCCTCCAATACCTCCTCCTCAAGCTCAGAGCATACAGCCGACACCACAACTCCCTCCTGAAGAATAGGAACCGGGTCATCCGTCTTCCCGGCCCCCGGGAAACTATGAGATAAGGCATCAGCCTTTACATTTTTTGACCCAGGACGATATGTGACGACAAAATTAAACCTGGTAAAAAACAACGACCATCTAGCTTGTCTGGAATTCAGACGTTTTGCAGACTCTAAATACAGCAGGTTCTTGTGATCAGTAATGACGGTGACCGGGTGGACTGCCCCCTCCAAAAAGTGACGCCACTCTTCAAAAGCCAACTTAATGGCCAAGAGTTCCCTATTGCCGACATCATAATTCCTCTCGGCGGACGACAATTTTTTAGAGAAGAAAGCGCACGGATGCCATTTACCAGGGGACGGACCTTGAGATAATACCGCACCCACTCCTACGTCAGATGCGTCTACCTCCACAATGAACGGTTGTGATGCATCAGGTTGGATGAGTATGGGTGCTGAAGCAAAACATTTTTTCAAGGAGGAAAATGCTTGACAAGCTTTGTCAGACCACCTAGAAAAATCCGTCCCTTTTTTTGTCATGTCAGTGAGAGGTTTGACAACAGATGAGAAATTACGAATAAATTTCCGGTAGTAGTTAGCAAACCCAAGGAAACGCTGCAGTGCTTTAAGATCCTCTGGCCGATCCCATTCAAGCACAGCCTTCACTTTCCCAGGGTCCATACGGAAACCGGAGGCTGACACCAAGAATCCTAAAAACTGAAGTTCTTGTACAGCGAATACACACTTCTCCCATTTGGCGTACAGTTTATTATCTCGCAAGATCTGCAACACTTGTCTCACATGCTCCTGAGGAGACACAAGATCCAGCGAGTAAATTAAGATGTCATCTAGATAAATGACAACAAACTGTCCCACTAGGTGGCGAAAGATGTCATTAACAAAATGTTGAAACACCGCCGGGGCAGTAGTCAGACCGAAAGGCATGACAAGGTTCTCATAATGTCCCTCCGGAGTGTTAAACGCCGTCTTCCACTCATCCCCCTCCTTTATCCTAATCAGATTATACGCCCCCCTGAGATCCAACTTAGAGAACCATTTGGCGCCCACAATCTGATTGAAGAGATCAGGAATAAGTGGGAGCGGATACGGATCTCGGACCGTAATCCGATTAAGCTCACGGAAATCCAGGCAAGGGCGTAGGCCTCCATCTTTTTTCTTCACAATGAGGAACCCCGCGCCACTGGGGAAGATGAAGGTCTAATATGCCCCTTGGCCAGACTTTCCGAAATGTAATCCTTCATAGCTTGCCTCTCAGGACCAGAAAGGTTATATAACCTAGATTTTGGTAACTTAGCATCAGGAAGCAATTTTATAGCACAGTCATATGCGCGATGAGGAGGTAATTCTTGACACCCTTCCTCTGAAAACACATCCTCAAAGTCCTCCAGAAAAGGAGGTAAGGTTCTAGGCACGACCGTACCGATGACCATGTTCATGCAGTTACTATTGCAAAATTCACCCCACTGGCTTATCTCTCTGGATTGCCAATTAATAACTGGGTTATGTTTAGTTAACCAAGGAAGTCCCAACACAATAGGAGTGGGAAGGCCCTCCAACACATAACAAGACAATAGTTCTTTATGTATTTCCCCCACTCGAAGGTCTATGTTATGCACGGCTTGCACAAAGCTACCTTGACCGAGAGGCCTGGCGTCAATAGAGAATATAGGGATAAGTTTGGCCAATACACTCAGTTGCATACCTTGCACCTGGGCAAACCGAGCGTCCACCAGATTAGCCGCGGCCCCACTATCCAGAAGAACAGAAATCCTCTCAGTTCTCGTACCTACCACCACCTCCGCTGGTACGAGAAACTGAGACGGACTTGGGGACGAAATACATACTCCCAGATTGTCGTCCACCACACAACCTGGGATTAATAGTTTTCCGGCGACTTCTTGCTCAGTACAGTACGGGATGGACACCCTCAATAAAATGTCCCTCTCTCCCGCAGAAGAAACACCTTCTTGTTTTGCGGCGCACCGCCGATCCCCTTCGTCGGAATGATGTCCCTCCCAACTGCATAGGTTCCTCGGAACAAACCAGGGGAACCTCAATATTAGGGACTTTAGAAGGAGGTGGAGTCATCACAGGGGGCGGAGTTACCCCACACCTCTCCCGAAGCCGTCTATCAATGCGAATAGCAAGAGCCATAGCGGCCTCCAGTGACGGGGGAGAATCATACTGAGCCAACACATCTTTTAATTTGTCAGATAAACCTTGATAAAACTGGCTCTTAAGAGCCGGGTCATTCCACTGAGTATCCGTGGCCCACCTACGGAACTCTGAAGAAAATTCCTCCGCCGGACGATCTCCCTGCTGTATCCTACGTAACTTCATTTCAGCAAGGGAGACCCGATCCGGGTCATCATATACCAGACCCAGGGCTGTAAAAAATCGGTCCACTGACTGGAGAGCCGGGGAGCCCGGGGGGAGAGAGAACACCCAGGATTGAGGGTCCCCTTGTAAGAGCGAGATGACAATTCCCACCCTCTGATCCTCACTCCCCGACGACTGCGGCCGCAGCCGAAAATACAATTTACATGCTTCCCGGAAAGTAAAAAACTTGTCCCGCCCACCAGTGAACCTGTCCGGGAGAGCTACTTTAGGTTCAAATCTGGTTTGCTCCCGGGGGTACAAAACCTTGGATTTAACGTCCGTCAGCTCCATGGACAAACTCTGCAACTGCTGAGCTAAATGGGCTACTGGATCCATGGTGGCTGGGGAGAATCTTTAGATGGCCGGTGAAAATGTCACGACGTATAACAGATATATTCAAAGATAGCAACCTATATCTAATGTGACATCATTCTAAATTTCATATAATAGAGAAAATCAACATGTATACATAGTATCTGCCAGCAATGTCTTACCTGACATAATATCCTATGTATTGTGGGTCAATACTGTGTACGTGTCACGCTGTCTCTGGATAGAGGTGGACCGGGGTCTATGCTGACCCTGAACTGGGGTCCTGACTAGTCCCTCTACCTGGAGGTACTGTTAATGGTACAGAGGTCCAGGCCGCCAGCGTAACCCTGTCTCCTGTAGATCCCTGACCACTGTAATCTAGTCCTGAGAAGGACCCTGATTACCACCACAGGGAATGGGCAGGTCACAGCTAACACACAGTCTAAGACAAACGAGACAGACAAGGGGTAAAGAAAACACAGCCTTGCATACAACACTTCCACTACAGAGGAAGGCAAATGCAATTCTAGGATGTATCAACAGAAGCATACAGTCTAGATCACGTGAGGTCATTATTGCCCTCTACTCCTCTTTGGTCAGACCTCATCTGGAATACTGTGTCCAGTTTTGGGCACCACATTTTAAAAAAGACATCAACAAACTGGAGCAAGTTCAGAGAAGAGCCACCAGAATGGTGACCGTTCTGCAAACCATGTCCTATGAGGAACGGTTGGAGGATTTGGGAATGTTTAGCTTGCAAAAAAGAAGACTGAGAGGAGACTTAATAGCTGTCTACAAATATCTCAAGGGCTGTCACATTGTAGAAGGATCATCTTTATTCTCATTTGCACAAGGAAAGACTAGAAGCAATGGGATGAAACTGAATGGGAGGAGACACAGATTAGATATTAGAAAAAACTTTTTGACAGTTAGGGTGATCAATGAGTGGAACAGGCTGCCACAAGAGGTGGTGAGTTCTCCTTCAATGGAAGTCTTCAAACAGAGGCTGGATAGACATCTGTCTGCGATGATTTAGAGAATCCTGCTTTGAGCAGGGGGTTGGACCAGAAGGCCCAGGAGGTCCCTTCCAACTCTACCATTCTATGATTCTATGATTCTATGATTCTATGAACACAAAAGGTTAAGGAGATAAACAATAAGCGAGGAGAGGAAAAACCACAACAGGCACTCTTAGCTTAAGTCTTCTCAGAAACGATCCGCTCTGCTGGTCTGAATGAATGCTGTGCGAAGTCAGGGTGTGCAATCGCGACGATCTCCGCCGCGACACACCCGTGACACTACTGCTTCACTTTTTCTAATGGCAATTTGCATATACTCCAGAATGTTATAAAGAGTGATCAGCTTAACAGCAATTACTTGCAAAGTCAATATTTGGCTAGAAAATTAACTTTATCCCCCAAAACACATTTCAACATCATTGCAGGCCTGACTTAAAAGGACCAGCTAACCTCTTTTCAGTGATTGCTCCATTAACACAGGTGTGGGTGTTGATAAGGACATGGCTGGAGATCAATCTGTCATGATTAAGTAAGAATGACACCACTGGAAACTTTAAAAAGAGGCTGGTGCTTGGCATCATTGTTTCTCTTCTGTTAACCATGGTTATCTCTAAAGAAACACGTGCAGTCATCATTGCAATGCACAAAAATGGCCTAACAGGGAAGAGTATCGCAGCTAGAAAGATTGCACCTCAGTCAGCAATCTATCGCATCATCAAGAACTTCAAGGAGAGAGGTTGCATTGTTGCCAAAAAGGCTCCAGGGCGCCCAAGAAAGACCAGCAAGCGCCAGGACCGTCTCTTAAAAGTGTTTCAGCTGCGGGATCGGGCTACAGCAGTGCAGAGCTTGCTTAGGAATGGCAGCAGGCAGGTGTGAGTGCATCTGCACGCACTGTGAGGCGGAGACTCTTGGAGCAAGGCCTGGTCTCAAGGAGGGCAGCAAAGAAGCCACTTCTCTCCAGAAAAAACATCATGGACAGACTGATATTCTGCAAAAGGTACAGGCAGTGGACTGCTGAGGACTGGGGTAAAGTAATTTTCTCTGATGAATCCCCTTTTCGATTGTTTGGGACATCAGGAAAACGCCTCATTCGGAGAAGACAAGGTGAGCGCTACCACCAGTCTTGTCTCATGCCAACTGTTAAGCATCCTGAAACCATTCAAGTGTGGGGTTGCTTCTCAGCCAAGGGAATCGGCTCTCTCACAGTCTTGCCTAAAAACACAGCCATGAATAAAGAATGGTACCAGAATGTCCTCCAAGAGCAACTTCTCCCAACCCTCCAAGAGCAGTTTGGCGATCAACAATGCCTTTTCCAGCACGATGGAGCACCTTGCCATAAAGCAAAGGTGATAACTAAATGGCTCAGGGAATAAAACATAGAGATTTTGGGTCCATGGCCTGGAAACTCCCCAGATCTTAATCCCATTGAGAACTTGTGGTCAATCATCAAGAAACGGGTGGACAAACAAAAACCTAAAAATTCAGACAAAATGAAAGCATTGAATGTGCAAGAATGGACTGCTGTCAGTCAGGATTTGGTCCAGAAGTTGATTGAGAGCATGCCATGGAGAATTACAGGCGTCCTGAAGAAGAAGGGTCAACACTACAAATATAGACTTGCTGCATTAACTCATTCTAACTGTCAATATAAGCTTTTGTTACTCATATGTTTGCAATTATATTTCTGTCTGTGATAAAAACATCTGTCAAACACACATAAAAACAAGAGGGCAGCAGTTCTTGTGAAAATATAATATTTGTGTCATTCTCAAAACTTTTGGCCATGACTGTATTAGTGCTGTGTAAAAAGCAGACTGCACAGCAGTGTACACACAGCAAAACAAGTATCAGGCAGCCTAATAACCAGCACACAAGAAAATCCTTCCCTGTCACTGCACACTAACTGTACAGCACAATTGCTGTCAGCACAAGCACAGAAGAACTTCTCTTTCCAGCCCTACCTCTCTCCCTACTGATAAACAGCAACCTCTCCCTACTGTTAAGATCGGCAGAAGTAAAATGGAGGTCGACGGTCAGGGCTTTTATAGACACTATGATGCCCCCCAAAACAAGCCAATCACTGCAACGATAGTGGTGGACGCTGCACATGTCATCTCGTTGCCCACAGTGCTCATTGGCTGAAAAAAAGACACCTGCAAGCATTCTGTGAAATCCGACTTTGGCGCTCGTTTTGCCGACCGCATGGCCGACCTCACGCTATGGTCCGGTTTTGGTCTGCAAAACCCGACTCTGGCGATAGTCGGCGACTTATGAATCTGGCCGACCTGTTTCGCTCAACTCTAGTTCCAATGCCTCTTAAAAAAACAAATATCAAGATCATGGGAATATGTTGAAACATTCCAAAGTTATTACCATATATCAGAATTTAAAAATGTGGCCTGTTCACAATGGACAAAATTGGCTCACTCACTGGGGGTTGATTGACTTGGAGTTATAGTGTGATGCTTATACTTATGTAACTTTATCTACCTAAATATTGCTTTCATTTTATGCTGTATTAACGTGATTAATTTATTGTCAGTGGCGTACCATCAATAGTAGCAGACCACGCAGCTGCTATGGGGCCCGGACAGGTGAGGGGGCCCGTGATGGCCGCTGCGGTTTGGCAGCTGTGCTGTGCTGACACAGTACTATCTCCTTTAACTAAATGTAAGCGACATCAGCCGGCCGCTGGTTACCCCCTTGAAGCTCCCCTTTCCTTGTTTCCTGGTCAGCAGTTGGCTGAAGTCTCTGGCTGGATTTGCATAAGAATGCCACGACTCCTGGCAGCCAGAGAGCAGCACACATGCATTGCAGGAAGCAGGAAGCAGAAAGCAGAAAACATTAATGAGCCTCTCTCACTCAGGGAGAGGGACACAAACACAAGACAGTGAGCCCGGCTGGCTGGGGGACGGGGTGGATTTTTTTGTTAAATGTGTCCCCTCACTGTGCTGACACCTTACATTTACAATGGCTCTGGTTGCACTTTGCACCTTAAGGAGGGGGGCCCGGCTGCACGCACTGTGGAAGGGGGGCCCCATTCAGACTTTTCTATTGGGCCCCATGATTTCTATGTATGCCCCTGTTTATTGTTATATATTTTGATCTATATAAGTGGTGATGGGGTTATGTTCTCTCTATAACATACCTCTGCATTTCAGCTTAGTGTATCGAGATTAGATGTCACTGAATTGCTTATTTAGGATCGTAGCATTCAATATCTTGTAGTAATTCCCTTACAGTGATTCAGAATTGTCACTCTTCTATTATGATCATTATACATGTGTGGCCATCTTTTCTATTTTCTCCTTGAGATTCTTAGTATTTTATGCAGTGAGTAACTCTCATGTTTCCCAAGGTAGCACAAAGTTTCATAGAAAGTCACTGCTTTCATCCTTTAGCCTGGTTTCTCATTTCCAAAGGATCCCCTGAGAACAGCATCAGGCACAATATCTGGAACATTGCTGAATGAAAGTAATGTAACTTTCATTTTTCTCTCATATTTTCTCTCAAGGACACAGTAACAATGCCATGTGTGTTTAAGACAAGTAGCCTACTATTTTCCCACACTTTTTTTTTACAAAGACAGCTAAAATTATTTTTTTGAAATAACATACATGACACAAGCAAATACATTTGTTAAAGAAAAAGACATGTTAATTACTTTGCTGATGAATAACTTTTAATAGTAGTTATCTAATTCAAAATTTTGCTGATATACCATATAGTTATAAAGGTAACAGTTATTTTTATTTATTTTACAGCTTAAAATCTTTCTTTCCATTTGTTTGTAGCCATTTATATGGAGAGCTTATAAAAAATTAATCTCAAGGCTACGTTCCCACCATGAGCTTTCGGTGCGTTGTTGATGTTGCATATTTTTCCTGCATCAAAAACTCAGCGTCTTACAGTTCCAGCAATGTGAATGGGGTTTATACAAATCTCCAGCCCACTGTGCTTTATTTAATGCAGCGGAAACTGACCTGCGATGTGTGTTTCAAATCTTCAACATTTCAATTTCTCTTTTGAGTACGCTGTGTTTTCTTTGTGGATTTTCCCCATAGACTTACATTATGGATATACAAGTATGGAAATTCCGCAAGTAAAAAACGCACATGCATTTTAAGTGCACTTCCGCAGTGGAAATGCATAAAAAATGCATCTAATCCTCACCTAAGTATGTCGATGTGTGGCCCAGCTGCGCTTGGTACACATGTTCCCTGGAGAGTGCACAAAAAGGTAATTGCAAAAACCTGATATTCATTCACAATTCACATTTCCCAGCAGCCACCAGAGGGAGCCCTTTAGATTCAGGTATTTAAGGGTGTGGAGAAATGCAGCAGTAGGCATTCTAGCTAGACAGCTATTCTAGTTGTTGGTTGTACCTCAGACAGTTCAGTTCTCCTTAGGACACCAGAGTGAGAGGATTCCTGTCAGAGCTCAGTCTGAGCTAGAGAGAGGAGAGACAGAAGGAGAGAGATTGAGCTGATAACTCAGAACAGACAGATTGCTAGTACCCTATGTATGTGGAAAGTGACTCTCGGGGCAAGCGTGTATTCAGTCTGACGGAACGTCCTGAGAGCTGCTCTGGACAGAGTCTTTGAAGGAAAGAAGGAACAGTCAGTGAGCGGAAAGGAAGAAAGCTGACAACTACACCTACTGCTACCCGTGCTTATGTTAAGGGCGAGAGCAGGGCGACAGGCGAGTGGAGAAGAAAGGAATAGTGACCTGGGTGATAATCACCGTCACGTGTTAACCGGACGCCGGGTCCGAAGGATTGCTAGTACTTCACGGCCAGTGATAGAAAACCGGAATCCTTGCTGGACTTCAAGTCATAGAAGGTAGCCCTAAGTGTTGATACGTAACTTGAGTCAGGGAGAACAAGGACTTTTAGCAGTGCACTGCATAGGAGGACTTCGTTCTTGCCAACATCTGAGTACCAGAGACAGAAAAGGCTCTACCACAATGTCGACCGGGCGTAGCTGTTGCATTACGAGTTAAACTTGACTTTATGCAAGTTAGGACTCACATACATTTCAAAGGGAAAGGAGGCCTCAAACCTGCTCAGTGATTACCTGCATGTGCATTCTCCACCCTGACCAGCTTCCCGGGATATACCTGCCAATAACATCAGTAAAGGTATGAAAAGAGACTGACTTGTGTGTGACTGCGTTATTACCCTGCACCATCATAGACTTCGAGGGAAAAGTCTCACCTGTGGGAGACTTAACATCCAGCTGCCCCATAACATCCCCTCAGAAGAATTACCCTGCAGCGCTGGTCATATTGATCAGAAGCCACAGGTGGCGTCACAAACTATTACTACAATCCCCTGTAAATATTCCCCATTGTATGAGCTCCCAGGGCCACGGACCGAGCTCTGCTGCCAGTGACATCCCCCATAGACTTCCATGGGCTCGGTGCCGAGTATCCCATTGCCCTGGTACCATGTGCGACTCATCAATAAAGTGTTATCAAATACCAGGAAGTTTAAAAAACAAAGTAGCTTTAAAGCATGACACACCAACAAGTGACTCTTGTACATTTTTCTGTGCGTTGTGCTGTGTACTAGTCTGTGTAACCCCTGTTGTACATTGTTCTGTGTGCTGTTCGGTGTACTATTCTGTGTAGCCCCTGTTGTACATTGTTCTGTGTGCTGTGCTGTATAGTATTCTGTGTAACCCCTGTTGTACATTGTTCTGTGTGCTGTGCTGTGTACTAGTCTGTGTAACCCCTGTCGTACATTGTTCTGTGTGCTGTGCTGTGTACTATTCTGTGTAACCCCTGTCGTACATTGTTCTGTGTGCTGTGCTGTGTACTATTCTGTGTAACCCCTCTCGTACATTGTTCTGTGTGCTGTGCTGTGTACTAGTCTGTGTAACCCCTGTTGTACATTGTTCTGTGTGCTGTGTACTAGTCTGTGTAACCCCTGTTGTACATTGTTCTGTGTGCTGTTCTGTGTGCTATTCTGTGTAACCCCTGTTGTACATTGTTCTGTGTGCTGTTCTGTGTGTTATTCTGTGTAACCCTTGTCGTACATTGTTCTGTGTGCTGTTCTGTGTACTATTCTGTGTAACCCCTGTTGTACATTGTTCTGTGTGCTGTTCTGTGTGCTATTCTGTGTAACCCCTGTTTTGCATTGTTCTGTGTGCTGTGCTGTGTACTAGTCTGTGTAACCCCTGTCGTACATTATTCTGTGTGCTGTGCTGTGTACTATTCTGTTTAACCCCTGTCGTACATTGTTCTGTGTGCTGTTCTGTGTACTATTCTGTGTAACCCCGGTTTTACATTGTTCGGTGTGCTGTGTGTACTGTGTTGTGTAACTTCTGTTTTACATTATTCTGTGTGCTGTACTGTGTGCTATGCTGTGTAACTCTTGTACATTATTCTCTGCATTGTGCAGTGTACTGTGTTGTGTAACCCTTGTTATACAGTGTTATGTGCGCTGTGTAGTGCAATATGCTGTGTAACTCTTGTACATTGTTCTGTGTATTGTATCTCTAGTTATATAGTGTTCTCTGTGCTGTGTACTGTGTAATGCAACCCTTGTTGTACAGTGTCCTGTGTGCTGTGCAGTGTTCTATGCTGTGTAAGGCTGGAGTCACACTGGCGACTAAATCGTACCACTAGAATGCGATGAAATATCGCATTACAGTCGAACCAATATTAATCAATGGAGTAGCTCCCATCATCCGATTTTTTGTGGTCCGATTTAAACGTGCGAGTGCAATCGCAGCATGCTGCGATTGTCACCGATTGTGGGTCGACTATCGCCAATGCAAGTCTATGGGAGCGATGAAAAGTGGGATTACAAACGGACCGCACGTGTGAGTTGCGATTAAATCGCACAACTTTTCCAGGTGACAGGAACTGGCTTTGAATTTCTCAGAAGCCTTTAAATGCTAATTACTAAGCACATCTTAAAAAAAACAGGAAGAACGCCTACACGAGTCCAGAACATGCATCTAGCCACATCAATGTGGACTCCTCATTGTATTGGTGCAGGAGAGCCTGAATTGTGGGACCAGCGCGATCCAATTACAGCAATCGGACGGCAAAGAGCGGCATGGAAAACAATATGTGTGTACATTTTTTCGACTATCACCAGAGATCCAGGAGGACCAAAGCGACTTAGTAAGTACCACATGTAACGGTTTTAAAATGTTTTTAAAATGTTGGAAGCAAATAATAATGTACCTTATTGTTTAAATGCTATTTAAAAGCCAGCATTATCGACTCTTACTATTTAGAAGAAAACTTGATGTGTGTACGCAAACAATATCCATGTATATTTAATATCATCGATGCTTCGGCATCTATTGACTACAACATTTTGATTATCTTCACCTCAGTGAGTGTTTTGGTCATAAAATTCAAAATGATGAGGCGTTTTGTAAAGGGCCAGCATTTTTTTAAATGTATGTTAGTGCTTAACATGGATACTTCTGGTTGTAGTTGATGTCTTTAATATTGTAAATCACATCACACATGACAGTATTTAAATGTTCATGTTGCATATTTTTTTTTTTTTGGCTTAATAAATAGATACAGTCCTAATAACCGTTTGCCTTCTTAATTTGTAGTGACTGATGTGACAAGGCGAGTGCGCAGTTGTCGGACGCTACCCGAGGAGAGGCAGATTAGGGATCGATGGGCTCAGCATCTAAGAGAGAAAGTACGTCTATTTTGATAGACTGAACTTCTTGAGCCAGTGTTGAATCTGCGACCGTAAGTGCATGTGTGTTGAAAGCACTTTCATGGCAAAATTTCAATTTGTTTGATTTTAATTTGTATCATTTTTTTCATTCCTAGAACTGAGTCAAACTAACTGAGAGGGAACGGGTCTGACTCAGAAGTGCTTATTGACCCGTTGGTGATGAGCACAGGAGGCAGGCCCTTCCTCAACATGTGGTCCACCAAGCACACCAACAACAGCTGCAGGAGCTGAGGATTCCCAATCACAGCATCATGAAAATGAGGACCTACCACTGAGCAGCACCCTAATAGGCTAAAGAAATATCTCCTCCTCCTTCCAACTCACAAGGCGAGGTAGGCGGCGACGAGAAGGAGTGGGTTCTGTGCAAGGAGCAGGTGATCGAGGAGTTCTGGACTATTTGTCCAGTGTAGCTAAAGATGAGGGTGAGAGGATTTTGCCGCAGTCTGGCCCATTACCTCCGGGCTACTCAAATACAGCACAGACTGAGATCAGAAGTGACTGCAGATTGTGTTGGAAGCTGGAACAGCTCCTAATGATCCACCAACTACTAGATTATCTTCATAGATGGGTGGTTGGTCCTGAAAATTAGTGAGGTTGTTAGCACCAAATCCAGCACAATCTGCTTCAGCCTCTGATCTCATCCTCCTCCTCATCATCATCCTCCTCCTCCACCTCCTCCTTGTGTCCAACAAACCCAACTCCTCCTCCTCATCCTACTGCAGCTCATTCTTTCTATGGAGCTTCCAGCTTCAAACCATGGGACAGAGTGGCCATCCACATATGCCCACTCTAACATACCCAATATTGTTGGCTGGCCACAACAATGGATATGTTAGACATGGGCATATTGGGGTCACTCTGCTAGTGCTCAGTCATATCAATGACTAGAGCATCAATTCCCTATGTACCCTACCCACAAGGCATTCATGATGCAGCCAGTAACCCAGCTGCTAATGTAGGATCTGCAGCAGCTGTTTCTCAAACCAGTTGCAGATTGTGGAAGGGCAAATACACAACCTGCCCTCCATCCTCACAACACACCACAAGCTACCAGCAATTGTACTGTAAGATTTTTTTATTTTTTAAGTATATATTTTTGTATTTTCATAATAATGTTATACATATTTTTTATTCTGTTTGGACATGTTGGTCCTGTTTACCAAAAAATATATCAGCCTTTAAAAGGCTTCAAAAGAAAACACTAAATGAGTAAAATTAGTGAAGTTAATTGGTTCTGGTTTATTGTTATATGTTATTGATTAAACCACAACCATGGGTAACAAACGCGTACATAGTCCAATATTTAGGATAGAGCAACTACTAACATAACATGATATTGAAAATACCAACAAGCATCCAGCTCAATACAAGGCAATGAGGCATATATATGAAAATATGAATTTTATTACAAATTAATATATAAAATACAAACAGTACTAATAGAGAAGTGAGTGCATAGAAGAACAAGAAAAAATGCATCTGGAGTATATCCCCAAAACAATTGGAGCACCGTACAAATATCTAAGGATTATAAAAGTATTACTTTAAAGACCTATATCATATGATGATCCCCAAAATGCAGTCATTAAAGGGATAAACTGACTACTTGGTCCTAGTGTAAATACACAAAGACCTAAGGATCTATATGTGTGACTGCTAGATTTCCAAAAAACGGAGCTCACAATTGGTGCTCAGCACAAAATCCAGTGTTACCCATAGTAGCCTAAGGGATGTGCCAAGCATGTTAAAGTCTGCTTACCCATGTGGGGGGGAAAAGTGGAGTATTTTTATTTTCCCCCCCACATGGGTAAGCAGACTTTAACATGCTATGGGTAACACTGGATTCCTACGCAGTGTCGAATACAGGCGCTCAAAATGGCCTTTGCTGATCCTTCGCTTCACAAGGGTATGCACCCACATTCTTCTGCGGATTCTGTGAGAAACAACTACAGGGTATGGTTCCCCAAAAGTTCTGGATAGCAGCCAATAGTACAGCACACGCTCAGTTGTATTAAAACGTAGTCTGTCACTCATATTTTTAACTTAGCAGCAACACAACAGGAACCACTAAGAAGCAAAACACTCCACGGTAAGGGTGGGAGGGTAATAACAGTCAAACCACGCTTAAATATGGGTCTGGCTCATTATTCAAATTATTTGTAGGCCTCAAAAACGTTAAATGTCCATTTTGCTATGATGCCACTAAAAATCGGTAGTCGGTGGGTAATCGGATGTGAAACGTAAGCGTACATGCTACAAAATCGCATCAACTACAAAAAATCGGATGCCAGTCGCATCAATGTTCATGAAATTTTTATCCGATTATTGACCGACTAAAACGGACCTATTTTTTAGACGTTGTGTGTGACTCCAGCCTAAGTCTTGTTGTTTGTTATTCTGTGTTGTGTAACCCTTGTTGTACAGTGTCCTCTGTGCTGTACTCTGTATTATGCCATGTAACTCTTGTTATAAAATGTTCTGTGTGCTGTGCTATGTACTGTGTTGTGTTACACTTGTATTGTTTTGTGTGCTGTGAAGTGTACTATGCTGTGTAACTCTTGTTGTACATTATTCTGTGTATTGTGCAGTACACTGTGTTGTTTAACCCTTGTTGTAGAATGTTCTGTGTGTTGCGCTTTTCTCTTTGGTCTAAGGGGTAAGGTTTCTCCTTGTGGAGAGTGACATACCAGCTCTGGATTGCTACTAGGATCGCTACTACCAACAGGTGGCACTATAGAGTTCAAGTCCTTCAAGTTTTTCTGAAGAGGCAATTTGCATGTGTAACTCTTGTACATAGTTCTGTGTATTGTGCAGTGTACTGTGTTGTGTAAAACTTGTAATACAGTGTTCTGTGTGCTGTGCAGTGCACTATGCTGTGCAACTCTTGCACATTATTTTGCGCATTGTGCAGTGCCCTGTGTTGTGTTACACTTGTTATACAGTGTTCTGTGTGCTGTGCAGTGTACTATGCTGGGTATCTCTAGTTATATAGTGTTCTCTGTGCTGTGTACTGTTGTGTAACCCTTATTGTACAGTATTCTGTGTGCTGTGCAGTGTACTATGCTGTGTAACTCTTGTTGTACATTATTCTGTGTATTGTGCTGTGTACTGTGCTGTGTAACTCTTGTTGTACATTGTCCTGTGTGTTGTGCAGTGTACTATGCTGTGTAACTCTTGTTATACAATGTTCTGTGTGCTGTGCTGTGTATTATGTTGTGTAAACCTTGCTGTACAGTGATCTGTGTGCTCTGCAGTGTACTATGCAGTGTAACTCTTGTTGTACATTATTCTGTGTATTGTGCAGTGTACTGTGTTGAATAACTCTTGTTGTACAGTATTCTGTGTGCTGTGTTATGTACCGTATTGGGAAACTTGTTATACAGTGTTCTGTGTGCTATGCTGTGTACTTTGTTGTGTAACCCTTGTACAGTATTCTGTGTGCTGTGCAGGGTACTAATCTGTATATCTCTTGTTGTACAAAGGGTACAGAAAGTATTCTGACCCCTTTAAATTTTTAACTCTTTGTTTCATTGCACCCATTTGGTAAATTCAAAAAAGTTCATTTTTTTTTCATTAATGTACACTCTGAACCACATCTTTACAGAAAAAAAACAGAAATGTAGAAATGTTTGCAAATTTATTAAAAAAGAAAAACTGATATATCACATGGTCACAAGTTGTGTTGAGCATTCCGATACTGCAATTATCGGGTATCGGCCGATATTCGCTGTATCGGAATTCCGATTCTGAGTTCCGATATTTTTGTCATATCAGATACCGGAATCGGAGTTTTTCTCTAAAGTCTATGGGGAGTTCCTGTGTCACAGAACGAAGTTCATGACACGGGAACTCCCCGAAACTGTCACTGTCAGTGTCGGTCGGGTCTGTCAGGTGTCAGCAGCACTTACCTGGCAGAAGATCCCCGGCGGTCACGTCCATCCATCAATCCAGGCCGACCATTACCCTCTCCCTGGCGGTCAAGTGCAGCATCTCGCGATAACTGCACGGGCTGCCGGATACTAGATAATCTCGGCCAGCTGTACTCTAGCGACAGCTGGCCGTAAACAGTCCGGATGATGTCACCACCGGGGAAGTAGCAATGGTAAGCAGCTCTGCTCTATGTGGATGTCAGGCTCAGCCTGTCATCCAGATGTAGCAGAGCTGGACTCGTCGTGGGACACTTGTTATTTTGGACTGCGTCGGACAGGGAGTATTTGTGTTGGTTTGTTATTTTTGTTTTTTTACAGGAGAACGATGGCGTCGCAGGATGAGCGTGCAATAAAAATAATGAAAACTGTGTGGTGTTTTATTTCATTAAAATACTTTTTTCTGGCTGTGTATTTTTTACAAATTTAGAAACTATAATTAATAATGGATCGGTGTCTTATTGACGCCTCTCCATTATTAACCGGGCTTATTGTCACCTTTCAATCAAGGTGACATTAACCCTTTATTACCCCGCTTGCCACCGCTACAGGGCAAGTGGGAAGAGCCAGGTAAAGTGCCACAATTGGCGTATTTTGGATGCGCCATTTGTGGGGCTGCTGCAGCCTGGTATTTTTAGGCTGTTGAGGGCCAAAATACATGGGCCTTGATAGTCTTTTAATACCAGGCCGCAGCAGTCTGCTTTTTACTTGGCTGGTTAACAAAAATAGGGGGACCCCCACGCCATTTTTTTTCGAGGGGATCCCCTATTTTTGTTAACCAGCCAAGCTAAGCAGAATGCTGTGGCCTGGTATTATCAGGCTTGCAAGGTTCATGGATATTGGATCCTTAACAACCTGAAAACCAGGCCTCCGCAGTCTGCTTCATCTGGCTGGTTAACAAAAATAGGGGGGACCTCACGCCATTTTTTTCCATGGGATTCCCTATTTTTGTTGACCAGCCAAGATAAGCAGACTGCTGTGGCCTGATATTATCAGGCTTGCAAGGTCAATGGATATTGGCTCCTTAACAGCCTGAAATACCAGGCCTCAGTAGTCTGCTTTATCAGGCTGGTTAAAAAAATAGGGGGGACCCCACGCCATTTTTTTTTTCGAGGGGATCCCCTATTTTTGTTAAACAGTTCACTTCAGGTCAGCCGGTATTCCATCTGACGTCACTGATGCAGTGCGGTGTCCCTGGCTGACCTAAAGTGAAAGTGGGAAGCAATCAATTATGCTAACCACTTCCTATCCTGTCAGCCAGGAGAGGAGATGATTCAGTCGGGGGTTTACTGTGAGACTGTCAGCATTAGCTGCGGTCTCTACAGTAAACATTAACCCTTTCGAGAGGATTACATCGGGGGACCTGACTGAACATCGGATAGGTAAGAATAATGCTGCTTTATTATTTTATTTTCATTACAGGTGAACAAGGGCTTTGCATGGAATGGCAGTAAAATAAAATATGGTCAAAAACTGTGTGTTTATTTCATTAAAATGATTTTTAATTAAAGTGTGTGTGTTTTATTTTTATTTCATACAATAGGATAAATAATTGATAGTTGTCTAATTGACAGCTCTCAATTATTAACCTGGCTTAAAGTCACCTTTCAAGAGCAAGGTGGCTTTAACCCCTTATTAACCCATTCATCACCGCTACAGGGCAATGGGAATAGACGGGCAAAGTGCCAGAAAGGGTGAATCTAATTATAGATTTGCCTTTTCTGGGGTGTCTGGGGCAGATGTTAGTAGCCAGGGGGGGTCCAAAAATAATGGTCCCTCTCTGGGCAATTATTATCTGCCCCCACTCGCTGGCTTTGTCTGTCTGGTTGAGAAAATAGGGCGGGAGCCCACACATTTTTTTTCAACAATTTTACACCTCATATATATATACATGTCATTGAATTTGTGACACATACATATATATATATATATTTATATTTATAGTACATACACTTCTACATAGTATAATAGCCGCTATTTCAATTGCCGGCTTTTTGTGAAAATACAGAACCCGACATGAAATGACACATGGTTTACATAGAGTTAACCATGTCATTTCATGTAGTTTGATATATGGTTTTCACTAACAATTACATGAGTGTATGTGTGCAAAATTTGACACATGTAGGGGTTAATTAAAGGTGTAAATTCGTAGCAAAAAAAATGTGTTTTTTTACAACGAATTTACACCTTTAATTAACCCCTACATATGTCAAATTTTGCACACATACACTCATGTAATTGTTAGTGAAAACCATATATCAAACTACTTGAAATGACATGGTTAACTCTATGTAAACCATGTGTCATTTCATGTCGGGTGGTTCTGTATTTTTACAAAAGCCGGCATTGCCCGGCAATTGAATCAGAGGCTATTTTACTATGTAGAAGTGTATGAACTATAAATATATGTATATATATGTCACAATGACAATATATATATATATATATATATATATATATATGTATTCTATGTGTGTATATCTAGTGTTTACAGGGAAAGTATTTTTAGTTCCGATATTTCTGTCCCATTGACTTGCATTGGGTTTCCGGTATCGGATCGGCGATACCCGATACTTTTTGAGTATCAGGCCGATCCAATCCGATCCGATATTTAGGGATATCGGGCAGTATCGCTCAACACTAGTCATAAGTATTCAGACCCTTTGCTCAGTATTGAGTAGAAGCACCCTTTTAAGCTAGTATAGCCATGAGTCTTCTTGGGAATGATGCAACAAGTTTTTCACACCTGGATTTGGGGATCCTCTGCCATTCTTCCTTGCAGATCCTCTCCAGTTCCGTCAGGTTGGATGGAGAATATTGGTGGACAGCCATTTTCAGGTCTCTCCATAGATGCTCAATTTGATTTAGGACAGGGCTCTGGCTAGGCTAGTCAAGAATGGTCACAGAGTTGTTTTGAAGCCACTCCTTTGTTATTTTAAGTGTGTGCTAGGGTCATTGTCTTGTTGGAAGGTGAACCTTCAGACACGTCTGAGGTCCAGAGCACTCTGGAAGAGGTTTTCATCCAGGATATTTCTGTACTTTGTCGCATTCATGTTTCCTTCAATTGCAACCAGTCGTCCTGTCCCTGCAGCTGAAAAACACCCCCATTGCATGATGATGCCACAACCATGTTTCACTGTTGGGATTGTATTGGGCAGGTAATGGGCAGTGCCTGGTTTTCTTCATACATGCCGCTTAGAATTATCACCAAAAAGTTCTATCTTCGTCTCATCAGACCAAAGAATCTAATTTCTCATAGTCTGGGAGTCATTCATGTGTTTTAGCAAACTCTATGCGGGCTTTCATATCTCTTGCAACTGAGGAGAGTCTTACGTCGGGCCACTCTGCCATAAAGGCCCGACTGGTGGAGGGATGCAGTGATAGTTGACTTTGAGGAACTTTCTCCCATCTCCCTATTGCATCTGTGGAGCTCAGCGACAATGATCTTGTGGTTCTTCTTTACCTATCTCACTAAGGCTCTTCTCCCACGATTGCTCAGTTTGGCTGGACAGTCAGGTCTAGGAAGACTTCTGGTGGTCCCAAACGTCTTCCATTTAAGGATTATGGAGGCCACTGTGCTCTTAGGAACCTTGAGTACTGCAGAAATTCTTTTGTAACCTTGACCAGATCTGTGCCTTGGCACAGTTCTGTCTCTGAGCTCCTTGGCGAGTTCTTTTGACCTCATGATTCTCATATGGTCTGACATGCACTGTGAGCTGTGAGGTCTTATATAGACAGGTGTGTGCCTTTACAAATCAAGTCCTAACAGTTTAATTAAACATTGCTGGACTCCAATGAAGGAATAGAATCATCTCAAGGAGGATCACAAGGAAATGGACAGCATGTGACTTAAATATGAGGGTCTGAATACTTATGACCATGTGATATATATATTTTTTTTCGTAATAAATTTGCAAACATTTCTACATTTCTGTTTTTTTTCAGTCAAGATGGGGTGCAGAGTGTCCATTAACGAGAAATTTTTTTTTTTTTTAATTTACCTAATGGCAGCAATGAAACAAAGAGTGAAAAATTTAAAGGGGTCTGAATACTTTCTGTACTCACTGTACATTGTTCTGTGCTGTGCTTTGTACTATGTTGGGAAACTCTTGTACAGTGCATTGTGTGCAGTGTAGGGCTCTGTGTTATACAGTCCTTGTTGAACAGTGTTCTGTGTTTTATAAAGTGTTGTGTAGCCCTTGCTGTAAAGCGTTCTGTGGTGTGCAGTGTACTGTTTGCATAATTTAATTTCTTTTTTTTTCTGATTAAATTTTTCCAATGTTAATGTTTATTTTTATATATTCATAGGTTATGGATTGCAGACAGGGTATTTGTTAATAGAGAGCAGTGCAATGTATGCTTTATAAAATATAATATACATATTTAATTTAAATATGTATTGAATTCATATAATCAATTTTTTCAGTTTTGTTCTTAAATTTTTGAATGACCTAGATACCGTAACCATTTAAGAACTTACAACTGATGCCTTTATTAGCGTAAAGGTGGTGTGACATTAATTTTCAGTAGACTTTTGGTCTCTTTCTGAATGAAAACACAGTAATTAAGATCTCTCCGACATTAATAGTATCACTATGTCAATGATATTGCCCCAAGTGGTTAATTAACACATACAGTATCCTCAACCACCCTGTTAGCTTTTCAAGTACATTTAAAGATTATTTAACATTCACCTTTTAACAGATAACACTTGAGCGATCAATCACATAAGTAATTAATTTCTAAGGAAAAATAGCTGATATATCCAACATCATGTGCATTCTCAGATTTTTTTTTTTATACAGTATACTCATGAGGCTCTAGTACAAAACCCAAAAAGTGACAATGCTGGTGATTTATAAAAGTAAAGGCTGCTTGGACTAAATGTCTGCCGCACTTGAACTGCCTGGAAATTATGTTAATCGGTGAATGGTAGACATGGAAGAATCTTTAGAAATTCACCAGCTTTGTCGAATTTATCTAAAACATTTAATTCCAAGCAAACAGATAGCACTGCAAAAGCCTCCAATTGCCCTGAACAGAAATATATCTATTAGTACAGTGTCCAACCCATATCGAGCTCTTTAATGCAAACACAGTATTAGTAATGCCAAACCGTGGTAACTAATGATGGGCGAGCACTAAAATGCTTGGGTGCTCGTTGCTCGGGTCCAGCAAATTGTAATGTTCGGGTGCTCGACCTGAGGAATGAGCCCAAGTAAGTCTATGGGAAACTCGAGCATTTTTCCCTCCGCCCAACGGCGGTCTACAGAGGGACTAGAAATTGCAGAAATTGATGGGAAAAGTGCTCAAATGACATGGGAACAGCATGGGGATGACCCCTGGAAGCATTTCTGACTCCCAGGTCACTGCTGTGAACAATGTTGTCAGAGTCTTACACCACTTTTACAGACTCACAATAAAACATACAAGAACAAAACCAAAATGGATTTTCCTGGGAAATATGTTAAGGAACATCCTTTCCAGGGTAATGACTTGTATATAAGGCAAAATAAATAACCAAAAACAAAAATGCTCCTCCACATCTTGGGCTTTGCTCACATGTATGGTTTTTGATGTTTTTCTGAACTTTAGCATTACTTTCAACCAAGACAAATGCATTCACTGGGAAATGTCATTTTAACATTTTACAACTTTATCTGGCCATATGGTGTGTGACACGTAGTAACATAGTAACATACTGTATTTTTCGGACTATAAGACGCACCGGACCATAAGACGCACCCCAAATTTTCAGAAGGAAAATTGGGAAAAAAAAATAATGTGTCAAATGGGGGTCCGTCTTACAGTCCGAATTTAGCTTACCACTGTGTGGGGTGGTTGGGCACTGTGGGGTGGTTGGGCACTGTGGGGTGGCTGTGTTATGTGGGGTGGCTGTGTTATGTGGGGTGGCTGTGTTCTGTGGGGTGGCCATATACTCACAAATCCGGTGGCGGCGGCGCTCCCAATGCAGCTTTGCTGCAATGCAGTGGTGGTGTCCGGGCAGCAGCGGGCCTCTGGGCTGCTTGGGGGGCTCCGCCGGCATCTCGTCCCAGCCGGAAAGCCCCCCCGCAGCTGCGACGCGGTGCCGGTGCCTCCGGTGGCGGTCCCGATCCAAAGTGTGGTGCGGTGGTGGTGTTCGGGCAGCAAGTGGGCCTCTGGGCTGCGTGGGGGCTCCGCCGGCATCTCGACCCAGCCGGAAAGCCCCCCCGCAACTGCGACGCGGTGCCGGCATGAGGAATGGACGCTTGGGGCCTCCGGCAAGATGGCCGCCGTATACTCTCGTTCAAATCTCGGCATCGAGATCTTGTCCTGAGTCTTGCCAGAGGCCCCAGGAGGCCATTCCTCATGCCGGCACCGCGTCGCAGCTGCGGGGGGGCTTTCCGGCTGGGACGAGATGCCGGCGGAGCCCCCCACGCAACCCAGAGGCCCGCTTGCTGCCCGAACACCACCACTGCACCACACTTTAGATCGGGACCGCCACCAGAGGCACCGGCACCGCGTCGCAGCTGCGGGGGGGCTTTCCGGCTGGGACGAGATGCCGGCGGAGCCCCACACGCAGCCCAGAGGCCCGCTGCTGCCCGGACACCACCACCGCATCGCAGCCAAGCTGCATTGGGAGCGCCGCCGCCACTGAACTTTCCGGTATGTTGCGACCATAAGACGCACCCCCATTTTACCCAAAAATTTTTGGGGAAAAAGTGCGTCTTATGGTCCAAAAAATACGGTAATTGGCAAGGCCGAAAAAAGACATTTGTCCAACCTGTTCAAGCTATATTCCGTCAGAATAAATCCCCAGATCTACATCCTTCTAAAGAACCTAATAACTGTAAGATACAATATTGTTACTGTTGTGAATGTTTTGGAAATAAATTCTGAGCAGAAGCTCACTCTGGTGGTTACAAACAGTACTGAACCATTCAATGAGGATTGGCAATCAGGAGTCACAGAGTGGCTTGATATAAGGGAGGTTCCCTCCCATCATGGTTGCCGGTGATCAATTGTTCTTGTCTCAACTGTGTTCCTGGTTCACTTGGAAGCTTGCTGAGTCTTGCCTCTTCTGCTTTCAGATAAGATATTTTCTGTTTTTTTTTGTGCTTACCATTTGCATATTTCTCTGCATTTCTGTGAGGTTAGCCAGGTTCCCCCCCGGGTGGCTTGGGCTCCTCTCAATTCCGCTGGAGACATTGTTATTTGTTCATTTGCCTTTTCAAGTTTTTTCAGTGGCTGCAGTCTAGTTATGTTACACCAGGGAACTGATTTAGGTGGTAGAGGTCGTGTGATCTCAGGTGTTTTTGCAATCAGTAGCGTTGGCATTTTTTAGGGTTTTTTTGGATTGCAGTGAGTATCCTTTCTATCCTTTTCTGTCTAGGCAGATTGAGCCCCAGCGTTTGCTCATACTGTTTTCTGTCTGTGTCTATATTTCCTCTTGTCTAACCGCCATTACATGTTTGGGGGCTTCCTATGTTCTTTGGGGATCTGCTCCGGGGCAGATAGCTTTCCTCTTTCTATATTTAGGTGTAGTTAATCTCTCAGGCTGTGACGAGGCGTCTAGGACCAACGTAGGAACGCTCCACGGCTGCCTTTAGTTGTGGTGGTTGGTCAGGGTACTGCTATCCAATAGATTCCAACCTCTCTGGTGTATTGCCGTTTTTGCCTGCTCTCCTCAGCTACCAAAACATAACAGTATCACCGGCCAAACTGAAAATTGTATGGTACTCACAGAAGGGAAAAATAGTGTGGAAAGAAAAAAGTTGTCAGAGTTGTCAGAGATTTATTTTTTTTTTCTGGTTCTTGCATTTTTCCCCTCTTTTTCTCTGGGTGCTGAGGAGGATTTTTTTTTCTCTCAATGGAGCTTGCACAGTTGTCTGGCCGTGTGGATCTGCTTGCCACTGAGGTTCAGAGTATTGCTGTCTATCTTGCTGGGTTGCTGGTTGTGGAACCTAGGATTCCCATGCCAGATTTGTTTTTGGGAGATCGGGCCAAATTTCTGAATTTCAAACATAACTGTAAGTTGTTTCTTGCCTTAAAACCTAAGTCCTCAGGGAACGCAGCACAGCAGGTTCAAATTGTCATCTCTCTCCTGCGCGGCGATCCTCAGGATTGGGCTTTTTCCCTGACACCTGGGGACCCTGTTTTGAGTGATGTTGATGCATTTTTTCTGGCTCTGGGGTTATTGTACGATGAGCCTAATGTCACTGATCAAGCTGAAAGAACCTTGTTGGCATTAAATCAGGGGCTTGAGGACGCTGAGTTGTACTGTCAGAAATTCCGAAAATGGGCAGTCCTAACCAAATGGAATGATGATGCTTTGGCAGCCCTTTTTCGGAAGGGTCTGTCAGAGAATGTAAAAGATGTTATGGTGGGTTTCCCTGCTCCCTCTGGTCTCAATGATTCTATGTCATTAGCGATTCAAATTGACAGACGTTTGCATGAGCGTAGAGGTATGCGTGGAATAGTGTTGCCTTGTGAGCCAGCTTCTGAACCCATGCAGTGTGATGGAGTGACTTCTGGGGCAACAGCGTCATGAGTTTCGAAAACGCAATGGGTTATGTTTCCATTGCGGTGACGCCTCTCATGCTTTTTCTGTCTGCCCTAATCGGGGAAGAAGTTTTGCACGCTCAGTTGTCTTGGGTAGTGTTCAGACTAAATTTTTGTTGACTGTTACCCTGATTTGCTCCCTGTCCACATTTTCTGCTCAGGCTTTTGTTGATTCGGGAGCAGCTATTAACCTGATGGATTTTGATTTTGCCAAATGTTGTGGGTTTCCCTTGATACCCTACGGAAGTCTATTCCCCTACTGGGGATTGATTCTACCCCTTTGGCTGAGAATAAACCCCAGTTTTCTACTCAGGTGATAATGAGGGTTGAACCTGATCATCAGGAGAGTTTTAAATTTTTGGTACTGTATAATCTGCATGACATTATTGTACTAGGTTTGCCTTGGTTACAGTCTTTAATCCTGTTTTGGATTGGAAATCTGTGTCTGTAACCAGTTGGGGCTGCCAATGTGTTAATGCCAACACTCCTGTTTTTTCTGCCTCTCCCCAGTCTCAGGATGTTCCTGACTTTTTGACTGATTTTTCTGATATGTTTAGCAAAAATAAATCTGCATCCTTGCCCCCCCATAGGAGCTATGACTGTGCTATTGAATTAGTGCCTGGTAGTAAATTTCCTAAAGGTCGCCTTTTTAACTTGTCTGTACCTGAACATGACGCTATGCGGTTTTATGTCAAGGAGTCAATGGAGAAGGGTCATATCAGACCATCCTCTTCACCCTTGGGTGCCGGTTTTTTCTTTGTGGCCAAAAAGGTGGTTCATTAAGGCCGTGTATTGATTATCGTCTCTTGAACAAGATCACTGTGAAGTATCAATATCCGTTACCCTTGATTTCTGACCTGTTTTCCAGGGTGAAAAGTGCTACTTGGTTTACCAAACTTGACCTCAGGGGGGCGTATAACCTTATTCGCATTAAGCACGGGGATGAATGGAAGACGGCGTTTAATACCCCAAAGGGGCATTTTAACACTAGAACTACTGATGGAGTCATTTTGACTCCTTTCGTTTTATATTTCTCTTCTGTGACTACATTTTTCAGAATTCCGGCTTGAAACTCGGTGACTTTTTCTCAAATATGATGTGAAAAAAAATTTTGTGAGAATAAATAATTTTGGTGAAAAATTTGCGCGTTTTTTTCAAAATTTACCAAGAACTACTGAAGGGAGTCATTTTGACTCCCTACTATATTTTGAGGTCCTTTTGTCACTAAATGTTGCTATAAAGTTTTGTGCATAATTTTTTCACTCTGTCTTATTTACCCTGATGTTCATATAGATGTAGTTCAATTTACATGTCAACTTTTCACATTTTCCTTGTGTTTTACCTGCTTGTATTACTGTGTAATGCTGAACAAAATAGCTTGTTTACTCTAGGCTCTTATCTTATGCTAATTTTTGATTCATATATATTGACACATATAAAGAACTGTACGCTTGCAGAAGCATGCAGGAACAATAATTTACAGTTTACTCTATCTGATGAGGAGCTAGATGCATTCATTGCGATATTCTATGCTCGTGGAATATCTGGCACGAACCGTCACTCGATTAGCAGTATTTGGTGTAATACTGGGGAATACCGTTTTGCAAAGCGACAATGTCTAGGGACTAGAGTTGAGCGATACTTTCCGATATCCTAAAGTATCGGAATCGGAATGGTATCGCCGATATCACTAAAATATCGGCGATACCCGATACCGATACCGGAAGTCCCATGTAAGTCTATGGGAACAAAATATCGCAACTAAAAAAACCCCATTCTTTCCTTGTAAACACTAAATATACACACATAGAATACATATATATATATATATATATACATGTCATTGTGACATATATATATACATATATGTATAGTTTATACACTTCTACATAGTAAAATATCATCTCATTCAATTGCCGGGTAAAGCCGGCTTCAGTGAAAAGACAGAAGCACCCGACATGAAATGACACTTGGTGTACATAGGGTTAACCATGTCTTTTCATGTCGTTTGCTATCTGATTTGCACAAACAATTAAATCAGACTATGTGTGCAAAATTTCACACCTGTAGGGGTTAATTAAAGGTGTAAATTTGTTGTAAAAAAAACGGACTTTTTTGCTACGAATTTACACCTTTAATTAACCCCTACAGGTGTGAAATTTTGCACACATAGTCTGATTTAATTGTTTGTGCAAATTAGATAGCAAAGGACATGAAAAGACATGGTTAACCCTATGTACACCAAGTGTCATTTCATGTCGGGTTCTGCATTTTCACAAAAGCCGGCAATTGAATTAGCGGCTATTATACTATGTAGAAGTGTATGAACTACAAATATAAATATATATATATATAATGTGTCACAAATTCAATGACATGTATATATATATGAGGTGTAAAATTGCTGAAAAAAAATGCGTGGGCTCCCGCCCTATTTTCGCAACCAGACAGACAAAGCCAGTGAGTGGGGGCAGATAATAATAGCCCAGAGAGGGACCATTATTTTTGCCCCCCCCGGCTACTAACATCTGCCCCCAGACACCCCAGGAAAGACAAATCTATAATTAGATTCGCCCTTTCTGGCACTTTGCCCGTCTATTCCCATTGCCCTGTAGCGGTGGCGAATGGGTTAATATGGGGTTAAAGCCACCTTGCTATTGAAAGGTGACCTTAAGCCAGGTTAATAATTGAGAGCTGTCAATTAGACAACTATCAATTATTAATCCTATTGCATGAAATAAAAATAAAACACACACACTTTAATTAAAAATCATTTTAATGAAATAAAGACACATGTTTTTGACCATCTTTTATTTTACTGCAAAAACCATTTCCTGTAATGAAAATAAAATAAAAAAGCAAAATTATTCTTACCTATCCCATGCACAGTCAGGTCCCACGGTGTAATCCTTCAGAAAGGGTTAATGTTTACTGCAGGGACCGCAGCTAATGCTGCAGCCTCACAGTAAACCCCAAATGAATGAGTTCCTCTCCTGCCTGACAGGAGAGTAAAAGGCTGGGTGTCACATAACGATACACCAGCGATCCCGACAACGATATGCACTTGTCAGGATCGCTGGTGTATCGCTACATGATCGCTGCTGAGCTGCCAAACAGGCAGCTCAGGCAGCGATCTGGGACAGCGACACTGCGGGTAACATCGCTTAAGGGCCCGTCTCACATAGCGATATCGCTACCGAGATCGCTGCTGAGTCACTAGTTTTGTGACGCAGCAGCGAGCTCACCAGCGATATCGCTGTGTGTGACATTCAGCGACGATCAGCCCCCCTGCCGGGTATCGCTGATCGTCGCAGAAATGTCAGGACCTTTTTTTGATCGCTGGTTTCCCTCTGACAGGCACGCATCGCTGCGTGTGACAGGCGGGAGACCAGCGATCCGCTGGTAACCAAGGTACACAGCGGGTTTCCAGGCACCGCGCAGCGCTTGGAAACCCGCTGTGTACCTTGGATACCAGCTCCCTGCATCAGGGCGCTGGTATCCAAGGTACACAGCGGGTTTCTAGGCACAGCCCCGCGCCTGGAAACCCGCTGTGTACCTTGGTTACCAGCGGATCGCTGGTCTCCCGCCTGTCACACGCAGCGATGTGTGCCTGTCAGCGGGAAACCAGCGATCAAAAAAGGTCCTGACATTTCAGCGACGATCAGCGATACCCGGCAGGGGGGCTGATCGTCGCTGAATGTCACACACAGCGATATCGCTGGTGAGCTCGCTGCTGCGTCACAAAACTAGTGACTCAGCAGCGATCTCGGTAGCGATATCGCTATGTGAGACGGGCCCTTAAGTGGAAAGCTTAATTGATTGCTTTCCACTTTCACTTCAGGTCAGCCAGGGACACAATCAGTGACGTCAGAGGGAACTGATTAACAAAAATAGGGGTTCCCTTCGAAAAAAAAATGGCGTGGGGTCCCCCCTATTTTTGTTAACCAGCCAGATGAAGCAGACCGCTGAGGCCTGGATTTTCAGGCTGTTAAGGAGCCAAGATCCATGGACCTTGCCAGCCTGATAATACTAGGCCACAGCAGTCTGCATATCTTGGCTGATTAACAAAAATAGGGGATCCCCTCGAAAAAAATTGGCGTGGGGTCCCCCCTATTTTTGTTAACCAGCCAGATGAAGCAGACCGCTGAGGCCTGGATTTTCAGGCTGTTAAGGAGCCAAGATCCATGGACCTTGCCAGCCTGATAATACAGGCCACAGCAGTCTGCATATCTTGGCTGATTAACAAAAATAGGGGATCCCCTCGAAAAAAAATTGGCGTGGGGTCCCCCTATTTTTGTTAACCAGCCAGATGAAGCAGACCGCTGAGGCCTGGATTTTCAGGCTGTTAAGGACCAAGATCCATGGACCTTGCCAGCCTGATAATACTAGGCCACATGCAGTCTGCTTAGCTTGGCTGGTTAACAAAAATAGGGGATCCCCTCGAAAAAAAAAACGGCTGGGGTCCCCCTATTTTTGTTAACCAGCCAAGTAAAATGCAGACTGCTGCGGCCTGGTATTAAAAGACTGTCAAGGCCATGGATTTTGGCCCTCAGCAGCCTGATAATACCAGGCTACAGCAGCCCCACATTTGGCGCATCAAAAGATGTGCCAATTGTGGCACTTTACCCGGCTCTTCCCACTTGCCCTGTAGCGGTGGCAAGCGGGGTAATAAGGGGTTAATGTCACCGTTGATTGCACGGTGACAATAAGCCCGGTTAATAATGGAGAGGCGTCAATAAGACACCGATCCATTATTAATCCCAAAGTTATTAAATGTATAAAAAAAAGACAAAGCAAGAAAAAAGTCTTTTAATGAAATAAAAGAGACAACACAGTTTTCATTAATTTTATTACCTCTCATTCCTGCGACGCCATCGATCTCTCTGTAAAAAAAGAAAAAAAACAAACCAACAGTATACCACCTGTCGACGCAGTCCATAACGACAGTCCCACGACGATCCAACTCTGCTACATCGCAATGACAGGCAGAGCCTGTCATCGCGACGCAGCACAGCTGATTACCTGCTTCCCCGGCGGTGACGTCATCGGACTGACTGCTTTACGGCCGGGATTACCCAGCAGTCACTGCAGTTATCGCGAGAAACTGCATGTGACCGCCGGGGAAAGAAGATTGCGGCCATGAAGCAGTCCAGGACGTGACCGCCGGAGATCTTCTGCCAGGTAAGTGCCGCTGACTCCTGACAGACCCGACCGACGGACACTGACAGTGACAGTGACAATCCCGATTCCGGTATCCGATATGACGAAAATATCGGAACTCGGAATCGGAATTCCGATACAGCCAATATCGGCCGATACCCGATATTTGCAGTATCGGAATGCTCAACCCTACTAGGGACCGCTTTGTTGAAATTATGAGGTTTCTCAGATTTGATGAGAAATCTACTCGATTGGAGAGACTGCAAACGGACAAGTTTGCTCTATTTTCTACTATGTGGGACAGGTTTATTGAAAATTGTATTGCGTGTTACAAACCTGGCCCATACATAACGGTGGATGAGCAACTTTTCCCAAGCAAAACTAGGTGTCCATTCACGCAGTACATGCCTTCCAAACCAGATAAATATGGCCACAAATATTGGCTAGCTGTTGATAAGGAGAGCAAATATCTGGCAAATGGCTTCCCTTATTAGGCAAAGATGACACACGCCGTGCTGAGGACCGTTTAGCTGACCATGTGGTAATGAAGTTATTGGACCCGTTTTTGAAAAAAGGTCGCAATGTTACAACCGATAATTATTTTACTTCAGTAAAATTAGCTAAACAGCTAAAAAGCAAAGGAACAACCATCGTGGGAACACTGAACAAGATAAGGCGAGAAGTGCCTAAAGAAATAAAATCCATGAAAGAGGAATTGTACAACACTAAAGTGTTTAGAAATGAAGACAATTTTACACTTACAGTATATCAAGGAAAGCCCAACAAAAATGTTGTCATTTTGAGTTCCGTCCATCCAGATGTTGTTGTTGCGTCTGATTCCGCTAAAAAAACTCCAGAAACGGTAAAGTTTTACAATGAAACAAAATATGGAGTAGATGTAGTGGATCAGATGGCACGAAAATATACCACACGAACATGCACAAGGAGATGGCCTGTTCATGCATTTGAAAATGCCTTAGACTTTGTGGGTATAAATGCATGGATAATATTCAATGAGATAACCCACCAAAAAATGTCACGCAAGGCATTTTTGCAAACGCTTGTGAGAGAGTTGAGTGGTCCTTATGTCACAGATAGGGAAAAGGGTTCCACGTCCCAAGTTTCTACATGCTCAGAAGTGATGGTTCAAACAAAATTTTGCCAGATCAAAGAAAAGTGCAAGAAAAATAGATCTGTCGGCAATTGTAAGACTTGGGTAAGTTTTTGTGTGGGCAATGTACTGCCATAAATCAAAGGCAATGCCTAAAATGCGAAACACCAAATGTTTAGAAGGTGAATTCTGCGCCATATTTTCATTTTTATGCTCCTCCACCTACATTTTCTCTGCTTTTTGTTCTTCAGTTGTTATGTATGTTATGTATATGTGTGCACTTGAATAAAAAAAAATGTTTGAAAAATGTCTATTATAATTATTGTTATTTTCTGTAGAAAAATAAGAAAAGCAGAAAAAAAACAATCAAAAGCATTACTGTTGGATCTCACAATAATAATACATTACAAAAAATATAATTATTAATAAATAACCACAAATGAAACTCTAAAAATAAACGAAAACAAGCAAGGAGTCAAAATGACTCCTTTCAGTAGTTCTAGGCGGGGTCACGAGTCCAGTAGTCCTAGTGTTAAGTACCTAGTGATGCCCTTTGGGCTGACTAATGCTCCTTCCGTCTTCCAGTCCTTCATGAATGACATTTTCAGGGATTTTGTGGATAAATTTCTGATTGTTTATTTGGATGATATCTTGATTTTTTCCAATGACTGGGACTTCATGTGAAACATGTTCGGACTGTGTTCCAGATTTTGAGAGAGAATGCTCTGTATGTGAAGGGATCAAAGTGTCTTTTTGGCGTACAGAGGATCTCATTTCTGTGATTCTTTTTGTCTCCATCTGTTATTGAAATGGACCCGGTCAAGGTTCAGGCCATCTGTGATTGGGTCCAACCTACTTCATTAAAGGCTCTTCAGAGATTCTTGGGTTTTGCCAATTTTTATCGTAAATTTATTGGTAATTTCTCTGTTATTGTTAAACCATTGACTGATTTGACCAAAAAGGGTTCTGATGTGGTGAATTGGCCTCCTAAGACAGTCTATGTGTTTCAGGAACTTAAGCAGAGATTCACTTCTGCTCCTGTTCTACGGCAGCCTGATGTTTCTCTGCCATTTCAGGTTGAGGTTGATGCCTCTGAAATTGGGGCAGGTGCCGTTTTGTCCCAAAGAGATCCTGAGACCTCTAAAAGTAACCCTTGTGCCTTTTTCTCTCGAAAATTTTCTCCAACTGAACGTAATTATGACGTGGGTAATCGGGAGGTATTAGCCATGAAGTGGGCTTTTGAAGAGGGGAGACATTGACTGGAGGGAGCCAAACATCAGGTGGTGGTCCTCACGGACCATAAGAATCTGGTTTATCTGGAATCAGCCAAGCGACTTAATCCTAGACAGGCCAGGTGGGCCTTGTTTTTCACACGTTTTAATTTTGTGGTTTCCTTTCTTCCTGGCGCTAAGAATGTTAAGGCGGATGCCCTCTCAAGGAGTTTCCTTGCGGACTCTCCTGAGTTATCTGATCCTGCTGTTATTTTGAAAGAGGGTGTAGTTCTTTCCGCCATCTTGCCCAATTTGAGACTGGCTCTGGAAGGGTGTCAGGAGGATAAACCCGAGCGCTGCCCTATTGGGAAATTGTTTGTCCCAGACCGGTGGAAAAAGAGTGTGATGTCTGAGATTCATTGTTCCGCATTGGCCGGTCATCCCGGAATTTTTGGTACCAGAGACTTGGTGAGACGGTCCTTTTGGTGGCCTACTTTGTCTCGTGACGTCTGGGAGTTTGTGCAGTCCTGTGGGACTTGCTCTCGCTCTAAGCCTTGCTCTCGCTCTAGTGGTTTGTTGATGCCATTGCCTGTGCCCAAGAGACCATGGACCCATATCTCTATGGATTTTATTTCCGACCTCCCTGTTTCTCAGAGAATGACTGTTATGTGGGTGATTTGTGATAGGTTTTCCAAGATGATACATCTTGTGCCATTACCTAAGTTGCCTTCCTCCTCCGAATTGGTACCTTTGTTCCTTCAGCACGTGGATCGGTTACACGACATTCCTGAGAACATTGTGTCTGACAGAGGAGTCCAGTTTGTTTCCAGATTTTGGAGGACTTTTTGTTCTAAACTTGGTGTTCAATTGTCTTTCTCCTCTGCTTTTCATCCTCAGACCAATGGACAAACTGAGAGAACAAACCAGACTTTGGAGACTTATCTGAGATGCTTTGTGTCTGCAGATCAAGATGACTGGGTCTCTTTTTTGCCTTTGGCTGAGTGTGCTCTTAATAATAGGGCAAGCTCTGCCACTTTGATGTCTCCATTTTTCTGCAATTTTGGGTTTCACCCTCGATTTTCTTCGGGACAGACGGAGGCTTCTGTCTGTCCGGGTGTTGACTCTGTTGTGGAGCGTATGCAGCAGATTTGGGACCAGGTAGTGGAGAGGTTGTCCCTCTCTCAGGAGAAGGCCCAGCGGTTTGCCAACCGGCATAGGACTGATGGTCCTCGGTTTAAAGTGGGGGACTTGGTCTGGTTGTCCTCAAGAAATATCCCTATGAGAGTTGCATCTCCTAAGTTTAAGCCTAGGTTCATTGGACCTTATAAGATCATGGAGATTCTTAATCCTGTTTCCTTTCGTTTACTTCTTCCAGGGACATTTAAGATCCATAACGTGTTCCACAAGTCCTTATTGAAGAGGTTTGTCGAGCCAGTGATTCGTATGGCTGCGCCTCCCGACCCTGTTTTGGTTGAGGGCAATCTGGAGTATGTGGTTGAGAAAATATTGGATTCTCGTTTTTCTAGACGGAAACTCCAGTATTTGGTTAAGTGGAGAGGTTATGGTCAGGAGGACGATTCTTGGGTGTTTGCTTCGGACATCCATGCTAGGAGACTGATCCGTGCCTATCACCGAGCTCATCAACAGGGGGGTACTGTTGTGAATGTTTTGGAAATGAATTCTGAGCAGAAGCTCCCTCTGGTGGTTACAAACAGTACTGAACCATTTAATGAGGATTGGCAATCAGGAGTCACATAGTGGCTTGATATAAGGGAGGTTCCCTCCCATCATGGTTGCCGGTGATCAATTGTTCTTGTCTCAACTGTGTTCCTGGTTCACTTGGAAGCTTACTGAGTCTTGCCTCTTCTTCTGCTTTCAGATAAGATATTTTCTGTTTTTGTGCTTACCATTTGCATATTTCTCTGCATTTATGTAAGGTTAGCCAGGTTCCCCACCGGGTGGCTTGGGCTCCTCTCAGTTCCGCTGGAGCCATTGTTATTTGTTCATTTGCCTTTTCCAGTTTTTTCAGTAGCTGCGGCTTAGTTTTGTTACACCAGAGAACTGATTTAGGTGGTAGAGGTCGTGTGTTCTCAGATGTTTTTGCAATCAGTAGCGCTGGCATTTTTTAGGGTTTTTTGGATTGCAGTGAGTATCCTTTCTATCCTTTTCTGTCTAGGCAGATTGGGCCCAGCGTTTGCTCATACTATTTTCTGTCTGTGGCTGTATTTCCTCTTGTCTAACAGCCATTACGTGTTTGGGGGCTTCCTATGTTCTTTGGGGATCTGCTCCGGGGCAGATAGCTTTCCTCTTTCTATCTTTAGGTGTAGTTAATCTCTCAGGCTGTGACGAGGCTTCTAGGACCAATGTAGGAACGCTCCACGGCTGCCTTTAGTTGTGGTGGTTGGTCAGGGTACTGCAATCCAATAGATTCCAACCTCTCTGGTGTATTGCCGTTTTTGCCTGCTCTCCTCAGCTACCAAAACATAACAGTTACGCTCCATGAAGATATCATCAGACACATCCTGTTTCATTTATGAAGGAGGGACTCTGAGTCACAAAGCCTATTTTTATAGGGCCATCAGGCGGCCTTTACTATTCTTAACCCCTTCATGACCCAGCCTATTTTGACCTTAAAGACCTGGCCATTTTTTGCAATTCTGACCAGTGTCCATTTATGAGGTAATAACTCAGGAACGCTTCAACGGATCCTAGCGATTCTGAGAATGTTTTTTCGGGACATATTGGGCTTCATGATAGTGGTAAATTTAGGTCAATAATTTTTTTTTTTTTTTTGTGAAAATAATGGTAATTTGGTGAAAATTTTGAAAACTTCGCAATTTTCAAATTTTGAATTTTTATTCTGTTAAACCAGAGAGTTATGTGACACAATATAGTTATTAAATAACATTTCCCACATGTCTACTTTACATCAGCATAATTTTGGAAACAAATTTTTTTTTGTTAAAAGTTGACCAGCGATTTCTCATTTTTGCAACAAAATTTACAAAGCCATTTTTTTTACGGACCACCTCACATTTGAAGTCACTTTGAGGGGTCTATATGGCAGAAAATACCCAAATGTGACAACATTATAAAAACTGCACCCCTCAAGCTACTCAAAACTACATTCAAGAAGATTATTAACCCTTCAGGTGCTTCACAGGAACTAAAGCAACGTGGAAGGAAAAAATGGACATTTAAATTTTTCCAACAAAAATTTTTTTAGCATCAATTTTTTCATTTTTGCATTGGCAACAGGAAAAAATGGATCCTAAAATTTGTTGGGCAATTTCTCCTGAGTACACCGATACCTGATATCTGGTCATAAACCACTGTTTGGGGCACGGCAGGGCTCAGAAGGGAAGGAGCGCCATTTGACTTTTTGACTGGAAAATATGCTGGAATATTTAGCGGTTGCCATGTCGCATTTGGAGAGTCCCTGTGAGCCTAAACATTGGAGCTCCCCCACAAGTAACTCCATTTTGGAAACTATACCCCCCAAGGAACTTATCTAGATGCATAGTGAGCACTTTGAACCCCCAGGTGCTTCACAAATTGATCCGTAGTAAAACAAAGAAATTACTTTTTTTCACAAAAATTTCTTTAGCCTCCGTTTTTTCATTTTCACATGGGCAACAGGATAAAATGGATGCTGAAATTTGTTGGGCAATTTCTCCTGAATACACCGATACCTCATATGTGGTCATAAACCACTGTTTGGGTGCACGGCAGGGCTCAGAAGGGAAGGAGCGCCATTTGACTTTTTGAATGGAAAATATGCTGGAATATTTAGCGGTTGCCATGTCGCATTTGGAAAGTCCCTGTGTGCCTAAACATTGGAGCTCCCTCACAAGTGACCCCATTTTGGAAACTAGACCCCCAAGGAACGTATCTAGATGCATAGTGAGCACTTTGAACCCCTAGGTGCTTCACAAATTGTTCCGTGAAAAAAAGAAAGTACTTTTTTTTCACAAAAAAATTCTTTTAGCCTCGTTTTTTCATTTTCACATGGGCAACAGGATAAAATGGATCCTAAAATTTGTTGGCCAATTTATCCTGAGAACACAGATACCTCATATGTGGTCATAAACCGCTGCTTGGGCACACAGCAGGGCCCAGAAGGGAAGGAGCACCATTTGACTTTTTGAATGGAAAATTAGCTCCAATCGTTAGCGGACACCATGGAGCGTTTGGAGAGCCCCTGTGTGCCTAAACAGTGAAAAACAACCACATGTGACATCATTTTGGAAACTAGACCCCTTATGGAACTTATAAAGATGTGTTGTGAGCACTCTGAACCCAAAGTGCTTCACAGAAGTTTATAACGCAAAGCAGTGACAATAAAAAAAATTTTTTCCTGAAAAATGATTTTTTTAGTCCGCTATTTTTTTATTTTCACAAGGGTAACAGGAGAAATTGGACCACAAAAGTTGT
>JARQOD010000001.1:129100669-129210999 GCA_033576555.1 Oophaga sylvatica
ATGGGGTAAGTAATTTTCTCTGATGAATCCCCTTTTATTGTTTGGGACATCAGGAAAAGCCTCATTGGAGAAGACAAGGTGAGCGCTACCACCAGTTCTTGTTCTGCCAACTGTTAAGCATCCTGAAACCATTCAAGTGTGGGGTTGCTTCTCAGCCAAGGGAATCGGCTCTCCCCAAAAGTCTTGCCTAAAAACACAGCCATGAATAAAGAATGGTACCAGAATGTCCTCCAAGAGCAACTTCCCCCAACCCCCCAAGAGCAGTTTGGCGATCAACAATGCCTTTTCCAGCACGAGGAGCACCTTGCCATAAAGCAAAGGTGATAACTAAATGGCTCAGGGAAAAAAACATAGAGATTTTGGGTCCATGGCCTGGAAACTCCCCAGATCTTTTTCCCATTGAGAACTTGTGGTCAATCATCAAGAAACGGGTGGACAAACAAAAACCTAAAAATTCAGACAAAATGAAAGCTTGAATGTGCAAGAATGGACTGCTGTCAGTCAGGATTTGGTCCAGAAGTTGATTGAGAGCATGCCAGGGAGAATTCAGGGTCCTGAAGAAGAAGGGTCAACACTACAAAATATAGACTTGCTGCATTAACTCATTCTAACTGTCAATATAAGCTTTTGTTACTCATATGTTTGCAATTATATTTCTGTCTGTGATAAAAACATCTGTCAAACACACATAAAAACAAGGGGGAAAGCAGTTCTTGTAAAAATATAATATTTGTGTCATTCTCAAAACTTTTGGCCAGACTGTATTAGTGCTGTGTAAAAAGCAGACTGCACAGCAGTGTAACACAGCAAAACAAGTATCAGGCAGCCTAATAACCAGCACACAAGAAAACCCTTTCCCCCTGTCACTGCACACTAACTGTACAGCACAATTGCTGTCAGCACAAGCACAGAAAAACTTCTCTTTCCAGCCCTACCTCTCTCCTACTGATAACAGCAACCTCTCCCTACTTTTTAAGATCGGCAGAAGTAAAATGGAGGTCGACGGTCAGGGCTTTTATAGACACTATGATGCCCCCAAAACAAGCCAATCACTGCAACGATAGTGGTGGACGCTGCACATGTCATCTCGTTGCCCACAGTGCTCATTGGCGGGAAAAAAAGACACCTGCAAGCATTCTGTGAAATCCGACTTTGGCGCTCGTTTTGCCGACCGAAATGGCCGACCTCACGCTAGGGTCCGGTTTTGGTCTGCAAAACCCGACTCTGGCGAAAGTCGGCGACTTATGAATCTGGCCGACCTGTTTCGCTCACTCTAGTTCCAATGCCTCTTAAAAAAACAAATATCAAGATCATGGGAATATGTTGAAACATTCCAAATTTATTACCATATATCAGAATTTAAAAATGGGGCCTGTTCACAATGGACAAATTGGCTCACTCACTGGGGGTTGTTTGACTTGGAGTTATAGTGTGATGCTTATACTTATGTAACTTATCTACCTAAATATTGCTTTCATTTTATGCTGTATTAACGTGATTAATTTATTGTCAGTGGCGTACCATCAATAGTAGCAGACCACGCAGCTGCTATGGGCCCGGACAGGTGAGGGGGCCCGTGATGGCCGCTGCGGTTTGGCAGCTGTGCTGTGCTGACACAGTACTATCTCCTTTAACTAAATGTAAGCGACATCAGCCGGCCGCTGGTTACCCCCTTGAAGCTCCCCTTTCCTTGTTTCCTGGTCAGCAGTTGGCTGAAGTCTCTGGCTGGATTTGCATAAGAATGCCACGACTCCTGGCAGCCAGAGAGCAGCACACATGCATTGCAGGAAGCAGGAAGCAGAAAGCAGAAAACATTATGAGCCTCTCTCACTCAGGGAGAGGGACACAAACACAAGACAGTGAGCCCGGCTGGCTGGGGGACGGGGTGGATTTTTTGTTAAATGTGTCCCCTCACTGTGCTGACACCTTACATTTACAATGGCTCTGGTTGCACTTTGCACCTTAAGGAGGGGGCCCGGCTGCACGCACTGTGGAAGGGGGCCCCATTCAGACTTTTCTATTGGGCCCATGATTCTATGTATGCCCCTGTTTATTGTTATATATTTTGATCTATATAAGTGGTGATGGGGTTATGTTCTCTCTATAACATACCTCTGCATTTCAGCTTAGTGTATCGAGATTAGATGTCACTGAATTGCTTATTTAGGATCGTAGCATTCAATATCTTGTAGTAATTCCCTTACAGTGATTCAGAATTGTCACTCTTCTATTATGATCATTATACATGTGTGGCCATCTTTTCTATTTTCTCCTTGAGATTCTTAGTATTTTATGCAGTGAGTAACTCTCATGTTTCCCAAGGTAGCACAAAGTTTCATAGAAAGTCACTGCTTTCATCCTTTAGCCTGGTTTCTCATTTCCAAAGGATCCCCTGAGAACAGCATCAGGCACAATATCTGGAACATTGCTGAATGAAAGTAATGTAACTTTCATTTTTCTCTCATATTTTCTCTCAAGGACACAGTAACAATGCCATGTGTGTTTAAGACAAGTAGCCTACTATTTTCCCACATTTTTTTTTACAAAGACAGCTAAAATTATTTTTTTGAAATAACATACATGACACAAGCAAATACATTTGTTAAAGAAAAAGACATGTTAATTACTTTGCGATGAATAACTTTTAATAGTAGTTATCTAATTCAAAATTTTGCTGAATAACCATATAGTTATAAAGGTAACAGTTATTTTTATTTATTTTACAGCTTAAAATCTTTCTTTCCATTTGTTTGTAGCCATTTATATGGAGAGCTTATAAAAAATTAATCTCAAGGCTACGTTCCCACCATGAGCTTTCGGTGCGTTGTTGATGTTGCATATTTTTCCTGCATCAAAAACTCAGCGTCTTACAGTTCCAGCAATGTGAATGGGGTTTATACAAATCTCCAGCCCACTGTGCTTTATTTAATGCAGCGGAAACTGACCTGCGATGTGTGTTTCAAATCTTCAACATTTCAATTTCTCTTTTGAGTACGCTGTGTTTTCTTTGTGGATTTTCCCCATAGACTTACATTATGGATATACAAGTATGGAAATTCCGCAAGTAAAAAACGCACATGCATTTTAAGTGCACTTCCGCAGTGGAAATGCATAAAAAATGCATCTAATCCTCACCTAAGTATGTCGATGTGTGGCCCAGCTGCGCTTGGTACACATGTTCCCTGGAGAGTGCACAAAAAGGTAATTGCAAAAACCTGATATTCATTCACAATTCACATTTCCCAGCAGCCACCAGAGGAGCCCTTTAGATTCAGGTATTTAAGGGTGTGGAGAAATGCAGCAGTAGGCATTCTAGCTAGACAGCTATTCTAGTTGTTGGTTGTACCTCAGACAGTTCAGTTCTCCTTAGACACCAGAGTGAGAGGATTCCTGTCAGAGCTCAGTCTGAGCTAGAGAGAGGAGAGACAGAAGGAGAGAGATTGAGCTGATAACTCAGAACAGACAGATTGCTAGTACCCTATGTATGTGGAAAGTGACTCTCGGGGCAAGCGTGTATTCAGTCTGACGGGAACGTCCTGAGAGCTGCTCTGGACAGAGTCCTTTGAAGGAAAGAAGGAACAGTCAGTGAGCGGAAAGGAAAGAAAGCTGACAACTACACCTACTGCTACCCGTGCTTATGTTAAAGGGCGAGAGCAGGGCGACAGAGGAGTGGAGAAGAAAGGAATGTGACCTGGGTGATAATCACCGTCACGTGTTAACCGGACGCCGGGTCCGAAGGATTGCTAGTACTTCACGGCCAGTGATAGAAAACCGGAATCCTTGCTGGACTTCAAGTCATAGAAGGTAGCCCTAAGTGTTGATACGTAACTTGAGTCAGGGAGAACAAGGACTTTTAGCAGTGCACTGCATAGGAGGACTTCGTTCTTGCCAACATCTGAGTACCAGAGACAGAAAAGGCTCTACCACAATGTCGACCGGGCGTAGCTGTTGCATTACGAGTTAAACTTGACTTTATGCAAGTTAGGACTCACATACATTTCAAAGGGAAAGGAGGCCTCAAACCTGCTCAGTGATTACCTGCATGTGCATTCTCCACCCTGACCAGCTTCCCGGGATATACCTGCCAATAACATCAGTAAAGGTATGAAAAGAGACTGACTTGTGTGTGACTGCGTTATTACCCTGCACCATCATAGACTTCGAGGGAAAAGTCTCACCTGTGGAGACTTAACATCCAGTCGCCCCATAACATCCCCTCAGAAGAATTACCCTGCAGCGCTGGTCATATTGATCAGAAGCCACAGGTGGCGTCACAAACTATTACTACAATCCCCTGTAAATATTCCCCATTGTATGAGCTCCCAGGGCCACGGACCGAGCTCTGCTGCCAGTGACATCCCCCATAGACTTCCATGGGCTCGGTGCCGAGTATCCCATTGCCCTGGTACCATGTGCGACTCATCAATAAAGTGTTATCAAATACCAGGAAGTTTAAAAAACAAAGTAGCTTTAAAGCATGACACACCAACAAGTGACTCTTGTACATTTTTTCTGTGCGTTGTGCTGTGTATTAGTCTGTGTAACCCCTGTTGTACATTGTTCTGTGTGCTGTTCGGTGTACTATTCTGTGTAGCCCCTGTTGTACATTGTTCTGTGTGCTGTGCTGTATAGTATTCTGTGTAACCCTGTTGTACATTGTTCTGTGTGCTGTGCTGTGTACTAGTCTGTGTAACCCCTGTCGTACATTGTTCTGTGTGCTGTGCTGTGTACTATTCTGTGTAACCCCTGTCGTACATTGTTCTGTGTGCTGTGCTGTGTACTATTCTGTGTAACCCCTCTCGTACATTGTTCTGTGTGCTGTGCTGTGTACTAGTCTGTGTAACCCCTGTTGTACATTGTTCTGTGTGCTGTGTACTAGTCTGTGTAACCCCTGTTGTACATTGTTCTGTGTGCTGTTCTGTGTGCTATTCTGTGTAACCCCTGTTGTACATTGTTCTGTGTGCTGTTCTGTGTGTTATTCTGTGTAACCCTTGTCGTACATTGTTCTGTGTGCTGTTCTGTGTACTATTCTGTGTAACCCCTGTTGTACATTGTTCTGTGTGCTGTTCTGTGTGCTATTCTGTGTAACCCCTGTTTTGCATTGTTCTGTGTGCTGTGCTGTGTACTAGTCTGTGTAACCCCTGTCGTACATTATTCTGTGTGCTGTGCTGTGTACTATTCTGTTTAACCCCTGTCGTACATTGTTCTGTGTGCTGTTCTGTGTACTATTCTGTGTAACCCCGGTTTTACATTGTTCGGTGTGCTGTGTGTACTGTGTTGTGTAACTTCTGTTTTACATTATTCTGTGTGCTGTACTGTGTGCTATGCTGTGTAACTCTTGTACATTATTCTCTGCATTGTGCAGTGTACTGTGTTGTGTAACCCTTGTTATACAGTGTTATGTGCGCTGTGTAGTGCAATATGCTGTGTAACTCTTGTACATTGTTCTGTGTATTGTATCTCTAGTTATATAGTGTTCTCTGTGCTGTGTACTGTGTAATGCAACCCTTGTTGTACAGTGTCCTGTGTGCTGTGCAGTGTTCTATGCTGTGTAAGGCTGGAGTCACACTGGCGACTAAATCGTACCACTAGAATGCGATGAAATATCGCATTACAGTCGAACCAATATTAATCAATGGAGTAGCTCCCATCATCCGATTTTTTGTGGTCCGATTTAAACGTGCGAGTGCAATCGCAGCATGCTGCGATTGTCACCGATTGTGGGTCGACTATCGCCAATGCAAGTCTATGGGAGCGATGAAAAGTGGGATTACAAACGGACCGCACGTGTGAGTTGCGATTAAATCGCACAACTTTTCCAGGTGACAGGAAACTGGCTTTGAATTTCTCAGGAAGCCTTTAAATGCTAATTAGCTAAGCACATCTTAAAAAAAAACAGGAAGAACGCCTACACGGAGTCCAGAAACATGGCATCTAGCCACATCAATGTGGAACTCCTCATTGTATTGGTGCAGGAGAGGCCTGAATTGTGGGACCAGCGCGATCCCAATTACAGCAATCGGACGCGCAAAGAGGCGGCATGGAAAACAATATGTGTGCACATTTTTTTCGGACTATCACCAGAGATCCAGGGAGGACCAAGAGCGACTTAGTAAGTACCACATGTAACGGTTTTTTAAAATGTTTTTAAAAATGTTGGAAGCAAATAATAATGTAGCCTTATGTGTTTAAATGCTATTTAAAAGCCAGCATTATCGACCTCTTACTATTTAGAAGAAAACATTGATGTGTGTGTACGCAAACAATATCCATGTATATTTAAATATCATCGATGCTTCGGCATCTATTGACTACAACATTTTGTATTTATCTTCACCTCAGATGTAGTGTTTTGGTCATAAAATTCAAAATGATTGAGGCGTTTTGTAAAGGGCCAAGCATTTTTTTAAATGTATGTTAGTGCTTATAACATGGATACTTCTGGTTGTATGTTGATGTCTTTTAATATTGTAAATCACATCACACATGACCAGTATTTAAATGTTCAGTGTTGCATATTTTTTTTTTTTGGCTTAATAAATAGATATCAGTCCTAATAACCGTTATGCTCTTCTTAAATTTGTAGTGACTGATGTGACAAGGCGATGGCGCAGTTGTCGGGACTGCTACCGGAGGGAGAGGCAGATTAGGGATCGGAGTGGGGCTTCAGCATCTAAGAAGAGAAAGTACGTCTATTTTGATAGACTGAACTTCCTTGAGCCAGTGTTGGATCTGCGACCGTAAGTGCATGTGTGTTGAAGCACTTTCATGGCAAAATTTCAATTTGTATTGATTTTAATTTGTATCATTTTTTTCATTCCTAGAACTGAGTCAAACCTAACTGAGAGGGAGACGGGGTCTGACTCAGAAGTGCTTATTGACCCCGTTGGTGATGGAGCACAGGAGGCAGGCCCTTCCTCAGCAGCATGTGGGTCCACCCAAGCAGCACCAACAACAGCTGCAGGAGCTGAGGATTCCCAATCACAGCATCATGAAAATGAGGACCTACCTCTGAGCAGCAGCCCTAATAGGGCTCAAGAAATATCTCCTCCTCCTTCCCAACTCACAAGGCGAGGTAGGCGGCGACGAGAAGGAGTGGGTTCTGTGTCAAGGAGGCAGGTGGATCGAGGAGTTCTGGACTATTTGTCCAGTGTAGCTAAAGATGATGGTGAGGAGGGATTTTGCCGCAGTCTGGCCCCTTACCTCCGGGCTACTCAAATACAGCACAGACTGAGGATCAGAAGTGGACTGCAGATTGTGTTGGAAGCTGGAACAGCTCCTAATGATCCCACCAACCTACTAGATTATCTTCATAGATGGGTGGTTGGTCCTGAAAATTTAGTGAGGTTGTTAGCACCAAATCCAGCACAATCTGCTTCAGCCTCTGATCCTCATCCTCCTCCTCATCATCATCCTCCTCCTCCACCTCCTCCTTGTGTCCAACAAAACCCAACTCCTCCTCCTCATCCTACTGCAGCTCATTCTTTCTATGGAGCTTCCCAGCTCCAAACCATGGGACAGAGTGGCCATCCACAATATGCCCACTCTAACATACCCAATATTGTTGGCTGGCCACAACATGGATATGTTAGACATGGGCATATTGGGGGTCACTCTGCTAGTGCTCAGTCATATCTATATGACTATGAGCATCAATTCCCTATGTACCCCTACCCACAAGGCATTCATGATGCAGCCAGTAACCCAGCTGCTAATGTAGGATCTGCAGCAGCTGTTTCTCAAACACAGGTTGCAGATTGTGGAAGGGCAAATACACAACCTGCCCCTCCATCCTCACCAACACCACCACCAAGCTACCAGCAATTGTAGCTGTAAGATTTTTTTTTTATTTTTTAAGTTATATATTTTTGTATTTTCAGATTAATAATGTTATACATATTTTTTTATTCTGTTTGGACATGTTGGTCCTGTTTACCAAAAAATATATCAGCCTTTAAAAGGCTTCAAAAGAAAACACTAATGAGTAAAATTAGTGAAGTTACATTGGTTGTCTGTGTTTATTGTTATATGTTATTGATTAACCCCTTAACGACCGCCGATACGCCTTTTAACGGCGGTCATTAAGGGTACTTAAACCACAGCGCCGTTAATTAACGGCGCTGTGGAAAAAGTGAATAGCGCCCCCAGAGGCGCATTTTCTCCGGGGTCTCGGCTACCCCCGGTAGCCGAGACCCCAGAGAACATGAATCGGGTCGGTTTTTACCGACACCGTTGTTGCGATCGCCGTTATTAACCCTATAACGGCGACCGCAACAAAAAAAAAAAAAAAAAGTTGTGCCATTTAATTTCTCTGTCCCCTGATGTCATCGGACATCAGAGGACAGAGAAAAAGGGTCCCCAGGACCCCCATGTGGCCCCCGATCCAGTCCATGTGGCCCCCGGGCCCTCCGGTGTCCCCCGGTGCCGGCGCCGTTAAGACAATGGCGGGCGCATGCCCAGTGCGCCCGCCGCTATGTGCCGCTGTGCTGGTGGGGGGATGGGCAAATATTCTCTGGGGTCTCGGCTACCGGGGGTAGCCGAGACCCCAGAGAACATGATCCGGGTCGGTATTCACCGATCCCGGTGTTGCGATCGCGGCTATGCAAGCATAGCCGCGATCGCAAAAAAAAAAAAAAAAAAAAATGATTTCTCTCCCCTCTGATGTGATCGCACATCAGAGGGGAGAAAATGAGGGTCCCCGGTACCCCGATCGCCCCCCCATATACTTACCGGTGTCCTCTGTCCTCCCGCAGGCCCCAGGATCCCGGCTTCTTCTCCCTGCAAAAAAAAAATGGCGGGCGCATGCGCAGTGCGCCCGCCCATCTGCTTTGGCGGCAGATTCAAATTTTTTTTCATTCATTCTCATAAAAGTACATTTTGATCACTGTGATAAACTATCACAGTGATCAAAATAAAAAAAACAGTACATAACCCCCCCATTTATCACCCCCTTAGTTAGGGACATATAATAAAAAGTAGAAATTATATTTATTTTCATTTTTCTGTTAGGGTTAGGGTTATAATTAGGGTTAGGGTTATAATTAGGGTTAGGGTTAGCATTAGGCTGGTTTCACACATCCGGTGTGCGCCTGACGGCGCCCCCGGCATTTAGCCGCAGCGCCGCATCAGAAAATCTGATGTGCCGCATGCGTTTTTTTTGCATTGACTTGCATTAGCGCCGCATGTCAATGCGTTGCATGCGGTTTTGTCCGGATGCGGCGCAAATGTACATTGCGGCGGCCGGACAAAACGCTGCATGTAACGTTTTTTGTTTTTGCCGGATGGTTTCTGATGTCTCCGGGCATCAGAAACCATCCGGCAAAAAACTGCATGCGGCCGCCTGCGGCGCATCAGGTTCTCTGATGCGGCGCTGCGGCAAAATGCCGGGGGCGCCGACAGGCGCCCGCCGGAAGTGTGAAAGCAGCCTTAGGGTAAGGGTTATAATTAGCGTTAGGGTTAGGCTGGGTTCATACTGCGTTATGGCAGTCCGTTAGACAGACTGCGTTACACCGCGGTATAACGCGGTGTAACGCAGTCCGTTAACGCTGCCATTCACCCCCATTTGAGGGCGCATCGCGACGCATGCCGTAAAGCGGCATGCGTTTGCGACGTGCCATCATTCAGTGACGGAGCCTCGGACGCGGGCTGCAGCGTTTGGGCTCCGTCACCGCTAGCGCAGATGAATCATCTGCTAATTCCTCTGCGCTAGCGGGTATAGCATAATGCGATCGCGTTATGCTATACCGTTACCAGCCCGTCAACGCTATGTGTTGAACGGGCTGGTAAAACGCAAAATGAACCTAGCCTTAGGGTTAGGGTTATAATTAGGGTTAGAATTAGGGTTAGGGTTACAATTAGGGTTAGGGTTATAATTAAGGTTATAATTAAGGTTAGGGTTACAATTAGGGTTGGAATTAGGGTTGGGATTTAGGTTAGGATTAGGGTTGGGATTAGGGTTAGGGGTGTGTTGGGATTAGGGTTGGAGCTAGAATTGAGGGATTTCCACTATTAGGCACATCAGGGGGTCTCCAAACACGATGTGGCGTTCAAAAAGTCAAATGGCGCTCCCTCCCTTCCGAGCCCTGCCGTGCGCCCAAACAGTGGTTTACCCCAACATATGGGGTATCAGCGTACTCAGGACAAATTGCACACCAATTTTTGGGTTCTAATTTCTCCGATTACCCTTGGGAAAATAAAAAATAGCTGGCTAAAAAAATCATTTTGAGAAAAAAAATGATTTTTCATTTTCACGGCTCTGCGTTTATAAATTTCTGTGAAGCACTAGGGGGTTCAAAGTGCTCACCACACATCTAGGTAAGCTCCTTAAGGGGTCTAGTTTCCAAAATGGGGTCACTTGTGGGGGGTTTCCACTGTTTAGGCTCATCTGGGGCACTGCAAACGGAACATGACCCCCACCAACGTCTGCATTCCAAAACGTTATTACTTCCTTTCCAAGCCCTGCTGTGCGCCAAAACAGTTCCCCCCCCCCACATATTTGGTATCAGCGTACTCAGGACAAATTGGACAACAACTTTTGGGGTCCAATTTCCTTGTGAAAAATCAAAAATTTGGGACTAAAAAATCATTTTTGTGGAAAATTGATTTTTTTTTTTCACACCTAGGCATTATAAACTTTTGTGAAACACTTGGGGTTCAAAGTGCTCACCACAGATCTAGATAAGTTCCTTATGGGGTCTAGTTTCCAAAATGGGTCACTTGTGGGGGTTTTCCACTGTTTAGGCTCATCTGGGGCACTGCAAACGGAACATGACCCCCACCAACGTCTGCATTCCAAAACGTTATTGCTTCCTTTCCAAGCCCTGCTGTGCGCCAAAACAGTTTCCCCCCCCCACATATTTGGTATCAGCGTACTCAGGACAAATTGGACAACAACTTTTGGGGTCCAATTTCCTTGTGAAAAATCAAAAATTTGGGGCTAAAAAATCATTTTTGTGGAAAATTGTTTTTTTTTTTTCACACCCAGGCATTATAAACTTTTGTGAAACACTTGGGGGTTCAAAGTGCTCACAGCGGATCTAGATAAGTTCCATAGGTGGTCTAGTTTCCAAAATGGTGTTACTTGTGGGGGGTTTCCACTGTTTAGGCGCATCAGGGGCTCTCCAAACGCGACATGGTGTCCAATCTCAATTCCAGCCAATTTTGGTTTGAAAAAGTCAAACGGTGCTGCTTCCATTCCAAGCCCTGCCGTGCGCCCAAACAGTGGTCCCCCCCCATATATTGGTATCAGCATACTCAGGACAAATTGTACAACAACTTTGTTGTCCAATTTCTCCTGTTACCCTTGTGAAAATAAAAAATTGGGGACTAAACGATCAGGTTTGTGGAAAAAATATGATTTTTTATTTTCACGCCCGGGCGTTATAAACTTCTGTGAAGCACTTGGGGCTTCAAAGTGCTCACCACACATCTAGATAAGTTCCTTAGGGGGTCTAGTTTCCAAAATGGGGTCACTTGTGGGGGTTTCCACTGTTTAGACACATCAGGGCCTCTACAAATGCGACATGGCGTCCAGCCAATTCCGCGTTGAAAAAGTCAAACGGAGCTCCTTCCCTTGCGACCTCTGCCGTGCGCCCAAAAAGTGGTTTACCCCAACATATGGGGTATCGGCATGCTCAGGACAAATTGCACAAAAACTTTTGGGGTCTTGTTACCCTTGGGAAAATAAAAATTGGGGTGAAAAGATCATTTTTGTGGAAAAAATATGATTTTTTATTTTCACGGCTCTACGTTATAAACTTGTGTGAATCACTTGAAGGTTCAAAGTGCTCACCACACATCTAGATAAGTTCCTTAGGGGGTCTAGTTTCCAAAATGGGGTCACTTGTTGGGGGTTTCCACTGTTTAGGCACATCAGGGGCTCTCTAAACGCGACATGGCATCCAGCCAATTCTGCGTTAAAAAAGTCAAACAGCGCTCCTTCCCTTGCGACCTCTGCCGTGCGCCCAAAAAGTGGTTTACCCCCACATATGGGGTATCAGCATGCTCAGGACAAATTGCACAAAAACTTTTGCGGTCTTATTACCCTTGGGAAATTAAAAATTGGGGTGAAAAGATCATTTTTGTGAAAAAAATTTTTTTTTTTTTTTTTCACGGCTCTAGGTTATAAACTTGTGTGAAGCACTTGGAGGTTCAAAGTTCTCACCACACATCTAGATAAGTTCCTTAAGGGGTCTTGTATCCAAAATGGGTCACTTGGGGGGTGTTTCCACTGTTTAGGCACATCAGAGGCTATCTAAACGCGACATGGCATTCAGCCAATTCTGCGTTGAAAAAGTCAAACGGCGCTCCTTCCCTTGCGACCTCTGCCACGCGCCCAAAAAGTGGTTTACCCCCACATATGGGGTATCGAAGTATTCAGAAGAAATTGCACAACAAATTTTGTGGTTCATTTTTTCTTTTAACACTTGTGAAAATAAAAAAACTTGGTTCCGAAGTAAAGCTTTTGCAAAAAAAGTTAAATGTCAATTTTTTCCTTCCACATTGCTTCAGCTCCTGTGAAGCACTTGAAGGGTTAATAAACTTCTTGAATGGGGTTTTGAGCACCTTGAGGGTGCAGTTTTTAGAATGGTGTCACTTTTGGGTATTTTCTATCATATAGACCCCTCAAAGTGACTTCAAATGTGATGTGGTCCCAAAAAAAAAAATGGTGTTGTAAAAATGAGAAATCGCTGGTCAACTTTTAACCCTTATAACTTCGTAACAAAAAAAAATTTTGGTCCCAAAATTGTGCTGATGTAAAGTAGACATGTGGGAAATGTTATTTATTAAGAAATTTGTGTGACATATCTCTCTGATTTAAGGGCATAAAAATTTAAAGTTTGAAAATTGTTAAATTTTCAAAATTTTCGCCATATTTCCGTTTTTTCATAAATAAACACAAGTCATATCAAAGAAATTTTACCACTAACGTGAAGTACAATATGTCACGAAAAAACAGTCTCAGAATCAGCGGGATTCGTTAAAGCGTTCCAGAGTTATAACCTCATAAAGTGACAGTGGTCAGAATTGTAAAAATTGGCCCGGTCATTAAGCTGCAAAATGGCTCTGTCCTTAAGGGGTTAAACCACAACCATGGGTAACAAACGCGTACATAGTCCAATATTTAGGATAGAGCAACTACTAACATAACATGATATTGAAAATACCAACGAGCATCCAGCTCAATACAAGGCAATGAGGCATATATATGAAAATATGAATTTTATTACAATATTAATATATAAATACAAACAGTACTAATAGAGAAGTGAGTGCATAGAAGAACAAGAAAAAATGCATCTGGAGTATATCCCCAAAACAATTGGAGCACCGTACAAATATCTAAGGATTATAAAAGTATTACTTTAAAGACCTATATCATATGATGATCCCCAAAATGCAGTCATTAAAGGGATAAACTGACTACTTGGTCCTAGTGTAAATACACAAAGACCTAAGGATCTATATGTGTGACTGCTAGATTTCCAAAAAACGGAGCTCACAATTGGTGCTCAGCACAAAATCCAGTGTTACCCATAGTAGCCTAAGGGATGTGCCAAGCATGTTAAAGTCTGCTTACCCATGTGGGGGGAAAAGTGGAGTATTTTATTTTCCCCCCCACATGGGTAAGCAGACTTTAACATGCTATGGGTAACACTGGATTCCTACGCAGTGTCGAATACAGGCGCTCAAAATGGCCTTTGCTGATCCTTCGCTTCACAAGGGTATGCACCCACATTCTTCTGCGGATTCTGTGAGAAACAACTACAGGGTATGGTTCCCCAAAAATTCTGGATAGCAGCCAATAGTACAGCACACGCTCAGTTGTATTAAAACGTAGTCTGTCACTCATATTTTTAACTTAGCAGCAATACAACAGGAACCACTAAGAAGCAAAACACTCCACGGTAAGGGTGGGAGGGTAATAACAGTCAAACCACGCTTAAATATGGGTCTGGCTCATTATTCAAATTATTTGCAGGCCTCAAAAACGTTAAATGTCCATTTTGCTATGATGCCACTAAAAATCGGTAGTCGGTGGGTAATCGGATGTGAAACGTAAGCGTACATGCTACAAAATCGCATCAACTACAAAAAATCGGATGCCAGTCGCATCAATGTTCATGAAATTTTTATCCGATTATTGACCGACTAAAACGGACCTATTTTTTAGACGTTGTGTGTGACTCCAGCCTAAGTCTTGTTGTTTGTTATTCTGTGTTGTGTAACCCTTGTTGTACAGTGTCCTCTGTGCTGTACTCTGTATTATGCCATGTAACTCTTGTTATAAAATGTTCTGTGTGCTGTGCTATGTACTGTGTTGTGTTACACTTGTATTGTTTTGTGTGCTGTGAAGTGTACTATGCTGTGTAACTCTTGTTGTACATTATTCTGTGTATTGTGCAGTACACTGTGTTGTTTAACCCTTGTTGTAGAATGTTCTGTGTGTTGCGCTTTTCTCTTTGGTCTAAGGGGTAAGGTTTCTCCTTGTGGAGAGTGACATACCACTCTGGATTGCTACTAGGATCGCTACTACCAACAGGTGGCACTATAGAGTTCAAGTCCTTCAAGTTTTTCTGAAGAGGCAATTTGCATGTGTAACTCTTGTACATAGTTCTGTGTATTGTGCAGTGTACTGTGTTGTGTAAAACTTGTAATACAGTGTTCTGTGTGCTGTGCAGTGCACTATGCTGTGCAACTCTTGCACATTATTTTGCGCATTGTGCAGTGCCCTGTGTTGTGTTACCTTGTTATACAGTGTTCTGTGTGCTGTGCAGTGTACTATGCTGGGTATCTCTAGTTATATAGTGTTCTCTGTGCTGTGTACTGTTGTGTAACCCTTATTGTACAGTATTCTGTGTGCTGTGCAGTGTACTATGCTGTGTAACTCTTGTTGTACATTATTCTGTGTATTGTGCTGTGTACTGTGCTGTGTAACTCTTGTTGTACATTGTCCTGTGTGTTGTGCAGTGTACTATGCTGTGTAACTCTTGTTATACAAGTTCTGTGTGCTGTGCTGTGTATTATGTTGTGTAAACCTTGCTGTACAGTGATCTGTTTGGTCCTGCAGGAAAGGGGGGTTTTTTGGGGTTTCCTTAAAACCTTTTCCCAAAAAACCAAAAAAAAGGGGGGAAAAAATTTTTTAAAAAAAAAAAAAAATTTTTTTGGGAAAAAACCCTTGGTTTTTTTTTTTTTTTCCCGGTTTAATTTTCCGGAACCCCCCTTTCCTTTTTAAAAGGGGGGCCTTGGGGGGGGAAAAAAGGGGGTTTTTTTTGGGGAATTTTATGGGGCCGGGGGAAAATTTTTTAAAAAAATTTTGGATTGGGTTTTTTTAAATTTTTGGGGGGGGTTTCCCGGGTTTTTTTTTTCCCCTTTTTGGAAAAAAAAAAGGGGGGGAACTTTTTTTGGAAAAACCCAAAGGGGGAAAAAAAAAAAAAGGGAAAAAGGGGAAAAAAATTTTTTTTTTCCCCCGGGGAAAATTTAAAAAAATTTTTTTTTCCCCAAAAATTTTTTTTTTTTTTTTCCCCCCGGGGGGTTTTTTAAATGTTCGGGGGGTTTTGATTTTTTTTTTTTCCCCCCCCAAAAATTTTTTTAAAAAGGGTTTTTTTTCCTTTTTAAAACCCGGAAAGGGGAAATTTTTTTTTTTTAAAAATTTTTTTGGTTTCCCCCGGGTTTTTTTAAAAAAAAAATTTTTTCCCCCTTTTTTTTTAAAAAAAATTTTTCCCCGGGCCCCCGGGCCGGGCCTTTTCCAAATTTCCCCTTTCCATTTTTTGGGGAATTTTTTTGGGTTCCCCAAAAAATTTTAAAAAAAAAAAAAAAAAATTTTTTTTTTTTTAAAAAAAATTTTTTTTTAAATTTTTTCCTTTTTTTTTTTTTCCCCCCAAAAATTTTTTTTCCGGGGGGGTTTTTCCCCCTTTAAAATTTTTTTTTTTTTCCCTTTGGGAAATTTTTTTAATTTTTTAATTTTTTTCCCGGGGCCCTTTTGGCCCCCCCCTTTTTTTTTGGGGTTTTTTAAAAAAACCGGGAAACCCCGGGCCTTTTTTTGGGGGGCCTTTTTTTTTGGGTCCCCCCCCGGGGGTTTTTTTTAAACCTTTTTTTTTTTTTGGGGGTTTTTCTTTAATTTTGGGGGTTTTTTGTTTTTTTTTAAAGGGCCCCCCCCTTTTTTTTTTTTTTTTTTTTTTTTCCCCCTTTTTTTTGGGGGGTTTTTTTCTTTCCCCCCCAAATTTTTTGGGGGCCTTTTTTGGGGGGGGGGAAAATTCCGGGGCCCCGGTTTTTTTTTCCCCCCTTGTTTTTTGGGGGGTTTTTTTAAAAACCCGGGTTTTTTCCGGGGGGCGGGGGGTTTTTTTTGGGGGGGTTCATTTTTTTTCCTTTTTTCAGAGGGGTTCCCGGGGTTTTTTTTGGGGGTTTTGGGAAGGGGTTTTGTTTTTTTTTTTTTTTTTAAAAGGGGGGGGGGGAAAAAAAAAATTTTAAAAAATTTTTGGGGGTTGTTTTTTTTTTTTTTTGGGGTTTTTTTTTCCTTTGGGGTTTTTTAAAATTTTTTTTTTTTTTTTTTAAAAGGGTTTTTTTTTTTTTTTTTTTCCCCTTTTGCCCCCCGGGGCAAGGGGGAAAGGGGAAAAAAATTTTTTAAAAAAAGGGGCCCTTTTTTAAAAAAAATTTTTTTTTTCCCCCCCCTTTCCCTTTTTTTTTTTAAAAGGGGGAAAGTTTTTTTTGGGGTTAAAAATTGGGGGCCCCCCTTTTTTTTTTCCCCTTTTTTTTAAAAAAAAACCCCAAGGGGGGGGGTTTTTTAAAAAAACCCCCCCGGAAGGAAACAAAAAAAAAAAAACCCCCCCAAATTCCCCCCAAAAAAAAAAAAAAAAAACCCCCCTTTTTTTAAAAATTTTTTAAAAAAAAAAATTTTTGGGGGGGGGGAAACCCCCTTTAACAGCCCCCACCCAAAAGGGGCTTTTTTAAAAATTTTAAAAAAAATTTTTGGGGGACCCCCCTTTTTTTTTGGGGGAAAAAAAAGCCCCAAAGGTAATTTTTTAAAATTTTTTTTAAAAAAAAGGGGCTTTTGGGGGAAAAAGGGGGAAAAACCAATTTTTCCCCCTTTTTTAAAGAAAATTGGGGGGTTTTTTTTCCCAAATTTAAAAATTGTCCCCAAAAATTCCCCTTTTTTTAAATTTTTTGGGGGTTTTGGAAAAAAAAAAATTTTTTTAAAAACCCTTTTTTTAAAAATTTTGGGGAAAAAAAAAAATTTTTTTAAAATTTTTTTTTTAAAAATTTTTTAAAAAAAATTTTTTTTTTTTTTAAAATTTTTTTTTTTTAAAAAAAGGGCCCCTTTTTTTCCCTTAAATTTTGGAAAAATTTTTAAAATTTTCCCTTTTCCCTCAAAGGGGGGAAATTAGGGGGAAAAAAAAATTTTTTGGGTTTTTTCCAAAATTTTTCCCGGGGGGCCCAAAAAACCCCCTTTGGGAAATTTTTTTTCCCCCCCAAATTTTTTTTTTTTTTAAAAAACCCAAAAATTTTTTCCCAAAAAAACCCTTTTTTAAAATTTTTTTTTGGGGGAAAAAAAAAATTTTTTTTCCCCATTTTTTTAAAAAAAAAAAAAAATCCCAAACCCCATAAAAAAGGGGTTTCCCTCCCCCCCCCCAAAAAAATTTTTTTTTCCCAACCCCAAAAGGGGAAAGGGGCAAAAAAAGGGTTTTTTTGGGGGGGGGGGAAAAAAAAAGGGTTTTTTTTAAAATTAAAAATTAAAAAAATTTTAAATTTCCCCTTTTTTGGGGAAAAAAAAAAAAAAAATTTTTTTTTTTGGGGGGGGCCCCTTTTCCCCAAAAAAAAAAGGGGGGTTTTTGGGGGTTTTTTTTAAGGGGGGGAAAAAAAAAAATTTTTAAAAAAATTTTTTTTTTAAAAATTTTTAAATTTAAATTTTTTTTCCCCAAAATTTTTTCCCCCCTTTTTTGGGGTTTTTTTTTATTTTTCCCCCCCGGGGGTTTTTTCCCCCCCCCCTTTTTAAAAAACCCCCCCTTTTTAGGGGGGGGGGGGGGAAAACCCCCCCTTTTTTTTTTCTTTTTAAAAAAAAATTTTTCCCCCCGGGTTTTTGGGGTCCCAAAACCCCCCCGGGGGGGAAATTTTTTCCCCTTTTTAAAACCCCCCCCGGGGGGGGGGAAAAAAAGGGGGCCCCCCCCCCCCCAAAACCAAAATTTAAAAATTTTTTTTTTTAAAAAAATTTTTTTTTTTTCCAATTTTTTTTTAAAATTTTTTTTTCTTTTTTTGGGGGTTTTTTTTCCCAAAAATTAAACCCCAAAAAGGGAAAAAAAAAAATTTTTTATTTTTTTTTTTTTTTTTTTTTTTCCCCCCAAAAACCCCCCCCCCAAAAAAATTTTTGGGGGGGGGCCCGGTTAATTTTTTTTAAAAAAGGAAAAAAAAAAACCCTTTCCCCCCCCAAAAAAAAAAATTTAAATTTTTTTTTAAAATTTTTGGGGCCCCTTTTTCCCAAAGGGGCCCCCCAAAAAAAAAAAAAGGGCCCCTTTTTTTTTTTTGGAAAAAAAAAAAAACCCCCCGGGGCCCCCGGGCCCCGACCCGTTTTTTCCCCCCCCCCCCCCCCCCGGGGGGCCCCGGGGGGGGGGGCCCCTTGGGGGGGGGTTTTTTGGGGGGGGGTTTTTTTTTGGGGGGGGGAAAAAAAAAAAAAAAATTTTTTCCCCCCCCTTTTTTTCCCCCCGGGGGTTTTGGGGAAAAAGTTTCCCCCAAAAAAAAAAAAAATTTTTTTTTTTCCCCAAAAAAAAGGGCCCCCCCCCCCCCCCCAAAAAAAATTAAAAAACCCCCCCCCCCTTCCCCTTTTTTAAAAAAAAAAGGGGGAAAAAAAATTTTTTTTTTTTTTAAAAATTTTTTTTTTTTTTTTTTTTAAAAAAATTTTTTTAAGGAAAAAATTTTTTTTTTTAAAAAAAAAAAAAAACCCCCCCAAAAAAAAATTTTTAAAAAAAAATTTTTTTTTTTTTTTTTTTTTTAGGGGGGGATTTTGGTTATAAGGGGGGGAATTTTTTTTTTAAAAACCCCTGGCCCCCTGGGGGGGGTTTTTTAAAGGACCCGATCAAAAAATTTGTCCCGTGCTTTTTTTTTTTTTCGGCATGTAAATGTTTTGGTTTTTGTCCGGTGCGGAAATGTTTGGGGGGAAAACCTGCTGTAACGTTTTTTTTTTTTTGGGGGTTTTTCTTTTCCCCCCCTAAAAACCCCCGGGAAAAAATGTTTTTTTCCCCCCATATTTTTTGTGCGCGGAAAAAGGGGGGCCCCAAAGGGCCCCCAAAATTAAAACCTTTTAATTTTTTTTGGAAAATTTTTTTTGGGCCTTAGACGCCCAAAAAAAAAAAGCTTTAACGGGGGAAAGGCCTTAATCCTTCCCCCCTTTTTTTGGGGGCCTCCGAGACCGAAAAAACTTCCCCCCTTTTTTCGGGGGGCCCGGAAACCCCCAAAGGTTTCCCGTACCCCCCCGGTGTCATTAAAATTTTCCCTTAAAAAAAAATTTGGCCCCTTTTCAAAATTTCCCCCCCAAAAATTTGTTTAACCTTAAAACCAAAAATTTTATTGGGTTTTAAAAGGGTTAAAAAAAATTTTAAAATTGGTATTAATAAGTTAAATTAAGGTTGGGAAAAGGGGTTTGGAATTTGGGGGTTTTTTGGGGTTATGGGAATTTTGGGGGTTTTGGGTTGGGGTTTTTTACTAAAATTTTTTCCCCAAGGCCAACCCAAGGGGCCCAAAAAATTCTTTTCAAAAAAATGGGCCCCCTTTCCCCCCCCCCAAAGGGGGGAAAAAAAAGGGGGGGGAAAAACCCCCCCCCCGGGGGGCCCCCCCCCCCTTTTTTTAAAAAAAAAAAAAAAAAAATTTTTTAAAAAAAATTTTTTTTTTTCCCGGTTTTTTTTTTTAAAAACCCAAAAAATTTTGGGGCCCAACACCCAAAAAACCCCAAAAAAAAAAAAAAAAATTTTTGGGGGGTTTTTTGGGAAAAATTTGGGGGGGGGGAAAAAAAAAAAAAACCCCCCCAAAAAAAAACCCAACTTTTTTCCCCCCTGGGGAAAACCCCCCCCCAAACTTTTTTTTTTTAAAAAAAAAATTTTTTTTGGGGGTTTTTTTTTAAAAAAAAATTTTTTTGGGGGAAAAAAAAAAATTTGTTTTTTTTTTTGGAAAAAAAAGGGGGGGCCCCCCAAATTTCAAAAAAAAAAAAAAATTTAAGGGGGTTTTTTTGGGGGGCCCCCGGGGGGGGTTTTCCTTTTTTTGGGGGGGGGGGGGGGGGGGCCCCCCCGGGGGGGGTTATTTTTTTTTTGGGGGGGCCCTTTTTTTTTCCCCCCCCCCCTTTTTTGGGGGGGCCCCCCAAAAAAAAGGGGGGTTTTTCCCCAAAAAAATTTTGGGGGGGGCCCCGGGGGGAAAAAAAAACCCCAAAAAATTTTTTTTTGGGGAAAAGGGGGCCCAGGGGTTTTGGGGGAAAAGGGGTTTTTTCCGGGGGCCCCCCCGGGGTTTCCCCCCCAAAAACCCCCGGGTTTTGGGGGGGGGAAATTTTTCCCCCCAAAGGGGGAAAAACCCCCCTTTTTTTTCCATAACCCCCGGGAAAAAAAACCCCCCCCTTTTTGGGGGCCCCCCCGGGGGGTTTTTTCCCGGGGCGGGCAATGCCGGCGGAGCCCCACACGCAGCCCGGGGGCCCGCTCCCTGCCCGGCACCCCCACCGCATCCCCCCCCCAAGCTTTTTTGGGGGAGCCCCCCGCCACTGAATTTCCCCGGTATGTTGCGACCAAAGCCCAAACCCCCTTTTCCCCCCAAAAAAAATTTTTGGGGAAAAGTGGTCTTGGTCCAAAAAATACGGTAATTGGAAAGGGCCCCAAAAAAGAATTTGCCCAAACCCTTTTTAAGTTTTTTCCCCGTCAAAAAAAATCCCCAAAACTACACCTTTAAAAACCTAATAATTTAAAATACAATTTTGGGTTATTTTTGTAAATTTTTTTGGAAAAAAAAATTCTGAGCAAACCCCCCCTTTGGTGGTTAAAAACATATGAACCATTCAATGAGGATTGGAAAGGGGGAGTCACAGGGGGCTTGATAAAAGGGGGGGTTTTCCCCCCCAAACAGGGGTTGCCGGTGATCAATTTTTTTTGTCTCAACTTTTTTCCTGTTCACTTGGAAGTTTGTGAGTTTTTCCCTTTTCTGTTTTCCCAGATAAAAAATTTTCGTTTTTTTTTGTGCTTACCATTTGCTTTTTTCTCTGCATTTCTGTGATTTTACCCCGGGTTTTCCCCCCCGGGTGGTTTTGGGCCCCTAAATTTTCCCGCGGGGAAAACATTGTTTTTTTTTTTTTGCCTTTTAAATTTTTTTCATGCGGGCAGCATTATGTTAAACCAGGGAACTGTTTGGTTTTAGAGGTCGGTATCTCGGGTTTTTTTTGCAATCTCGTTGGCTTTTTTTTGGGGTTTTTTTTGGGGGTTTGGGCAGTGATTACCCTTTCCCCCCTTTTTTTCTGTTACAGATTGACCCCCAAGCGTTTGCTATACTTTTTTCTGTGGGTGTCAAATTTTTTCCTCTGAAAAACCCCGCCATTAATTTTTTGGGGGGTTTCCTATTTTTTTTGGGGGGATCGGGCCCCGGGGGGGGGAAAGCTTTCCTCTTTCTATTTTTGGGGGTTTTTTTAAAATCTCCGGCTGTGCGAGGCGTCTACCCCCAAAAACTAAAACGCCCCGGGGGCCCCCCCTTTTTATTTTGGGGGGGTTTTGGGTCGGGGTTTCTGCCCCCCAAAATTTTTCCAACCTCTCTGGTGTTTGGGTTTTTTTTGCCTGCTCTCCTCCCCCCCAAAAAACATAACAGTACCCCGGGCCCAAAAAAAAAAATTTGTTTTGTACTCACGGGGGGAAAAATAGTGGGGAAAAAAAAAAGTTGTCAGAGTTTCAGAGTTTTAATTTTTTTTTTTTTGGTTCTTTTTTTTTTTCCCCCTTTTTCTCTGGGGCTGGGGGGATTTTTTTTTCTCTCAAGGGAGCTTGCCAGTTGTTGGGGGGGGTTTTTTTTTGCCCTGATTTTCAGGTATTGCTGCCTATCTTGCGGGGTTGCGGGTTGTGAACCTGGTTTTCCCCCCCCAATTTGTTTTTGGGGGGGGGGCCCCCAAATTTCTAAATTTAAAAACTAACTGAAATTTTTTTCCCCCCTTAAAACCTAAGCCCGGAACGCAGCACAGCAGGTTCAAATTGTCATTTTTTCCCCTGCGGGGCGACCTCTTTTTGGGTTTTTTTTTCCCCGGGCCCGGGGGGGACCCGGTTTTGGTGATTTGAGCTTTTTTTTTGGCTCTGGGGTTTTTGTACGATGACCTAAGGTCACTGATCAAGCAAAAACCTTTTTGGAAATTAAAATTTCGGGTTTTTTGGGGCCCTGATTTTAAACCTGTCGAAATTAAAAAAGGGGGGCTTTCCAAACCCAAAATGGAATGATGAGCTTTGGCACCCCTTTTTTGGGGGAAAGGGGTCTTCAGAGAATTTTAAAAGTGTTAGGGGGTTTCCCCCTCCCTCCCTCGGTCTCAATTTCTTTTGTCTTTAGCGATTAAAATTGACGACTTTGCATGAGCGTAGAGGTTGGGGTGGAATAGGTTGCCTTGTGCCCAACTTCTAACCCAGCAGGGGTGAGGGAGTGACTTCTGGGGCCCAGCGTCTTTTTTCGAAAACGAAAGGGTTATGTTTCCTTTGGGGGTGACCCTCTAAATGCTTTTTCGCCCTCCCCTAATCGGGAAGAATTTTTTGAAACGCCATTTTTTCTTGGGTATTTTTCAGCCCAAAATTTTTTTGTTGACTGTTCCCCTTTTTGCCCCCTTCCCACATTTTCGCTCAGGCTTTTGTTGATTCGGGGCAGCTTTTAAAACCTGATGGATTTTGATTTTGCAAATTTTTGGGGGGTTTTCCCCCTTGATACCCCCCTACAAAGGGCATTCCCCTACGGGGGGGGTTTTTCCCCCCTTTTGGGTAGAAAAAAACCCCCAGTTTTTTTACTCAGGTGATAATGGGGGGTTAAACCTTTTCACGGGGGGGGTTTTTAAAAAATTTTTTGGGACTGTAAAATCTGCAGACTTATTGTACATTTTTTCCCTTTGGGTTTCAGTCTTTAACCCTTTTTTTTGGGTTTAAATCTGTGCTGAAAACCCGTTTGGGGGTCCCCCGGGGTTTTAAAGCCAACACTCCTGTTTTTTTTTTGCCTTTTCCCCCCTTTTTCCCGGATGTTTTCCCGACTTTTTTGGGGGTTTTTTTGATTTTTTAGCAAAAATAAATTTTGCCCTCCTTGGGCCCCCCCAAAGAGCTATGATTGCTATTGAATTAGGCCGGGGAAAAAATTTTTAAAAGGGGGTTTTTTTAAATTTTCTGACCTGAACATGACGCTTATGCGGTTTTAGTCAAAAGGGTCAAGGGGGAAGGGGATATCAGACCATCCTCTTCCCCCTTGGGTCCGGGGTTTTTTTTTTGGGCCAAAAAAAAGGGGGTTCTTTAAAAGGGCCCGGGATTGATTTTCGTCTCTTGAACAAGATCACTGTGAAAATAAAAATTTCCTTACCCTTGTTTTTGACCTTTTTTCCCCCCGGGTGAAAAGTCTATTTTTTTCCAAAAAATTGCCTCGGGGGGGTTTTTCCCTTTTTTCCAAAAACAGGGGGATAAGGGGAAACGGCTTTTTTAAAACCCCAAAAAGGGGTTTTTTTCACTAAAACTACTGAGGGGGTTATTTTGACTTTCCCTTTTGTTTTTTTTTCTTTCTGTACTCATTTTTTCAAAAATTCCCCGGGTTTAAACCGGTGCTTTTCCAAAATAAAAAGTAAAAAAAATTTTGTGGAATAAAAAATTTTTTGGGGAAAAAATTTTTCGCTTTTTTTTTTAAAATTTTCCAAAAAATACGAAGGAGTCATTTTGACTCCCTCAAAATTTTTTGGGGGCCTTTTGTCACCAAAAAATTTTCTATAAAGTTTGTGGGATAATTTTTTTTACTCTGTCTTATTTAAACCCGAGTTTTTTAGATGTAGTTTAATTTACAGTCCCAAATTTTAAATTTTTTCCCTTTTTGGGTTTTCCCGGCTTGTTTTACTGTTAATGCTGAACAAATATTGTTTTTTCTTACTCTTATTTTTGCAAAAATTTTTATTCTTAAAATGACACTATAAAGAACTGTAAAACTTGCAAAGCATGCAGGAACAATAATTCATTTTTTCTCTATTATGGGGACTAGAAAGATTCTTTTCGATATTCATGCTGGGGAATAAATGGCCAACCGCACTCGATTAGCATATTTGGGGGTAATACTGGGGGGGAATTTCTTTTTGGGAAAGGACCCAAGGGCAGGGGGCTAGATTTAGCGATACTTTCCGAAATCCTAAAGAATGGGGGTGGGAAAAGGTATCGCCGATACACAAAAAATTTGGCGATACCCGAAAACCCATCCCGGGAAATCCCCTTAAAAATTTTTGGGGAAAAAATATGCAACTAAAAAAAAAACCCCTTTTTTTTCCTTTAAACACAAAAAATACCACATAGAAAATATAATATATATTTAAATTTCATGGGATTGTGACAAAATAATACATATATGATATTTTTTAAAACCCTTTTTACATAGTAAAATACCCCCTCCAAATTAAATTTTCCCGGGGAAAACCCGGGGGTTTAGTAAAAAAACAGAACACCCGACAGAAATGACACTTGGTGTACAAGGTTAACCATGCCCCCTTTTTTTGTTTTTTTATTTTGATTTGCACAAAAAATTTAAAAACAACTATGTGTTTCAAAATTTACCCCTGTGGGGGGTTTAATTTTAAAAAGGGGAAAATTTTTTTTAAAAAAAAACGGACTTTTTTGCTAAAAAATTTTTCCCCTTTAATTCCCCCCACATGTGAAATTTTTGCACACTGTCATTTTTAAATTTTTTGTGCAAATTAGATAGCAAAGGGGCTGAAAAAATTTTAACCCCCTGTACACCAAGTGTCTTTTTAGTCGGGTTCTGCATTTTTCAAAAAAACCGGAATTGAATAGCGGCTTTTACTATGAAAAATTTTATAACAAAATTTTAAAAAAATATATATTTAAAGTGTCCCCCAAATTCAATACTTTAATTTATGGGGGTGAAAAATTCCCTGAAAAAAAAGGTGGGCCCCCCCCTATTTTCGCAACCAGACAGACAAACCAGTGGGGGGGGAGATAAAATAGCCCAGAGGGGGCCCATTTTTTTTCCCCCCCCCCGGGGCTACTAACATCTGCCCCCAACCCCCCGGGGAAAGACAAATCTAAATTAGAATTCGCCCTTTCGGCACTTTGCCCGTCTTTTTCCCATTCCCCCCTGAAAGGGGTGGCGGGGGGGTTTTAATTTGGTTAAACCCCCTTTTGCTATTAAAAGGTGACCTTAACCAGGTTAATAATTGAGACTTCAATTAGACAACTATAATTTATTAACCCAAAATTGATGAAATAAAAAAAAAACCCCACACACTTAAAAAAAATCATTTTAATGAAATAAAGACACATGTTTTTGCCCCCTTTTTTTTAAAAATTGCAAAAACCTTTTCCTGTAATGAAAAAAAAATAAAAAAGCAAAATTTTTCTTACCTATCCCAGACAGTCGGGTCCCCCCCGGAAAAATTCCTTAAAAAAAAGGGTTTTAATGTTTTACTGCGGGAAACCGCATAATGCGCACCTCAAAAAAAAACCCCCAAAAATTTTTAAATGAGTTCCTCCCCCCTTGCCGACAGGAGGAAAAAGGCTGGGTGTCCATAAATACACCACGATCCCGACAACGATATGAAATTGGGCAGGATCGCGGGTTTATCGCAAATGTTTCGCGGGCTGAGCTCCCCAAACGGCAGCTCGGGCAGCGACTGGGACAGCGACACCGGGAAACATTTTTTAAAAAGGGCCCCCACAAAGGGATATCGCTACCGGATGGTGCTGACCCACTTTTTTGTAGGGCAGCACGAGCTCACCAGCGATATCGCTGTGTGTGCATTCACGACGACCCCCCCCGGCCGGGGGGTTCGCTGATGCGCAAAATGTCGGGGACCTTTTTTTGATGGGGGGGTTTTTTCCCCTACAGGCACGCATCGCTGCGTGTGACAGGCGGGAGCCCAGCGACCCGGGAAAAAACCCCAAGGACACAGCGGGTTGGGGGAAACGCCCCAGCGCTTGAAACCCGCTGTCCCCCTTTTTGTACCACCCCTCCCGGGGCGGGGGCCCCCAAAAGGTACCCGGTTTCTAGGCACAGCCCCGCCCTGGAAACCCGTGTGTACCTTGGTTACCAGTGGATGGGGGGGCCCCCGCCTGCCCCCACGCAGCGATGTTGCCGGGCCCGGGGAAACCGCGATCAAAAAAGGGGGCCCGACATTTCAGCGACCCTTTAGCGATCCCCCGGGGGGGGGCTGGAAAGTCGCTGAATGTCCCCACACAGCGATAAAGCGGGGGGAGCTCGCTGCTGCGTCCCCAAAAAAATATGTCAGGGAGCGATCTCGGTTTCGATATCGCTATTAGACGGGCCCTTAAGTGGAAAGTTTTAAATTTTATTGCTTTTCCCCCCTTTCACCCTTTAGGCCCCGGGGGCACAATCAAGGGCGTCAGAGGGGGAAATTAAAAAAAAGGGGTTCCCTTCGAAAAAAAAATGGCGGGGGGCCCCCCATTTTTTTTTAACCAGCCAGAAAAAGCAAAACCCCCTGAGGCCGGGGTTTTCAGGCTTTTAAAAGGGCCAAGATCCAGGGGGCCTTGCCACCGAAAATACTGGGCCCCCCAGCAGTCTGCATATCTTGGTATTAACAAAAATAGGGGCCCCCCTCAAAAAAAAATTTCGGGGGGGCCCCCCCCATTTTTGTTACCACCCCATGAAAACAGACCGCCCGAGGCCTGGATTTTCAGGCGTTAAAGGGGCCAAGATCCTTTGGGCCTTGCCACCCCGATAATATAGGCCACAGCAGCTCATATTTTGGGAAAAAAAAAATAGGGAACCCCTGGAAAAAAATTGGGTGGGGGCCCCCCCCCATTTTGGTTTTAAACCCCCCAGATGAAAGGGAACCGCTGGGGCCCCCTTTTCCCGGGTTAAGGGGCCCCAAAACCATGGCTTGCCCCCTGAAAAATACAGCCCAGCATCCTTTTTTGGGGGGGTTAAAAAAAAAAGGGGGGTCCCCCTCCCAAAAAAAAAAAAGGGGGGGGCCCCCCCCATTTTTTTTAACCAAACCCAAAAAAAGCAGACTGCTGGGGCCCGGGGAAAAAAAGATGGAAAAGGGCCCCTGGTTTTTTGGGCCCCCAGCAGCCTGATAATAACCGGGGTACAGCCCCCCACATTTGGGCCCTCAAAAAGTTTAAATTTTGGCCTTTACCCGGTCTTCCCACTTGCCCCGTACGGGGGCAAGCGGGGTAAAAAGGGGGGTTTAAAGTCACCTTTTATTGCCCCGGGGACAAAAAACCCTTAAAAAAGGGGGGCGTCAATAAGACCCGGGTTTCCCTTATTAATCCAAAGTTAAAATTTAAAAGTAAAAAAAAAAAAACAAAGCAAGAAAAAAATTTTTTTAAAAGAAAAAAAAGAGGGCAACACATTTTTTATTAAATTTTTTTTCTCTCTCATCCTGCGACCCATCGATCTTCTGTAAAAAAAGAAAAAAAAAAAAACCAACAGTATCCCCCTTTCCCCACACATTTCCAAAAAAGACAGGCCCCCCGACGATCCAACCGCTACTCGCAATGACAGGAAACCCCGTCCCCTCGCGAAAGCAGCCACTGATTACCTGTTTCCCCCGGGGGGTGACGCCCGGGGCTGACTGCTTTTTTGGGGCCCGGGTTTTCCCAGGGATCACTGAGTTTCGCGAAAAAATGCAGGGGGACCGGGGGAAAAAAGATTGCGGCCAGAAGCAGTCCAGAGGACCCCCGGGGGGGTCTTCTCCCGGGAAAAAGGGGCCCCTGATCCGCGACCCGACCGACACCCCCAGTGACGTGACAACCCCCTTTCCCGGGGATCCATTTGACGAAAATATCGAACCGGAATCGAATTCCTTTCAGCCAATATGGGGCCCATACCCGATTTTTTCAGTATCGGAATGCTCAAAAACCCCACTGGGGGCCGCTTTGTTTTAAATTAGGGGTTTTTCTCAGATTTGAAGAGAAAAACTACTCGATGGAGAGATGCAAACGGACAAGTTTGCTCTTTTTCTACTAGGGGGGCAGGTTTATTAAAAAATTTTTTTTGCTGTTACAAAACCCGGGCCCTACAAAACGGGGGATAGCAAACTTTTTCCCAAACAAAACTATGCCCCCTTCCGCGTAATGCCTTCCCAAAAAACCCGTTTTAAAAAGGCCACAAATTTTTGGGTACTGTTGAAAAGGGGAAAAAAATTTTGGCAAAGGGTTTTCCCTTTTAAGGCAAAGATGACACCCCCGTGTGGGGGCCTTTTTTCTGCCCCTGGGGGAAAAAGTTTTTTACCCGTTTTTGAAAAAAGGCCAAAATTTTTAAAAACCCAAAATTATTTTACTTCAGTAAAATTACTAAACAGCAAAAAAAAAAAGGGAAAAACCATGGGGAACACTGAACAAGATAAGGCAGAAGTGCCTAAAGAAATAAAATCCAGAAAGAGGAATTGTACAACACTAAAGTGTTTAGAAATGAAACAATTTTACATTACAGTATATCAAGGAAAGCCCAACAAAAATGTTGTCATTTTGAGTTCCGTCCATCCAGATGTTGTTGTTGCGTTGATTCCGCTAAAAAAACTCCAGAACGGTAAAGTTTTACAATGAAACAAAAATGGAGTAGATGTAGTGGATCAGATGGCACGAAAATATACCACACGAACATGCACAAGGAGATGGCCTGTTCATGCATTTGAAAATGCCTTAGACTTTGTGGGTATAAATGCAGGATAATATTCAATGAGATAACCCACCAAAAAATGTCACCAAGGCATTTTTGCAAACGCTTGTGAGAGGTTGATGGTCCTTATGTCACAGATAGGGAAAAGGGTTCCACGTCCCAAGTTTCTACATGCTCAGAAGTGATGGTTCAAACAAAATTTTGCCAGATCAAAGAAAAGTGCTAGAAAAATAGATCTGTCGGCAATTGTAAGACTTGTGGTAAGTTTTTGTGTGGGCAATGTACTGCCATAAATCAAAGGCAATGCCTAAAATGCGAAACACCAAATGTTTTAGAAGGTGAATTCTGCGCCATATTTTCATTTTTATGCTCCTCCACCTACATTTTCTCTGCTTTTTGTTCTTCAGTTGTTGTTTATATGTGTGCACTTGAATAAAAAAAAATGTTTGAAAAATGTCTATTATAATTATTGTTATTTTCTGTAGAAAAATAAGAAAAGCAGAAAAAAACAATCAAAAGCATTACTGTTGGATCTCACAATAATAATACATTACAAAAAATAAATTATTAATAAATAACCACAAATGAAACTCTAAAAATAAACGAAAACAAGCAAGGAGTCAAATGACTCCTTTCAGTAGTTCTAGGCGGGGTCACGAGTCCAGTAGTCCTAGTGTTAAGTACCTAGTGATGCCCTTTGGGCTCACTAATGCTCCTTCCGTCTTCCAGTCCTTCATGAATGACATTTTCAGGGATTTTGTGGATAAATTTCTGATTGTTTATTTGGATGATATCTTGATTTTTTCCAATGACTGGGACTTTCATGTGAAACATGTTCGGACTGTGTTCCAGATTTTGAGAGGAGAATGCCTGTATGTGAAGGGATCAAAGTGTCTTTTTGGCGTACAGAGGATCTCATTTCTGTGATTCTTTTTGTCTCCATCTGTTATTGAAATGGACCCGGTCAAGGTTCAGGCCATCTGTGATTGGGTCCAACCTACTTCATTAAAGGCTCTTCAGAGATTCTTGGGTTTTGCCAATTTTTATCGTAAATTTATTGGTAATTTCTCTGTTATTGTTAAACCATTGACTGATTTGACCAAAAAGGGTTCTGATGTGGTGAATTGGCCTCCTAAGACAGTCTATGTGTTTCAGGAACTTAAGCAGAGATTCACTTCTGCTCCTGTTCTACGGCAGCCTGATGTTTCTCTGCCATTTCAGGTTGAGGTTGATGCCTCTGAAATTGGGGCAGGTGCCGTTTTGTCCCAAAGAGATCCTGAGACCTCTAAAAGTAACCCTTGTGCCTTTTTCTCTAGAAAATTTTCTCCAACTGAACGTAATTATGACGTGGGTAATCGGGAGGTATTGGCCATGAAGTGGGCTTTTGAGAGGGGAGACATTGACTGGAGGGAGCCAAACATCAGGTGGTGGTCCTCACGGACCATAAGAATCTGGTTTATCTGGAATCAGCCAAGCGACTTAATCCTAGACAGGCCAGGTGGGCCTTGTTTTTCACACGTTTTAATTTTGTGGTTTCCTTTCTTCCTGGCGCTAAGAATGTTAAGGCGGATGCCCTCTCAAGGAGTTTCCTTGCGGACTCTCCTGAGTTATCTGATCCTGCTGTTATTTTGAAAGAGGGTGTAGTTCTTTCCGCCATCTTGCCCAATTTGAGACTGGCTCTGGAAGGGTGTCAGGAGGATAAACCCGAGCGCTGCCTATTGGGAAATTGTTTGTCCCAGACCGGTGGAAAAAGAGTGTGATGTCTGAGATTCATTGTTCCGCATTGGCCGGTCATCCCGGAATTTTTGGTACCAGAGACTTGGTGAGACGGTCCTTTTGGTGGCCTACTTTGTCTCGTGACGTCTGGGAGTTTGTGCAGTCCTGTGGGACTTGCTCTCGCTCTAAGCCTTGCTCTCGCTCTAGTGGTTTGTTGATGCCATTGCCTGTGCCCAAGAGACCATGGACCCATATCTCTATGGATTTTATTTCCGACTCTCCTGTTTCTCAGAGAATGACTGTTATGTGGGTGATTTGTGATAGGTTTTCCAAGATGATACATCTTGTGCCATTACCTAAGTTGCCTTCCTCCTCCGAATTGGTACCTTTGTTCCTTCAGCACGTGGATCGGTTACACGACATTCCTGAGAACATTGTGTCTGACAGAGGAGTCCAGTTTGTTTCCAGATTTTGGAGGACTTTTTGTTCTAAACTTGGTGTTCAATTGTCTTTCTCCTCTGCTTTTCATCCTCAGACCAATGGACAAACTGAGAGAACAAACCAGACTTTGGAGACTTATCTGAGATGCTTTGTGTCTGCAGATCAAGATGACTGGGTCTCTTTTTTGCCTTTGGCTGAGTGTGCTCTTAATATAGGGCAAGCTCTGCCACTTTGATGTCTCCATTTTTCTGCAATTTTGGGTTTCACCCTCGATTTTCTTCGGGACAGACGGAGGCTTCTGTCTGTCCGGGTGTTGACTCTGTTGTGGAGCGTATGCAGCAGATTTGGGACCAGGTAGTGGAGAGGTTGTCCCTCTCTCAGGAGAAGGCCCAGCGGTTTGCCAACCGGCATAGGACTGATGGTCCTCGGTTTAAAGTGGGGGACTTGGTCTGGTTGTCCTCAAGAAATATCCCTATGAGAGTTGCATCTCCTAAGTTTAAGCCTAGGTTCATTGGACCTTATAAGATCATGGAGATTCTTAATCCTGTTTCCTTCGTTTACTTCTTCCAGGGACATTTAAGATCCATAACGTGTTTCCACAAGTCCTTATTGAAGAGGTTTGTCGAGCCAGTGATTCGTATGGCTGCGCCTCCCGACCCTGTTTTGGTTGAGGGCAATCTGGAGTATGTGGTTGAGAAAATATTGGATTCTCGTTTTTCTAGACGGAAACTCCAGTATTTGGTTAAGTGGAGAGGTTATGGTCAGGAGGACGATTCTTGGGTGTTTGCTTCGGACATCCATGCTAGGAGACTGATCCGTGCCTATCACCGAGCTCATCAACAGGGGGGTACTGTTGTGAATGTTTTGGAAATGAATTCTGAGCAGAAGCTCCCTCTGGTGGTTACAAACAGTACTGAACCATTTAATGAGGATTGGCAATCAGGAGTCACATAGTGGCTTGATATAAGGGAGGTTCCCTCCCATCATGGTTGCCGGTGATCAATTGTTCTTGTCTCAACTGTGTTCCTGGTTCACTTGGAAGCTTACTGAGTCTTGCCTCTTCTTCTGCTTTCAGATAAGATATTTTCTGTTTTTGTGCTTACCATTTGCATATTTCTCTGCATTTATGTAAGGTTAGCCAGGTTCCCCACCGGGTGGCTTGGGCTCCTCTCAGTTCCGCTGGAGCCATTGTTATTTGTTCATTTGCCTTTTCCAGTTTTTTCAGTAGCTGCGGCTTAGTTTTGTTACACCAGAGAACTGATTTAGGTGGTAGAGGTCGTGTGTTCTCAGATGTTTTTGCAATCAGTAGCGCTGGCATTTTTTAGGGTTTTTTGGATTGCAGTGAGTATCCTTTCTATCCTTTTCTGTCTAGGCAGATTGGGCCCCAGCGTTTGCTCATACTATTTTCTGTCTGTGGCTGTATTTCCTCTTGTCTAACAGCCATTACGTGTTTGGGGGCTTCCTATGTTCTTTGGGGATCTGCTCCGGGGCAGATAGCTTTCCTCTTTCTATCTTTAGGTGTAGTTAATCTCTCAGGCTGTGACGAGGCTTCTAGGACCAATGTAGGAACGCTCCACGGCTGCCTTTAGTTGTGGTGGTTGGTCAGGGTACTGCAATCCAATAGATTCCAACCTCTCTGGTGTATTGCCGTTTTTGCCTGCTCTCCTCAGCTACCAAAACATAACAGTTACGCTCCATGAAGATATCATCAGACACATCCTGTTTCATTTATGAAGGAGGGACTCTGAGTCACAAAGCCTATTTTTATAGGGCCATCAGGCGGCCTTTACTATTCTTAACCCCTTCATGACCCAGCCTATTTTGACCTTAAAGACCTGGCCATTTTTTGCAATTCTGACCAGTGTCCATTTATGAGGTAATAACTCAGGAACGCTTCAACGGATCCTAGCGATTCTGAGAATGTTTTTTCGGGACATATTGGGCTTCATGATAGTGGTAAATTTAGGTCAATAATTTTTTTTTTTTTTTGTGAAAATAATGGTAATTTGGTGAAAATTTTGAAAACTTCGCAATTTTCAAATTTTGAATTTTTATTCTGTTAAACCAGAGAGTTATGTGACACAATATAGTTATTAAATAACATTTCCCACATGTCTACTTTACATCAGCATAATTTTGGAAACAAATTTTTTTTTTGTTAAAAGTTGACCAGCGATTTCTCATTTTTGCAACAAAATTTACAAAGCCATTTTTTTTACGGACCACCTCACATTTGAAGTCACTTTGAGGGGTCTATATGGCAGAAAATACCCAAATGTGACAACATTATAAAAACTGCACCCCTCAAGCTACTCAAAACTACATTCAAGAAGATTATTAACCCTTCAGGTGCTTCACAGGAACTAAAGCAACGTGGAAGGAAAAAATGGACATTTAAATTTTTCCAACAAAAATTATTTTAGCATCAATTTTTTCATTTTTGCATTGGCAACAGGAAAAAATGGATCCTAAAATTTGTTGGCAATTTCTCCTGAGTACACCGATACCTGATATCTGGTCATAAACCACTGTTTGGGCGCACGGCAGGGCTCAGAAGGGAAGGAGCGCCATTTGACTTTTTGACTGGAAAATATGCTGGAATATTTAGCGGTTGCCATGTCGCATTTGGAGAGTCCCTGTGAGCCTAAACATTGGAGCTCCCCACAAGTAACTCCATTTTGGAAACTATACCCCCCAAGGAACTTATCTAGATGCATAGTGAGCACTTTGAACCCCAGGTGCTTCACAAATTGATCCGTAGTAAAACAAAGAAATTACTTTTTTTCACAAAAATTTTCTTTAGCCTCCGTTTTTTCATTTTCACATGGGCAACAGGATAAAATGGATGCTGAAATTTGTTGGGCAATTTCTCCTGAATACACCGATACCTCATATGTGGTCATAAACCACTGTTTGGGTGCACGGCAGGGCTCAGAAGGGAAGGAGCGCCATTTGACTTTTTGAATGGAAAATATGCTGGAATATTTAGCGGTTGCCATGTCGCATTTGGAAAGTCCCTGTGTGCCTAAACATTGGAGCTCCCTCACAAGTGACCCCATTTTGGAAACTAGACCCCCCAAGGAACGTATCTAGATGCATAGTGAGCACTTTGAACCCCTAGGTGCTTCACAAATTGTTCCGTGAAAAAAAGAAAGTACTTTTTTTTCACAAAAAAATTCTTTTAGCCTCAGTTTTTTCATTTTCACATGGGCAACAGGATAAAATGGATCCTAAAATTTGTTGGCCAATTTATCCTGAGAACACAGATACCTCATATGTGGTCATAAACCGCTGCTTGGGCACACAGCAGGGCCCAGAAGGGAAGGAGCACCATTTGACTTTTTGAATGGAAAATTAGCTCCAATCGTTAGCGGACACCATGGAGCGTTTGGAGAGCCCCTGTGTGCCTAAACAGTGAAAAACAACCACATGTGACATCATTTTGGAAACTAGACCCCTTATGGAACTTATAAAGATGTGTTGTGAGCACTCTGAACCCAAAGTGCTTCACAGAAGTTTATAACGCAAAGCAGTGACAATAAAAAAAAATTTTTCCTGAAAAATGATTTTTTTAGTCCGCTATTTTTTTATTTTCACAAGGGTAACAGGAGAAATTGGACCACAAAAGTTGTTGTGCAATTTGTCCTGAGTACATCAATACCCCATAATATTTGGGGGGAACCTCTGTTTTGGCGCATGGGAGAGCTCAGAAGAGAAGGAGCGCCATTTTGGAATGCAGACTTGATGGAATGTTCTGCGGGCGGCATGTTGCATTTGCTGAGCTCCTGATGTGCATAAACAGTAGAAACCCCCCACAAGTGACCCCATTTTGGAAACTAGACCCCCCCAAGGAGCTTATTTATATGTGTAGTGAGCACTTTGAACCCCCAAGTGCTTCACATAAGTTTATAAACGCAGACCAGTGAAAATAACAAAATCATTTCTGTTCCTCAAAAATCATTTTTTAGCCCGCTATTTATCATTTTCCCAATGGTAACAGGATAAATTGGACCCCAAAAGTTGTTGTCCAGTTTTTCCTGAGTATGCTGGTGCCCCATATGTGGGGGGGAACCACTGTTTGGGCGCACGGCAGGGCTCAGAAGGGAAGTAGCGCCATTTGACTTTTTTAATGGAAAATTAGCTCCAATCGTTAGCGGACACCATGTCGTGTTTGCTCCTGTGTGCCTAAACTTTGGAGCTCCCCCACAAATGACCCCATTTTGGAAACTAGACCCCTAACGAACTTATCTAGATGCACAGTGAGCACTTTGAACCCCCAAGGGCTTCACAGAAGTTTATAACGTAGAGCCGTGAAAATAAAAAAAATTTTTTTTTTCTCAAAAATTGATTTTTTAGCCCCCTATTTTTTTTTTTTTTTAGTTTGTCCTGAGTATGCTGGTACCCCATATGGGGAACCACTGTTTGGGCACACGTCAGGGCTCGGAAGGGAAGTAGTGACATTTTGAAATTCCGACTTGATGGAATGGTCTGCGGGCGTCATGTTACGTTTGCAGAGCCCCTGATGTGCCTAAACAGTAGAAACTCCCCACAAGTGAATCCATTTTGGAAACTAGACCCCACAAGGAACTTATCTAGATGTGTGGTGAGCACTTCGAACCCCCAAGTGCTTCACAGAAGTTTATAACCCAGAGCCATGAAAATAAAAAATAATTTTTTTCCCTCAAAAAATTATTTTATAGCCTACAATTTTTTATTTTCACAAGGGTAACAGGACAAATTGGACCCGAAAAGTTGTCCTGTTTGTCCTGAGTATGCTGATACCCAATATGTGCGGGGGAACCACTGTTTGGGCACACGTGGGGGCTCGGAAACGAAGTAGTGACGTTTTGTAATATCGACTTGATGGAATGGTCTGCGGGAGTCATTTTACGTTTGCAGAGCCCATGATGTGCCTAAACAGTAGAAACCCCCCCAATTGACCCCATTTTGGAAACTAGATCCCCCAAAAAATTCCTCTAGATATGTGGTGAGCACTTTGAATCTCCAAGTTCTTCACAGAAGTTTATAACGCAGAGCCGTGAAAATAAAAAATCATTTTTTTTCCACAAACATGATCTTTTAGTCCCCATTTTTTTTCCCTAGGGTAACAGGAGAAATTAAACCCCCCAAAGTTGTTGTGCAATTTTTCCTGAGTACGCTGATACCCCATATGTGGGGGTAAAACCACTGTTTGGGCACACGTCGGGGCTTGGAATAAAGGGAGCACTGTTTGACTTTTTGAACGTAAAATTTGCAGGAATCAATGGTGCGCCATGTCGGGTTTGGAGACCCCCTGATGTGCCTAAAGAGTGGAAACCCCTCAATTCTAACTCCAACCCTAACACCAAAACAGCCCTAACCACAACTCTAACCCCTACACACCCCTAACCCTAATCCAAACCCTAACCATAACCCTAACCCCAACACACCCCTAACCATAATCCCAACCCTAACAATAACCCTAACCACAAGCCTATCTCCAACCCTAACTCTAATTCCAACCCTAATTCTAACCGTAACCCTAATTCCAACCATAACCAAAATTCCAACCCTAACCCTAATTCTAACCGTAACCCTAAGTCTAACCCTAATTCTAACCCTAATGCTAAAGGCTAGGTTCACGGTATAGTATAACGCGATTGCGTTATGCTATACCCGCTAGCGCAGAGGAATCAGCAGATGATTCATCTGCGCTAGCGGTGACAGAGCCCAAACGCTGCAGGCCGCGTCCGAGGCTCCATCACTGAATGATGGCACGTCGCGAACGCATGCCGCTTTACAGCATGCGTCGCGATGCGCCCGCAAATGGGGGTGAATGGCAGCGTTAACAGACTGCGTTACACCGCGTTATACCGTGGTGTAACACAGTCCGTCTAACGGACTGCCATAACGCGATATGAATCCAGCCTAACCCTAACCCTAATTATAACCCTAACCCTAATGCTAACCCTAGTCCTAACCCTAACCTAACCCTAAGGCTAGGTTCACATTACGTTTTACCAGCTCGTTCAACACATAGCGTTGACGAGCTGGTAACCTTATAGCATAATGCGATCGCGTTATGCTATACCCGCTAGCACAGAGGAATCAGCAGATGATTCATCTGCGCTAGTGGTGACGGAGCCCAGACACTGCAGCCCGCATCCGAGGATCCATCACTGAATGACGGCACGTCGCGAACGCATGCCGCTTTACGGCATGCATTGCGATGCGCCCGCAAATGGGGTGAATGGTAGCGTTAACAGACTGCGTTACACCGCGTTATACCACGGTGTAACGCAGTCCGTGTAACGGACTGCCACAATGCAATATAAATCCAGCATAATCCTAATGCCAACCCTAACCCTAATGCTAACCCTAACCCTAAGGCTAACCCTAACCTTAACCTAACCCTAACGGTATTTCTAACCCTAATAGAAAAAAATATATATATTTTATTTTTTGTCCCTACCTAAGGGGGTGACAAAGGGGGCGTTTATTTACATTTTTTATTTTGATCACTATGAGAGTTTATCACAGTGATCAAAATAAATTTTTGGACTTTAGAAGGCGCACTGCACATGCGCCCGCCATTTTCCAAGATGGCGGCTCCCATGAAGAGTCCCGGACGGACGCCGGGACGGAGCCACGGGCGCCAGAAGACAAGGGGAGGTGAGATGATACTGGGGGGGATCGGAAGGCCGGGGGCAGCAGACAGGAGCGGAGGGGAGAGGACCAGAGCGCAGGCAAGCAGATAGTAAAGGCGGTGACCGATCGCTGCCATGAAATCTGTGGCTGTGGCCGATCAGCCGATCACCGCCGTTACTCGGTGTGAGGAGGGTCGTAACTCGGTGTCCAGCCATGGCCGATGCTATTGCAGCATCGGCCATGGCTGATTGTAATATTTCACCAAATTTCATTGGTGAAATATTACAAATCGGTCTGATTGGCTGTTTCACTTTTAACAGCCAATCAGAGCGATCGTAGCCATGTGGGGGTTAAGCCACCCCCACTGTGGTGATGCACAAAGGGTCTTGTGCCTGCGAGTCGGGTGACCTTTCAGTGACCCTGGTCACCCGACCCGCAGGAATATGATTTATAGCATGACACCTACGTTGGCGTCATGCGTCGGGATGCCACTGGTTTTCATGACGCCAACGTAGGCGTCATGGGTCGGGAAGGGGTTAAAGGGCCAGCAGTGTGCCCTCGCTATTCTTAGAGAGCCATCAGCTGGCTATGCTCTGTTGTTCCCATTATTATACAGTGGGCCTCCTATACTGTTATTGCGTATACAGTGAGTGGCAGGGCTGCTCAAAATTTGGACGCACCCCAATACCCCTTTGAAGAGACGAGGGCCTCATGAAAAAAAATATTCCCATTATTAGGAACTGGGTCTCCCATAGTATTTGCCTATGCAGTGAATGCAAGGGCTGCCAAAAATTTGGAGGCAGTCCAATGCCCCTTGGAAGAGACGTGGAGGAGGGCCATATAAAAAATGTTCCAAATTAAAAAATGTTCCAATTAGAAAGGAGCAGGTCTCCTATACTTGTAATGCCCATGCAGTAAGTGTATGGGATTTAAACATTTACCTCTGGGGGGTATATATGAACATACTGTATAACAAATTTTTGTTTACGGGCACCATAAACACACTTTAAAAAAATTATATGGTGTTTGCATCACGGACCACGGTCACCCTGGTGATATGGTGGAGGAGGATGAGGAGAAGGAGGAGGATAACAGCAAATAGCCAAGATCAGGAAGCGTATAACCATGTGTGGGTGTGAAGAGGTGCATGGGAATAGACCTCCCAAAAAAAGACACTGGATTTGAGTTTATGTTATGCTGCTATCATTTGGTGGTGTTGAGAAGTCTGGCCCAATCCACCCCTTGTTCATTTTTATAAAAGTCAGATTGTCAGCTTTTTCAGTTGACAGGCAGATGCTTTTATCAGTTATAATTCCACGAGCAGCACTAAAAACCCGCTCTGACAAAACGCTAATGGCAGGGCAGGCCAGGTCTCCAAGGCGTAGAGCTAGTTCATGCCACGTATCCAGCTTTGAGACTCAATAATTATAAGGCACAGAGGAATCATGGAGGACATTGGTACGATCAGCAAGGTACTCCCTCAGCATTTTCCCAAACTTTGCACTCCTTGTGAGAGTACCCCGCGCCTCAGCGCCTGTGCGATGGCAGGGACTGAGAAAACTCTCCCAGAACTTTGACAGTGTTCCCCTGCCTCTGCTAGATAGTAGTTGTGTCTCACTCGCCTGTACTCCTTAGTTGTCCAACGAACTGTGACCTCTGCCGCCAGCATTTTCAGATGGGAATTTTTTTGATAATTCTGCAACAAGGGCCTTCTGGTACTGCTCCATTTTAGTAGACTTGTCCGCCTCGGGAATAAGAGACAGAAAGTTCTCCTTGTAGCGTGGGTCTAGAGGTGTCACCAACCAGTAATGACTGTCACCCAAAATTTGGAAAATGCGAGGGTCACGGGAAAAGCAGCGGAACATAAACTCAGCCATGCGTGCCAGACTGCTAACAGGCAAGACTTCCATGTCCTCACCAAGAGGACGACTGACCATGCTCTCCTCCTCCTCCTCCTCCCTGTTCTCAGGCCATCCACACTGAACAGACAGCATGACAGTTGTGAAGGTAGTACCGTCTATAGCACATGAAACTAGCTCCTGTTCTTCCTCCTCTACTTACTCATTGTCACCCAATCCACATTGGGATGAGATGAGGCTGGGTCGTGTGTAATCAACCTGTATGGTTCCTTGCTCCATCTCATCGGGCTTTGCCTGCAATGCATCCTCTTTGTGAGCAAAGAGTATTTCAGGAGACAGAGAAGTGGGATGGAGATGCTAATTATGGTGTCATCGCCACTCACCATCTTGATGGAGTCCTCAAAGTTTTGGAGGATGGTACATATGTCTGACATCCATGTCCACTCCTGAGGTCTTATGGGTAGAGTCTGAACTGAATACTGATGGCCTTGTTGATGCTGTAGTCATCAACTGCCCTCTTCTGCTCGCAAATCCTTCCCAACTTCTGCAATTTGTCCTTTTCACCAGCTGCGGCATTTGATGTGCTTTCTGCTATTTAAGATCTCCAATTGTTTGCACGGTCATTGCTGTTCAAAAAGTATTTTTTTGACACTAATTTGTTCCAATTATTTCCCACAGAAGAGGAACAAGCAGCATTACGCACTTAACTTGTCAATTGAACACAATAGTACAGATCGAGGTAAGATTCCTCTATTAGACCCTGCTCTAAGAAGTTCCCCCTCTCTCCTATTGTTCTAATATTGATCTGTTTGTACAGATTGTCACTAAAGATCTATTAGATATTCCTCGGCATATACATCATGATAATCTTACATCAGAGGAGCGGGGACGCCTGCGCATTCTTGTGAATTTACCTGATGTGATGTTCAAACCGGCGGACAAGGGGGGTAACATTGTCATTTGGCCAAAGGTCAACTATGAAAAAGGGTCTTATCGCCAGCTAAATGACAAAAAGTGTGTTATAAGAAACTTACCTTTAACCCTTTTCCGCCTACACTGCTCAATTGATAAAAATTATTAATAGAGCGAAGAATATTGGGATTATTACCAAAGAATTGGCTACAGCCTTGACGGTGGTAGAACCCACCATTGCAACTTTTTATTCACAAGAACACGCAGGTTCCTCTGGGGCGACCTATCAATTCTCGTAGGGGGAATTATCTGGAAAAGGTAAATCAGTGGATTGATTAAAAAATGGAGGAGTTGCCTTCCTACTTTAAGGACACTGGTGAGCTCCACCATAGGGTAGATGATCTACAATTGGACAGTAATGCGATGCTGGTGACAGATGTTGAATCACTGTACACTAGCATCTGTCACAAGGATGATCAAAGAGCTATTGATTTTCTCTCAGAAGATCAACTCTCCCTGTGATTATTAACAATTTGTATTGGAGTTATATTGGACGCATATTTTTTTGTTTTTTAAGTTGTCTTTTTTCCTGTAGCTCCAGGGGACAGCTATGGGACAGTCTTATGCACTCGTGTATGCTAAGCTCTTCCTGGGGCTGTGGGAGAGAGACCTCTTCCTGTCAGATCAGCTGGCGTCTATGTGCCACATCCTCTCCTGGACACGATACATTGATGACATATTGCTGATCTGGCAGGGGTCTGTGAGTCATTGGAACAATTTTTTAATATTTTGAACAGCAATGACCGCAATATTTATCTTACTCACCATGTAGGTTTTGATGAAATTGAATTTTTGGATGTCAAACTAAGGAGAGACAATAGTGATGAGATACAAACCAGCATCTTCCATAAGGAAACAGCTACGAACATGCTATCACATGCCTCTTCCTCGCATCCCAGACGTATTATTCAATCTGCACCAACTGGACAATTTCTGCATCTTCGCAGACTGTGTTCCACCAATGAGGATTTTACTGGACAAGCGGAGGATCTAAAACTCTGCCTAACCGAATGTGGGTACAGCAAAAGAATGATAAAAAAGCCTTCAATAGGGCCAAGCATTCCTCGAGACTTGACCTCCTCTATAAAATCCAGATTAAGGATGACCGGGACATCGTCCGCTTTATAACTGACTATCACTCACAGTGTCTGTTGTTAAGGAGGGTGTTGGATTAATCCTGGCCTATATTGAAGGCCAATCTTGTCCTTTCCAGATTCCTACCTGACAGGGCTGCCATCACTGCACGTAGGTCATGCAACTTCCGGGATTTGTTAGTCCGTAGTCATTATGTTGGAGAATCACTGAAAACATTTCTGAACGTTGTGAATGCGATGTGTGGATGTGTCCCATGTGGTCACTGCGTAGCATTTCCTAATATTGATCACTGTGATACATTTTCAAATGCTGGTAAAACACGTGAGTATAAGATCATAAAGCATATCACATGCACAAGCACTAACATCATATGCTATGCTACATGTCCATGTGCTAAGAGTTATGTGGGTTTGACACCACGCCAATTAAAAAAGTGTGCATAAGGTAAAACGTGTTGGGCATTGCTGTGGTGGCGACTCATGTTGACACATCCACACTAAAGACAATCCCCCGTCATTTTAAACTTCATCATAACAGTGATGGGGGCCTTCTCGGGGAGAGGGGAATTGATATGATTGACGTCAGAATCAAGGGAGGGGATGTCTCGAGGAAATTAGCCCAGATGGAGTCCAGATGGATTTGTACACTAGGCACACTATATCCATCTTGGCTTAATGAGATTATAAGCTATGCTCCTTTCATATGATCACTTGTTAGGCTATATATTCATATCTTTTATTACTGTTACTATATTTTATTGTTTTTAATTGTTTGTGTTATACAATAATTATTTTTGTTCTTTTGTATCCAGTCATAGCATGATGAACATTAAATTACTTGTTTTAAAAGGTAACTTTAAGTCTCAGTGAGACAGGAGCGTCTGGGAATATAAACTCATGACAACCTTTGACACACTCAGTGCAGGAAGGAATGTGTCGCATGGATTTATGTCTTTTTACATCAACTAAGGAATTTGCTCTTCAGACCTTTTGGGGGCATCACAACACAATACCAGACCTCAATCAAAGGACAATTAAACTTTCACACTCCTTATCTATGAACTGTTCCAATATTTATGTTCATCCCTCTCCATAATGACAATTCTGCTTCACATCTCTTGTCTTATCTATTTCTTTATTTCTGTGCTGCCTTGTGCATAAATATGTGACTCTTCAGATTCTGTATTAGTCTTTGCCTGATGAAGAGACTCGAGTAGTCTCGAAAGCTTGCAATTTGTTACCATCTTTTCAGTTAGCCATTAAAATGTATCAACCTCTGAAGACTCTCAATTCTAAATATTTTTCTATCTACTGGCTAACACGGTACAAAAATATATATCTTTCCTGTATGTTCTTGTGCAGTAATTCCAGATGTGATTTTCTGTATCCCTCTCTCCAGAGAATATTCTTTATGCGACTGAATTGATGGATACCTTCGTCCTGTCCAGGGCCGGCTCCAGGTTTTTATGGGCCCGGGCTAAAGAGTCTCAGTGGGCCCCTTTAACACAAACCACGATTCATGATGCACAGATACTGCAGAGAAATATGGGTATAGTACAATATCAAACACTTCACTTCTTCCATTACATTAGTGATATCTATTGTAAATTCTACAATAGCTCAAAAACCGCCAAATCCTCACAGGGCACAGTACAGACAGGACAGTACAGTCCTCCATACAATATTATGGGCACCACAAAGTCCTCCATACAGTATTATGGGCCAAATATAATGCTCCATAAAGAATATTGGACCCCAAATAATGCTCCATACAGGATACTGGTCTCCATATAATGCTCCATACAAAATATGGAGCTCTTCTCTGCACTGTGCTGCATTCTGCGCTGTTACGGCTCAGGAAAGGGTGCTGTGGAAAGACTCCCCATCATCATCATCATTGCCTCCCCATCATCATCATCATCGCCTCCCCATCATCATTGTCTCTCCATCATCATCGCCTCCCCATCATCATCATCATTACCTCCCCATCATCATCGCCTCCCCATCATCATTGCCTCCCCATCATCATCGCCGCCCCATCATCATCGCCTCCCCATCATCATTGCCTCCCCATCATTATCGACTCCCCATCATCATCATCATTACCTCCCTATCATCATTGCCTCCCCATCATCATTGCCTCCCCATTATCATTGCCTCCCCATCATCATCGCCTCCCATCATCATCACCTCCCATCATCATTACCTCCCCATCACCATAGCCTCCCCATCATCATCACCTCCACATCATCATCATCATTGCCTCCCCATCATCATTGCCTCCCCATCATCATCGCCTCCCCATCATCATTGCCTCCCCATCATCATCGCCTCCCCATCATCATCATCATTACCTCCCCATCATCATGGCCTCCCCATCATCATCATAATTGCCTCTGAGCCCCGGCTCCTCACCACACACACACAAACACGTACACACACACACACCTCACCTGTCTGGCGCCCGCGCTCTCTCTGCCACATCCGGCTGCTGAATGATGATGTCATTCAGCGGCGCTGCTGTGAGAGGAAGCGCAGGCGCCCCTGGAGCCTGGAGCTGCGGCAGCAGAGGCACGGGGAGAGGTAAGTATTGCGCTGGCTGCTGCCGGGGCCCTGAGCAAGCGGGGAGGCCCAGTGGCGGTGCTGGTACCGCTCTCATCCGCTAACGGGCGCCGGGGTGCCCGACGGCGAGCGGGCCCCCCCCGCATGCTCAGGGCCCCGGCACTTGCCCGGGTATGCCGGGTGACGCCGGCCCTGGTCCTGTCGATTGAGGAATGAATATGCATATTGATATGATGATTTTCTTTATTTTCTTTATATATATTGATTGTGTTATGCTATTTCTATGTGCTAATCTTTGGTTTATTGCTTGTTTCTGTCTGTTCTGTATGCAAACATGCTGTGATATATTAAGGACACTATAGGTTGGTTGGACATGTGCAATAATTAGTACTCAATAACAAAATGATAATTTGATGAATATGGCGGATATACAGAATTCCATTCTGGTTGTTATATTGTATATGCACGGACAGTGCGTCTCTTGCCTGCATGCGCGCGTTCGCCTCGCCTCTGTGGCTCCTCCCGTCTCTCGGCGTCTGTACACTGCAATTGGCGCATGTACACCTTCCTGTGTGATGACAACGCGGGTGGCGTTGCGGTTGGCTTGGTAACGCGCGCGTCACATCTGGCCGAGACGTCACTTCCAGGTCAGCGATGCTGTTCTCAGACTGGCACCAACAATCACATTTTGCATAAATACTGCACAAGATAAGGGTTGTGTGTGCCCCTTGACGAAGTCCAGACCGAAACGTGCATTGGGGCGGGCACACACTCCTTTTGGGTCCTTACCTGGAGCTGCGCACTCTGCACTTTGCATGTAGGTAATATTTCACATACTATATTGTTGGGTTGTGGCTAATTTTATGCCCCATATAATAGATTATTAGGCTATACTACAATGCTGCCTGTGAATTACATGCAAATGTCAGTACCAGCATTGACCTAGGTCATCTTATATGCTGAGGGTGGAATTATTGTTCAATATTGTGTGACATTTTATACATTGCTCACTGTTGGGGGTGTCCATTTGAGATGTGTATGCCTCAGTGTAACAGTAGTTTTTCATGAAGTTTGATATTTTAAATTCCTCACTGTTCACTTGTGTCAAATCCATTTTAATTGTTTATAATAAAGATCTAATATTTTTGATCTGGATGAGTACATCATTTTTTCTTATGGGAACTGTTTTTGTAGTAATTTGCCACCATCGCGTTCATGTGACCATGGTTGTTCAAATATTTGGGCATCGCTACATGCCTTCAAGTGGACCGGACGAATCTATAAATGGAAAAGTAAACAGCTCTTTGGAGTGTCTATGTGTGGGATCAGTTGTCTCTGGGCACTCGGCATGGTGGGAAGAAGAAGGATCAAGGTGAGAAATATGCGGCCCAGACTCACGACTACTGAGACTTGACCGTATGGAAGACAGGGTGGTGGTTGTGGCAAAGTGACTGGAAGCATTATGTGCTATCCAACTAACAACCTTTGGACACTGCTCTGGGTTCAATAGTGGTGTGCTGCGGTCCCCTAGTAATTGGGATAGGAAGCTCGGACGAGAAGATGTGGGTGTTTGTTGTGGCACAATTTCAGCTTGCACACAGCCTTGGCCTTGGCCTCTGCATGCACTATCATCATCCCCATCACGTCTAGTTCCCCATCCATTACCACGTGCCTTGCCCATTTTAAATAGAGGACCATATTTTCAATGTGCATTACAAATGACTGAATTTGGAGTGAACTTATATATGATCCGTGTGACTTACAAACCATCATTTTAAATAGCTGGCTTGTAGATAACTATTTTTAACAGCAAACTGGTGTCAATAACTTCGCTAAGACACTGCAACAAAATTTAAATGGCAGCCAGAAAAGGCAGAAATTTGAGTGCACTGATATGTGATCTGTGTGGCGGACAAACCACAATTTAATAGCTGGTCTGTAGGTAACTATTTTTTTTCAGCAAACTGGTGTCAATAACTCCACTAAGACACTGCAATAAAATTTAAATGGGCATAAAATGCGAATTTGGAGAGAACTTATATTGATCCGTGTAGACTGACAAACCACATTTTAAATACTGGCCTTGTAGATAACTATTTTTCAAGCAAACTGGTGTCAATAACTTCCTAAGACACTGCAACAAAATTTCAAAGGAGCCAGAAAAGGCAGAAATTTAAGTGCTCTGATATGTGATCATGTGACGGACAAACCACAGTTTTAAATAGCTGGTCCTGTAGGTAACTATTTTTTCAGCAAACTGGTGTCAATAACTCCCTAAGACAATGCAAAAAATTTAATAGGACAAGAAATGGCAGAATTTTTAGAGCACGATATGTGATCCGTGTAGCGGACAAACCACAGTTTTAAATAACTGGCCTGTAGGTAACTATTTTTCAAGCAAACTGGTGTCAATAACTTCACTAAGACACTGCAACAAAATTTCAAAGGAGGCCAGAAATGGCAGAAATTTTAATGCACTGATATGTGATCCATGTGACGGACAAACCACAGTTTTAAATAGCTGGCCTGTAGGTAACTATTTTTTCCAGCAAACTAGTGTCAATAACTTCGCTAAGACAATGCAAAAAAATTTAAATGGAGACCAGAAATGGCAGAATTTTTTTAGTGCACAGATATGTGATCCGTGTAGCGGACAAACCACAGTTTTAAATAACTGGCCTGTAGGTAACTATTTTTCAAGCAAACTGGTGTCAATAATTTCACTAAGACACTGCAACAAAATTTCAAAGGAGGCCAGAAATGGCAGAAATTTTAATGCACTGATATGTGGTCCATGTGACGGACAAACCACAGTTTTAAATAGCTGGCCTGTAGGTAACTATTTTTTCCAGCAAACTGGTGTCAATAACTTTGCTAAGGCAGTGCAACAAAATTTAAATGGAAGCCAGAAATGGCAGAATTTTGAGCACACTAATATGTAATCCATGTAAAGGGCAAACCACAGTTTTAAATAGATGGATTTTTAGCGCTTTAATATGGAAAGGATCAGGCTGTGTTCTGGAGTGTCGCCATGCAAATGGAGCAGAAAAACGGTGTTCTCTGGATTGCTTTTAAGCAAATATTCAGGATTAAGATCACAAGAAATGTATTACTAGCCCCTGAAACCTAGGGCTATGTCTAGAAATATCTGTAAAAGCAGCAGCAACAGACAGAACTGGAATGGACCCTCTTGCTATATGCACTGCAGTCTGCCCCATACACTGCCTGCTTGCCGAGCAATGATATCTATGCAGCTGGATTAGTCCTCAGAAGGACTGTTAGTTGAGATGAATATGTGTATTATATATGGAATACCTACACTAAGTAAGAACAAAGCAAATCTCTCCCTAGCTCAGCAGCGACTCTCCCTACATTGCCTGATTCCGGAGTAGACTGTGACGAGCATGGCTGTGCCAGGTCTGACATAGATGATGATGACACTGTGCAGCCAGCCAATCACTGTAGTGCTACAACCAACATGGCTGCGGCATTTCAGTTTGTGGCAGACAATCCCTGCATGTTCATTGGCTCTGTAAAGAGTGGTAAATGTGCAGGGTGGGGATTTGAGCTCCTGCCGAGCAACCCTGGAAGTACCGATTAGTGTCCATCAGCCGGTTCAGCTTGCACCTGCCAGTGCTCATCTGTCTAACAACCAGTCCAGCCCGCACCTGCCATTACTATTCTGTTCCTCAGCCGGTCCCATCTGCACCCGTGGTTCGAGTCCCTACAGTGCCTGCCTGTATTCTTCATCCCTCCATGCCGTAGAAGCTGACACACTGTAGGTGGTCATCTGCCACCTTCTGTAGGTCAGCCTTGGAGTAGCACCTTGTACCACCTCAACTACCCATGTTGCTATCCACAACCCATAACCAGGCAGACACCCACAATAGATATACAGATCAAACGATCAGTGTATAGGGGTATAGGAATAAGCAAAGGGAATGCAGTTGATAGATAATGGAAATAATATCGAAGAAAAGAGCATCATAAAAAAACAGGTACTAAAAATATGAAATATTATTAGAAGCAACAATATAAAACATGTAGATTAACCCCTTAATGACAGCCAATATGTCTTTTAACTGACCTGAGATATAAGAGAATAACATCCCCATACGGGTGACAATCCAGCAGCTGTCGGCTGTACACTATAGCTGACAACTTGCTGCTTCATCCATGATCAGTGTTGGCATCGTGCATATCTGTTTAACCTCTTAGATGCTGCTGTCAATAGTGACTACATCTTATAAATGGTTAACAGAGTGTGGGAGCTTCCTATTTATCCCCATCAGCACCTTGAGATCATGATTGTGTAGTTTTGATGTTTGCCATGGCAATTCATGAGCAAATAGCGGCTTTAGAGTCTGCCAGCTACAGTAACGTGTTCAGACGTTAGTGACATTTAGGTTGTAAAAATACATTTTTTTATTCCTGTTATGTCACTTTGCTTTAATTCCTGAAAAGCACCTGAAGAGTTAATAAACTACCTGACAGCAGTTTTCAATATGTCAAAGGGTGCTTTTTTAAAATGGTATCACTTTTGAAATATATGCAGTCACACACTCTGTTCCTGAGTGTCGGCGGCAGTGTCGGGTATTAAGGTGCGAGACTCGTGCGAGTTTCTCACAAGTAAGACCCCGGCCTTAAAGGAATAATCATTCAAAGTTTGAAAATTGTGATTTTTTTTTTTTTACACTTTTGTCAAATTTCTGATCATTTTTAAAAATAAACACAAAACATATCGACCTAAATGTACCAGTATCATAAAGTATAATGTGTCACAAAAAACAGTCTCAAAATCACTGGGATGTGTTGAAGTGTTCCAGAGTTATTACTACATAAAGTGACACTGGTCAGATTTCAAAAATTTGGCCCCACCACTAAAAGGTTAAAGTAAATAGAGACATAACAGTGGTGAACCAAAAAGGATGGAACCACAGTAATGACCAGGCAAACCAACAGGCATGTAAACAAATATAAGTGAACAAATGTGCTCAAAATTGCATGTGCTTGTGTGCAATAGAGTGTACCCAAAGGTGTAATATAAATGTTAAATATATACAAACCCAGGGGTATGCAAGGAAGCAAATGCCTGTTCGTTACTGTGGTTCCAAGCTTTTTGGTTCACCACTGTTATATCCCTAATTTGATGTTATTTGGCAGCTTTTGGGGCCGTTATAAGGTGTTGTGCATGCATTTGTTTTTGCCTCCTATTGACTGTAATGGCATTGTATTTCATGAATAAATCAACGAATATTGCAAATTCGACGATTGTAATCCGAACCGAACATTGAAATATTCGCTCATCTCTAGTCCTGGGTTCAAATCCCACCAAGGACAGCATCTTCAAGGAGTTTGTATGCTCTCCCCATGTTTGAGTGTGTTTAGTCCGGGTACTCCGGGTTCCTCCCACACTTCAAAGACATACTGATAGGGAATTTAGATTGTGATACCCATTAGGGACAGTGATGATAATGCATGTAAAGCACTGCGGAATAAGATAGACCTATATATATCGACAAATAATACATAAACTAATTAATTCAAGCCCAAAATAATTAAAAGATAAATTGTGGCCTACTTTATGTAGCACGGCAGCAACAGAAAAAATTAAATTTGTTTCTGTGGATGAGCCTTGCATACAGCAGAATCTGAGCAGAAAAGATTGACAACCTCAGATGTGGCCAAATTTTTGGTGCATGGTAGTAACAGAACAAATTTATATTTTATCATATGTACAAAATTGAACCCCTGTATGGAAAACAATATGTGCACCAAAGAATGCAAAGAGGAAATGTAGTCTGGTTTTGGTATAATGATAGTAAGAAAACCAATTTTAATTTTATCAAGTGTACCCCTTTATGGAGAATAATATCAGCACCCAAAAATTTCAAACTAACGTATAGCCTGCTGTGAAGCATTACTAACAGAAGAAATGTGTATCTTCGTACCGTGTTAGCCAGGAGTCTCGAAAGCTTGCAATTTGTTACCATCTTTTCAGTTAGCCATTAAAAGGTATCAACCACTGAGGACTCTCAAGTCTAAATATTTTTCTAACAGAAGAAAGTATTTTTTAACTGTGGACGAGGCCTGTATACAATGGAATATATGCACAAAACAATTGCAAACTCATGATAGCCTTCTGTTTCACATTTGTAACACAATTTTTTTCTTTAATCTGCATGAGCTATGCAGACAGTTTAATTTCACCGCCACAAAATTACAACATGGGAGATGGCGTGCTGAATCACATTAGCAAAAACCAAAAATACAATTTTTTACTGTGCTACAGCTCTGCACACAGAACAATCTCTGGCCACAAAATTACAAGGTGGGATATGGCGGGCTCTATCATGTTTAGCAACAGATTTTTTTTAATCTGCATGAGCTATGTAGACAGTTGAATTTCACTGCCACTAAATGACAATGTTATATATCATGTGTTGAATAACGGTAGCAGCTGCCCAAATAAAAAATTTTTAGTGTACAACAGCTGTACACACAGAGCAATTTCACCACCACAAACTTACAATGTGGGATATGGCGGGCTGCATCATGTTTAGCAGCAGAAAAAAATTTTTTTAAATGTGCTTGAGGTCTACAGACAGCTTAATTTCACCACCACAAAATTACAACGTGGGATAAGGCAGGCTGTATCACGTTTAGCAACTGAATTTTTTTTTATTTTTAATGTGCATGAAGTCTGCAGGCAGCTTAATTTCATGGCCACAAAATTACAACGTGGTATTTGGCAGGCTGTATCATGTTTATCAACAGAAATGTTTTTTTTAACCTGCATGAACTATGCAGACAGTGAAATTTCACCACCACTAAATAGCAAGGTTAGATATGGCATGCTGAATCACGGTAGCAGCTGCCCCAAAAAATATTTTTTCATGGCCAACAGATCAAATCATAGAACAATGTCACCAAACCACTAAATGACAAGATGACATATGTCTTGCTGTATCATATTTAGCAAGTGAAATAAAATTTAGGATGATGTACACGTGTATGGAGAACAATAGAAGCAGTGCACAACACACTTTTATGAAATGTGCCCTGCTGTCTTTGTCCATGGACCTCAGTAGTGTAACAAAAAAACCTGTTGGAAAGACATTTTCACAGCCACACATGACACTAACTAGCTAAACTTTCTGACTAAGAAACAACCGCCTAGCTAATATCTAGCAGCAAACCTTTCCAGCATCAGGAGAAGCCTCTCTTCACTGTTACAGTGTTAAAATAGCGCTAAAATAAGATGTCTACTCTTTATATGGAGGGGAACATGTGATTTCAGCAGCTAATCAAACAAGCTGTTGTGTCAGAACATTGTGGATGTTTCCTGCGCTCTGATTGGCTAGCCGCAATGTGCACCCATAAAGTTAGAAGAAAAAAGTTTTAAAAGCATGCCACTTTTGGAGACACGGGAGTTGGCAGCCGCCTTAGTCTTCTAGCCAAAACTGGATGGAAAAGGGATCACCCCACCAAACGCCCGCTCTCCTTTTAACGTGGGCAAAGCACTACTCAGACAACACAAGGTGAGGGTAAAACAGTGTGGCAATGTTTTATTGAACCACAAAATAGATAACTTGTAGGACAGTCCCAGCAAAATACCCCAAGATGGTGCACATTACAGAGTTTCACCCTTCCGCTGACTGCCACCCAATGGCACCAATCATGGACTCAGGTGTTCGACACACCAAGTCGGGTGCTTATATAACATGTACATGGTGGTTAGGTTCATAGTGGTCATGCCCCTGCTGATCTTATCATGGCACAGGTTGCAAATGGCCATTTTGTTAGTCAAGGAACTCTTTTTAAAAAGTCCCTAACAGGGGAACACTTAACTTTTTGACAGAGAAATGCAAGAGTGTCAGTGCAGTACAGTTTCCAGCCTTGTCCCTCTGGTCACCACACTGCCTCTTCTTGTCTGTTTTGGTTCTGCTAATCTCTCCCCCTCAGCACTACTGACCTTGCTCTGCATGCCAGCTTCGCAGGCAGGGTCGGTGACTTCGTCATCCAACACCTCGTCTTCCACAACCGCACCCTGACTTCATGACTTAATAACAACAAGACTTAGCGGCAACTGTGTCTCATCATCATCCTTCTCCTTATCCCAAATTTGCCGTTCCCCACCATCATGTTGTTGTGGCCATGGCTACTCTAAGTTTTGTGCATCACTAAACAGTATGTCCTCCTATCCCTCTTGGAGGATGCAGGTTAAGAGGTCACAATCAAGAAATTATGTTGTAAAGAGCTCCTCAGAGTGTCCTAGTGTGGGATCACTAGTCTCCTGGGACTCTACATGGTGGGGGGATCGATCATGGTGAGGATCCAGTGATCCAGGCTTTAGGCTGTTGCCACATGTCCTTGACATCAGCATGCACCATCATCAACACTTCCACTTCCCTGTCCCTTAACGCATGCATTATGTATTTTGTAATTGCTAGGTCTCTTGAAACCAAGTTTCTTTTTAATAAAAGAAAAAAATTGGTCACCTGTAGCTATCAAATTGTTTTTTGGGAGTTTACTCTATCGTAATGTTGCAGAAAGAATGCAACAGTGTATGGATAATAAAATTTAATCCAGAAAAGTATTTAACTGCTTTTTTCAGTTTTAGAGATCACAGAAATGTTCACAGACCACGCAACACTAGTGTTGAGCGATACTGCTCGATATCTAAAAATATCGGATCGGAATGGTATCGCCGATATCACTAAATATCGGCGATATCCGATTCCGATACCGGAAGTCCCATGTAAGTCTATGGGAACAAAATATCGCAACTAAAAAAACACTTTCTTTCCTTGTAAACACAAAATATACACACTTAGAATACATATATATATATATATATATATATATAATACATGTCATTGTGACATATATATATATACATATATTTATAGTTTATTCACTTCTACATAGTAAAATAGCCTCTGATTCAATTGCCGGGTAAAGCCGGCATTTGTGAAAAGACAGAAGCACCCGAGGGTCCAGTCACCACAGAGATGTTGCATCGCACTCAGCGAACAGGATTCAGAAGCTCGCTATAAGCGAGTCCTGTGTGCCTTAATTGAACTGTTTTTTTGCTTGAGAATTGCAAAAATCATCATAGACTGTATTTGCCATTTTTCCGTCATATCTGCGCCACGAGGCACAGGTGAAGAATAAGGGCGTGCTCTCGTGGGCGTACACTCACTCCGTGGCGCGAAAACGATGTCCGCACACTCTAAATGTTACTGCAATGTAAGATCGTGCCCCACAGCTCTGGAGTTCCGCCTCCTCATCCTCCTCAGTGGGCGTAAACGAACGCGAAGGTCCCGCCTCCCTACAAAAGATGTCGCCTCTCCTGATCCTAATGACACATGTGACTTTGCTGAGATGGCGAATGGACGTGAGCAGAAGTGGGAAGGGATGGAGGAGTCAGAGCTCTCCCCCCACGGAAGCGACCCGATCGCCACGGAGCCACCGTTTGGCACCCGGCCTGGAAACCCTCCTACGCTGGAAGAAGCGGAGGATACCCTGAGAGACCTGGCCCGGCACCGGGAGGAGGTTGCCAGGATGGAAGCGAACTGGCGGGCCCTAAAACTACAATTGGAGCGTTGCCAATCCCTCTTACCCCCTGAAGTGTCTGTACCGGAAGGTGAGGCACCCGTTCCAGTAGAGGAGGCCGTGCGGGCATCCCAGCCCTTGCAATCTGAACCGGTTGCCAGTATCTTAGTGGAGGCACCCGTTCCAGTACAGGAGGCCGTGCGGGCATCCCAGCCCTTGCAATCTGAACCGGTTGCCAGTATCTCAGTGGAGGCACCCGTTCCAGTACAGGAGGCCGTGCGGGCATCCCAGCCCTTGCAATCTGAACCGGTTGCCAGTATCTCAGTGGAGGCACCTGTTCCAGTACAGGAGGCCGTGCGGGCATCCCAGTCCTTGCAATCTGAACCGGTTGCCAGTATCACAGTGGAGGCACCCGTTCCAGTACAGGAGGCCGTGCGGGCATCCCAGCCCTTGCAATCTGAACCGGTTGCCAGTATCACAGTGGAGGCACCCGTTCCTGCAGAAAACGCCGCACCAGCACCCCAGATCCCGCTGTCTGCCCCCGTCGTTGAGGCAGAAGAAGCGACACCCGTCCTCATGGAGGAGGCCGCGCAGGCACCAGAGCTCTACCTGCCTGTACTGGAGCCCCGACCGTCATCTGTTCCAGAGCCGGCTGCTTCCGCCGCAGGTGAGCGCCGCCAGGACTGGCGGGCGCCAGGAGAGCTGCCGCAAACCGTACATCGTAAGCTGGCGTTTGATGGTGGAGACATGGAGATGCTGGTGGAGGAGAATTACAACCGGCGTCAGGAGGAAGAGTGGAGACGTCGGGAGCGGGAAGCAGAGCGACAAAGGGAGCAGCGAGAATCCCAAAAGCTTCGGCAACGTTACCTGGAGAAGGACCTGGCAGAGAAGGCACGTATGAGAAAGGATAAAAGTACGGTGGGGGAGCCGCGGCGTAAGGGTGCAGTACGGAACTTTAAGTTAAAAGGTGGTTGGGGCTTCATCCAGGAGCCTGGACTTTATTTAGAAGTTTTTGTAACCCGGCGGGACGTGGAGGCTCACCTCCCAGAAGGACACCCAGGGAGGGACCTGTTGCCAGGAGACTTGGTGACTTACACCCGACACTGGGGTTACAATGGATGGTACGCCCTAAATGTTACCAGGTGCGACCCCTACTCCCCAGAGTGTCAGGAAACTGACATACCCTACGAGCCTTCAGCCTCCCCCAACCAGGCCTCTGCACAAGTGCCCACCCCACGCCGTAAATCTCCCCAGCCTCCCTCAGTGGTCTCCTCAGCAGCCCCAGCTATGGACATGATAATGATAGCTGGCCCGTACCCGGCGCCTGTTAGGCCCCCTGGGGTTCGTTCAGTCCGGGACATAGGGGTCCAGGCCCGGAGGGAGATGAAAGAGGTGGCCACACAGACCCAGATAGCGGGTCACGACATCACTGTACAGGCCACACGACGTCATCAGGTCTGGGTGGACCCTCCTGTCACGGATGTTTGGCAAGCTCCAGAAGAGTACCAGGTGGTACCTGGAAGAGGCCAGCCAAAGAAGTCTAAATAACCCGGACAGGGTCTCTGTATGTAAATAGTTAAATTATTGATGTACCCGGACGGGTGAATGTTCATAAAAAGAAGTTTATTGTTGCCTTAATATACCCAGGTTGGGTAATGGTTTGATGTACCCGGACGGGTGAATGTTCAGAAGAACAAGTTTATTGTTGCCTTAATATACCCAGGTTGGGTAATGGTGTTTCACTGTAATGAAAATGTTGAACTTTGAAGCCATGAACTGTACTGGCTCACAAACTTTTCTGTAAATATTGGCACTTCGGTGCTCCATCTTGGTTTTACAAAAAACTTAACTGTGCACTATTTTCAACTACCTCAGAAACTAAAAACCCGTTTGGTGTGGCCTAAAGTGAGGTCTGCTCAAGGAAAGTCTTGCAGCCCACCCAAGACCACAGTTGGATGTTTGGAGCGGGTCCTCCACAAGCACAAGTAAAGGACACTGTGAAGTTACCCCGGTGGGGGTAGTCCTAAGAAGTCTCCACGAACTTCGGCACTAATGCTATTTGCACTTTTGTTGAATATGTATTTATTAACACACATGTATAACACATATCAAGGGTATGAACAGTAACAAAACATGTCACATAATATAAGCCATTTGCACTTTTGTAATGTTATTATTAAAAATTTTATTATGCAACGTTTAACTTGAAGTGTTTCCTGCTTTCTTACTACGTCGCATAGTCCACTCTGCTACATCACTTTGCACCATTGCTCTATCTCACATCTATCTGCCCTGGAAGGATAGCGTGTTACCTGTAGAAGACTTTTCACCTACCTGCACTACACCATCCCTTCCAGAGGACCTGCACAGCAGCGCTGGACACCCTGACCAGGTACTACAGGTGGCGTCACGACAAACTACACGAACATTCTATCATCCCCTGGAAATATCCCACATTCCAGTGATCGCCCAGGTCACGGACCGAGCTGTGCTACTCGTGACATCCCCCATAGAAGTCGACGTGATCGGTGCCGAGTACCCCCAAAACCCCTGTCTCTGTGCGACTCAACTTCCCTCACTGTGCTGGCACTTTACATTTACAAATGCCTCTGGGTTTTTTTTTTGGGGGGGTGGGGAACATTCAGACTTTTGCTATGGGGCCCCATGATTTATATGTACGCCCCTGCTGCTGAGGCATGGTATTTAAGGCTGTTAAGGAGCCAACATACATGGACCTTGCCAGCAGCGTCAGACTGGAGTACCTTGGGCCCACCAGAGAAAATATATTCTTGCGGCCCAACATCATACTTCCCAACCTTTGAATAAGGGAAAGAGGGACAAAGGCTGTGGCACGCTGTGCCTGCTGCAGAAAATTTTAGGCCATGCCACGTTGCACCACAGACTGTCCAGGAGTTGGTGGATGCTTTAGTCCAGGTGTGGGAGGAGATCCCTCACGAGACCATCCGTCGCGCTCATCAGGAGCATGGCCAGAAGTTGTAGGGAGGTCATACAGCATACCTCCCAAATTTGGAAGACAGGAAAGAGGATTAAAGGCTGCGGCGCATGTTGCGCGCCGCTGAAAATTTTAGGCCACGCCCCGACAACACCTATTTCACAGCTAATCACACCCATATCCTCGCCCCAAGCGTAACCATTTAGCACTGCTGATCACACTGACTGGTAATGAGGGCACAGTGGCTGGTACTGAGGAAAAGAAAGAAAAAGCAGCGAGAGAGAAAGAACAAACAGAGAAAGAAAGAGAGGAAAGAAAGAAAAGAGAGAAAAGAAGAACAGAGAGAAAAAAGAACAGAGAGCGAGAAGGAAAGAACAGAGAGCGAGAAAGAAAGACTAGAGAGAGAGCCATAGGCGTAGCTAGGGTTTTGGTTTAGTGGGGGCAAAACTTCTGAGTGGGCCCATCATCAGAGAACCTCAGCAAATGACCGCGCTGTTGGCCAAAATAATCTATAAATAAAAAGACCAATATTGATATTACCGCCATATGGTCTGTGTTAAATAATACCAGTCCTACAGAACATATAGATTACAGCACAGGTACAGATAATGACTTACCGCTGATGTTCTTTCTAATGGAATTGTTCACTTTTCATGTCTTTTCCATCTGGCCCACACCGACATGACGACTTCTCCAGCCAGGACTCGACTGCACCCCCATTAAAAAAAAAATAAAAAAAAAATCACCTCCCGGCTCCTGTGCTGCTCACTGTTCTCCCTCTCAGCGTCTGACAGCGGGTGCCGGCAGGTGATGTTATTGCGCCCGCTGTAATACGCTGAGAGGGGGATTATGGGAGAGAAGGAGCGCTCGCTCCTTCTCTCTCCATGCGTTCAGCTTTATCGGCTGGATGCCGATACAGCTGACCCTCCGATGACGGGTGGGGGGCCCACTGCTGGCACCGGGCCCCCCCAACTCCTGTTCAGGCACCATAGCTTCCGAGCGGCAGAGCAGGGAGAGCGATTCTCCCTGCTCTGCCGCAGAATGTAACTGTATCGTAGCTCCGGGTGGGCCCCCTCTGAGCGCGGGCCCCGGGGCCACCGCCCCCTCTGCCCCCGACCTATCCTTTCAAATCAGGGCCCACCACGTAGGAGCTGGGGCCCACCGTAGGTTTCTCCGGTGTCCCGGTGCCTCAGTCCGACCCTGCTTGCCAGCCTGATAATACCAGGCCACAGCAGTCTGCATATCTTGGCTGGTTAACAAAAATAGGGGATCCCCTCGAAAAAAATTTGGCGTGGGGTCCCCCCTATTTTTGTTAACCAGCCAGATGAAGCAGACTGCTGAGGCCTGGTTTTTCAGGCTGGTAAGGATCCAATATCCATGGACCTTGCCAGCCTGATAATACCAGGTCACAGCAGTCTGCATATCTTGGCTGGTTAACAAAAATAGGGGATCCCCTCGAAAAGAAAACTGCGTAGGGGTCCCCCTATTTTTGTTAACCAGCCAAGTAAAATGTAGACTGCTGCGGCCTGGTATTAAAAGACTGTCAAGGCCCATGGATTTTGGCCCTCAACAGCCTGATAATACCAGGCTACAGAAGCCCCACATTTGGCGCATCAAAAGATGTGCCAATTGTGGCACTTTACCCGGCTCTTCCCACTGCCCTGTAGCGATGGCAAGTGGGGTAATAAGGGGTTAATGTCACCGTTGATTGCACGGTGACAATAAGCCCGGTTAATAATGGAGAGGTTTCAATAAGACACCGATCCATTATTAATCCCAAAGTTTTTAAATGTATAAAAAAAAAAGACACAGCAAGAAAAAAGTATTTTAATGAAATAAAAGAGACAACACAGTTTTAATTTCTTTTATTATACTCTCATTCCTGCGACGCCATCGATCTCCTGTAAAAAAAGAAAAAAAACAAACCAACAGTATACCACCTGTCCGACGCAGTCCATAGTAACGAGGGTCCCACGACGATCCAGCTCTGCTACATCGCAATGACAGGCAGAGCCTGTCATCTCGACGCAGCACAGCTGATTACCTGCTTCCCCGGCGGTGACGTCATCGGACTGACTGCTTTACGGCCGGGATTACCCAGCAGTCACTGCAGTTATCGCGAGAAACTGCATGTGACCGCCGGGGAAAGATGATGGCGGCCATCAAGCAGTCCAGCCCGTGACCGCCGGAGATCTTCTGCCAGGTAAGTGCCGCTGACTCCTGACAGACCCGACCGACGGACACTGACAGTGACAGTGACAAATCCGATTCCGGTATCCGATAAGACGAAAATATCGGAACTAAGTATCGAAAGTCCGATAGAGCTAATATCGGCCGATACCTGATACTTGCGGTATCGTATCGCTCAACACTACGCAACACTGTATAACTGACGAATAGAAACCTACACTTTTAAAAGCTTTCTTTAAGTTTTACAGATTACAGAATTGTACAGAGACCACATAACACTGTATGGCAGAGAAATGGAAGTCTAAAAAAATGTTTAAAATCTATTTTTCAGTTTTAGAAATCACATAAATGCATTCCACACAACGGATTAGTGTATGATGAGAAATGTAGCCCAGGAAAAAGTTTCAATGATTTTTGAGTGTGTTACATAACACAAAAAAAGACATCAAAGTGTGTAATACTTGATAAATCAAAATATATTCAATTTTTTCAGCCCACACAAAAAAGCTGCAGCTATATATTTGTCAACAGAGTACACAGTCTCTAATCCCTGTCTACAGACTGAATTCTGCCACTCTCCCTGCTCATGCAACTTTCTCTCCCTCCCTAGGCTAAATGCAGATTGCTTGTGATACAAGCAGCAAAGCAAATGTTAGTATGATAGCTCAGGTTCAACACAAGTATAAAGACTATAGGCCTCTGATTTGTTATTCTTTGCACACAGGCCTGGACAAGCACTCTCTCCCTTCAATATGAAATGTCTCAGAGCTGTGCAATGGTATCATTGTGCCGAACCAGGCTGTGCCTGTCCTTTTATAATCCCTGATGATGCCAGTCGGCCAGCCAATCACAGTAATGCCACAACCAACATGGTTATGGTCTTAGTGACTCACAAGCAATCACTGCATGCTTATTGACTGCATAAGAAGCGGCAAAGATCCGGGGTGGGGATTCAAGTTTTACATTGAGCACTGCCTATTGCTTGCCGAGAAACAAGCTCATCAGAGCACCATGATATTCGAGTATCACCGAGCACATTCACTCATCCCTAGTTGTAACAGCTTTATAACATTAAAATTCCAAGAATTAGAAGATTTGCATTACGCTCACAGTGGAATTTGTTAATACAAATTTGTTAGAAACATTCTACAGCAGATATGTATTCAACTTCATTATTATTGAGGTGAAGTTAAATGTTGTTAATAACAAAATGTTGAATTAGCACCTAAGGGTGAATCCAATATGCTTGTCATTCATATTAAATTCATGTCAACTTCAGACACATTTATCTTCATTACTTTTTCATAGCAATGTTACAGCTTCTCTGCCTGGAGGAGAAAATGTACTTAATATAACTTTTTATAAAGCTTACCTGCTACATTGATTTGATGCCATATTTCACAAATTATGCTAAACAAGGTGGTTTTGCAGAATAATATTGTTAATGTACATGAAATAACAGACAAAAATAAAGTATTTTTGAAATGTTTACTTATTGATTTTAAAAGATTCTCTCTCTGTGACATATATTATACATTATTGTGATACTCTATATTACATATAATTTTATATTTCATATTTATAGATCTGATGCTTATTTATTATTTTTTTACTCATTTTTTTCACATGTATCATTTTAAGACCATTAGAATACTTAAAGCTTGTGGTCCTTGATTTGGAGTTCTCCGTAGTAATGGCACCAGCTATAGTTTCCTGAAGTTTAATTAAGCTTTTTTGCATGACTGCTTCCTCACCTTGTGCACATCCTGAAGATTAAGGCTAAGTGCACACGTTCAGGAATGTTTGCAGAATATTCCTGAGCAAAACCGGACTTTTTTCGTGGCAAAAATGTGGGGTTTTTTTGCGCAGATTTTGCGCGTTTTGGTGCGCTTTTTTTGCGCAGATTTGACGCGTTTTTACCGCTATTTTTCCTGAACTTTCTAGGTCAATAATATAGTGGGAAAAACGCTAGAAATCTGCAAAATTAATGGACATGTTGCTAGATTTTCCGCGATGCGTTTTTTTCACGGAAAAAAACGCACCATGTGCACAAACATTGCGGAATTCATTCTAAATGATAGGATGCTTAATTCATGCGTTTTTGAAGCGTTTTTTCCCGTGAAAAAACAAAAAAAAAACGCAAATAATCCTGAACGTGTGCACTTAGCCGTAACACTCCAAATTGTGAAACTCCTTAGCTTTTTGTTTTTTCTATCTCTGCATCCACTATTAACCTAATAGCCCTTATGCCTTTGGAGTATTTGGACTTCATTCAGCAGTGGTGAGTCGAGTATACTGCACACTTGAACATTTATTTGTATGTGTATTGTACGAATTCACCACTTCTATTTTAAGTTTATCTGCTGTATTATTGCTTCTAAATGTTATAATTACAGCTAAAAGGCTAATATATACATTATATTGTTTGTGCTCTCAGGTAACTTGTATAATCCAAGCTACTATATTCATTTACATACCTTATACAGAGTGGTCCAAAAGTAGGTGGACAGTATGTGTAATAGGGTTATGAAGGGGAAGATTTATCAAACATGGTGTAAAGTGAAACTGACTCAGTTGCCCTTAGAAACCAATCAGATTCCACTTTTCATTCTTCACAGACTCTATGGAAAATGAAAGGTGGAATCTGATTGGTTGCTAAGGGCAACAGAGTCAGTTTCACAGATCCAGTTTTCACAGATAAATCTCCTCCAAAATGGCAAATAATTTAAATACAGATCAAAGAAAATGGATTTTAAAGAATATTGGAAATCTCAAAATGCTGAAACAGTTAGAGCAAATTGGGTTGAAACATTTGGTACTCAAGCCCCAAAGAGACAAACCATTTACCGCATTCGTGACAAATTCGATGCCACTTTTTCAATCCTTCGTGCTCCAAAAACTGGCCAACCCAAAACAGCCTGTACAGAAAATAATACATAACTTGTTGCTGAAACATATGTTCAGAGGCCAAAAAAGTCCACCAGAAGAGTCTCTTTAGAACTGGGAATTTCACGAGCTTCCATCATGCGAATCCTGAAATCTATTGGGTGGAAAGCTTATCGTCCATGTCTAACTCATGGTTTATTGGAGGATGATCCAGACAGGCGGTTGCAATTTAGTCAGAATATGCTTAACGAAATTGAAGAAAATCCAGTAATTTTAGATAACATTATGTGGAGTGATGAAGCTTCTTTCAAATTTTCTGGCCATATTAACAGACATTATTGTATTTACTGGTATAATGAGAACATGTTTGGGTGGTATTTCAAGTTTTGGTGTTTTGGAATTTTTTTTTATGGAACAGTCACAGGAGTCTCGAAATTCTAATGAATCAAGTTGTTCCCCTGTGATGTATGGTATACAGTTCATATAGCGTCTTGTGCTTGGGTGCGAGGAAAACACATGAGACACAGGTTTGATATGGAAGGACTTGTATTACTTCATACAAGTAGGCAAAAGGGTCACACAGTTTGCAGGTACAGAGGCAGGAGACACAGCAGGCCAGGGTAACTTTAAGCTCAGCAATAACTCTCCACAACAGGTTCAGGATCTCTTCTCTGTTACCGTAATTCCCTTGCAAACGTGGATTTACCAAACAGCAGGTTTCCAGAGTCCACAAGTGTTCCAAAGTTCCTCAGTAGGAAATGGCTGGAGTACAAAGTCCAAGGTTTCCAGGAGTCAGGTCACAGGCTGACTGCAGTCTTGATTCTGAAGCACTGATTGCTCAGCTGAGGCTGCTTAAGAGGCAAGAGGGAGAGAATCAGGGCGGGAACATGAAAGCTGGAAACCATATTGACTGAGGGCAAGATAGCTGCAGCAAGACAGAAAGCAAAATGGCCGAGGGAAAAAACTGAGTTTCAAGAAACATGTCAAAAGAGACAAAGAACCTTACATTACTTCCCCTTAGGGACAACCTCCGGATGACCTCAGACCAGGCTTGTCTGGGTACCTCTGATGAAACTGGCGGAGCAAGCGAGGAGCATTAATGTTATTGGCTGGTTCCCATGAGTTATCCTCCACTGGGTAGCCCTGCCATTTAATCAAATATTGTAACTGATTTCTGTACAACCTGGAATCTAGAATCCTTTCCACCACAAATTCTTCCTGACCATCGACCAGCACTGGGTCAGGGCAAGGAGAAGAACGTCCAGGAAACGTATTGGGTGTTGCAGCCTTTAGTAGAGATACATGAAAGACAGGGTGGATTCTCATAGCTCTGGGCAGTTGAAGACGACAAGCAACGACACTTATAATTTTACTGATTTTATAGGGTCCAATGTACTTATGTCCCAATTTAGACGATGAAATCTTTAACTTAAGATTTCTGGTTGACAGCCAGACCAAGTCTCCTACCTTGAAAGCTGGTGCAGGTTTACGAATTTTATCTGCTGCTTTCTTGTACCTTTCCTAAGCCAATTCCAGATTTCCCTTTAGAATATCCATATTCTTTTGTAAAGACGTGATTCTTTCAGCCACTGCCGGCAAGGGCGTTTCTATGGGAAATCGAGGAAGAATGTTAGTATGATAACCTAAATTGGAGTAAAAAGGAGACTGCTTAGTGGAGGCGCTCTGAGAGTTGTTATAAGAGAACTCAGCCAGTGGGAGTAGATCCACCTAATCATCCTGTAGGTGGCAGATAAAGCAGCGGAGATACTGCTCCAGGGTCTGATTGGTTCGTTCTATCTGTCCATTAGTCTGGGGATGAAAAGCAGAAGAAAGGTTTACTTTAATGTCCAATGCGGCACAGAAATTTTGCCAAAACCTTGAAGTGAATTGCACCCCTCGATCCAAAATGACCTCATCCGGTACTCCATGCAAGCGAAACACATTCTTAATCATCAAATCTGATGTCTGTTTTGCAGTGGGTAAGCCGACACAGGGGATAAAATGAGCTGCCTTTGTTAAACGATCGACCACCACTAGAATGGTGTTCTTCCCTTGAGAGGTTGGTAACTCCACAATGAAGTCCATAGAAATGGATCCCCACGGGCGGGACGGGGTGGGAAGGGGTTGCAACAGACCGGTTGGTGAGAAGCGAGGTGTTTTGCATCTTGCACAGACTTCACATGAAGTGACATAGTTTAAAACGTATTTCCTGTAAGTGGGCCACCAAAAGAAACGAGAAAGAAATTCTTGTGTCTTTAGAATCCCTCTATGCCCAGCTATCTTGGAATCGTGGATGAGTCGCAATACTCTCAATCTGACTGTTTCAGGTATATACAGACGTTGTCCCTGAATCCACACACCATTCTTAAAGACAAGACTTACGTCCCTTGGGGGTTGCGCCAACAAAGAATCCGCATGGTATGCTTCCTTGATGTCTTTAAGTAGGTCTTGATTATGAATCACTCCCAGGAATCTAGAGTCAGGAAGAATAGTCTTAGGAGGAGTAAGTGGACGGGTCTCTGTTGAATGAATCCTAGAGAGTGCATCAGCCTTTCCATTGCGCGATTCTGGCCTATAAGAAATTACAAAATTAAATTGGTTTAGGAAAAGATTCCAGCGAGCCTGGCGAGGAGTCAGGCACTTAGCCGACCTGATAAATTCAAGGTTACGATGGTCTGTCAGGACGACTATTTGCTGTGCAGCTCCCTGAAGAAGGTGTCTCCATTCCTTGAAGGCGGCAATAATGGCCAACAATTCTCTATTGCCCACATCGTAGTTCCTCTCAGCCGAAGACAACCGCTGGGAAAAGAAAGCACAGGGATGCAAGACATTCTTCTCACCTGTTCTCTGAGAGAGTATAGCTCCAACGGCACAGTCTGAAGCATCCACCTCTATTATGAAGGCAAGTTCGGGGTTGGGATTTACTAAGATAGGTGCGGTGGTAAATTTATCCTTTAGACGGGAAAATGCTTCCTGGGCTTGCGGGGTCCAGGAGAACCTAGACTCTTTCCGGCTAAGTTGGGTGATAGGTGACACTACCTCAGAGAAATTCCTAATAAAACGTCTATAGAAGTTGGCAAACCAGATGAAGCGCTGCACCTCCTTCACATTCCTAGAAATTGGCCAATCCTTGATGGCTTGGGTCTTGCTTCCATCCATACTAATCCCTTGCGTAGACAGTACATACCCCAGAAATTGAATCTCGGTCCTATGGAATTCACACTTTTCAAGTTTGATGTAAAGATGGTTCTGTCTTAGGCGTTCTAAGACCATTCTCACATGTCCATGATGTTCCTCTGTGGAGTTAAAAAAAATTAAAATATCATCCAGATAAATCACCACAAATGTATCTAGAAGATCCCTGAAGATGTCATTCACCAAGTGTTGGAAAGTGGCTGGGGCGGTACACAGACCAAAAGGCATGACTAGATACTCAAAGTGTCCATAGCGTGACCTGAATGCAGTCTTCCATTAATCCCCAGGTCTAATACGGACCAAGTTATAGGCCCCACGGAGATCCAGTTTAGAGAAAATTTTGGCATGCCGCACTCTCTCCAATAACTCAGGGATTAAAGGCAATGGATAACGGTTTCTAATAGTAACCTTATTGAGTTCCCTATAGTCTATGCAGGGTCTCAGAGATCCATCTTTCTTCTTCACAAAGAAGATGGGTGCACCTGCAGGAGATGAAGAGGGGCGTATGAAGCCCTTTGCTAGATTTTCATCTACAGTATGTAGTCCTTCAAAGCCTTTAGCTCAGGCCCCGCCAGGGGATAGATCTTACCAAAAGGTGTCTCTGCTCCAGGCAATAATTCAATTGGACAATCATATGGACGGTGAGGAGGAAGCTGGTCAGCGTTCTTCTTGTCACATAAATCCACATAGTCTGGTATACAGCTGGTAGTTCAGGGGCTGACATGGTTCCTTTAGAAATGGAGCAAGCTGAAACTTCTGGACTCCTCTGTTTCTCCGGAAAGTGTAATTCCTTGGTCTCCCAGTTAATCGTAGGGTTCTGAGCCTGCAGCCATGGTAGCCCTAGAATAATGGGAAAGTGTGGAGAAGAGATAAGCATAAAGGACAGTTTCTCCTGATGATCTTTACCCATAAGGACTCTCAAAGGCTCCGTTTCCAGATCCACTGGTCCAGAGGTCAGCAGGGAGCCATCCACAGTCTCCATCTGTACTGGAGTAGCCTTCTTCACTGAACGTATCCCCTGTTTCAGAGCAAAGGAGATATCCATAAAATTTCCACTTGCCCCTGAGTCGATCATAGCAGAGCTAAACACCCAAACTGAGTCAACCCAGAGTTTGATGGAAAGGAAGCAATGAGAATTGTTTTTCTTACAACTCAGCTGGGACACCGCTGAGGAAACTTGAAAAATTGCAGCGTTTACACAGTCATCGTCCTCAGAAGTAACGGAGTTTAAGTCCGAGAAATCAATATCTGTTGCTGCAGATCTCTCTGGAGCCTGAGGCTCGGACCTGACAGATCTCCTCTCGCAACACTCACAGTGAATGACTGCTGCAGTAGTCTTATGAGAACGGCTGGGGCAGTTTATAATGAAGTGCCCTGACTTACCACAGTAGAAACATAGATTTTCCTTTAAACAATGTTCTTTGCGTGCATCACTAACCCGTCTTTGTAAAGAGTCCACCTGCACGGGTTCAGGTTCTGGTTCCCTTGTGATCCTACTCAAAGGTTCCTTAGCTGGGGAGGAAGGTAGGAAAAGGTTAGTGCGATTACTTTCGAACCATCTCTCTTGTCTGCGTTCAGTCAGACGAGCATCAATACGGATGCAGTAGTTAATAAAGTCACCTAACGCAGTGGGAGGGTCGGCACGAGCAAGTTCATCCTTAATCAGTGGAGACAACCCTTTCCGAAAAATAGATTTTTTGGCGGTACTGTCCCAAGTGGTATCGAGGGCCCATCTCCTGAAATCCAAGGCATATTCGGCTACTTAGCGCTTACCTTGGCGCAAAGTTAACATGGCTGCTTCAGCTGTTGCACCTCGATTGGGGTCATCAAACACCTGCCCCATGGCTGAAATGAAAGCATCAAGATGATTCAAACATTCATCCCCAGTCTCAATCAGAGGGTTTGCCCACATCAAAGCCTTGTTGGTAAGCAACATGATTATAGTAAGCACTTTAGATCGTTCAGTGGGAAATTGTGAAGCATGTGCAGAGAAAAATAGATTGCATTGGTTAATAAATCCCCTGAATTTCTCACGTTCACCGCCAAAATGAAAAGGGGGTAACTTGGGGATCCCAGAACTCGGGGTTATGGCAGGAGCCTGGACTCGTTCCTCTAGAGCCTCAATCCTGGCTCGTAAATCCTGGGTAGTTTGTCCAAACACTTGCAAATTGTGATTAGTGAGGTCCTGTAGGCTTGCAAAACGAGTCTTTAAAGTCTGTATATCTGCAAGGATTGTATCAGTCACTCCGCAAAGCTCCTTTATGCGAGCCTCCATCTTCCAGATCTTTTAAGGCAGAAGTACTGGAAGGAGAAGAGGAAAGGAAAAAAAAAACACAATAGTGTTTACCTGTGGTAACACTCCAGAGTAAAATTAAGGGAATGCGCTCACCTGGAATGGTTGTGAGAAGCCACAACCACTGTCATCACAGAAGGTATAAACGGACATCTGACATCCACAGTCACAGCAGACACGGCCTTCCCAGACCCAGCAGACACTAACGTTGGCTTCAGAATCTTGTGATGTATGGTATACAGTTCATATAGCGTCTTGTGCTTGGGTGCGAGGAAAACACATGAGACACAGGTTTGATATGGAAGGACTTGTATTACTTCATACAAGTAGGCAAAGGGTCACACAGTTTGCAGGTACAGAGGCAGGAGACACAGCAGGCCAGAGTAACTTTAAGCTCAGCAATAACTCTCCACAACAGGTTCAGGATCTCTTCTCTGTTACCGTAATTCCCTTGCAAACGTGGATTTACCAAACAGCAGGTTTCCAGAGTCCACAAGTGTTCCAAAGTTCCTCAGTAGGAAATGGCTGGAGTACAAAGTCCAAGGTTTCCAGGAGTCAGGTCACAGGCTGACTGCAGGCTTGATTCTGAAGCACTGATTGCTCAGCTGAGGCTGCTTAAGAGGCAAGAGGGAGAGAATCAGGGCGGGAACATGAAAGCTGGAAACTCCATATTGACTGAGGGCAAGATAGCTGCAGCAAGACAGAAAGCAAAATGGCCGAGGGAAAAAACTGAGTTTCAAGAAACATGTCAAAAGAGACAAAGAACCTTACATCCCCATTTACAGCAACAGCCTAATTCAAGATGTGGCCCCTCCACATTATTCAAGAGAAGTCCGTGAGTATCTTGATGAAACATTTCCTAACAAATGGATTGGCCGAAGAGGCCCACTTCACCAGACTTGACCCCAATGGATTTTTTTCTTTTGGGGAGTACTCAAGGACAAAGTTTATAGTGGAAAACCAAAAAGTGTCAGTGATTTGAAAAATTACATAAGACATGCATTTCAAGAAATTAATACCCAAAGAGACTTGTGCAAAAATGTTTGTCGAAACGTAAGAAGCAGACTTCAAAGCTGTGCAAATTGTGATGGAAAACAGTTTGAGAACCTGCGTTGATAAAATTTAAGGGCTTTTGTATTATTGTTCAGAATATAATTTAATTGTCAATGTTATGCTTGTGTTAGAAATATAATTTTATATATACGTTATGTTCAAAATTATTATGCAAATTGGTTTTAAGTGTCATAGCGTTTTTTTTTTTAAATGAAACCCATTGATGGTATTGTGTCTCAGGGTTAGTGTTGAGCATTCCGATACTGCAAATATCGGGTATCGGCCGATATTAGCTGTATCGGAATTCCGATTCCGAGTTCCGATATTTTCGTCTTATCGGATACCGGAATCGGGATTGTCACTGTCACTGTCAGTGTCCGTCTGTCGGGTCTGTCAGGAGTCAGCGGCACTTACCTGGCAGAAGATCTCCGGCGGTCACGTCCTGGACTGCTTCATGGCCGCCATCCTCTTCTCCCCGGCGGTCACATGCAGTTTCTCGCGATAACTGCAGTGACTGCTGGGTAATCCCGGCCGTAAAGCAGTCAGTCCGATGACTCACCGCCGGGGAAGCAGGTAATCAGCTGTGCTGCGTTGCAATGACAGGCTCTGCCTGTCATTGCGATGTAGCAGAGTTGGATCGTCGTGGGACAATCGTTACTATGGACTGCGTCGGACAGGTGGTATACTGTTGGTTTGTTTTTTTTCTTTTTTTACAGGAGATCGATGGCGTCGCAGGAATGAGTGTATAATAAAAGAAATGAAAACTGTGTTGTCTCTTTTATTTCATTAAAATACTTTTTTCTTGCTTTGTCTTTTTTTTACACATTTAATAACTTTGGGATTAATAATGGATCGGTGTCTTATTGACACCTCTCCATTATTAACCGGGCTTATTGTCACCGTGCAATCAACGGTGACAATAACCCCTTATTACCCCGCTTGCCACCGCTACAGGGCAAGTGGGAAGAGCCGGGTAAAGTGCCACAATTGGCACATCTTTTGATGCGCCAAATGTGGGGCTGCTGTAGCCTGGTATTATCAGGCTGTTGAGGGCCGAAATCCATGGGCCTTGACAGTCTTTTAATACCAGGCCGCAGCAGTCTGCATTTTACTTTTCTGGTTAACAAAAATAGGGGGTATCCCACGCCGTTTTTTTTTCGAGGGGATCCCCTATTTTTGTTAACCAGCCAAGCTAAGCAGACTGCTGTGGCCTGGTATTATCAGGCTTGCAAGGTCCATGGATATTGGATCCTTACCAGCCTGAAAAACCAGGCCTCAGCGGTCTGCTTCATCTGGCTGGTTAACAAAAATAGGGGGGACCCCACGCTAATTTTTTTCGAGGGGATCCCCTATTTTTGTTAATCAGCCAAGATATGCAGACTGCTGTGGCCTGGTATTATCAGGCTGGCAAGGTCCATGGATCTTGGCTCCTTAACAGCCTGAAAATCCAGGCCTCAGCGGTCTGCTTCATCTGGCTGGTTAACAAAAATAGGGGGGACCCCACGCCATTTTTTTTTCGAAGGGAACCCCTATTTTTGTTAATCAGTTCCCTCTGACGTCACTGATTGTGTCCCTGGCTGACCTGAAGTGAAAGTGGAAAGCAATCAATTAAGCTTTCCACTTAAGGGCCCGTCTCACATAGCGATATCGCTACCGAGATCGCTGCTGAGTCACTAGTTTTGTGACGCAGCAGCGAGCTCACCAGCGATATCGCTGTGTGTGACATTCAGCGACGATCAGCCCCCCTGCCGGGTATCGCTGATCGTCGCTGAAATGTCAGGACCTTTGATCGCTGGTTTCCCGCCTGTCACACGCAGCGATGCGTGCCTGTCAGAGGGAAACCAGCGATCAAAAAAAGGTCCTGACATTTCTGCGACGATCAGCGATACCCGGCAGGGGGGCTGATCGTCGCTGAATGTCACACACAGCGATATCGCTGGTGAGCTCGCTGCTGCGTCACAAAACTAGTGACTCAGCAGCGATCTCGATAGCGATATCGCTATGTGAGACGGGCCCTTAAGCGATGTTACCCGCAGTGTCGCTGTCCCAGATCGCTGCCTGAGCTGGCTGTTTGGCAGCTCAGCAGCGATCATGTAGCGATACACCAGCGATCCTGACAAGTGCATATCGTTGTCGGGATCGCTGGTGTATCGTTATGTGACACCCAGCCTTTACTCTCCTGTCAGGCAGGAGAGGAACTCATTCATTTGGGGTTTACTGTGAGGCTGCAGCATTAGCTGCGGTCCCTGCAGTAAACATTAACCCTTTCTGAAGGATTACACCGTGGGACCTGACTGTGCATGGGATAGGTAAGAATAATTTTGCTTTTTTATTTTATTTTTATTACAGGAAATGGTTTTTGCAGTAAAATAAAAGATGGTCAAAAACATGTGTCTTTATTTCATTAAAATGATTTTTAATTAAAGTGTGTGTGTTTTATTTTTATTTCATGCAATAGGATTAATAATTGATAGTTGTCTAATTCACAGCTCTCAATTATTAACCTGGCTTAAGGTCACCTTTCAATAGCAAGGTGGCTTTAACCCCATATTAACCCATTCGCCACCGCTACAGGGCAATGGGAATAGACGGGCAAAGTGCCAGAAAGGGCGAATCTAATTATAGATTTGTCTTTCCTGGGGTGTCTGGGGCAGATGTTAGTAGCCGGGGGGGGGGGGCAAAAATAATGGTCCCTCTCTGGGCTATTATTATCTGCCCCCACTCACTGGCTTTGTCTGTCTGGTTGCGAAAATAGGGCGGGAGCCCACGCATTTTTTTTCAGCAATTTTACACCTCATATATATATATACATGTCATTGAATTTGTGACACATATATATATATATATTTATATTTGTAGTTCATACATTTCTACATAGTATAATAGCCGCTAATTCAATTGCCGGCTTTTGTGAAAATGCAGAACCCGACATGAAATGACACTTGGTGTACATAGGGTTAACCATGTCTTTTCATGTCCTTTGCTATCTAATTTGCACAAACAATTAAATCAGACTATGTGTGCAAAATTTCACACCTCTAGGGGTTAATTAAAGGTGTAAATTCGTAGCAAAAAAGTCCGTTTTTTTTACAACGAATTTACACCTTTAATTAACCCCTAGAGGTGTGAAATTTTGCACACATAGTCTGATTTAATTGTTTGTGCAAATTAGATAGCAAAGGACATGAAAAGAAATGTTTAACCCCATGTACACCAAGTGTCATTTCATGTCGGGTGACCCGACATGAAATGACACTTGGTGTACATAGGGTTAACCATGTCTTTTCATGTCCTTTGCTATCTAATTTGCACAAACAATTAAATCAGACTATGTGTGCAAAATTTCACACCTCTAGGGGTTAATTAAAGGTGTAAATTCGTAGCAAAAAAGTCCGTTTTTTTTTACAACGAATTTACACCTTTAATTAACCCCTACAGGTGTGAAATTTTGCACACATAGTCTGATTTAATTGTTTGTGCAAATTAGATAGCAAAGGACATGAAAAGAAATGTTTAACCCTATGTACACCAAGTGTCATTTCATGTCGGGTGCTTCTGTCTTTTCACTGAAGCCGGCTTTACCCGGCAATTGAATCAAAGGATATTTTACTATGTAGAAGTGTATAAACTATACATATATGTATTATATATATGTCACAATGACATGTATATATATATATATGTATTCTATGTGTGTATATTTAGTGTTTACAAGGAAAGAATGGGGTTTTTTTAGTTGCATATTTTGTTCCCATAGACTTACATGGGACTTCCGGTATCGGTATCGGGTATCGCCGATATTTTAGTGATATCGGCGATACCATTCCGATTCCGATACTTTAGCATATCGGAAAGTATCGCTCAACTCTACTCAGGGTTCTTTGGATCACTGAAATCAATCTCAGATACCTGTGATAATTAGTTTGCCATGTGAGCCCAATAAAAGGAAAACTGAATGTTCCACACTTTCAAGTAACATGGGAAAGAAAAAGGATCTCTCTGCTGCTGAAAAACATCAAATAGTGCAATGCCTTGGTCAAGGGATGAAAACATTATATATTTCCCAAAAACTTAAGCGTGAGATTTGTGACTGATTCTGAGCACAGACGTGTTCGTGCTGATAAAGGCAGAATGATGAAGGTTTCTGCCAGGCAAGTTCATTGGATTAAGAGAACAGCTGCTAAAAAGCCATTACAAACCAGCAAACAGCTATTTGAAGCTGCTGGTGCCTCTGGAGTCCCTCAAACCTCAAGGTGTAGGATCCTTCAAAGGCTTGCTGTGGTGCATAAACCTACTATTCGGCCACCCCTAAACAGTGCTCACAAGCAGAAACAGTTACAGTGGGCCCAGACATACATGAAGACTAATTTTCAAACAGTCTTGTTTACTGATGAGTGTCGATCAACCCTGGATGGTCCAGATGGATGGAGTAGTGGATGGTTGGTGGATGGCCACCATGTCCCAACAAGTCTGCGATGTCAACAAGGAGGTGGAGGAGTCATGTTTTGGGCCGGAATCATGGGAAAACAGCTGGTAGGGCCCTTTAAGGTTCCTGAAGGTGTGAAAATGACCTCTGCAAAGTATATTGAGTTTCTGACTGACAACTTTCTTCCATGGTATAAAAAAGCAGAAACGTGCCTTCAGGAGCAAAATCATCTTCATGCATGACAATGCACCATCTCATGCTGCACAGAATACCTCTGAGTCATTGGCTGCTATGGGCATAAAAGGAGATAAACTCATGGTGTGGCCAGCATCTTTCCCTGACCTCAACCCTATAGAGAACCTTTGGAGCATCATCAAGCAAAAGATCTATGTGAGTGGGAGGCAGTTCACATCAAAACAGCTGCTCTGGGAGGCTATTTTGACTTCATGCAAAGACATGCAAGCAGAAACTTTCCAAAAATTCACAAGTTTAATGGATGCAAGAATTGTGAAGGTGATATCAAATAAGAGTTCCTATGTTAACATGTTGTTAGGGTCTGCGGAATGCACCAGATAAATATAAATAGTGGGTGCGTTCGCAGCCCGGGGTCCACCGTGCAGGCAGAGCCTGCTGCTAGTAAGATGGCGGTATAGGCGAACTCTGTTACTTCACAGAGTCACAAATATAAAAACTGTGGCACTATATGGTGGTATAAGCGAACTCTGTTATACCACAGAGTCGCTGAGGTAGAGACGCAGAGATAGGTACTGTGTCCTGTTAACTCCACAGGGATACACAGATAACTGCTGTGCGGATAGCAGTCTGTGATTATGCAGTCAGAAAAGCAATCAAGCAATCTCCTCACCGGAGAAGCCGATATTCAAGGGGCTTATTTCAGCCAAGCCCTAAACACGTGCACACAAATCTCCTCACTGGAGGTGCCGGTATTCTAGGGGCTTATTTCAGCCGAGCCCTAACCACATGCATGCCTGATCACACTGGCGCAAAGCACATAATGCAATTGACACTAGCGCATGGCCGTGCGGCTGTGCAACCCTTTTATAGCAGCAGCAACTGCAAGACCTTCCTGGAAGAAACAATGGAAGCCTGCCCCAGAACTCAAGCAGGTTCAGGACCTTCCAGGAGAACCAATGGGAGTTGCTGCAGTAGCTGAGCATGTGACCCCTGATCTCCTATGAGAGATCTTACCCTGGGCATGCTCAGAAAGGAAAGCACAGGACTTAGTCTCAACTGAGTCTGCTTGCCGCTGGCCTGCACTAGTTACAATGGCAGGACCTGCAGTGGCAGCAGTCATCCTCTGCACAGCACTAGACTGAGCAAGATGCTGGGACTGACGTCTCTGCTGAGCAGGTTCCACTGCGGCAGGAGACGCATGGGAGACCGCAGCGGGGATAGCTCGAGATTCCCCTTGTGCAGGAGCGGGAACTCGACCCCTAACATTACCCCCTCCCTAGGGCCCCCTCCTATGGGCCTCACTACGCTCAAAAGCAGCAATGAGCTGCGGAGCGTGAATGCGCTCCACAGGCTCCCAGGACCTATCCTCAGGCCCATAACCCCTCCAATCCACCAAATAAAACTTTTTGCCACATACCACCTTGCACTCTACCACAGCGTTCACCTCGTGATCGTCTGTAGATGAACCCGATGTCCCCGCAGATGACTCAGAGAACCGGGACTTGACCACGGGTTTCAAGAGGGACACATGAAAGGTGTCGAGATACCCAGGCGTGGTGGAAGGGCCAAACTGTATACCACAGGGTTAAACTGCTCGAGGACTTTGAAGGGACCCAGGTAACAGGGTGCCAACTTGGTGGACTCCACTCGCAGCCTGATGTTACGGGTGGAGAGACACACCAAGTCACCGGGAGTAGATGTCGGAGCGGGTCGCCGATGTGCATCGGCGGAGGACCTCATCCTCTCCTTGGAGGCCTGAATGACATCCTGAGTACAATCCCAAATCTCCCGTGCCTCCACAGCCCAGTCTGCCACCCTGGAGTCGGTGGAAGACATAGGCATAGGCACAGGAACACGCGGATGCTGACTGTAATTAAGGAGGAATGATGTTTGTCCAGTGGAGTCTGCCACCGCGTTGTTCAACGCAAACTCTGCCCACGGTAACAAAGATGCCCAGTCATCCTGCCTGGCAGAGACAAAGTGTCGCAGATATGTGACCAAGGTCTGGTTGGCCCTCTCTACCAACCCATTCGTCTCGGGATGATATGCCGAAGAGAGATTTAACTCAATACTGAGTAGACGACAAAGCTCTCTCCAGAACCGAGACGCAAACTGGGGACCTCGGTCACTAACGATTTTGTCCGGCATGCCGTGTAGACGAAAGATATGTCTTATGAGCAAAGCAGCGAGTGCCTGTGCAGAAGGTAACCATGGTAACTGCACCAGGTGCACCATTTTGGAAAAATGATCGGTGATCACCCAAATGATGGTGCAACCCCGAGACTTGGGTAAGCCCACCACAAAGTCCATTCCGACCATCTCCAGGGCCTGTCTGCCACCGGCAAAGGGTAAAGTAACCCAGCTGGCCGTTGTCGAGGAGACTTATTCTTGACGAAGGAGACGCACGCCCGATCATAATCCCCAACATCACGGACCATATGCGGCCATAAGTACATCCTCGCCAGCAGCTCAGATATCCTTTTGGTCCCAAAAAATGTCCACCCACCCTAGACCAATGAGCCCAAGAGAGAACCTCCGGTCACAAATTGGGTGGTACAAAAGTCTTGCTCGGAGGTACAGACTATTGCGAAACCGGCACTACGGTTCTCAGGCTCTCATAAGGGACAATAAGCCGAGGCTCCCCCTCCTCCTCATCAGAAGACACCACGGATCTAGAGAGAGCGTCAGCCCGAATGTTCTTCTCTCCCGAGAGATAATGGAGGGTAAAGTGAAATCAGGAGAAAAACAAGGACCATCTGGCCTGATGAGAATTTAGCCGCTGGGCTGTTTGTAAGTATACCAAATTCTTGTGATCCGTAAAGACTTGGAAGGGAAAGCGAGCCTCCTCCAACAGATGTCTCCACTCAGAGAAAGCCAACTTCATTGCTAGCAACTCCTGTCCCCGATTAAATAATTCCTCTCCGCTGGTGAAAAGGTCTAGGAGAAGAAGAAGCAAGGATGCTTCTGACCTTGAGCATCCTTTTGAAAGAGGACTGCTCAAGCACCAACGGATGAGGCACCCACCTCCAATATGAATGGCTTGTCAACATCAGGGCGGTGTAGGATGGGAGCGCTAGCAAAATGAGACTTAATTGAGGTGAAAGCCTTGGAGACTTCTTCGGACCACAATTTGGGATTTGCTCCTTTCTTGGTGAGGGCTACCAAGGGAGCTACCAAAGATGAGAAATGGGGAATGAACTGGCGATAGTAATTAATGAACCCCATAAAGCACTGCACCGCTTTAAGAGAATGGGGTTCTTGCCAGTCCATCACAGCCTGTAGTTTGGCAGGATCCATAGTCAATCCCTGGGCGGAGATGATATAGCCCAGGAATGGTAAAGACTCCTGCTCAAACACACATTTCTCCAACTTTGCATAAAGGGAATTGGCCCGCAAGAGGTCGAAGACACTGCAGACATCTCTCTGGTGGGAGTCAATATCTGGAGAGAAGATGAGAATATCATCCAGATAGACTACGACTGAGGTGGAAAAACATATCCCAGAAGATGTCATTAACAAAGTCTTGGAAAACGCCTGGGGCATTACAGAGCCCGAAGGGCATCACCAGATATTCATAGTGCCCACCACTGGTATTAAAAGCCGTCTTCCATTCATCCCCCTCATGGATGCGAATCAGGTTATAAGCACCCCGCAGGTCTAATTTGGTAAATAACTTTGCTCCCCGGAGCCTATCAAAGAGCTCAGAAATCAGAGGCAGCGAGTATTTATTCTTAATGGTGATGGCGTTAAGACCCCTGTAATCTATGCAGTGACGTAATTCTCCGTTCTTTTGCACAAAGAAGAGCCCAGCCCCAGCATGTGATACTGACTTCCTAATGAACCCTCTTGCCAGATTCTCCTGCATGTATTGGGACATAGCCTCCATCTCCGGGAGAGAGAGAGGATAGACCCTTCCCCGGGGAGGTTCTGCTCCAGGCAAGAGGTCAATAGGACAGTCATAGGGGCGGTGAGGCGGAAGCGTCTCTGCAGCCTTTTTGGAGAACATGTCTACATAGGACCAATAACACTTGGGTAGGGAAGTGAGATCTGCGGTTATCCCTGTAGTAGCAACCTGAACACTCTCCCTCACACATCTACCTCTACAAGACTCACTCCAACCCCGTATCTTCCCAGAGGACCACTCAATATGTGGTGAGTGAAGATGAAGCCAGGGTACTCCCAGCAGAGCCTCATCTATACCCTCAGGAAGGATAAGGAAAGAGATAATCTCCTGATGGGAAGGAGACATAGCTAATGTGAGAGGGATTGTCTGATGTGTGATCTGTGAGGGCAGTATGGATCCATTCACCTCTCGAACAGTCACCTGTTTGGCGAGCATCACCTGAGGTATTGTGTGGAGGAGAGCGAAAGCAGAGGACATAAAGTTCCCCTCTGCTCCAGAATCCACACAAAGCTCAACTGTTAGAGTGGATGGACCAAAAAAGATTGTCCATTTAAAGGACAGCTTGGAGGCTTTTGTCGCTGACTCTAGTGAACCTCCTCCCATGGACACTAGACCCGATCGTGTTCCTGATCGCTGGGGACTAGGGTTGAGCATTCCGATACTGCAAATATCGGGTATCGGCCGATATTAGCTGTATCGGACTTCCGATTCCGAGTACCGATATTTTCGTCATATCGGATACCAGAATCGGAATGTCACTGTCACTGTCAGTGTCCGTCGGTCGGGTCGGTCAGGAGTCAGCGGCACTTACCTGGCAGAAGATCTCCGGCGGTCACGTCCTGGACTGCTTTGATGGCCGCCATCCTCTTCTCCCTGGCGGTCACATGCAGTTTCTCGCGATAACTGCAGTGACTGCTGGGTAATCGCGGCCGTAAAGCAGTCCGATGACGTCACCGCCAGGGAAGCAGGTAATCAGCTGTGCTGCGTCGGGATGTCAGGCCCTGCCTGGCATTGCGATGTAGCAGAGCTGGATGGTCGTGGGACACTCGTTACTATGGACTGCGTCGGACAGGTGGTATACTGTTGGTTTTTTTTTTTTCTTTTTTTGGAGGAGATCGATGGCGTCGCAGGAATGAGAGAGTAATAAAATTAATGAAAACTGTGTTGTCTCTTTTATTTCATTAAAATACTTTTTTCTGGCTGTGTCTTTTTTTTAAACATTTAAAAACTTTGGGATTAATAATGGATCGGTGTCTTATTGACGCCTCTCCATTATTAACCGGGCTTATTGTCACCGTGCAATCAACGGTGACATTAACCCCTTATTACCCCGCTTGCCACCGCTACAGGGCAAGTGGGAAGAGCCGGGTAAAGTGCCACAATTGGCACATCTTTTGATGCGCCAAATGTGGGGCTGCTGTAGCCTGGTATTATTAGGCTGTTGAGGGCCAAAATCCATGGGCCTTGACAGTCTTTTAATACCAGGCCGCAGCAGTCTGCATTTTACTTGGCTGGTTAACAAAAATAGGGGGACCCCTACGCCGTTTTTTTTTTCGAGGGGATCCCCTATTTTTGTTAACCAGCCAAGCTAAACAGACTGCTGTGGCCTGTTATTATCAGGCTGGCAAGGTCCATGGATCTTGGCTCCTTAACAGCCTGAAAAACCAGGCCTCAGCAGTCTGCTTCATCTGGCTGGTTAACAAAAATAGGGGGGACCCCACGCCAATTTTTTTTCGAGGGGATCCCCTATTTTTGTTAACCAGCCAAGATATGCAGACTGCTGTGGCCTGGTATTATCAGGCTGGCAAGGTCCATGGATCTTGGCTCCTTAACAGCCTGAAAAACCAGGCCTCAGCAGTCTGCTTCATCTGGCTGGTTAACAAAAATAGGGGGGACCCCACGCCAATTTTTTTCGACGGGATCCCCTATTTTTGTTGACCAGCAAAGATAAGCAGACTGCTGTGCCCTGGTATTATCAGGCTGGCAAGCAGGGTCGGACTAAGCCACCGGGACACCGGAGAAACCTCCGGTGGGCCCCAGCTCCTGCGTGATGGGCCCTGATTTGAAAGGATAGGTCGCACAGCACGCCGATACAGTTACATTCTGCGGCAGAGCAGGGAGAATCGCTCTCCCTGCTCTTCCGCCTGGAAGCTATGGGGCCTGAACAGGCGGTGGGGGGGCCCGGTGCCAGCAGTGGGCCCCCCACCCGTCATCGGAGGGTCAGCTGTATCGGCATCCAGCCGATACAGCTGACCGCTTAGAGAGAGAAGGAGCGAGTGCTCCTTCTCTCCCATAATCCCCCTCTCAGCGTCTGACAGCGGGCGCGATGACATCACCTGCCGGCGCCCGCTGTCAGACGCTGAGAGGGAGAACATTGAGCAGCACAGGAGCCGGGAGGTTAGTATTGTTTTTTTTTTTTATTTAAGGGGGGTGCATTATACTACAGAGGCTGTATATGGGGGGTGCATTATACTACAGAGGCTGTATATGGGGGCTGCATTATACTACAGAGGCTCCATATTGGGGTGCATCATACTACAGAGACTCCCTATGGGGATGCATTATACTACAGAAGCTGCCTATGGGGGTGCATTATAATATAGCGGCTGCCTATGGTGGTGCATTATAATATAGACTCTGCCTATGGGGGTTTATTATAATATAGAGGCTGCCTATGGGGGTGCATTATACTATATTGAGGACTATCTGGTGTATTATGCTGTATGGATGCTATCTAGGGGCCATCATACAGTGTTGGACCCATTAAATAGTTTGGGGACATTAAGGGGTCAGTATATATCCAGTGAGGGGGCATTATTCTGTGTATAGGGGAGATGTACAGGGGGAGACTTGGGACATTATTAAATGTAAAGTGGACACTTATTGTTATAGGGGAACTCGGGTTACTGTGACTGTCAAAGGGGCACACAGGGCATTATTACAGTCTAGGGGACAAAATGTGGGCACTGTTTTCACTTGCACCCGGCATTACTATATTCTAGAGGGGTGCTTTAAAATTTAGAGGTCACACAGAACCACACAGCAGGTGCAGTAATAGGGACACATACGGCAGCAGCAGCTCAGTATTGGGGTATCAGGTGCAGAAATAGGGACACATATGGCAGCAGCGGCTCAGTATTGGGGTATCAGCAGGATGAGGAGTTTGTGCAGGTTGAGAATAGTCCAATTGGTGACCGTGACAGTGCTAAAAATATGAGAAGTGAAATGTGTCTTTGTTGTAATCTCTGCAGTCGAGTCCTGGCTGGAGAAGTCGTCATGTCGGTCTGGGCCAGATGGAAAAGACATGAAAAGTGAACAATTCCATTAGAAAGAACATCAGCGGTAAGTCATTATCTGTACCTCTGCTGTAATCTATTATATGTTCTGTAGGACTGGTATTATTTACCACAGACCATATGGCGGTAATATCAATATTGGTCTTTTTATATATAGATTATTTTTGGCAACAGCGCGGTCATTTGCTGAGGTTCTCTGATTAGGGGCCCACTCAGAAGTTTTGCCCCCACTAAACCAAAACCCTAGCTACGCCTCTGGCTCTCTCTCTAGTCTTTCTTTCTCTCTCTAGTCTTTCTCGCTCTCTGTTCTTTCTTTCTCTCTCTCTTTTCTTTCTTTCCTCTCTTTCTTTCTCTGTTTGTTCTTTCTCTCTCGCTGCTCTTTCTTTCTTTTCCTCAGTACCAGCCACTGTGCCCTCATTACCAGTCAGTGTGATCAGCAGTGCTAAATGGGTACGCTTGGGGCGAGGATATGGGTGTGATTAGCTGTGAAATGGGTGTGGTCGGGCCGTGGCCTAAAATTTGCAGCGGCGCGCATAGCGCGCCGCAGCCTTTAGCCCTCTTTCCTGTCTTCAAAACTTGGGAGGTATGCTGTATGACCTCCCTACAACTTCTGGGCATGCTCCTGATGAGCGCGACGGATGGTCTCCTGAGGGATCTCCTCCCACACCTGGACTAAAGCATCCACCAACTCCTGGACAGTCTGTGGTGCAACGTGGCATGGCCTAAAATTTGCTGCAGCAGGCACAGCGTGCCACAGCCTTTGTCCCTCTTTCCCTTCTTCAAAGGTTGGGAAGTATGATGGTGGGCCCCAAGAATAATTTTTCTCTGGTGGGCCCAAGGTACTCCAGTCCGACGCTGCTGGCAAGGTCCATGGATATCGGCTCCTTAACAGCCTTAAATACCATGCCTCAGCAGCAGCAGGGGCGTACATAGAAATCATGGGGCCCCATAGCAAAAGTCTGAATGAGCCCCCCCCCAAAAAAAAAACCCAGAGCCATTGTAAATGTAAAGTGCCAGCACAGTGAGGGGACACATTAAACAAAAAAATGTATTATGCCCCCATAGATTGTGCCCCCATAGATGCTCCATAGATCATGCCCCCATAGATTGTGCCCCCATAGATTGTGCCCCCATAGATGCTCCATAGTATAGGCCCTTATGCTGCCGCAGCTGCTGCAACCAAAAAAAAAAAAGACATACTCACCTCTCATCGCTGGGGGCCAGGTGCCGGTGTCCTGAGCAGGGGGTGACACCAGGTGCCGATGTCACCGCTCGCTCAGGGCCCCGGCACCTGAGATATTTACCTGTCCTCTCTCCACTGCTGAGTGCCGCTGTCTTCGGGGTCCTCCAGCAGTGAATGATCAGGCAGAGGGCGCGGCGCGCACTAACGACATCATCGCGCCCTCTGACCTGAACATTGCAGCAAGAAGACGCGAGCAACGGTGGAACGGGACAGGTAAATATCCCTTATACTCACCCTTCCGCCAGCGCGGTCTCTGCAGCCCCTGCTCTTCTCCCGCGGTCTCCGCCGCCAGTGTTCAGCGGTCACGCGGGACAGCTCATTAAAGTCATGAATATGTCCATATTCATGACTGTAATGAGCGGTACCACCTGACCGCTGAACACAGGCGTCGGAGACCGTGGGAAAAGAGCAGGGGCTGCAGAGACCGCGCCGGCGGAAGGGTGAGTATATAGAAGAGCTGCGCTCCCCCTCCCCCGCCGACCCCCTGGTAGTACTGTGTCAGCACAGCTGCCCGACCGTCGCGGGCCCCCTCACCTGTCCGGGCCCCATAGCAGCTGCATGGTCTGCTTCATTCACGGTACGCCACTGCTCAGCAGTCTGCTTCATCAGGCTGGTTAACAAAAATAGGGGGGACCCCACGCCATTTTTTTTTCGAAGGGAACCCCTATTTTTGTTAATCAGTTCCCTCTGACGTCACTGATTGTGTCCCTGGCTGACCTGAAGTGAACGTGGAAAGCAATCAATTAAGCTTTCCACTTCCTCTCCTGTCAGCCAGGAGAGGAACTCATTCATTTGGGGGTTTACTGTGAGGCTGCAGCATTAGCTGCGGTCCCTGCAGTAAACATTAACCCTTTCTGAAGGATTACACCGTGGGACCTGACTGTGCATGGGATAGGTAAGAATAATTTTGCTTTTTTATTTTATTTTTATTACAGGAAATGGTTTTTGCAGTAAAATAAAAGATAGTCAAAAACATGTGTCTTTATTTCATTAAAATGATTTTTAATTAAAGTGTGTGTGTTTTATTTTTATTTCATGCAATAGGATTAATAATTGATAGTTGTCTAATTGACAGCTCTCAATTATTAACCTGGCTTAAGGTCACCTTTCAATAGCAAGGTGACATTAACCCCTTATTAACCCATTCGCCACCGCTACAGGGCAATGGGAATAGACGGGCAAAGTGCCAGAAAGGGCGAATCTAATTATAGATTTGTCTTTTCTGGGGTGTCTGGGGGCATATGTTAGTAGCCAGGAGGGGGGGCAAAAATAATGGTCCCTCTCTGGGCTATTATTATCTGCCCCCACTCGCTGGCTTTGTCTGTCTGGTTGCGAAAATAGGGCGGGAGCCCACGCATTTTTTTTCAACAATTTTACACCTCATATATATATATACATGTCATTGAATTTGTGACACATATATATATATATATATATATATATTTATATTTATAGTTCATACACTTCTACATAGTATAATAGACGCTAATTAAATTGCCGGCTTTTGTGAAAATGCAGAACCCGACATGAAATGACACATGGTTTACATAGAGTTAACCATGTCATTTCAAGTTGTTTGATCTATTGTTTTCTCTAACAATTACATGAGTGGCTGTGTGCAACATTTCACACCTGTAGGGGTTAATTAAAGGTGTAAATTCGTAGCAAAAAAGTCCTTTTTTTTTACAACGAATTTACACCTTTAATTAACCCCTACAGGTGTGAAATTTTGCACACAGCCACTCATGTAATTGTTTGTGCAAATCAGATATCAAACTACATGAAAAGACATGGTTAACTCTATGTAAACCAAGTGTCATTTCATGTCGGGTGCTTCTGTCTTTTCACAAAAGCCGGCTTTACCCGGCAATTGAATCAGAGGCTATTTTACTATGTAGAAGTGTATAAACTATTAATATATGTATATATATGTCACAATGACATGTGTATATATATATATATATATATATATATATATGTATTCTATGTGTGTATATTTAGTGTTTACAAGGAAAGAAAGAGGTTTTTTTAGTTAATATATTTCTGTCCCATAGACTTACATTGGATTTCCGGTATCGGTATCGGGTATCGCCGATATTTTTTGGATATCGGCGATACCATTCCGATACCGATACTTTTGGATATCGGAAAGTATCGCTCAACTCTACTGGGGACATCTATTGGCATAATGTCCTAACTGCTGACAATTGTTACAAACCACAGAGACTCGAGCGGGCCGAGACTTAGGTCCCGCTAGAACAACCTCCATGGCCTCCGGGGAATTGGGCACCTGAATGGGAGATTCTAGAGGTTTGGCAAAGGTGGGAGCCAGCCGAAACCTCTGTCTACACTGGGCCCGCTCCAACCTCCGCTCGTGGAGACGAAGGTCGAAGCGGGTAGATATGGAGATAAGCTTCTCCAGTGAGGCAGGAATCTCTCTGGTGGCCAAGGCGTCCTTTACATGATCAGCCAGACCTCTCCAATATACCGGTATAAGGACCTTATCAGGCCACTCTAACTCAGAGGCCAGAGTCCGAAATTGGACTGAAAACTGACTGACCAAGCTCGAACCCTGTGACATTGCCAGCAGTTGGAGTGCAGAATCGTGGGTGACCTGACGGCCTAAAAAGACCTTTTTAAGAGCCTCCAGAAACCGAGGAGCACTCCGCACCACGCGATCGTCGCGCTCCCACAGTGGCGTTGCCCATTCCAACGCTCTGCCCGACAGACGTGACACTATGAAACCCACTTGTGCCCGCTCTCTGGGAAAACGTGCAGCCAGAAGCTCGAGCTGTATAGCGCACTTACTCACGAATCCCCGACAATGTTTGCTGTCACCAGAAAACTTGTCTGGAAGCGGGAGATGTGACAAAGTCAAAGCAGAGGTGTCGGAGGACATACTGGCTGCTGCTGCACTAGCAGCCTGAACAGTGACTGCGGTCACATCCACAGCTGAGGTTGTGCGCTTGAAAGCCACCAACCTACCCTCCAGCTGCTGGATGAACTGCCATAGACGCTGGTCGTCCGCCATTTTACTAGCCAAACCCTGGCGCTAGTGTACTGTTAGGGTCTGCGGAACGCACCAGATAAATATAAATAGTGGTTGCATTCGCAGCCCGGGGTCCACCGTGCAGGCAGAGCCTGCTGCTAGTAAGATGGCGGTATAGGCGAACTCTGTTACTTCACAGAGTCGCAAATATAAATACTGTGGCACTATATGGCGGTATAAGCTACCACAGAGTCGCTGAGGTAGAGACGCAGAGATAGGTACTGTGTTCTGTTAACTCCACAGGGATACACAGATAACTGCTGTGCGGATAGCAGTCCATGATCATGCAGTCAGAAAAGCAATCAAGCAATCTCCTCACCGGAGAAGCCGATAGTCTAGGGGCTTATTTCAGTCAAGCCCTAAACAAGTGCACACAAATCTCCTCACCGGAGGTGCCAGCATTCTAGGGGCTTATTTCAACCGAGCCCTAACCAAATGCATGAATGATTACACTGGCGCAAAGCACATAATGAAATTGACACTAGCACATGGCCGTGCGGCTGTGCAACCCTTTTATAGCAGCAGCAACTGCAAGACCTTCCTGGAAGAACCAATGGAAGCCTGCCCCAGAACTCAAGCAGGTTCAGGACCTTCCAGGAGAACCAATAGGAGTTGCTGCAGTAGCTGAGCATGTGACCCCTGATCTCCTATGAGAGATCTTACCCTGGGCATGCTCAGAAAGGAAAGCACAGGACTTAGTCCCAAATGAGTCTGCTTGCCGCTGACCTGCACTAGTTACAATGGCAGGACCTGGAGTGGCAGCAGTCATCCTCTGCACAGCACTAGACTGAGCGAGACGCTGGGACCGACGTCTCTGCTGAGCAGGTTCCACTGCGGCCGGAGACGGATGGGAGACTGCAGCAGGGATAGCTCGAGATTCACCTTGTGCAGAAGCGGGAACTTGACCCATAACACATGTAACTTGGCCTGTTAGGATGTTTTGGAGTTAAATAGCTCTTTTGTTCAGTGAATGTGACCTCCTAATGCTGCAAATTCCACAAATGAGCATTTTCAGTTCTTTAAAACATATCAAATGTTTAGAAATTCTACTGTGCCTAATAATTTGGAACAGTGCATTTTGAGCTTTTATTCATTTTGGAGATTATACTGTTATCATTGGGAGGTTTTGCCAATAAAATTCGATGTATACTCTCACAGGTGATGATTTTTTTTTAGATTGACTATCATTTGCACCGACCACTTAGGAAAATCAGAGAAAAATATAATTTGCATAATAATTTTGAACATGGTGTAAATCAAAATAAATGTTATTATTTTCTGTCCACCTAATTTTGGACCACTCTGTATATATTTCTTCACTTTTTACTAACTTATATGTATATTATTAACTTGTTTTTAACTCTTTCTGAAGTATCAGTCTTATGCCTTGTAATATTACTACCGTACTGGAATCAATGGCATTTTTATGTTAGTGGTGCTATCTATTATATCCAACCCATTTTCATTTCCTTTGTATTTAGAATGTTATTGCTCCTAACTGTGGTAGTATTGGAGTGCAATCACAACTATTTCTATTGATTTGCATTGTTGATCACTTTTTCTTTTATACATTATCATATAATTCATTGCACTACTAATATTTAACTTGAGCAGTGACTTTTTTTGAGAAGGGTAGTACCGTATTTTTTGGACTATAAAACACACCTAATCATAAGACGTGCCCCAGGTTTAGATGGCAGAAAATGGAAAAACATGTTTTCCTTTTAATTAAAACTTCCCTGGTCATGTAAATTGGAGGGGTCATTATTAGTGATGAGCGAATTTGTTAGAAAAATTATCGCTTAACATAAAATTTTGCGCGAATATGGCACATTCGGATTCGTGATCGGAAACACAAGCAAAATTTTATTAAATCAGAAACATTCGGTAAAAAGTGCAAGAAAATATTTGCGTTACCAATAAAGTTTTTTGAGCACTTTTAATTAGATAATGGTGCTGTGTGATGAGCATCGGGCAAGAGTTTAGGCACCGGTGATCAGGAAGGATATAATGGAACTAGAATGAGTACAAAGGAGGGCAGCAAAATTAATAAAGGGGATGGGGGAACTACAATACCTAGATAGATTAGCAAAATTAGAATTATTTAGTCTAGAAAAAAGACGTCTGAGGGGCGATCTAATAACCATGTATAAGCATATCAGGGGACAAATCAAATATCTCTCCAAGGATCTGTTTATACCAAGGAAGGTGACGGTCACAAGGGGGCATTCTCTGCGTCTGGAGGAGAGAAGGATTTTCCACCAACATAGAAGAGGATTCTTTACTGTTAGGGCAGTGAGAATCTTGAATTCATTGCCTGAGGAGGTTCTGATGGCGAACTCATTCAAGGGGTTCAAGAGAGGCCTGGATGTCTTCCTGGAGCGTAACAATATTGTATTTTACAGTTATTAGGTTCCTTAGAAGGATGTAGATCTGGGGATTTATTCTCACGGAATATAGGCTGAACTGGATGGACAAATTTATTTTTTCGGCCTTGCTAACTATATTACCATGTTACAATGTTTGGATGAAGGTAGGGGGTTGGCAGAGCTCAGAGGAGTGGTGTGCTTGTAAACTTTTTTTCTCTTCTAACTTTATGTGTGCACATTGCGGCTGGCCAATCAGAGCACAGGAAATATCCACAATGTCCTGATACAACGGCTTGTGTAATTGGCTGCTGAAATCACATGTCCCTTTCCATATAAAGAGCGCACATCCTGTTTAAGCACCATGTTGACACTGTAACAACGCAGAGAGGCTGCTCCTGACACTTAGACTGTTCGGTGCTATATTTTAACTAGATAGCCAGGCGGTTGTTGCATAGTTAGATAGTTTAGCTAGCTAGTGTCCTATGTGACAGTTAAATTGACCATCCAGCAGATTTTTTTTGTGTGCCATTACTGAGGTCTGCACACAAAGACAGCAGGGCACATTTCAGACAAGTATGTTGTTCACAGCATCTATTGTGCTCTATGCACGAGTTAATCATTCTAAATCTTATGTTTTCACTTGCTAAATGTGATACAGCAAGGCATATCCCAGCTTGTCATTTATTGATGTGGTGACATTGTTCTGTTATTTGAGCTGTTGGATATGAAAATTTTTTTTTGGCCGTTGCTACCGTGATCCAGCATGCCATATATCACCTTGTCATTTACTGTCAGTGAAATTGAACTGCCTGCATAGCTCATGCAGATAAAAAAAAATCTGTTGCTAAAAGTGTTACAGGTTTCCATATCCCACGTTGTAATTTTGTGGCAGTGAAATGAAGCTGTCTGCAGAGCTCATGCACATTAAAAAAAATCCTGTTGCTAAATGTGTTACAGCTTTCCATATCCCACGTTGTAATTTTGTGGCAGTGAAATTGTTGTGTGTGCAGAGCTGTTGCACATAAAAAATATTTTTTTTTCACAGATGTGATACTGCAAGCTCAAATTTGAAATTGTTTGGAGCATATCTTCTAGGTTATACAGGCCTCATCCACCCCCAAAAAAATTTTCTTCTGTTACTAACATCATACAGCAGGGGAGATCTCATTTTGAGATTGTTTGGAGCATCTATTCTACGTTATAAAGGCCTCATCCACAGGCCCCAAAAATTTTCTTCTGTTACTAACATCATTCAGTAGGGGAGATCTCACTTTGAAATTGTTTGGAGCATATCTTTTCTGTCACACAGGCCTCATCCTCACTCAAAAAATTATTTCTTCTGCTACTAACATCATACAGTAAAGGAGATCTCACTTTGAAATAGTTTGGAACATCTAGTCTTTTTTATGCAGACCTCATACACCCCCCAAAAAATCTATTGTTACTAATGTTCTACAGTAAGGGAGATCTAATTTTTAACCCCTTCATGACCCAGCCTATTTTGACGTTAAAGACCTTGCCATTTCTTGCAATTCTGACCAGTGTCCCTTTATGAGGTAATAACTCAGGAACGCTTCAACGGATCCTTGCGATTCTGAGATTGTTTTTTCGTGACATATTGGGCTTCATGTTAGTGGTAAATTAAGGTCAATAATTTTTGCGTTTATTTGTGAAAAAAATGGAAATTTGGCAAAAATTCTGAAAATTTTGTAATTTTCAAATTTTTAATTTTTATTCTGTTAAACCAGAGAGTTATGTGGCACAAAATAGTTAATAAATAACATTTCCCACATGTCTACTTTACATCAGCACAATTTTGGGAACAACATTTTTTTTTGTTAGGAAGTTATAAGGGTTAAAAGTTGACCAGCGATTTCTCCTTTTTACATCAAAATTTACAAAACCATTTTTTTTAGGGACCACCTCACATTTGAAGTCACTTTGAGGGGTCTATATGGCAGAAAATACCCAAAAGTGACACCTTTATAAAAACTGCACCCCTCAAGCTACTCAAAACTACATTCAAGAAGATTATTAACCCTTCAGGTGCTTCACAGGAACTAAAGCAACGTGGAAGGAAAAAATGGACATTTTAATTTTTCCAACAAAATTTTCTTTTAGCATCAATTTTTTCATTTTTACATGGGCATCAGGATAAAATGGATCCTAAAATTTGTTGGGCAATTTCTCCTGAGTACACAGATACCTCATATGTGGTCATAAACCACTGTATGGGCGCACAGCAGGGCTCAGAAGGGAAAGAGCGCCATTTGACTTTTTGAATAGAAAATATGCTGGAATATTTAGCGGTTGCCATGTCGCATTTGGAGAGTCCCTGTGTGCCTAAACATTGGAGCTCCCCCACAAGTGACCCCATTTTGGAAACTAGACCCCCTAAGGAACTTATCTAGATGCCTAGTGAGCACTTTGAACCCCCAGTTGCTTCACAAATTGATCCGTAAAAAAAAGAAAGTACTTTTTTTTCACAAAAATTTTCTTTTAGCCTCAGTTTTTTTCATTTTCACACGGGCAACAGTATAAATTGGATCCTAAAATTTGTTGGGCAATTTCTCCTGAGTACACAGATACCTCATATGTGGTCATAAACCACTGTTTGGGCGCACGGCAGGGCTCAGAAGGGAAGGAGCGCCATTTGACTTTTTGAATGGAAAATATGCTGGAATATTTAGCGGTTGCCATGTCGCATTTGGAGAGTCCCTGTGTGCCTAAACATTGGAGCTCCCCCACAAGTGACCCCATTTTGGAAACTAGACCCCCTAAGGAACTTATCTAGATGCATAGTGAGCACTTTGAACCCCCAGTTGCTTCACAAATTGATCCGTAAAAAAAAGAAAGTACTTTTTTTTCACAAAAATTTTCTTTAGCCTCAGTTTTTTTCATTTTCACATGGGCAACAGTATAAATTGGATCCTAAAATTTGTTGGGAAATTTCTCCTGAGTACATAGATACCTCATATGTGGTCATAAACCACTGTTTGGGCGCACGGTAGGGCTCAGAAGGGAAGGAGCGCCATTTGACTTTTTGAATGGAAAATATGCTGGAATATTTAGCGATTGCCATGTCGCATTTGGAGAGTCCCTGTGTGCCTAAACATTGGAGCTCCCCCACAAGTGACCCAATTTTGGAAACTAGACGCCCTAAGGAACTTATCTAGATGCATAGTGAGAACTTTGAACCCCCAGGTGCTTCACAGAAGTTTATAACGCAGAGCCGTGAAAATAAAAAATCATTTTTTTTCTCAAAAAATGATTTTTTAGCCCACTATTTTTTATTTTCACAATGGTTACAGGAGAAATTGGACCCCAAAAGTTGTTGTCCAGTTTGTCCTGAGTACGCTAGTACCCCATATGTGGGGGGGAACCACTGTTTGGGCACACGTCAGGGCTCGGAAGGGATGTGGTGACGCTTTGAAATGCCGACTTGATGGAATGGTCTGCGGGCATCTTGTTACGTTTGCAGAGCCCCTGATGTGCCTAAACAGTAGAAACTCCCCACAAGTGACCCCATTTAGGAAACTAGACCCCGCAAAGAACTTATCTAGATGTGTGGTGAGCACTTTGAACCCCCAAGGGCTACACAGAAGTTTATAACGCCCGGGCATGAAAATAAAAAAATCATATTTTTTCCACAATCAGGATCTTTTAGTCCCCAATTTTTTTATTTTCCCAAGGGTAACATGAGAAATTAGACCCCAAAAGTTGTTGTCCAATTTGTCCTGAGTATGCTGATATCCCATATGTGGGAGAAAACTACTGTATGGGCACACGTCGGGGCTCGGATGGGAAGTAGTGACGTTTTGAAATGCCCACTTGATGGAATGGTCTTCGGGCGTCATGTTACGTTTGCAGAGTCCCTGATGTGCCTAAACAGTAGAAACTCCCCACAAGTGACCCCATTTTGGAAACTAGATCCCCCAAGGAACTCCTATAGATGTGTGATAAGCACTTTGAATCTCCAAGTCCTTCACAGAAGTTTATAACGCAGAGCCGTGAAAATATAAAATAATTTTTTTTCCACAAAAATAATTTTTAGTCCCCAATTTTTTTTCCCAATGTTAACAGGAGAAATTAGAACCCCCAAAGTTGTTGTGCAATTTTTCCCGAGTACGCTGATACCTCATATGTGGGGATAAACCACTGTTTGGGCATACGTCGGGGCTTGGAATAAAGGGAGCACTGTTTGACTTTTTGAACGCAAAATTTGCAGGAATCAATGGTAGCACCATCTCGCGTATGGAGACCCCCTGATGTGCCTAAATAGTGGAAACCCCTCAATTCTAACTCCAACACTAACCCCAACACACCCCTAACCCCAACCCTAACCCCTACACACACCTAACCCTAATACAAACCCTAATCATAACCCTAACCCCAACACACCCCTAACCCTAATCCCAACTCTAACCATAAACCTAACTACAAGCCTAACCCTAATTCCAACCCTAACCCTAATTCCAACACTAACTCAAATTCCAACCCTAACCGTAATTCTAACCTTAACCCTAATGCTAACCCTAACCCTAGTTCTAACCCTAAGGCTGGGTTCATATTGCGTTTTACCAGCCCGTTCAACACGTAGCATTGACCGGCTGGTACGGTATAGCATAACGCGATCGCGTTATGCTATACCCGCTAGCGCAGATGAATCAGCAGATAATCAGCCGTGGATCCGCAGCAAAATCAGTCGCGGATCAGCAACAAAATCCGCCGCGGATCAGCAGCAAAATCCGCCGCGGATCAGCAGCAAAATCCGCCGCGGATCAGCAGCGAAATCAGCCGTGGATCAACGGCAAAATCCGCCGCAGATCAGCGGCGAAATCCGCTGCGGATCAGCAGCGAATCCGCAGTGGATCAACAGCGAAATCCGCTGCGGATCAGCAGCGAAATCAGCCGTGGATCCGCAGTGAATCAGCAGCAAAATCAGTCGCGGATCAGCAGCGAAATCCGCCGCGGATCAGCAGCGAAATCCGCCGCGGATCCGCAGCGAAATCTGCCGCGGATCCGCAGCGAAATCAGTCGCGGATCCGCAGCGATATCAGTCGCGGATCCGCAGCAAAATCAGTCGCGGATCCGCAGCGAAATCAGTCACGGATCCGCAGCGAAATCAGTAGCGGATCCGCAGCGAAATCCGCCGCGGATCAGCTGTGAAATCCGCCGCGGATCAGCAGCGAAATCCGTCGCGGATCAGCAGCGAAATCCGCCGCGGATCCGCCGCGAATCAGCAGCAAAATCAGTTGCGGATCAGCAGCGAAATCCGCCGCGGATCAGCAGCGAAATCAGCCGTGGATCCGCAGCGAAATCAGCCGCGGATCCGCAGCAAAATCCGCCGCGGATCCGCAGTGAAATCCGCCGCAGATCAGCAGCAAAATCAGCCGCGGATCCGCAGCGGATCAGCAGCGAATCCGCCGCGGATCAGCAGCGAAATCCGCCGCGGATCAGCAGCGAAATCCGCCGCGGATCAGCAGCGAAATCCGCCGCGGATCAGCAGCGAAATCAGCCGCGGATCAGCAGCGATATCCGCCGCGGATCCTCAGCGAAATCCGCCGCGGATCCGCAGCGAAATCCGCCGCGGATCAGCAGCAAAATCAGCCGCTGATCCGCGCTCCGCGGAAATCCGCCGCGATCCGCAGCAGAATCAGCTGCGGATCAGCAGCAAAATCCGCTAGGAAAAAAAAAAAAATTCTTTTTTTTATTATTTGTCCCTACCTATGACGGGGGGGTTCATTTACTTTTTTTTTATTTTGATCACTGTGACAGTTTATCACAGTGATCAAAATAATTTTTTTTACAATGGAGGGCGCACTGCGCATGCGCCGGCCGTGGGCACACTGCGCATGCGCCCGCCATTTTCCAAGATGGCGGCGCCTCAAATGGAACGGAATCCGGGCACCCGACCGAGGAGGGATCCAAGGGACATCGGTGGACCGGGGAGAGGCGAGTAGGGGATGTCGGAACAGGTGATGGGGGGGATCGCGAAGGTTGTATGGGCGCTTGAATCGCAGAGGTCGCAGGGGAGGGATGCAAGGACCAGGCGACAGCGGTGACCTCGCAGAAACCATTTTGTATGCGTCCGCCGATACGGTGAACATTGCTTGCAGGCAGGTCTTTCCAGGTCTGAGCACTTGGAAATGATGACAGGTTGGCACACAGTCAAACAGTGTTGCATGTGTGACATACTTTGTTCTTTGATTACCGCTATGTCGCATCATTTTAAAACAATCAAATGTAAAAATATTAAAAAATTGTATAATAATGATATTCTCACCTTCGTGGCCCCGCAGCCTCCCGCCCCAGTCATGTAGCATACGCCTACTGGCGTCCATGGGTCTTTGCAACATTTATGACGCCCGTGCGTATGGTCAAGGTTAATCGTTGTATACCTGCCATATGCCATCCACGGCCCTGTTACTCGCAAAGGAGATCTAACTTTGAATTGTGAAGGCGGGAAGGCTGCGGGGGCCGCGGGAAGGCTGCGGGGGCCGCCGGAAGGTGAGAATATCATTATTTTTTATTTTAATTATTGTTTTTACCAGGGATATGGTACCCAGGGCCTGGAGGAGAGTCTCCTCTGCTCCAGACCCTGGGTACCATCCGCACATGAACCGCTTACATTGCGCATAGTGGGCATAGCCACATGCGGAAAGTAAGCGGTTCAATGCATTCCTATGGCGGCGGAATCACCGCGATTACGCTAAATTAATGAACATGTTGCTATTTTTTCCGCAAAGCGTTTTTTTCGCGGAAAAAAACGCAACATGTGGCCAAAACATGCGGAATCAATTAACATGTATAGGATGCTTAATGCTTGCGTTTTTATCGCGTTTTTACCGCGGAAAACCGCGGAAAAACCGCGAAAAAAACGCAATTATTCCTGATCGTGTGCACTTAGCCTAAGGGTCCTGTTACTGGGGTCGGGTGACCTTTCAGTGACCCCGGACCCCCGACCCGCAGTAACATGATTTATAGCATGACGCCTACGTTGGCGTCATGGGTCGGGATGGCACAGGTTTTCATGACGCCGACGTCGGCGTCATGGGTCGGGAAGGGGTTAAATTGTTTGTATTACCTTGGCCATGTTATACAGGCCTCATCCACAGGCTCAAAAAAATTCTTCTGTTACTAACATCATACAGTAGGGAAGATCTAATTTTGAAATTGTTTGGAGCATATCTTCTTTGTCTCACAGGCCTCATCCACACTCAAACAATTCTTTATTCTGTTATTAACGCCATACAGTAAAGGAGATCTCAATTTGAAATTGTTTGGAGCACCTAGTCTATTTTATACAGGTCTCATCCACACAAAAAAAAATTCTTCCGTTACTAACATTCTACAGTTTGGTAGATCTCTGTTGTGAACGTGTTAGAGACGACTTCGGTACTGAGGCTCCCTCTGGTGGTTGCTGAGGGTATTGAACCTATGTTGAACAGCAAAAGTCCATCACCTGCAATTGAAGAATGGTTATCAGGTGGGACGGACTGGCCTGATATAAGTGAGCTAACCTTCCATGATCCTCGCCGGTGATCAATTGTTACTTCCTGGTCTTGGTTGGAATTCAGCTTGCTTTCTGCTGTCTCCTGCTATCATTCAGATAAGTTACTTTCTGGTTTTTTTCTGTGGTTTGCTTTTCCTTGTTTTTGCTCTTTTCTTTTTGAGTTCAACCGGGTCCCCTTTGGGGACTTGTGCTGGTCTCTGTTCTCTTTTTGTATTTGTTCATTTACTCAGTTCTTGTGATTTTTTACTGCTGGGTAACTGCGTGTTCACACCAGAGATCTGATATAGGTAGTCGAGACCGTGTGGTCTCAGCATTTTTTGAATCAGAAGTGTTGGAGTTTTTCCTAGGGTTTTTCTGGGTTGCAGACAGTATTCTCTCCTGTGCTGTCCTATCTAGACAGTTTTGGGCCCCAGCGTTTGCTCATTCTATTTTCTGTCTGCGTTCGTGTTTTCATCATGTCTAACCGCCATTATATGTTTAGGGGCTTCCTATTCCTTTGGAGCTCTACTCCGGGGCAGTTAGCTTTCCTCTTTCCATCTTCAGGGGTAGCTAATCTCTCCGGCTGTGACGAGGCGTCTAGGGCACCGTAGGAACGTCCCACGGCTGCTTCTAGTTGTGAAGTTAGTTTAGGGGTCTGCAGCCTATTAGATCCCAACCTCTCTGGTGTTTGGCTGCCTTTGCGGTTTTTTGCTCCTACTCTCCTCAGCTACCAAATCATAACAGAATCACCGGCCATGCTGAAAATTCTATGGTACTCAACAGAAGGGAAAAAATATTAAAAAAAAAAAAGTTGTCAGAGTTGTCAGAATTTTTTTTTTTTTTACAGTTTTTCCCTCTTTTTTCTCTTGAGGCTGAGGAGGAATTTTTTCCCCAATGGAAGACAAGCATTTGTCCGATCGTGTGGAGCAGCTTGCTGCTGAAGTTCGGAGTATTGCTATCTTTCTAGGTTGCCTGTTGTGGAACCTAGGATCCCTATGCCAGATTTATTTTTGGAGATCGGTCTAAATTATTGAATTTTAAAAATAACTGTAAGTTGTTTTTTACCTTGGGGCACAGCGTCATGAGTTTCGAAAGCGTAATAAGTTGTGCTTCTACTGTGATGACGCTTCTCATGCTATTTCCATCTGCCCCAAGCGGGGAAGACGTTTTGCGCGCTCAGTTGTTTTGGATAGTGTTCAGACTAAATTTCTGTTGACTGTTATCTTGATTTGCTCCATGTCCACATTTTTGGCTCAGGCTTTTGTTGATTCAGGAGCACCTATAAACCTGATGGATTTTGATTTTGCCAAACATTGTGGTTTTCCCATGATACCCCTGCGGAAGTCTATTCCTTTGCTGGGCATTGATTCTACCCCTTTGGCGGAGAATAAACCCCAGTTTTCTACCCAGGTGATAATGTGGGTTGACCCGGACTACCAAGAGAATTGCAAATTTTTGGTGTTACATAATTTACATGACATTATTGTACTGGGTTTTCCTTGGTTACAGACTCATAATCCTGTTTTGGATTGGAAATCTGTGTCTGTGATCAGTTGGGGTTGTCAATGTGTTCGTGCTGACACTCCTGTTTTTTCTGCTCTTCCCAGTCTCAAGATGTCCTTGACTATTTGACTGATTTTTCTGATGTGTTTAGTGAGAGTAAGTCTGCATCCTTACCTCCTCATAGGAGTTATGATTGCGCTATTGACTTAGCACCCGGTTGTAAATTTCCCAAGGGTCGGCTCTTTAATTTATCTGTACCTGGGCATGATGCTATGCGATCTTATATCAAAGAGTCTTTAGAGAAGGGTCACATCAGACCATCCTCTTCACCCTTGGGCGCCGGCTTTTTCTTTGCGGCCAAGAAGGATGGCTCATTGAGGCCGTGTATTGACTATCGTCTCCTGAATAAGATCACTGTTAAATAACAATATCCGTTACCCTTGATTTCTGACCTATTTTCCAGCGTGAAAGGTGCTAGTTGGTTTACCAAGCTTGACCTCTGGGGCGTATAATCTTATTCGCATCAATCACGGTGATGAATGGTAGACTGCGTTTAATACCACAGAGGGGCATTTTGAGTACCTAGTGATGCCTTTTGGGCTCACTAATGCACCTTCCGTCTTCCAATCCTTTATGAACAATATTTTCCTTTCCAATGACTGTGATGCTCATGTGGAACATGTTCGGACTGTATTCCGGATTTTGAGAGAAAATGCATTGTATGTGAAGGGATCAAAATGTCTTTTTGGCGTACAGAAGATTTCATTTCTGGGATTAATTTTTTGTCCGTCTGTTATTGAAATGGACCCGGTCAAAGTTCAGGCTATTTGTGATTGTGTTCAACCCACCACATTGAAGGCTCTTCAGAGATTTTTGGGTTTCGCCAATTTTTATTGTAAATTTATAGGTAATTTCTCTAGTATTGTGAAATCACTGACTGATTTGACCAAACAGGTTTCTGATGTAGTGAATTGGTCTCCTGAGGCAGTTTCTGCATTTCAGAAGCTTAAGCGGAGATTCACTTCTGGTCCTGTTCTGCGGCAACCTGATGTTTCTCTACCATTTCAGGTGGAGGTTGATGCTTCTGAGATTGGTGTAGGAGCCGTTTTGTCCCAAAAGGATCCTGAGACCTCTAAGAGTATCCCTTGTGCCTCTTTCTCTCGAAAATTTTCCCCAAAGAAACTTAATTATGATGTGGGAAATTGGGAGTTATTGGCTTTCAAGTGGGCTTTTGTAGAGTGGAGACATTGGCTGGAAGGAACCAAATATCAGGTGATGGTCCTCATGGACCATAAGTGTTAGGGTTCGAGTTCCCACTCCTGCACAGGGGGAATCTCGAGCTGTTCCCACTGCGGTCCCCCATCCGTCTCCGGCCGCAATGGTTCCTGCTCAGCAGAGACGTCGGTCCCAACCTCTTGCCCGGCCCAGTATTGTGCAGAGACTTGCTGCTGCAACTAGTGTTAGAGCAGGCAGATTTGGGACTAAGTCCTTTGTTGCTTCATCTAAGCATGCCCAGGGCAAGATCTCCCATTGGAGATCAGGGGTCACATGCTCAGATACAGCTGCCACTCCTATTGGTCCTTCAGGAAGGTCCTGTGGCTGTTGATGTTCTGAAGCAGCTTCCCATTGGTCCTTCCTGGAAGGTCTTTTTCTCGTGGCTGCTATAAAAGGCTGTCCTTACCGCACAGCCGTGCGCTAGTATCAACCGTTATATGCTTTGCGCCAGTATGGTCATGGTGTACTGACCTAATCGGTGAGGAGCTTGGTATGCTAGCTGGTCAGGGTCGGTGTCTTAGATGCCTTAGATTACCGGCATAACCGGTGAGGAGTTTGATTGCCGTATTCAGGGCCTGGCGTTCAGACGCCATAGATTTCGGGTGGCTCCCGCGAGGACATTAGCGCATGATCACTTTCTATGTTCGCTTAGCAGTCAACTGTGTACCTGAGTGACTAACAGGACACAGAAGTTTGTCTAAGCGGCTCTGTGACGCAACAGGGTTCGCTTTCAACGCTAGACAGCGCCCTAGCGTTTTTACTTTGCGACTCAGTGGTGTTAACTGAGTTCACACACAGTGGATTAATAAAGGTCTGTGCCTTTTTAATTTTAATCATTGCCTTAGCTCCTTCATGCCTCAGCCCTCCCTAAAAACCGTGTTATTTCTCTCCTTCCCATTGCATTTCACTCTATTGAGGGCACGCGGCAGGATCTGCTCAGGGCACTTCAAGTTCTCCATCTCCTTTGAAGGGACCTGTGGTCACGTGACTAGAGGACCTGCCATCTTGTGGTTCCAGCATGTTTCCAGCACCTCCATCAGCAGCTGTGCAGGGACCTCCACGACGGGAGCTGAAGGATTCATTATGCACGGCGAACCCTCTTTTCTCTCTCTTCACACCGTGGTTATGCAGGGGTGCATAACTCTTTAAGGTTAGTGGCCCCTTGACGATTCTTTATTCGTAGTTTTAAAATTGATATCCCTTGGAAATTGGAGTCATACAGCTGAAGAGCTTTGGAGAGCTCTCCAGGCTAAGTTTGAGAAATAGCTGTCTCTGATGAACCTGCATCAAGGTAAGGCCATGTCTGATAATGTTGCGAACCTGATGGTGGCCCTTTGCCGAGGCAAGCTCACACACGTGCCTTGCATGGCTCACATCCTCAACCTGGTGGTACAGCATTTTCTCCGCCACTATCCTGGCCTGGGTGAACTGCTGCAGAAAGCACAGAAGCTGTGTGCTCACATCTGTTGTTCGACCCCTTCCGGTCATCGACTTGAATCAATACAGAGGCCATTTTCCATGCCAGTTAACAGGTTGATATCTGATATGCTGACACAGTGAAATTCCACTCTGCACATGTTGCAGCGACTGTAGCTACAGCAGTGAGCTTTCACACAGTATGTCATGTCGTATAGCCTGGGCCAGCACAGTACGGACATGGCGCATATCCCATTTATGGAGTGGGCACAGATTAAGGACCTCTGCGCACTTCTGCACAGATTAAGGACCTCTGCGCACTTCTGCACAGTTTTGAAATGACTACTAAGACTACTAAGATGGTTGGCGCTGATGATGCCATCATCATCATCACTATTCCAGTCATAAATATGCTGTAGTAGACTTTGAATAGCCTGCGGAAGGAGGTAGTGGTCAAAGAGGAAGACGAGGAAGCAAATGAAGATGCGGAAGGCATCAAATTGTCCCAAAGTTCCAGACTTTCGTAACACAGGCGGGTGCCAAGGGAGGGTGGATTGCTGCAATTGAGGGGGGCTGGTGATAACAGACAAACTTACTGAAGGTTCAAGATCTAAGGAACAAACTGAGGAGGAAGAGGTGATGGGCGAACAACTGTCAGGACATGTAGAGGATAATCATCCCTTCTCTGTTGTTTGTGGTTGGCGGGAGGGCATGGAAGAAACAAGCATCAGTGTTACCCAGCCACCAACACAGCATGAGCTTTGACCTCATAGAAGAGCCCGACATGAGTACATTCTTGCTGCACTATCTGCAACATGATCCCCGTATGGGTATGATTCGAAATAGTGCTGAATACTGGTTTGCAAACATGATACCAAACATCATCATGGTATCCGGCATCTCCATTATCTTGTCCTCCTGATGAACCGTGTCAATGGGGAAATGCGTCGGGGTGTCCTCAAATCATGCGAAGTCTCACTATTTTTATTTGCCATATGACTTTTTATTAAGCTATGATGTTATCCCTGCGGCATAAGGATCTATTGCATAGCCCTTGAGGCTAAGAGTTATCACATAGCCATTGCTGCTAAGAACTATTATATGAGGATCTGCCATATGAACCATTGTGAGGGCAGATTATGTCATCACAGCATCAGTGACATCAGAGGGAGTCCCGGCTGACCTGAATTGAACTGATTAGCCTGGGAAGCAATCAATTATGCTTCCCACACTAACCACTTCCTCTCCTGTCAGCCTGGAGAGGAGCTCATTCATTCGAGGGCTTACAGCTGAGCTGCCAGCATTAGCTGTGCTGCTAGCTGTAAGCCAGTTAACCCTTTGTGAAGGATTACAGCGTGGGACCTGACAGAGCACTGGATAGGTAAGAATAATGTTGCTTTATTATTTTATTTTTATTACAGGAGAACATGGGCTTCGCACGGATTACCTGTAAAATAAAAGATGGTCAAAAACTGTGTGATTATTTCATTAAAATGATTTTAAATTAAAGTTTGTTTGTTTTATTTTTTTCATACAATAGGATTAATAATTGAGAGTTGTCTAATTGACAACTCTCAATTATTAACCTGGCTTAAAGTCACCTTCCAATAGCAAGGTGGCTTTAACCCATTATTAACCCATCTGCCACCGCTACAGAGCAATGGGAATAGACGGGCTAAGTGCCAGAAAGGGAGCATCTAATTATAGATTTGCCTTTTCTGGGGTGGCTGGTGGCAGATGCTAGTAGCAAGGGGGGGCACAAAATAAATGCACCCTCCCTAGGCTATTATTATCTGCCCCCACTCGCTGGCTTTATCTGTCTAGTTGAGAAAATAGCGCGTTTTTCTCAACGAATTTACACCTTTCATTAACCCCTAGCTGTATGAAATTTTGCACACATACACTCATGTCATTGTTAGTGAAAAACATATCAAACTACATGAAATGACATGGTTATCTGTATGTAAACCATGTGCCATTTCATGTCGGGTCTGTAATTTCACAAAAGCCGGCAATTGAATTAGCGGCTATTATACTATGTAGAAGTATGATATAAAAAAAAATATATATTATATATATATATATAATATATATATGTGTCACAATGACATATATATATATATATATCTATGTGTATATATCTAGTGTTTTGTGAGCTGTCAGTGTGATTTTACAGTATTGACTATGTATAGCATTATATATGGGAACTTCTGATTCCGGTATTCGATATGCAAAAAGTATCGGAACTCAGTATCGGAATTCCGAAACCGCGAATATCGGCCGATACCCAATATTTGCAGTATCGAAATGCTCAACACTATATATAACCTTTTACACTGGGTTAGGTGTGTTTTAGAATCTATTAATAAAATTACATTTTTAAGGGAGATTTTTGTTCACCAGGTGTTACGCTGGCCAGATGAGGAGGTGTTGTAGGAAGCAGAATTTGAGAAGGAGAAAACATGGACAGAGAAACATAAAAAAAACATACAGCAATCCTCTGTGGTGGTAGGACATCACTAAAACATTCAGTTAGTGGGCAGTTAGAGAGATTTAACATTCCTGCCTGTGCTTACTGGTCCATTTAACGGTGATTATGTGGACCTTTACACTGATAGAATTGCACTATGCTGCTGGCAAAAACATACTGTGGTTCCCATTTTCCCAACATATTGATAGCCTCTTAGAAATCACTTGTAAGGACACATGTGGAATATGGAATACAGTGTTTGGGGGATGCAGAATTCCGATTCTGAGATCCGATATTTTTGTCATATCGGATACCGGAATCAGAGTTTTCCTCTAAAGTCTATGGGGAGTTCCTGTGTCACAGAACGAAGTATGCGACACAGGAACTTCCCGATAGTGTCACTGTCCTTGTCGGTCGGGTCTGTCAGGTGTCAGCAGCACTTACGTGGCAGAAGATCCCCGGCGGCCATGTCCATCCATCCATCCAGGCCGGCCATTACCCTCTCCCTGGTGGTCACCTGCAGCTTCTCACGATAACTGCAGTGACTGCCGGGTACTGGGTAATCTCGGCCAGCTGTACTCTCGCGACAGCTGGCCGTAAACCAGTCCGATGACGTCACCGGCGGGGAACCTCCTCAGGTAAGCAGCTCTGCTCTATGTGGATGTCAGGCTCAGCCTGGCATCCAGATGTAGCAGAGCTGGACTCGTCGTGGGACACTTGTGATTTTGGACTGCGTCGGACAGGGAGTATTTGTGTTGGTTTGTTATTTTTGTTTTTTTACAGGAGAACGATGGCGTCACAGGATGAGCGTGCAATAAAAATAATGAAAACTGTGTGGTGTTTTATTTCATTAAAAGACTTTATTCTGGCTGTGTATTTTCTTAAAAATTTACAAACTATGATTAATAATGGATCGGTGTCTTATTGACGCCTCTCCATTATTAACCGTGCTTATTGTCACCGTTCAATCAAAGGTGACATTAACCCCTTATTACCCCGCTTGCCACCGCTACAGGGCAAGTGGGAAGAGCCGAGTAAAGTGCCACAATTGGCGCATCTTTGGATGCGCCAATAGTGGGGCTGCTGCAGCCTGGTATTTTTAGGCTGTTGAGGGCCAAAATCCATGGGCCTTGACAGTCTTTTAATACCAGGCCCCAGCAGTCTGCTTTTTACTTGGCTGGTTAACAAAAATAGGTGGACCCCCACGCCTTTTTTTTGTTGAGGGGATCCCCTATTTTTGTTAACCAGCCAAGCTAAGCAGACTGCTGTGGCCTGGTAATATCAGGCTTGCAAGGTTCATGGATATTGGTGTCACGCTGTTACTGCATACAGGAGGTCTGGGGTCTATGCTGACCCTAAGCTGGGGTCCTGACTAATCCCTCTACCTGGAGGTACTGTTGATGGTACAGAGGTCCAGGCCGCCAGCGTAATCCCTACCTCCTGAGGATACCTGAACCTCAGTGATCCAGTCCTGAGAAGGACCCTGATCACAACACCGGGGACTGGTAGGTATATGCCTAAACACAGTAATAAACGAACGAGACAGTACAAGGGGTAAACTAAAATCCACCTTGCATACAAAAGTCATACCACAGGAAACAGAGGGGACACCAACGGGTACGGAGATAAATGATAAAGCGAGGAGGGGGAAAAAGACCACACAGGTACTCTTAACTTCAGCCTTCACCATACAACGATCCGCTCTGCTGGTCTGCATGAATGCTTTCACCGACACTTCCCCAGCAGACAGGCAGGTATTTGAAGGAAACCAATTACCACAACATTAATTGCAGCTGAGCGAGGCTGGTCTAGTCCAGCACAGAGAGATGTTATGTTTCGGTAGCTGAGGAGTGCAGGTAAAAAAGGCAATACACCAGAGCAGTTGGAATCTATGAGATTGCAGTACCCTGACTAACCACCACAACTAGAGGCAGCCGTGGAGCGTTCCTACGTTGGTCCTAGACGCCTCGTCACAGCCTGAGAAACTAGCTACACCTAAAGATAGAAAGAGGAAAGCTATCTGCCCCGGAGCAGATCCCCAAAGACATAGAAAGCTCCCAAACATGTAATGGCGGTTAGGCAAGAAGAAATACTGACACAGACAGAAAATAGAATGAGCAAACGTTGGGGCCCAAACTATCTAAATAGGAAAGGATAGGAAGGGTACTTACTGCAATCTCAAAAAACCCTGAAAAGCACCAACTCTACTAATTTCAAAAACACCTGAGATCACACGACCTCTACCACCTAAATTAGCTCTCTGGTGTAACAAAATCAAAACAGCAGCCACTGAAAAAACTGGAAAAAGCAAATGTACAAACATCAGTGGCTGAACAAAACTGAGAGGGCAAAAGCCCCCGGAAGGGACCCTGAAGGCCCCCACAGAAGTGCAGGACAAAATGCAAAAATCAAGCACAAAAACAAAAAGAAGAAAATGTCCTATCTGTGAGCAGGAGATGCAGACTTGACACAGCAGGCTACAAAGAAAACAGGAATCAAAGATTGAGACCAGAACAATTGATCAACGGCAACCCTGATGGGAAGGCAACTCCCTTATATAAGACCAGTCAGTAACACCTGATTCCCAATCCTCACAATATTCACTGGGCAGACCAGTACCGCTTGTAACCACCAGAGGGAGCCTCTGCTCAGAACTCATCTCAAGCCCATTCACAACAGTACCCCCCCCTTGAGGAGGGGTCACCGAACCCTCATTTGAGCAACCAGGTCGGTCAGGATGAGTTATATGATACGCACGGATGAGTCTCCTAGCATGGATGTCCGAAGCAAACACCCAAGAATTGTCTTCCTGACCATAACCTCTCCACTTAACCAAATACTGGAGTTTCCGTCTAGAAAAACGAGAATCTAATATTTTCTCAACCACATACTCCAGATTGCCCTCAACCAAAATAGGGTCAGGAGGCACAGCAGTAGGAACCACTGGCTCAACAAACCTCTTCAACAAGGACTTGTGGAACACGTTATGGATCTTAAATGTTCCTGGAAGAAGCAAACGAAAAGAAACAGGATTAAGATTCTCCATGATCTTATAAGGTCCAATGAACCTAGGCTTAAATTTAGGAGATGCCACTCTCATAGGAATATTTTTTGAGGACAACCAGACCAAGTCCCCCACTTTAAACCGAGGACCATCAGTTCTATGCCGGTTAGCAAACCGCTGGGCTCTCTCCTGAGAGAGGGACAACCTCTCCACTACCTGGTCCCAAATCTGTTGCATACGCTCCACAACAGAGTCAACACCCGGACAGACAGAAGCCTCCGTCTGTCCTGAAGAAAATCGAGGGTGAAAACCAGAATTACAGAAAAACGGTGACATCAAAGTGGCAGAGCTAGCTCTATTATTAAGAGCAATCTCAGCCAAAGGCAAAAAAGAGACCCAGTCATCCTGATCAGCAGACACAAAGCATCTTAGATAAGTCTCCAATGTCTGGTTTGTTCTTTCAGTTTGACCATTGGTCTGAGGATGAAACGCCGAGGAGAAAGACAATTGAACACCAAGTTTAGAACAAAAGGTCCTCCAAAATCTTGAAACAAACTGGACTCCTCTGTCAGACACAATGTTCTCAGGAATGCCGTGTAAATGAACCACGTGCTGAAGGAACAACGGCACCAATTCAGAGGAGGAAGGCAACTTAGGCAATGGCACAAGATGTATCATCTTGGAAAACCTATCACAAATCACCCAGATGGAGGTCATTCTCTGAGAAACAGGGAGGTCGGAAATGAAATCCATAGAGATATGGGTCCATGGTCTCTTGGGCACAGGCAATGGCATCAATAAACCACTAGAGCGAGAGCAAGGCTTGGAGCGAGAGCAAGTCCCGCAGGACTGCACAAATTCCCTGACATCACGAGACAAGGTAGGCCACCAAAAGGACCGACTAACCAAGTCTCTGGTACCAAAAATTCCGGGATGACCAGCCAACGTGGAACAATGAATCTCAGACATCACACTCTTTTTCCACTGGTCCGGGACAAACAATTTTCCAACAGGGCAGCGCTCGGGCCTATCCTCCTGACACCCCTCCAGAGCAAGTCTCAAATTGGGTGAGATGGCGGAAAGAACTACACCCTCTTTCAAAATAACAGAAGGATCAGATAACTCAGGAGAGTCCGCAAGGAAACTCCTCGAGAGGGCATCCGCCTTAACATTCTTAGTGCCAGGAAGAAAGTAAACCACAAAATTAAAACGTGTGAAAAACAAGGCCCACCTGGCCTGTCTAGGATTAAGTCGCTTGGCAGATTCCAGATAAACCAGATTCTTATGGTCCGTAAGGACCACCACCTGATGTTTGGCTCCCTCCAGCCAATGTCTCCACTCTTCAAAAGCCCACTTCATGGCCAATAACTCCCGATTACCCACGTCATAATTACGTTCAGTAGGAGAAAATTTTCGAGAGAAAAAGGCACAAGGGTTACTTTTAGAGGTCTCAGGATCTCTTTGGGACAAAACGGCACCTGCCCCAATTTCAGAGGCATCAACCTCCACCTGAAATGGCAGAGAAACATCAGGCTGCCGTAGAACAGGAGCAGAAGTGAATCTCTGCTTAAGTTCCTGAAATGCAGAGACTGCCTCAGGAGGCCAATTTACAACATCAGAACCTTTTTTGGTCAAATCAGTTAATGGTTTAACAATAACCGAGAAATTACCAACAAATTTACGATAAAAATTGGCAAAACCCAAGAATCTTTGAAGAGCCTTTAATGAAGTAGGTTGGACCCAATCACAGATGGCCTGAACCTTGACCGGGTCCATTTCATTAACAGATGGGGACAAAATGAATCCCAGAAATGAGATCCTCTGTACGCCAAAAAGACACTTTGATCCCTTCACATACAGAGCATTCTCTCTCAAAATCTGGAATACAGTTCGAACATGTTTCACATGAGAGTCCCTGTCATTGGAAAAAATCAAGATATCATCCAAATAAACCATCAGAAATTTATCCACAAAATCCCTGAAAATGTCATTCATGAAGGACTGGAAGACAGAAGGAGCATTAGTGAGCCCAAAGGGCATCACAAGGTACTCAAAATGCCCTTCAGGGGTATTGAATGGCGTCTTCCATTCATCCCCGTGCTTAATGCGAATAAGGTTATATGCCCCCCTGAGGTCAAGCTTGGTAAACCAAGTAGCATTTTTCACCCTGGAAAACAGGTCAGAAATCAAGGGTAAAGGATATTGATATTTCACAGTAATATTGTTCAAAAGACGATAATCAATACACGGCCTCAATGAAACCATCCTTTTTGGCCACAAAGAAAAAACCGGCACCCAAGGGTGAAGAGGATGGTCTGATATGACCCTTCTCCAATGACTCCTTGATATAAGACCGCATAGCGTCATGTTCAGGTACAGACAAGTTAAAAAGGCGACCTTTAGGGAATTTACTACCAGGCACTAATTCAATAGCGCAGTCGTAGCTCCTATGGGAGGCAAGGATGCAGATTTACTTTCGCTAAACACATCAGAAAAATCAATCAAAAAGTCAGGAACATCCTGAGCCTGGGGGGAGGCAGAAAAAACAGGAGTATTGGTATTAACACATTGGCAGCCCCAACTGGTTACAGACACAGATTTCCAATCCAAAACAGGATTATGAGATTGTAACCAAGGGAAACCCAGTACGATAATGTCATGCAGATGATACAGAACCAAAAATTTGCAGCTCTCTTGATGATCAGGTTCAACCCTCATTATCACCTGAGTAGAGAACTGAGGTTTATTCTCAGCCAAAGGGGTAGAATCGATCCCCAGAAGGGGAATAGACTTCCGTAGGGGTATCAAGGGAAACCCACAACGTTTAGCAAAATCATAATCCATCAGGTTAATAGCTGCTCACGAATCAACGAAATCCTGAGCAGAAAATGTGGACAGAGGGCATATCAGAGTAACAGTTAATAAAAACTTAGTCTGAACACTACCCAAGACAACTGAGCGTGCAAAACGTCTTCCCCGCTTAGGGCAGACTGAAATAACATGAGAGTCATCACCACAGTAGAAACATAACCCATTGCGCTTTCGAAACTCATGACGCTGTGCCTCAGACACCACTCTATCACACTGCATGGATTCAGAAGCAGGTTCACAAGGCAACACTATTCCACGCATACTTCTCCGCTCACGCAAACGTCTGTGAATTTGAATCGCTAATGACATAGAATCATTGAGACCAGAGGGGACAGGGAATCCCACCATAACATCCTTTACATTATCTGACAGACCTTTCCGAAAAAGGGCTGCCAAAGCGTCGTCATTCCATTTGGTCAGGACTGCCCACTTACGGAATCTCTGACAGTATAACTCAGCATCATCAAGCCCCTGATTTAATCCCAACAAGGCTTTTTCAGCTTGATCCGTGACATTAGGCTCATCGTACAATACCCCCAAAGCCTGAAAAATTCATCAACATCACTCAAAACAGGATCCCCAGGTATCAGGGAAAAAGCCCAATCCTGAGGATCGCCGCGCAGGAGAGAGATGACAATTTGAACCTGCTGCGCTGCGCTCCCTGAGGACTTAGATTTTAAGGCAAAAAAAACAATTTACAGTTATTTCTGAAATTCTGAAACTTAGCTCGATCCCCTGAAAACAAATCTGGCATGGGAATCCTAGGTTCCACAACAGGCAACCTAGCAAGATATGCAGCAATACTCTGAACCTCAGTGGCAAGCTGATCCACACAGCCAGACAACTGTGCAAACTCACATTGAGAGAAAAAAATCCTCCCCAGCACCCAGAGATACAGAGGGAAAAAAAATGCAACAAACAGAAAAATATCTCTGACAACTCTTTTTTTTTTTTTTAACAATATTTTTCCCTTCTGTGGTACCATACAATTTTCAATTTTTTGGGCCGGTGATACTGTTATGTTTCGGTAGCTGAGGAGTGCAGGTAAAAAAGGCAATACACCAGAGCAGTTGGAAACAATGAGATTGCAGTACCCTGACTAACCACCACAACTAGAGGCAGCCGTGGAGCGTTCCTACGTTGGTCCTAGACGCCTCGTCACAGCCTGAGAAACTAGCTACACCTAAAGATAGAAAGAGGAAAGCTATCTGCCCCGGAGCAGATCCCCAAAGACATAGAAAGCCCCCAAACATGTAATGGCGGTTAGACAAGAAGAAATACTGACACAGACAGAAAATAGAATGAGCAAACGTTGGGGCCCAAACTATCTAAATAGGAAAGGATAGGAAGGGTACTTACTGCAATCTCAAAAAACCCTGAAAAGGACCAACTCTACTAATTTCAAAAACACCTGAGATCACACAACCTCTACCACCTAAATTAGCTCTCTGGTGTAACAAAATCAAAACAGCAGCCACTGAAAAAACTGGAAAAAGCAAATGTACAAACATCAGTGGCTGAACAAAACTGAGAGGGCAAAAGCCCCCGGAAGGGACCCTGAAGGCCCCCACAGAAGTGCAGGACAAAAAGCAAAAATCAAGCACAAAAACAAAAAGAAGAAAATGTCCTATCTGTGAGCAGGAGATGCAGACTTGACACAGCAGGCTACAAAGGAAACAGGAATCAAAGATTGAGACCAGAACAATTGATCACCAGCAACCCTGATGGGAAGGCAACTCCCTTATATAAGACCAGTCAGTAACACCTGATTCCCAATCCTCACAATCTTCACTGGGCAGACCAGTACCGCTTGTAACCACCAGAGGGAGCCTCTGCTCAGAACTCATCTCAAGCCATTCACAACAGAGAGAGGAAGAATTAACTCCCTCTCTGCCGAAAAACACCCAGCACCAGAAACTCAGCTGTGAGAAGTCAGGGTGTGCAATCGCGACGATCTTCGCAGCGACACACCCGTGACAGTACCCCCCCTTCTACGAGGGGCCTCCGGACCCTCAGGGCCGGGTTTATCTGGGTGAGTAGTGTGGAAGGCCCAAACCAATCGGTCTGCGTTAATATCCGACGCAGAAAACCCACGTCCTCTCCTCAGGACCATACCCCCTCCAATGAGCAAGGTTCTGAAGGGACCGGCGATTCAGACGTGAATCGATGACTCTCGACACCTGGAACTCCAAGTTACCATTGACCACCACAGGAGGAGGAGGTAAAGGTGAAGGTATCACCGGCGCCATATACCTCTTAAGTAACGATCTGTGGAACACATTATGAATTTTAAATGTAGGAGGGAGGTCAAGATGGAATGCAACCGGATTAATTATAGCACTGATCTTGTATGGCCCGATGAACCTGGGACCCAGTTTCCAGGAGGGAACCTTAAGTTTTATATTTTTGGTAGACAACCATTACCAGACCGTTCACACTTAGGTCCGGACCAGACACTCTCCTCCTATCAGCCATACGTTTGTATCGGTTACCCATAGTACTCAGATTATTCAGCACTCCTCTCCACACTGAAGCAAGTGACGACGAAAATCGTTCCTCCTCAGGAACCCCAGAAGAGCCCCCCTATTGAAAGTAAAAACTGGGATGAAAACCATATGCCCCAAAAAACGGGGACTTACCAGTGGACTCGCTCCGCCTATTATTTAGAGCAAATTTGCCAGAGGCAAGAAAGAAGCCCAGTCCTCCTGGTTCTCTGACACAAAACACCGGAGATATGTCTCCAAGCTCTGGTTCAGACGCTCTGTCTGACCATTGGTTGCGGGTGAAAAGCCGATGAAAATGACAACTGCATCTCCCGCCGTGTACAAAATGCTTTCCAGAATTTGGACACAAACTGAGACCCCCGATCCGACACCACATCGGAGGGTACCCGTGAAGCCTTACAATCTCCCTAAATAAACACCTGCGCAAGAGTTTTAGCATTTAGGAAGAGCAGGAAGAGCGATAAATGTGCCATCTTGCTGAACCTGTCCACTACAACGAGTATGACTGTTTTACCCGAAGATGGCGGGAGGTCCGTAATGAAGTCCATAGCAGATGAGTCCACGGACGCTCCGGGATCTTCAAAGGTAAGAGGGTCCCCGACGGACGGGTATGTGGGGTCTTAGAGCGCGCACAAACCTCGCAGGACGCGACAAAAGTTACACCTCCCTATGTAAGTTAGGCCACCAAAACCGGCGCGAGAGGAGATTCCTCAGTTGCTTTACTCCCTGGGTGTCCTGCAAAGCTGAATTATGGTGTGCCTCGATCACCTTTTGTCACAACTGATTTGGAACCAAAACAGTCTCCCTGGAGGTCCTACAGGGGCGTCCACCTGAGCCTCCAATACCTCCTTCTCAAGCTCAGAGATACTGCCGACACCACCACCCCCCTGAAGGACCGGAACGGGTCCTCCGTAATCCCAGCCCCTGGGAAACAGCGAGGATAAGGCATCCGCCTTAACATTTTTTGAGCCAGGCGATATGTGACGACAAAATTAAACCTGGTTAAAAAAACAACGACCACCTAGCTTGTCTGGGATTCAGACGTTTAGCGGGACTCTAAATATTAGCAGGTTTTTGTGATCGGTAATGACGGTGACCG
>JARQOD010000001.1:129211099-129261244 GCA_033576555.1 Oophaga sylvatica
GCCCACATAACTGTTCTGCCCAAACCCGATAAGGACTTGCTGGAATGTGGCAGTTACAGGCCCATTTCCCTCCTCAACACGGACTATAAGCTGTGGACGAAGTTGTTGGTGTCCAGGATTTCTGGATTCTTGGGATCCCTAGTCCACCCGGATCAGGTGGGCTTCGTCCCGGGCAGGGAGGGTAGAGACAACGTTCAACGCGTGATATATGCCATGGCACACTCTGCCGCAAGGGACCTACCTCTCTCGCTCTTAGCCACTGATGCCGAAAAGGCTTTCGACCGGGTGGACTGGGGATTCTTGGAATTGGTTCTGACTTGATTCAGATTTCCGGCCCAGTTTATTAAAATAGTGCGTAACCTGTATTCCACCCCTAGAGCCCGGGTCAAAGTTAATGGCTTAATGTCCGCTCCATTCGAAATTAGGAATGGAACGAGACAGGGCTGCCCACTGTCCCCTACTTTATTTGTATTGATGCTACAGCCCTTCTTACAGGCTGTTCGGGCGTCCCAAGGGATACAGGGGATCTCGGTGGGGGGTAGGTGTCATAAGGTGAATGCCTTCGCGGATGACTTACTTTTTTTCTTACCTTCTCCGGAATTATCGTTGGGCCCTTTGTTGTCTTTATTGGAATCATTTGGTTCCGTATCTAATTATAAAATTAATCTCAATAAATGCGAGATGTTGGGTCACAATTTTTCGCCTGGCAGGAGGGGGAGGGTTCAAGAGAACTTCCCGTTCACCTGGGCGCCACCTTTATTACACACCTGGGGGTTCGGATCCCTGAACACTTAGATTCGTTATATGAGCTCAATTATGGTCATATTTTGCAGAAAGTGAGGGGCCAATTATCTTCTATTAATATCCCGTATCTCTCCTGGCTGGGTAGAAAAAATATTGTAAAATCTTATGTAATGCCCAAAATTTTGTATTTTTTGCAGACACTCCCTATTCCCGTCCCTAAGTCCTTTTTTACTACCGTGCGTAGACTTTTCTCGAGCTTTATTTGGGGAGGGAAGAAACCTAGACAGGCCCACGCGGCTTTGAGGAGGACTACCCACGCGGGGGGCATTGGCCTGCCAGACAAGGAGGTTTATTATAAAGCGTCTCAACTCCGTCTTCTGGCAGACTTGCTGTCGGCTTCTAGGCGTACTTCCTGCAAGAGCTTGGCATTCGAACTATTGGGAGATAGAGGGGTTGCGATGCTATGGACCTCGTCATGGCGCCATGGGCGAGGCTCATCTGCCAGGGCACGGGGCAAGGTGAAAGACATGCATTGGCTTTTTCGCGGAATTCCTCTGACGGAAAAACTCACCCTGGACGAGCAAAGACTTTTCCCCAGGCCATTTCACTGTACTCCCCTGTCGGTGTTGCCTTGGGTTGTTAACCCTGATTTCCATGACCACCTAGGGGTGTGGAAGAGACTCTCTAAATGGTCCCTAGGGGACTTGCTCGAAGGTGAGACTCTTTTTCAATGTATAGCAAGTGAGGTGGGCTTGGGCGACACCCATATCCAGCATGTTCGGTCTTTCTGGAAAAAGTTTTTAGGTCTGGAGACCCATAGATGTCCTCCTTCGTGGTTTGAGATGGTGGTCGCTCAGCCGACTCTCCCGGGAAAGCTGACCTCTTGCCTGTATTACCGATTGATCGCAGAAAATGCCCCCAAGCGTCCCTTTTTTCTGATGCAATGGGAGGGAGAGTTGGATATGGTCTTTTCTGAGGCCAATATTCGCCAGATACTGGAGAGGGCGCATGGTTTTTCTTCCTGTGTCCTCACTCTGGAAAATACCTATAAAGTGGTCTCACGCTGGTAGAGGCATCCGGTTAGATTGGCACAGATGTATCCGCAGGCATCGGACAGGTGCTGGCGCTGTGGAGTGGAACGTGGCATGCTGGTACACATCTGGTGGTCTTGTCCGCGACTTAGGGCTTTCTGGGAGATGGTGAATAATTGTGTAAATGAGATCTTGGGCTACACTATATTGTTAGAGGCTTCTTTGGTGCTGCTGAATTTGGATACCCAGAGCGTGCGACTGCGGAAGGGCTCATTACTCACCTTTCTTATTATTGCAGCCAAACTCTTGGTGCCCAGATTTTGGAACAGTACCTTGGTCCCTAGTCGAGAGGAATGGATGGATAAGGTTAACCAATTACAACGGCTAGAGGAATTGACTAGTTGGGAAAGGGGGAAACATGATAAGCATTTAGATACCTGGGAACCGTGGCAGAGGTGGAAGAGTACAGGTTCCACGAATGTGGTGACGGATGGACAGCCCCTCTCACACATAGCTGCTCAGCAGCTATAGATTCCAGGGTACCAGGGTTTGGGTGTTCTTTTCTTTAGTCTTATGCCTCACTGCTCTGTTAACCACCCCCGCTTTTCACCTTTACTCCTGTCCTCCCTCATCTTTCTCGTTCCTCTCTTGCACTGCTTCTTCCTACCCTCCTTGCCGTCTTATCTATCTCTCTTCCATCTTTCTTCTGGTCACTGACTCTTCTTTCGGATTGCGCCACTGTGCTTCAGGATGATGCTGCCCCGACATCCATGATCTGACGTCCTCGTCTACTGTATTTGTCTTTGTCGTTTGTTCTTTGTTGTTCGTTGTCTTTGTCCTTTGTCTGGCGTTTTGTGTCGTGCTACGTTGTGTCATAACTGTCATTGTTTGGGTTCTTTGTTCTGAGATACGTATTGGGCTCTCACACCCATGTTATGTCACATTAATCCGACTTGTAGGCTGCTGCAGGAGTAGCTTGGGGTCAGTCAAAACCCCCTCCTGCAATAGATACTGATATGGACATCCCGTGGGAAATTTCCTATTGATGGGGATGAGTTACATATTGATGGTGTCACGCTGTATAGCAGATATATATATGTGATGTCAGTAATCTATATCAAAAGGGCAACATACTATATAACATGCGCATAGATATATGATAACATAGATTTACCTGACAGAATGTCCAGAGGGTCAAAACGGAATCCGTTATACGCTGTCTCCGGCTAGAGGGTGACCGGGGTCTAAGCTGACCCTAAACTGGGGTCCTAACTAATCCCTCAACCTGGAGGTACTGTTAAAGGTACAGAGGTCCAGGCCACCAGCGTAAACCCTGTCTCCTATCAATCCCTGCCAACTGTAATCTAGTCCTAAGAAGGACCCTGATTACCACCAAAGGGAATGAACAGGTAACGGTTAATGAACAGAAAGACATACAACAAAGACAAGACATAAAGTAAATAAAGTCTTACATACAACACTCACACACAGTAGGAACACCTAAGGTCTCAGAGAAAAAACTATAAGCTGTAAGAGTAAAAACAACTAAGGAGCTCTTAGCTTAAATATTCTCAGAACCGATCCAGTCTGCTAAACTACATGAATGCTTTCACCGGCGTCTAACACCCAGACTGGCAGAAATATAAAGGAAACTAATTAGAACATAATCAAAAGCAGCCGGGCGAGGCTGCACCTAGCCTTAGCAAAGAGCTAGGAAAAATTAACTCTCTCATTACCAAAAAACAAAGAAACAGCAGCTCAGCTGTGAGAAGTCAGAATGTGCAATCGCGACGATCTTCATGGCGATGCACCCATGACAGTACCCCCCCTTCTACGAGGGCCTCCGGACCCTCATGACCAGGTCTGTCCGGGTGAGTTGTGTGAAAGGTCCGAACCAATCGATCTGCGTTAAAATCAGACGCAGGGACCCACGTCCTCTCCTCAGGACCATACCCCCTCCACTGAACTAAGTACTGAAGGGATCGGCGACTGAGACGTGAGTCAATAATTTTCGACCCATGAATTTCCACGTTATCATTGACCACCACTGAAGGAGGTAGAGGTGACGGTATGACTGGTGCCACATACTTTTTAAGTAATGACTTGTGAAACACATTATGATTTTTAAACGTAGGAGGGAGGTCCAGACGAAATGCCACAGGATTAATTATGGAACTGATCCTGTACGGCCCGATGAATCTGGGACCCAACCTCCAGGAGGAAACTTTACGTTTTATATTTCTGGTAGACAACCAAACCAGATCGTTCACCTTCAGATCTAGACCAGAAACTCTCCTCCTATCAGCCATCCGTTTGTAACGGTTCCCCGTAACCTTCAGTCTTAAGCGATCTGGAACTATCAGTCTCCCTGGAAGTCCCACAGGGGCGTCCCCCTGAGCCCCCAATACTTCCCCCTCAAGCTCAGAGCATACAGCTGACACTACAACCCCCTCCTGAGGAATAGGAACCGGATCATCCGTCTTCCCGGCCCTTGGGAAAGTACGAGATAAGGCATCAGGAAGCAACTTTATTGAGCAGTCATCTGCGCGATGAGGAGGAAACTCTTTACACCCCTCCTCTGAGAACATCTCCCCAAAGTCCTCCAGAAAAGGAGGCAAAGTCCTAGGCACAACCGCACCGATGACCGTGCTCATGCAGTTATTCTTGCAAAATTCACCCCACTGGCTTATCTTTATGGATTGCCAATCAATCACTGGGTTATGTTTAGCCAACCAAGGAAGTCCCAACACAATAGGAGTAGGTAGACCCTCCAACACATAACAAGACAATTGCTCTTTATGTATTGCCCCTACTCGAAGATCTATGTTATGAACAGCTTGTACCAAGCTACCTTGACCAAGAGGTCTAGAATCAATAGAGAGTATAGGGACCGGTTTGGCCAATACACTCAGTTGCATACCATGCACCTGGGCAAACCGAGCGTCCACCAAATTAGCCCCGGACCCACTATCAAGAAAAACAGAAATCCTCTCAGTTCTAGTACCAATCACCACCTCCGCAGGCACGAGAAACTGAGAGGATTTGGGGACGAAATACACACTCCCAGGTTAACTCCTTGGCTCAAAGAGGTCCGGGATGGACACCCCCCAACAAAATGTCCCTCTCTCCCGCAAAAGAAACACCTTCTAGTCTTGCGGCGCACCGCCGATTCCCTCCTACAAAATGATGTCCCTCCCAACTGCATGGGTTCCTCAGAACAGACCAGGGGAACCTCAGTATAAGGGACTTTAGTAGTAGGTGGAGTCATCATGGGGGGCGGAGTTACCTCGCGTCTTCCCCGAAGTCGTCTATCAATGCGAATAGCGAGGGCCATAGCAGCCTCCAGTGATGGAGGAGAATCATACTGAGCCAACACATCTTTTAATTTGTCAACAACCCTTGACAAAACTGGCTCCTAAGAGCTGGGTCATTCCACTGAGTATCTGTTGCCCATCTACGGAACTCAGAAGAATATTCCTCCGCTGGACGATTTCCTTGCCGTATTTTACGTAACCTTGTTTCAGCAAGGGAGACTCGATCCGGATCATCATATACCAGACCCAGGGCAGTAAAAAATCGATCCACTGACTGGAGATCTGGGGAGCCTGGAGGAATAGAGAACGCCCAAGATTGAGGGTCCCCTTGTAAGAGCGAGATAACAATTCCCACCCTCTGCTCTTCACTCCCAGATGACCGAGGCCGCAGCCGAAAGTACAATTTACATGCCTCCCGGAAAGTAAAAAATTTGTCCCGCCCACCAGTGAACCTGTCCGGGAGAGCAACCTTAGGTTCAGATCTGGTTTGCTCCGGGAGGGACAAAACCTTGGACTTAATGTCTGCAAATTCCATGGACAACCCCTGCAACTGCCGGGCCAGCTGGGCTACTGGATCCATGACAGCTGGGGAGAATCTTTAGTTGGGCCGGTGAAAATGTCACGCTGTATAGCAGATATATATATGTGATGTCAGTAATCTATATCAAAAGGGCAACATACTATATAACATGCGCATAGATATATGATAACATAGATTTACCTGACAGAATGTCCAGAGGGTCAAAACGGAATCCGTTATACGCTGTCTCCGGCTAGAGGGTGACCGGGGTCTAAGCTGACCCTAAACTGGGGTCCTAACTAATCCCTCAACCTGGAGGTACTGTTAAAGGTACAGAGGTCCAGGCCACCAGCGTAAACCCTGTCTCCTATCAATCCCTGCCAACTGTAATCTAGTCCTAAGAAGGACCCTGATTACCACCAAAGGGAATGAACAGGTAACGGTTAATGAACAGAAAGACATACAACAAAGACAAGACATAAAGTAAATAAAGTCTTACATACAACACTCACACACAGTAGGAACACCTAAGGTCTCAGAGAAAAAACTATAAGCTGTAAGAGTAAAAACAACTAAGGAGCTCTTAGCTTAAATATTCTCAGAACCGATCCAGTCTGCTAAACTACATGAATGCTTTCACCGGCGTCTAACACCCAGACTGGCAGAAATATAAAGGAAACTAATTAGAACATAATCAAAAGCAGCCGGGCGAGGCTGCACCTAGCCTTAGCAAAGAGCTAGGAAAAATTAACTCTCTCATTACCAAAAAACAAAGAAACAGCAGCTCAGCTGTGAGAAGTCAGAATGTGCAATCGCGACGATCTTCATGGCGATGCACCCATGACAGATGGTTGATGGAACAAGAACTTGTTGTATTTTTCTTAATGTCACTGTTTATTTCATGTGCATAATGTGTATGTTCTAAAAATTTCAATAAAGAACGATTTGGAAAAAAAAATCCTAACAAGGGTGTTCCATGCTGCTACAGCCAGTGTCAAATTCTTAACAAGGGTATGTGGTTATGCTGGACCCAAAATACTTGCTATGGAAATGGTTGAGGTGTACAACACAGGGGAAAATGTTTGCCAGCCCATACACTTAGTGTATGGGCATTGCAAGTGGCCTTTAAATTGGGCCATTTTTTTTATCAGGATCACATGGGTTAACGTGTTCCGTGCTGCTACAGCCAGTGTCAAAATCCTAACAAGGGTCGGTGTTTTTGCTGGGTGTTAAACACTTGTTATGGAAATTGTTTGCCAGACAACATACTTATGGTATGGGCATTTCAAGTCTAGGAGACCAGCTCCTTTTTATGGGACATTTTTTGGTAGGAGGCCCTCCTCCATGTTTCTTCCAAGGGGGGATTGGGTTTAATGGGGTGCATATGACTTGGTAGCAGGGCCGTCCTTGCAGTCAATGCAGAAGAAAACAGAATGGAAGTACAAAATGAATAATGTGAAGTGGATTTTCCTTTGCCCATCAAGTATGTGGGTTCAAAGTCTTATTGGGGTGCATATTACTTTATATCAGGGCAGGCCTTGCAATCAATGCATAAGAAAAGGGAATGGGAGTGCAGAATAAATAATGTGAAGTGGATTTTACTGTGCCCATCCAGTATGTGGGTTCAAAGTCTTATTGGGGTGCACATGACTTGGTAGCAGGGCAGGCCTTGCATTCAATTAAACATTTTTTGTGGAAGCCCTCCTGGACATCTCGTAAAAGGGGTATTGGGGTGCGTCGTAATTCTTGGCAGCCCATCCACTCACAGCATAGGCTATAAAAGTTTAGGAGATCCACTGTTTAATAATGGTTATTTAAGCAGATTAATGCTGCCTTATGCCCCTGTAAAAATAGGCTCTGTGACTTTAAGAGTCCCTCCTTCATAAATGAAACAAGAACTGTCTGCTTATGTGTCACACACCACATGGCCAGCTAGGATTATTAAATGTTACAATGACATTTCACAGTGAATGCTTTTGTTTTGGTTGAAAGCAATGTTAAAGTTGAAAATCGCTTCAAAAACGCTGTGTCTGAACATAGCCCAAGAGGTGGAGGAACATTTTGGTCTGGGTTTAATTATTTTGCCTTATATACAAATTATTAACCTGGAAAGGATGTACCTTAACATTTTTCCCTGCAAAATTCGTTTTGGTTTTGTTTTGGTATGTTTTTTGGTGCACTGGTAAAAATGGCATGAAACTCTGACAACATTGTTTAAAGGTGTGAACTAGGGGTCAGGAATGCTTCCAGGGGCGATCCCCATGATGACCCTGTGTTATTTGAGCAGCGTTTCCATCATTTTCAGACGTATTTAAACCTTAAAAGGACCCCCGGGGGGTTCGCTGCAAAAATTCTCAGATCTCCCATAGACTTACATTGGGCTCGTTGTTCTGTCTGAGCACCCGAGCAACGAGCACCTGAGCATTTTAATGCTTGCCCATCACTAATTATGATGTTTCAGAGCAGAGTCAGAAGATGGGATGGAGGAGATTGAGCCTATAAGAAATGCAAATTCTTCATAAGATTCTGGTTATTAATGGCACATATATTCCTTTAAGTGTGGTAAGTGGGTGTTTCCTTAGCAAAGAATAAAAGAAGGTTGTCTTTGGAGAAAGGGAGAGGATTAGATTCAGCATATTCCTGTCTACATGCATAGGAAAGTTAGTAAGCTGTGAAAGGCTGAGAGAGTTGGTTAGAGATAAAAGATGGGTGGCATATGTAGAGAGTGATCATCAATAGGGATGTAAAGGACACCCATGATAAGAGTCGGAATGTCACAAAACAGAAAGTGTGGAAGCCAGGTGGCAAAGCTTGAAGAATCAGTGTCATTCTAACCACTAGTGTGGGGGTGAATTATTCTTAATTATGCCAGATATATTTTTCCTTCCTTTGTTCAGTAGGTCAAGTGACATTAGCCATTGCTTTATATGAGTCTTTCTGTTGACCCTTGTTGTATACTGTTACTTTGTTCAGTAGATCAAGGGACATGAACAGTTGATTCATATGAGCCTGTATGTTGATTCTTCCTATATGTTAGTCTGTGGAATGTCTGCTGATTAGGTATTGTATCAGCCCCCTGCAATTTACTTGTCTTCACACCTTGGAGGACAAATATGCTGGCTAACTGAATAATTAAACAATGAAGAATTACCTATACTACCCTACCTCTCCCCAATCCTGTCATAGAATGCCCTGAATGAGAGCTAAGGATATAAAAGAGGCCTGTCTCTCTACCCAGAGAGATTTTACAAGACATCAGCCAAGGGACCACGGCTCCAGCCTATGGAACACAGATCAGCTCTACTGCCCATCACTGAACCCACAAAGACGTTTATAGAACCCAGGTTGAGACAATCAGGTCACCGGTTCTCACACCTCACTGTACTCAGTCAGCTTCCTAAGCTTGCCGCTACCTCCTCTCTGTGGACCAAAAGTGGGGTGCTACTGGTTGGGGTAGCTTTCCCTGGATGCCACGAAGTCACAGAGGTTCTGATTCCTGTCAAGCCAGCAGAAGGGTGAGACTTTGTCATTTGCACCATCTTGTGTACTTGCTGGGACTGTACTATACGTTGTTGACTGTTGGTGATCTAATAACGTATTACTGCAGTGTGCTACACCCACTCTTTGTTGTCTGAGTAGTATTGTGTCCACAGGTAAGGAGTACGGGCATTCAGTAGGATGAGCCCTGGCCTCAGTGGTTTTTCTAAATACAGTCAGGCCAGCATGCACGAGCACCCACTTACGCTTGAGTCCCCACACAAAATGATCAAGGAACTGACAAAGGGGCCCGGAGGGTGATGCACAACTACCACTTCCATCGAGAAGGGCCGAAAAAGTCTGACAGTGTGCACCTCAAAAGAAAGGAAGATAAGTGAGAGTACTGAGAAGATAACCTGAAAAGTACATTTTGTTAAAAAAGCAGCCCAACACCTCCACATTCTCTGCTCTAAGGTCTGGGGGTATGAGAAAAATGTAGGCCATCATAAGAGAGAGGAGCAGTGGCTGTGGTGTAAGACTGCTGAAATAAGGTTTCAGAAAGAGCCAGAAGGTTAAGGAGCTTGAAAGACATGGAGATATAAGAGTTTCTTACAGTCTGACAGTGAGTTCCAGGGGCCGCAGTTAAAGTTACAAGGCATGCAAAAGGTATACAAGGCATGCAAGGAGACCAATAAGATTTGCAGGGTTTCTGAATGTAGCTGGAAATTAGTGAAAGTTACTATTACAAGAAGGGCCTGGGTCCAGGAAAACATCTACTGTGACTAGAAGAAAGATAATAGAGTAAGCAGACAGTTAAGTTAGTTGTAAGGGGCTGAGAGCATCTCTTGTGATTTGGCAAGTTGGAATAGAATTCACATGACCCAACAAAAAGCCAAGACCATCAATGTTGGTCTTCTAAACTGGAGTAACTGTACTGCTTGTGTGCACTTATACAGTGCTGGACAGCCCGCCTGATCTATGGGCATCACCATTAAGCTATAAGTCAGACACTGTGCACTACATGTGTGAGACCAGCGAGCTATGCAAGTGTTATGTATGTGCAAATTCAATACATGGCAATCATTCCCTCAATGGATTGGAAGGTTGTGAGCAGTTCATTTCAACAGTCATTTCCACCTGTGTTGCCACCTCCTTTATTAAAGTGGCCTGCTGCACTCTGTGCATTAGTTTCTATTACCTGTGCAAGTAAATACGGCTGCCTCTGCTATGTTGTATTTGAATATTTTGAAATGTTTAGAATTATTTTTTTTCTGTGGTTTTGCCCTTAACCCCTTAATCCCATTGGGTGTACTATTCCGTCCATGTGACCTGGTACTTAATTACCAGGGATGGAATAGTACATCCAAGGCGATCAGCTGCGCTCCCGGGGGGAGCGCAGCTGATCGCCGCCAGGTGTCAGCTGATTATCACAGCTGACACCCGGCCCTATGTACCAGGAGCAGTCACGGACCGCTCCCAGCACATTAAACCCTGGCACACCGCGAACAAACATGACTGGGGGCACAGGGGAGCATCGCGCAGGGAGGGGGCTCCCTGCGCGCTCCCCTTAGACCCTCAGAACAGCGCGATGTGTCGCTCTGTTCCCGAGGGACTCTCCTCACGGATCCAAGATGGCCGCCGGGTCCTGCAGGGAGGCAGCTTCCTCAGTGCCTGATGAGAGCAGGCACTGAGAAGTCGGCAGTAGTGCCAGAGTGATTGCTGGTGTGACAGAGTGCTGTGCACACTGTCACACCAGCGATCTGTCCCTACACAGTGATGTCCCACCCTAGGACAAAGTAAAAATGTAAAAATTCCTAAATAATGAAAAAAAAATATATATTTCCCAATAAATTCACTTATTCAGGCTAAGTGCACACGTTCAGGATTCTTTGTGTTTTTTTTCGCGTTTTTTCGAGGGAAAAAATGCATCAAAAACGCATAAAAAACGCACTAATTAAGCATCCTATCATTTAGAATGAATTCCGCAATTTTTGTGCACATGGTGCGTTTTTTTCCGTGAAAAAAACGCATCGCGGAAAAAATACAACATGTTCATTAATTTTGCGGAATTATAGCGTTTTTCCCGCTATATTATTGACCTAGAAAGTTCAGGGAAAAATCGCGGTAAATACGCATCAAATCCACGCAAAAAACGCGCAAAATCCGAGCAAAAAAACCGCACGTTTTTACCGCGAAAAAAGTCAGTTTTTGCTCAGGAATATTCTGCAAACATTCCTGAACGTGTGCAATTAGCCTCAATGTAAAAAAAACAACAATAAAAGTACACATATTTGGTATCGTCGAGTCCATAACGACCCGTATTATAAAACTGTCCCATTAGTTAACCCCTTTAGTGAACCCCTTAAAAAAAAAACAAGTCTAAAAAACAATGATTTATCATCATACCGCCGAACAAAAAGTGGAATAACACGTGATTAAAATACGGATATAAACAAACATGGTACCGCTGAAAACGTCATCTTGTCCCGCAAAAAACGAGCCTCCATACAGCACCATCAGCGAAACAACAAAAAAGTTATAGCTCGCAGAATAAAGCGATGCAAAAATTATTTTTTATATATAATAGTTTTAATTGTATAAAAGCGCCAAAACATAAAAAAATGATACAAATGAGGTATCGCTGTAATCGTACTAACCCGAGGAATAAAACTGCATTATCAATTTTACCACATGCGGAACGCTATAAACGTCCCTCCCCCAAAAGAAACTCATGAATTGCTGTTTTTTGTTCATTCAACCTCCCAAAAATCATAATAAAAAGCAATCAAAAAATGTCATGTGCCCAAAAATGGTACCAAAAAAAAGTCACCTCGTCCCACAAAAAATAAGACCTCACATGACTCTGTGGGCCAAAATATAGAAAAATTATAGCTCTCAAAATGTGATGATGCAAAAACTACTTTTTGCAATAAAAAGCGTCTTTTAGCGTGTGACAGCTGCCAATCATAAAAACCCGCTATAAATAGTAAATCAAACCCCCCTTTATCACCCCCTTATTTAGGGAAAAATAATAAAATTAAAAAAATTTATTTATTTCCATTTTCCCATTAGGGTTAGGGTTGGGGCTAAAGTTAGGGTTAGGGTTGCGACTAGGGTTACGGGTGTGTTAGGGTTAGGTTTGTGGTTAGCGTTATGATTAGGGTTGGAGTTAGTGTTAGGGGTGTGTTGGGGTTAGGGTTGGAGTTAGAATTGGGGGGTTTCCACTGTTTAGGCACATCAGCGGCTCTCCAAATGTGACAAGGCGTCTGATCTCAATTCCAGCCAATTCGGAGTTGAAAAAGTCAAACGGTGCTCCTTCCCTTCTGAGCTCTGCCATGCGCCCAAACAGTAGTTTACCCCCTCATATGGGGTATCAGCATACTCAGGACAAATTGCACAATAACTCTTGGGGTCCAATTTCTTCTGTTACAATTGGAAAAATAAAAAATTGGGGGCAAAAATATATTTTTTGTAGAAAAAAATATGATTTATTATTTTTATAGCTCTACGTTATAAACTTCTGTGAAGCACTTCGGGGATCAAAGTTCTCACCACACATCTAAATAAGTTCATTTGGGGGTCTAGTTTCCAAAATGGGGTCACTTGTGGTGGGTTTCCACTGTTTAGGCACATCAGGGGCTCTCCAAACGCGACATGACACCGCAGACCATTCCATCAAAGTCTGCAATGCAAAACGTCACTACTTCACTTCCGAGCCCAGACGTGTGCCCATACAGTAGTTTTCTCCCACATATAGGGTATCAGCGTACTCAGGACAAATTGTAAAATAACTTTTTGTGTCCAATTTCTCCTGTTACCCTTGGGAGCATAAAAAATTGGGGACTAAAAGATCATGTTTGTGGAAAAAATATGATTTTTTTATTTTCACGTCCGGGCGTTATAAACTTCTGTGAAGCACTTGGGGGTTCAAAGCGCTCACCACACATCTAGATAAGTTCCTTTGGGGGTCTAGTTTACAAAATGGGGTCACTTGTGAGGGGTTTCCACTGTTTAAGCACATCAGGGGCTCTCCAAATGCGACATGACACCCACAGACCATTCCATCAAAGTCTGCATTACTAAACGTCACTACTTCTATTCTGAGCCCCAATGTGCGCCCACACAGTAGTTTTCTCCAATATAAAGGGTATCAGCGTACTCGGTACAAATTGGAAAACAACTTTTGGGGTCCAATTTCTCCCCTTACCCTTGGGAAAAAAAAAATTGGTAACTAAAGATCATATTTGTGGGAAAAAAATAGGATTTTTTATTTTCATGCCCGGGCATTATAAACTTGTGTGAAGCACTTGGGCGTTCAAAGTGCTCACCACAGATCTAGATAAGTTCCTTAGGGGGTCTAGTTTCCAAAATGTGGTCACTTGTTGGGGGTTTCCACTGTTTAGGCACATCAGGGACTCTGCAAACTGAACATGACACCCATCAAAGTCTGAATTCCAAAATGTCATTACTTCCTTTCCGAGCCCTGCCGTGCGCCCAAAAAGCATTCCCCCCCTCACATATGGAGGAGTGGCTGTGGTGTAAGACTGCTGAAATAAGGTTTCAGAAAGAGCCAGAAGGTTAAGGAGCTTGAAAGACATGGAGATATAAGAGTTTCTTACAGTCTGACAGTGAGTTCCAGGGGCCGCAGTTAAAGTTACAAGGCATGCAAAAGGTATACAAGGCATGCAAGGAGACCAATAAGATTTGCAGGGTTTCTGAATGTAGCTGGAAATTAGTGAAAGTTACTATTACAAGAAGGGCCTGGGTCCAGGAAAACATCTACTGTGACTAGAAGAAAGATAATAGAGTAAGCAGACAGTTAAGTTAGTTGTAAGGGGCTGAGAGCATCTCTTGTGATTTGGCAAGTTGGAATAGAATTCACATGACCCAACAAAAAGCCAAGACCATCAATGTTGGTCTTCTAAACTAGAGTAACTGTACTGCTTGTGTGCACTTATACAGTGCTGGACAGCCCGCCTGATCTATGGGCATCACCATTAAGCTATAAGTCAGACACTGTGCACTACATGTGTGAGACCAGCGAGCTATGCAAGTGTTATGTATGTGCAAATTCAATACATGGCAATCATTCCCTCAATGGATTGGAAGGTTGTGAGCAGTTCATTTCAACAGTCATTTCCACCTGTGTTGCCACCTCCTTTATTAAAGTGGCCTGCTGCACTCTGTGCATTAGTTTCTATTACCTGTGCAAGTAAATACGGCTGCCTCTGCTATGTTGTATTTGAATATTTTGAAATGTTTAGAATTATTTTTTTTCTGTGGTTTTGCCCTTAACCCCTTAATCCCATTGGGTGTACTATTCCGTCCATGTGACCTGGTACTTAATTACCAGGGATGGAATAGTACATCCAAGGCGATCAGCTGCGCTCCCGGGGGGAGCGCAGCTGATCGCCGCCAGGTGTCAGCTGATTATCACAGCTGACACCTGGCCCTATGTACCAGGAGCAGTCACGGACCGCTCCCAGCACATTAAACCCTGGCACACCGCGAACAAACATGACTGGGGGCACAGGGGAGCATCGCGCAGGGAGGGGGCTCCCTGCGCGCTCCCCTTAGACCCTCAGAACAGCGCGATGTGTCGCTCTGTTCCCGAGGGACTCTCCTCACGGATCCAAGATGGCCGCCGGGTCCTGCAGGGAGGCAGCTTCCTCAGTGCCTGATGAGAGCAGGCACTGAGAAGTCGGCAGTAGTGCCAGAGTGATTGCTGGTGTGACAGAGTGCTGTGCACACTGTCACACCAGCGATCTGTCCCTACACAGTGATGTCCCACCCTAGGACAAAGTAAAAATGTAAAAATTCCTAAATAATGAAAAAAAAATATATATTTCCCAATAAATTCACTTATTCAGGCTAAGTGCACACGTTCAGGATTCTTTGTGTTTTTTTTCGCGTTTTTTCGAGGGAAAAATGCATCAAAAACGCATAAAAAACGCACTAATTAAGCATCCTATCATTTAGAATGAATTCCGCAATTTTTGTGCACATGGTGCGTTTTTTTCCGTGAAAAAAACGCATCGCGGAAAAAATAGCAACATGTTCATTAATTTTGCGGAATTATAGCGTTTTTCCCGCTATATTATTGACCTAGAAAGTTCAGGGAAAAATCGCGGTAAATACGCATCAAATCCACGCAAAAAACGCGCAAAATCCGAGCAAAAAAACCGCGCGTTTTTACCGCGAAAAAAGTCAGTTTTTGCTCAGGAATATTCTGCAAACATTCCTGAACGTGTGCAATTAGCCTCAATGTAAAAAAAACAACAATAAAAGTACACATATTTGGTATCGTCGAGTCCATAACGACCCGTATTATAAAACTGTCCCATTAGTTAACCCCTTTAGTGAACCCCTTAAAAAAAAAACAAGTCTAAAAAACAATGATTTATCATCATACCGCCGAACAAAAAGTGGAATAACACGTGATTAAAATACGGATATAAACAAACATGGTACCGCTGAAAACGTCATCTTGTCCCGCAAAAAACGAGCCTCCATACAGCACCATCAGCGAAACAACAAAAAAGTTATAGCTCGCAGAATAAAGCGATGCAAAAATTATTTTTTATATATAATAGTTTTAATTGTATAAAAGCGCCAAAACATAAAAAAATGATACAAATGAGGTATCGCTGTAATCGTACTAACCCGAGGAATAAAACTGCATTATCAATTTTACCACATGCGGAACGCTATAAACGTCCCTCCCCCAAAAGAAACTCATGAATTGCTGGTTTTTGTTCATTCAACCTCCCAAAAATCATAATAAAAAGTAATCAAAAAATGTCATGTGCCCAAAAATGGTACCAAAAAAAAGTCACCTCGTCCCACAAAAAATAAGACCTCACATGACTCTGTGGGCCAAAATATAGAAAAATTATAGCTCTCAAAATGTGATGATGCAAAAACTACTTTTTGCAATAAAAAGCGTCTTTTAGCGTGTGACAGCTGCCAATCATAAAAACCCGCTATAAATAGTAAATCAAACCCCCCTTTATCACCCTCTTATTTAGGGAAAAATAATAAAATTAAAAAAATTTATTTATTTCCATTTTCCCATTAGGGTTAGGGTTGGGGCTAAAGTTAGGGTTAGGGTTGCGACTAGGGTTACGGGTGTGTTAGGGTTAGGTTTGTGGTTAGCGTTATGATTAGGGTTGGAGTTAGTGTTAGGGGTGTGTTGGGGTTAGGGTTGGAGTTAGAATTGGGGGGTTTCCACTGTTTAGGCACATCAGCGGCTCTCCAAATGTGACAAGGCGTCTGATCTCAATTCCAGCCAATTCGGAGTTGAAAAAGTCAAACGGTGCTCCTTCCCTTCTGAGCTCTGCCATGCGCCCAAACAGTAGTTTACCCCCTCATATGGGGTATCAGCATACTCAGGACAAATTGCACAATAACTCTTGGGGTCCAATTTCTTCTGTTACAATTGAAAAAATAAAAAATTGGGGGCAAAAATATATTTTTTGTAGAAAAAAATATGATTTATTATTTTTATAGCTCTACGTTATAAACTTCTGTGAAGCACTTCGGGGATCAAAGTTCTCACCACACATCTAAATAAGTTCATTTGGGGGTCTAGTTTCCAAAATGGGGTCAGTTGTGGTGGGTTTCCACTGTTTAGGCACATCAGGGGCTCTCCAAACGCGACATGACACCCGCAGACCATTCCATCAAAGTCTGCAATGCAAAACGTCACTACTTCACTTCCGAGCCCAGACGTGTGCCCATACAGTAGTTTTCTCCCACATATAGGGTATCAGCGTACTCAGGACAAATTGTAAAATAACTTTTTGTGTCCAATTTCTCCTGTTACCCTTGGGAGCATAAAAAATTGGGGACTAAAAGATCATGTTTGTGGAAAAAATATGATTTTTTTATTTTCACGTCCGGGCGTTATAAACTTCTGTGAAGCACTTGGGGGTTCAAAGCGCTCACCACACATCTAGATAAGTTCCTTTGGGGGTCTAGTTTACAAAATGGGGTCACTTGTGAGGGGTTTCCACTGTTTAAGCACATCAGGGGCTCTCCAAATGCGACATGACACCCACAGACCATTCCATCAAAGTCTGCATTACTAAACGTCACTACTTCTATTCTGAGCCCCAATGTGCGCCCACACAGTAGTTTTCTCCAATATAAAGGGTATCAGCGTACTCGGTACAAATTGGAAAACAACTTTTGGGGTCCAATTTCTCCCCTTACCCTTGGGAAAAAAAAAATTGGTAACTAAAGATCATATTTGTGGGAAAAAATAGGATTTTTTATTTTCATGCCCGGGCATTATAAACTTGTGTGAAGCACTTGGGCGTTCAAAGTGCTCACCACAGATCTAGATAAGTTCCTTAGGGGGTCTAGGTTCCAAAATGTGGTCACTTGTTGGGGGTTTCCACTGTTTAGGCACATCAGGGACTCTGCAAACTGAACATGACACCCATCAAAGTCTGAATTCCAAAATGTCATTACTTCCTTTCCGAGCCCTGCCGTGCGCCCAAAAAGCATTCCCCCCCTCATATATGGGGTATCAGCGAACTCAGGACAAATTGGACAACAACTTTTGGGGTCCAATTTCCTTGTGAAAAATAAAAAATTGGAAAATTGGGGACTAAAAAATCATTTTTTGTGGAATTTTTTTTCGTTGTTTTCACACCCAGGCATTATAAACTTTAGTGAAACATTTGAGGGATGAACGTGCTCCCAACAGATTTAGCTAAGTTCCTTAAGGGGTCTAGTTTCCAAAATGGTGTCACTTGTGGGGGGTTTCCACTGTTTAGGCACATCAGGGGCTCTCCAAACACGACATGACATACAGCCAATTCTGCGTTGAAAAAGTCAAACTGCGATCCTTCCCTTCAGAGCTCTGCCATGCACCCAAACAGTGGTTTACCCCCACATATTGGGTATCAGCGTACTCGAGACAAATTGCACAATAACTTTTGAGGTCTTGTTACCCTTGGGAAAATAAAAATTGGGGTAAAAAGATCATTTTTGTGGAAAAAAATGATTTTTTAATTTTACGGCTCTACGTTATAAACTTGTGTGAAGCACTTGGGGTTCAAAGTGCTCATCACAGATCTAGATAAGTTCCTTAGGGGGTCTAGTTTCTAAAATGGGGTCACTTGAGGGGGATTCCCACTGTTTAAGCACATCAGGGGCTCTCCAAATGCGACATGACGTCTAATCTCGATACCAGCCAATTTTTGGTTTGAAAAAGTCAAATGGCGCTCGTTCCCTTCCGAGCTCTGCCGTGCGCCAAAACAGTGGTTCCCCCCACATATGAGGTATCAGTGTACTCAGGACAAATTGGACAACAACTTTTATGCTCCAATTTCTTATGTTATCCTTGGGAAAATAAAAAATTGGTGACTTAAATACTACTTTTGTGTGAAAAAAATAGTATTTTTTATTTTCATGCCCCGTCATTATACATTTGTGTGAAGCACTTGGGGTTCAAAGTGCTCACCACAGATCTAGATAAGTTCCTTAGTGGGTCTAGTTTCCAAAATGGGGTCACTTGTGGAGGGTTTCCACTGTTTAGGCACATCAGGGACTCTGCAAACTGAACATGACACCCATCAAAGTCTGCATTCCAAACGTCATTACTTCCTTCAGAGCCCTGCGGTGCGTCCAAACAGTATTTCTCCCCCACATGTGGGGTATCAGCGTACTCAGGAAAAATTGGACAAAAACTTTTGGGGTCCAAGTTCCTTGGGAAAAATCAAAAATTGGGGACTAAAAAATCATTTTTGTGGAATTTTTTTTTCACACCCAGGCATTATAAACTTTAGTGAAACTCTTGGGGGTTAAAAGTGCTCACAACAGATCTAGATAAGTTCCTTAGGGGGTCTACTTTCCAAAATGATGTCACATGTGGGGGGTTTCCACTGTTTAGGCACATTAGGGCTCTCGAAAAGCGACATGGCATCCAATCTCAATTCCCGCCAATTTTGGTTTAAAAAAGTCAAACGGTGCTCTATCCCTTCCAAGCCCTGCCGTGCGCCCAGACAGTGGTTTTCCCCCACATATGGGGTATCGGCATACTCAGGAGAAATTGCACAACAACTTTTTCTGTCCATTTTCTCCTTTTACCCTTGTTAAAATAAAAAAAATTGTTTGTAAAAATCATTTTTGTGACTAAAGAGTTAAATGTTCAGTTTTTCCTCCCAAGTTGCTTCAGCTCCTGTGAAGCACCTGAAGGGTTAATAAACTTCTTGAATGTGGCTTTGAGTACCTTGAGGGGTGCAGTTTTTAGAATGGTGTCACTTTTGGGTGTTTTCTGCCATATAGACCCTTCAAAGTGACTTCAAATGTGAGGTGGTACCTAAAAAAAATGGTTTTGTACAATTTGTTGTAAAAATGAGAAATCGCTGGTCAACTTTTAACCCTTATAACTTCATAGCAAAAAGAAATGTGGTTTCAAAATTGTGCTGATGTAAAGTAGACATGTGGGAAACGTTATTTAGTAACTATTTTGTGTGACATACTTCTCTGTTTTAAGGGAATAAAAATTAAAAGTTTGAAAATTGCAAAATTTTCAAATTTTCACCATATTTCCATTTTTTTCATAAATAACCGCAAATTATATCGAATAAATTTTACCACTATCAGGAAGTACATGTCATGAGAAAAAAATCTCAGAATCGTGAAGATCCGTTGAAGTGTTCCAGAGTTATAGCCTCATAAAGAGACAGTGGTCAGAATTGTAAAAATTGGAGCGGTCATTAACGTGCAAACCACCCTTGGGGTTAAGGGGTTAATATTAGCATTGGGACTCACAAGACAATGATGACCATTAAAGTCGGTTGCAAGCTAGCATATGTTGGCCATAATATAGACTAAAACCTCATATATCATATATGTTTTTTACACACTTTATTTTTATACAGGGTTCAGCCAAGCTCATCAATGTTGGTAAATGTTGTAAACAAAGGTTTCTATCCTGGTGGTGTGCGCTTATATGGTACTTGGCAGCCCACCTAATCTAATAGTATGGGCATCTATAATGGGCTCTATGCCAGAAACTGTGTACTACATCTGTTTGTGACCAGCGCCCTATAAAATAGAATCATAGAATAGTAGAGTTGGAAGGGACCTCCTGGGCCATCTGGTCCAACCCCCTGCTCAAAGCAGGATTCTCTAAATCATCCCAGACAGATGTCTGTCCAGCCTCTGTTTGAAGACTTCCATTGAAGGAGAACTCACCACCTGTTATGGGTCTGCGGAACACACCAAATATATAATGTAGAAAGGTGCGTTCGCAGCCCGGGGTCCACCGTGCAAGCGGAGCCTGCTGCTAGTAAAAATGGCGCGAGAAGCAAACTCTGTTATCCCGCAGAGTCGCCAACACAAACGCCGTAATGCGCTGTGGCAATGAGTGCGAACTCTGTTACTCCACAGAGCCGCTAGAAGGAGAGCCGCAGCGCTATAAGGCAATGTGTGCGCACTCACGAGACACAACTGAGTGGCAAAGAAAACACGCTAGGGCGCTGACTAGCGTTGAAAGCGAACCCTGTTACGTCACAGGACCGCTGACAAAAAGCACTGTGTCCTGTAAGGCTCTCAGGTACACAGTTAAGTGCTAAGCGTACATAAAGCGTGATCATGTGCTAATGTCCTCGCGGGAGTCACCCGCAATCTATGGCGTCTGAACGCCAGACCCTGAATATGGCAATCAAAACTCCTCACCGGTTATGCCGGTAATCTAGGGCATCTAGGACACCGACCCTGACCAGCTACCATACCAAACTCCTCACCGATTAAGTCGGTATTCTAGTGGCTTATTTCAGCCGGGTCCCTATCCACACATACACATGACCACACTGGCGCATAGCATACAATGGTTGATATTAGCGCATGGCGGCCAAGCCATGCTACCCTTTTATAGCAACAGCTACAGGACCTTCCAGGAACAAGGACCAATGAGAAACTGTTACAAACACATGTAGCTACATGACCTTCCTGGCGGACCAATAGGAGCCGCTGCAGCACCTGAACATGTGACCCCTGATCTCCAATGAGAGATCTCACTCTGGGCATGCTCAGAAGGGAAAACGCAGGACTTTGTCCCAAAGACGTCTGCTCCTGCACTGGCTATAATAGCAGATCCAGGAAAGGCAGCAGCAAGTCACTGCACAGTAGTGGAGTGGGCAAGACGCTTGGCCTGACGTCTCTGCTGAGCAGGCTCCACTGCGGCCGGAGATGAATGGGAGACCGCAGCAGGATGGGTTCGAGACTCCCCTTGTGCAGCAGCGGGAAATCGAACCCTAACATTACCCCCCCTTCTTTGGGCCTCGCTGCGCTCAAAGGCAGCGATGAGCTGTGGAGCGTGAACATGCTCGGCAGGCTCCCAGGATCTATCCTCAGGCCCATAACCCCTCTAATCCACCAAATAAAACTTTTTGCCTCGTACCACCTTGCACCCAACAATGGCGTTCACCTCATGATCGTCGGTAGATGAACCCGACGTCCCGGCAGATGACTCGGAAAACCGGGAAATGGCCACGGGTTTCAAGAGGGACACGTGAAAGGTGTCAGTGATACCAAGGCGAGGTGGAAGGGCTAGGCGGTAAACCACCGGGTTCACCTTCTCAAGAACTTTAAAGGGGCCCAAAAAGCGAGGTGCCAACTTGGTGGACTCTACCCGCAGCCTGATGTTTCGGGCAGAAAGCCACACTAGGTCACCCGGAGCAAATGTAGGAGCGGGGCGCCGATGGGCATCGGCCGAAGACTTCATCCTCTCTTTGGAGGCCTGAATGGCATCCTGAGTGCGGTCCCAAATGTCCCGTGCCTCCACAGTCCAGTCTGCCACCCTGGAATCGGCGGAAGACACGGGCATAGGCACTGGTACCCGCGGATGCTGACCGTAGTTCAGGAGGAATGGGGTCTGTCCGGTGGAGTCAGCCACAGCATTATTTAGAGCGAACTCAGCCCACGATAGCAAGGATGCCCAGTCATCCTGCCTGGCAGAGACAAAATGTCGCAAGTATGTGACCAAGGTCTGGTTGGCCCTCTCTACCAACCCATTCGTCTCGGGATGATATGCAGAGGAGAGATTCAACTCAATGCTGAGTAGACGACACAGCTCTCTCCAGAAAAGAGACGCAAACTGGGGACCTCGATCACTGACAATTTTGTCTGGCATACCGTATAGGCGGAAAATATGCCTAATGAATAATGCTGCCAAGGCCCGTGCAGACGGTAACCGTGGTAACGGCACTAAGTGCACCATTTTGGAGAAGTGGTCGGTTATCACCCAGATGATGGTGCAGCCCCGAGACTTGGGTAAGCCCACCACAAAATCCATCCCAACCATCTCCCAAGGCCTGTCTACCACCAGTAAAGGAAAAAGTAACCCAGCTGGCGGTTGTCGAGGGGACTTATTCTTGGCGCAGGAGACGCACGCCTGAACGTATTCCCTGATGTCAGGGCCATCTGCGGCCACCAGTATGTCCTCGCCAGCAACTCAGAAGTCCTTTTGGTCCCAAAATGTCCACCCACCCTGGACGAATGTGCCCAAGAGAGTACTTCCGGTCGCAAATTGGTGGGCACAAAAGTCTTGCCCGAAGGCACAGACTCAAGCGAAACCAGAGCCACCGTTCTTAGGCTTTCTGTGGGGACAATCAGCCGAGGCTCCTCCTCCACCTCCTCAGAGGACACCACGGAGCGGGATAGAGCATCTGCGCGAATGTTCTTCTCACCGGAGAGGAAATGGAGGGTGAAATGGAACCGGGAGAAAAACAAGGACCATCTGGCCTGACGGGAATTTAGCCGCTGGGCTGTCTGCAAATACACCAAGTTCTTGTGGTCTGTGAACACTTGGAAGGGGAAGCGAGCCCCCTCAGAAGATGTCGCCACTCGGAGAAGGCCAACTTCATAGCCAGTAACTCCCTGTCCCCGATGGAATAATTCCTCTCTGCTGGTGTAAAGGTTTTGGAAAAGAAGAAGCAGGGATGCTTCCGACCCTGGGCATCCTTTTGAAAAAGGACTGCTCCAGCACCAACAGAAGAGGCATCCTCCTCTAAGATAAACGGTTTATCGACATCGGGGCGATGTAAGATGGGAGCACTGGCGAAATGCGACTTGATGGAGGAGAACGCCTTGGTGACCTCCTCTGACCACAACTTGGGATTAGCTCCCTTCTTGATGAGGGCTACCAAGGGAGCTACCAAAGTGGAGAAGTGGGGAATGAATTGGCGATAGTAGTTAATGAACCCCATAAAGCGCTGCACCGCCTTAAGGGAGTGGGGTTCTTGCCAATCCATCACAGCCTGTAGCTTGGTAGGATCCATAGCCAATCCCTGGGTGGAGATGATGTAGCCCAGAAAAGGTAGAGACTCCTGCTCAAACATGCACTTCTCCAACTTCGCATATAGGGAATTTGCTCGCAAGAGGTCGAAGACCTTGCAGACATCTCTCCGGTGGGAGGCCATATCTGGAGAAAAGATGAGAATGTCATCCAGATAGACTACCACCGAGGTGGTCAACATATCCCGGAAGATATCGTTCACAAAGTCTTGGAAGACAGCTGGAGCATTACAGAGCCCAAAGGGCATTACCAGATATTCATAATGCCCATCCCTGGTGTTAAATGCCGTCTTCCACTCGTCCCCCTCACGGATGCGAATCAGGTTATACGCACCCCGCAGGTCTAGCTTAGTAAATACCCTTGCTCCCCGAAGCCTGTCAAAAAGCTCAGAGATTAGCGGCAAAGGATACTTATTTTTCACGGTGATAGCGTTGAGACCCCTATAATCAATGCACGGACGTAGTTCTCCGTTCTTCTTCTGCACAAAGAAGAACCCCGCTCCCGCTGGTGACACCGACTTCCTAATGAATCCCCTTGCCAAGTTCTCCTGAATATATTGGGACATGGCCTCTGTCTCAGGAAGAGAGAGGGGATAGACCCTTCCTCTAGGAGGCTCAGCTCCAGGCAAGAGGTCGATAGGACAGTCATAGGGGCGAAGAGGCGGAAGAGTCTCCGCAGCCTTCTTTGAGAAAACGTCGGCATAAGACCAATAGACCTTGGGAAGAGGAGAGAGGTCTATGGGTATCTCAGTGGTGTTGACCTGCACGCTGTCCCTAATGCATCTGCCTTTACATAAATTACCCCAACCCAGAATTCTCCCTGAAGCCCACTCAATATGGGGAGAGTGGTGGCGGAGCCAGGGTCATCCCAACAAAACCTCATCTATACCCTCAGGGAGGATAAAAAATGATATATTCTCCTGATGGGAAGAAGACATAGACAAGGTGAGTGGAACAGACTGATGGGTGATTGGTGAGGGCAGAATTGCTCCGTTCAACACCCGAACCGATACTGGTTCAGCCAGCAACACCAAAAGCATGGTGTGGCGAGAAGCAAAGGAGGATGACATAAAATTTCCCTCTGCCCCAGAATCCACACACAGCTTGACGGGAAGGGTGGTAGAACCGTGGGTAATTATCCCCTTGAGGAGCACTTTAGGGGCAAAACTCATGGCGTCCAGTGACCCTGTTCCTACGGTTACTGGGCGCGACCGCTTATTCAGCCGCTGTGGACATCGGTTGGCAAAATGTCCCTGCTGCTGGCAAATATAACAAATCGGGGATGGACGAGTGACCCGAGATTTAGATCCTGCAGGAGCAACCTCCTGAAGGTCGGGCGCCTGAACAGGCGACTCCAGAGGGTTGGTGAAGGTAGGAGCCAACTGGACCCTCTGCCTACACTGGACACGTTCCAGCCTCTGCTCGTGGAAACGGAGGTCGACGCGGGTGGAAATAGCGATAAGCTTCTCCAGTGTGGCAGGAATCTCCCTGGTAGCCAAGGCGTCTTTCACATGACCCGCCAGACCTCTCCAGAACACGGGAATGAGGACTTTATCTGGCCACTCTAATTCCGAGGCCAGAGTCCGAAATTGGACAGCAAAATGGCTGACCAAAGCCGAACCCTGGGTACTTGCCAGCAGTTTGAGCGCCGCATCGTGGGTGACCTGAGGTCCTAGAAAAACATTTTTCAGAGCCTCCAGAAAACGAGAAGCGCTCTGCACCACACGGTCGTCGCGCTCCCACAGCGGCGTTGCCCACTCCAACGCTCTGCCCGACAGAAGAGCTATCACAAAGCCCACTTGTGCCCGATCCGTGGAGAAACGTGCAGCCAGAAGCTCGAGGTGTATGGAGCACTGACTTACGAATCCCCGACATTGCTTGCTGTCACCAGCAAACTTGTCTGGAAGCGGGAGGTGGGACAATGTAGGGACAGAGGTGGCAGAGGACAAACTGGCTGCAGCTACACTAGCAGCCTGAACAGCGACTGCGGTAACATCCACAGCTGAGGTTGTGCGCTCAAGAGCCGCCAACCTACCCTCCAGCTGCTGGATGTACAGCTGTAATCGCTGTTCATCCGCCATTTTACTAGCCAGACCCTGGCGCTAATATTATGTTATGGGTCTGCGGAACACACCAAATATATAATGTAGAAAGATGCGTTCGCAGCCCGGGGTCCACCGTGCAAGCGGAGCCTGCTGCTAGTAAAAATGGCGCGAGAAGCAAACTCTGTTATCCCGCAGAGTCGCCAACATAAACGCCGTAATGCGCTGTGGCAATGAGTGCGAACTCTGTTACTCCACAGAGCCACTAGAAGGAGAGTCGCAGCGCTATATGGAGATGTGTGCGCACTCACGAGACACAACTGAGTGGCAAAGAAAACACGCTAGGGCGCTGACTAGCGTTGAAAGCGAACCCTGTTACGTCACAGGACAGCTGACAAAAAGCACTGTGTCCTGTAAGGCTCTCAGGTACACAGTTAAGTGCTAAGCGTACATAAAGCGTGATCATGTGCTAATGTCCTCGCGGGAGTCACCCGCAATCTATGGCGTCTGAACGTCAGACCCTGAATACGGCAATCAAAACTCCTCACCGGTTATGCCGGTAATCTAGGGCATCTAGGACACCGACCCTGACCAGCTACCATACCAAACTCCTCACCGATTAAGTCGGTATTCTAGTGGCTTATTTCAGTCGGGTCCCTATCCACACATACACATGACCACACTGGCGCATAGCTTACATTGGTTGATATTAGCGCATGGCGGCCCAGCCATGCTACCCTTTTATAGCAACAGCTACAGGACCTTCCAGGAACAAGGACCAATGAGAAACTGTTACAAACACATGCAGCTACATGACCTTCCTGGCGGACCAATAGGAGCCGCTGCAGCACCTGAACATGTGACCCCTGATCTCCAATGAGAGATCTCACTCTGGGCATGCTCAGAAGGGAAAACGCAGGACTTTGTCCCAAAGACGTCTGCTCCAGCACTGGCTATAATAGCAGATCCAGGAAAGCAGCAGCAAGTCACTGCACAGTAGTGGAGTGGGCAAGATGCTTGGACTGACGTCTCTGCTGAGCAGGCTCCACTGCGGCTGGAGATGAATGGGAGACCGCAGTGGGATGGGTTTGAGACTCCCTTGTGCAGCAGCGGGAAATCAAACCCTAACACCACCTCTCGTGGCAGCCTGTTCCACTCATTGATCACCCTAACTGTCAAAAAGTTTTTTCTAATATCTAATCTGTGTTTCACCCCATTGCTTCTAGTCTTTCCTTGTGCAAATGAGAATAAAGATGAACCTTCTACAATGTGACAGCCCTTGAGATATTTGTAGACAGCTATTAAGTCTCCTCTCAGTCTTCTTTTTTGCAAGCTAAACATTCCCAAATCCTGCAAGCGTTCCTGATAGGACATGGTTTGCAGACCAGTCACCATTCTGGTGGCTCTTCTCTGAACTTGCTCCAGTTTGTTGATGTCTTTTTTAAAATGTGGTGCCCAAAACTGGACACAGTATTCCAGATGAGGTCTGACCAAAGAGGAGTAGAGGGCAATAATAACTTCACGTGATCTAGACTGTATGCTTCTGTTGATACGTCCTAGAATTGCATTTGCCTTTTTTGCTCAGGAGGAGTCCTGAGGAGATCATTTGCATGTTCCCAGTTCATTCTGGGATAAGTGAAGAGTCTCCGCGAGCTCCAAGAACACTGGGTTTTGGCTGTTGCAGCTGAAAGGACATCGGTAAACCAGGGGAGGAGTCCTGAGGAGATAATTTGCATATTCCCAGTTCATTCTGGGATAAGTGAAGAGTCTCCGCGAGTTCCAAGAACAATGGGTTTTGGCTGTTGCAGCTGAAAGAAGGACATCGGTAAGCCGAATTTTGGTGCTTTTTTTACTGCTGTGATATCTCTTTAACAATAAGAGCATGGAAGAGGCCAGGAGCCATGTGGTGAGTTGCATTTCTTGCTACATGTTCACAGATTTACCAGTGGAAAAGCCAAATTTCACATGCCACAAATGCAAGCTTGTGTCCTTGTTGGAGGAAAAGTTGCGAAATCTGGAAGAGAGGTTATCTACATTGAAAATCATTAAGGAAGATGAAGAGTTCTTAAACAGAGCAGAATTATCTCTTCATGGTGCAGAAAGAGAAGAAATTCGAAGAGCACCTGAAGAAGCAGAGGAATGGAAGCATGTGACCCAGAGAAGCAGGAGGATCGTGAGGCAGTCAGCACCCATACTGCTCAGGAACCAGTACCAGGCTCTCACACAGGAGAATGATGAAGAAATACATCAGGATAAGACTTTGCCCACAAAGAGCAACCTTGTAAGCCCTCAGAGTCCTCCTGAATTGAGAAAGAAAAATGTTGTGAAGAAGAAACGGAGAGTTGTGGTCGTGGGGGATTCCCTGTTGAGAGGAACAGAGGCTGCTATCTGCAGACCGGATATAACCTCAAGAGAAATGTGCTGTCTTCCAGGTGCAAAAATTAAAGATGTGTCTGACAGGATATCAGGACTCTTCAGACCTAAAGATGACTACCCATTCCTGCTAATACATGTGGGGACAAATGACACCACAAGAAGTGACCTGGAAACCATCTGCAGTGACTTTGAAAACTTAGGCAAGAAAGTGAAAGAACTGGGTGCGCAGGTGGTCTTCTCATCCATCCTCCCAGTGGATGGCCATGGAACAAGGAGGTGGAATAAGATTCTGCAGGTGAACAACTGGCTACGTCGATGGTGCCGTCAGCAAGGATTTGGATTTCTGGATCACGGAGTGAATTACCTATACGATGGACTACTTGCTAGAGATGGGGTGCACCTTACGAAGACTGGAAAACATGTATTTGGAAGTCGCCTTGCTACACTCATCAGGAGAGCTTTAAACTAGAACAATGTGGGAAGGGAAGCAAAACGCCAGAAAAAGCCATACATCTGACAAATGATTTTGAGAACTCGGCTATTAGAAGTGGAAAGGAAGAACGAAGACAAAACAATCTAAATAATAAAAATATTGGAGGAAGAGAAACCAATCACAAACTAAAATGTTTTTATACAAATGCACAAAGCATGGGCAACAAACAAGGAGAATTGGAACTACTAACGCAGGAGAAGAAGTATGATGTCATTGGAATCACTGAAACTTGGTGGGACGATACACATGATTGGAATACAAGGCTAGAAGGATACAACTTATTTGCAAGAAACAGACTTGATAAACAAGGAGGAGGTGTCGCATTGTATGTTAGAAAAGCGTATATTTGCACAGAGATTGATGCTACAGAGACTGGTAGTTCTGTGGAAACTGTTTGGGTAAGAATACAAGGACAGAACAATGGAAAGGACACCATTGTAGGCATTTACTACAGGCCACCTATGCAAGCTGAAGATATGGATGAACTCTTTATGCATCAAATGGCCAAGTTCTCCAAAAAATATGACATAGTGGTCATGGGAGATTTCAACTATCCAGACATTTGTTGGGAATCTCAGGCAAAACTAACATGTCAAGGAAATTCTTATCCTCTCTTGCTGACAACTTTATCTTTCAAAAGGTAGGGGAGAAAACAAGAGGAACTGCTACCTTGGATCTAATCATTATAAAAAGGGAGGAAATGGTTGAGGAGGTAAGAGTGGCTGGGACTCTAGGAGGTAGTGACCATGCTATTTTAGAATTTTGGATAACAAGAGGAGGAAGACCTGTGAAGACTCAGACGTCAAGGTTAGATTTCAGAAAGGCAGATTTTAAGGGACTCAGAAAGAGAATTGGAGGGATCCAATGGCAGGATATCCTTAAGGACAAAAATGTCTAGGAAGGATGGGACATCTTGAAAAATGAGATTCTCAAAGCACAATCGTTAACAATTCCAAAAAGAGGGAAGAATGGGAAGCATTTAAGGAAACCAGGATGGATGAACACAGAACTTAAACACATGCTAAAAAGGAAGAAAGAAATGTTTATCAAATGGAAAGAGGGAGTCATATCTAAAGAAGAATATAATGCCATCTGCAGAACCTGCAGGGCACAAATCAGATTATCTAAAGCTGACAATGAATTATGGCTTGCAAGAGATGTCAAAAGCAACAAAAAAGGATTTTGGGGATACATCAAAAGTAAAAGAAAAGTCAAAGATGCTATAGGATTTTTACAGGATGAAAATGATGAAATGGTAAGAAAGGATGTTGAGAAGGCTGAACTTTTAAATTCCTATTTTGCATCTGTTTTCTCTCAGAAAGGAAATGTAACATCAACTGATCTTCACTGTCCTATTAAAGGAATAGAAGAATCCAGGATATCTATAAACAGAAAGACAGTGAGAAAACACTTAGCTAACCTAAATGAATTCAAGTCTCCAGGTCCAGATGAATTACACCCCAGAATACTGAAGGAGATAACAGAAGAAATTCTTGAACCACTGTCCATAATCTTTGAAAATTCTTGGAGAACAGGTGAAGTCCCAGAAGACTGGAGAAGAGAAAATGTTGTTCATATCTTCAAAAAGGGGAAGAAGGTGGACCCAGGGAACTACAGGCCGGTGAGACTGACTTCTATACCAGGAAAGATCTTTGAATAAATTATTAAAGAACATGTATGTAAGTACCTGCATAAGAATGAAGTGATTAAACAGAGTCAGCATGGGTTTGTAACTAATAAGTCATGTCAGACTAACTTAATTTCCTTCTATGACAGAATCACTGACTGGGTGAATCAGGGAAATGCTGTAGATATAGTATATCTTGACTTCAGCAAAGCATTTGACAAAGTATCTCACACAATCCTTATTGAAAAAATGACTAAGTATGGAATGGACAAGGCAACTGTTAGGTGGATTCATAACTGGCTTAGTGATCGGACCCAAAGAGTGGTCGTAAATGGCTGCACATCCAGTTGGAAGAATGTCTCAAGTGGGTACCACAAGGCTCTGTTTTGGGCCCTGTATTGTTCAACATCTTTATCAATGATTTAGATGAAGGAATTGAGGGTAAACTGATCAAATTTGCTGATGACACAAAGCTAGGAGGGGTAGCTAATACTAGAGAAGTGAGAGAGAGTATTCAAAAAGATATAAATAAACTGGAGCAGTGGGCAGCAACTAACAGAATGGTTTTTAACAGGGAAAAATGCAAAGTACTACATCTGGGCAATAAAAATGAAAAAAGCATATACAAAATGGGAGGAATAGGGCTAAGTAACAGCACATGTGAAAAAGACTTGGGTATACTAATTGATCACAGACTGAACATGAGTCAACAGTGTGATGCAGCAGCAAAAAAGGCAAATACAATTCTAGGATGTATCAACAGAAGCATACAGTCTAGATCACGTGAGGTCATTATTGCCCTCTACTCCTCTTTGGTCAGACCTCATCTGGAATACTGTGTCCAGTTTTGGGCACCACATTTTAAAAAAGACATCAACAAACTGGAGCAAGTTCAAAGAAGAGCCACCAGAATGGTGACCGGTCTGCAAACCATGTCCTATGAGGAACAGTTGCAGGATTTGGGAATGTTTAGCTTGCAAAAAAAGAAGACTGAGAGGAGACTTAATAGCTGTCTACAAATATCTCAAGGGCTGTCACATTGTAGAAGGATCATCTTTATTCTCATTTGCACAAGGAAAGACTAGAAGCAATGGGATGAAACTGAATGGGAGGAGACACAGATTAGATATTAGAAAAAACTTTTTGACAGTAAGGGTGATCAAGGAGTGGAACAGGCTGCCACGAGAGGTGGTAAATTCTCCTTCAATGGAAGTCTTCAAACAGAGGCTGGACAGACATCTGTCTGGGATGATTTAGAGAATCCTGCTTTGAGCAGGGGTTTGGACCAGATGGCCCAGGAGGTCCCTTCCAACTCTACCATTCTATGATTCTATGATTCTATCACACTGTTTAGTCATGTTCAGTCTGTGATCAATTACTATACCCAAGTCTTTTTCACATGTGCTGTTACTTAGCCCTATTCCTCCCATTTTGAATATGCTTTTTTCATTTTTATTGCCCAGATGTAGTACTTTGCATTTTTCCCTGTTAAAATCCATTCTGTTAGTTGCTGCCCACTGCTCCAGTTTATTTATATCTTTTTGAATCCTCTCTCTCTCTTCTCTAGTATTAGGTAACCCTCCTAGCTTTGTGTCATCAGCAAATTTGATCAGTTTACCCTCAATTCCTTCATCTAAATCATTGATAAAGATGTTGAACAATACAGGGCCCAAAACAGAGCCTTGTGGTACCCCACTTGATACATTCTTCCAACTGGATGTGCAGCCATTTACGACCACTCTTTGGGTCCGATCACTAAGCCAGTTATGAATCCACCTAACAGTTGCCTTGTCCATTCCATACTTAGTCATTTTTTCAATAAGGATTGTGTGAGATACTTTGTCAAATGCTTTGCTGAAGTCAAGATATACTATATCTACAGCATTTCCCTGATCCACCCTGTCAGTGATTCTGTCATAGAAGGAAATTAAGTTAGTCTGACATGACTTATTAGTTACAAACCCATGCTGACTCTGTTTAATCACTTCATTCTTATCCAGGTACTTGCATACATGTTCTTTAATAATTTGTTCAAAGATCTTTCCTATTATAGAAGTCAGACTTACTGGCCTGTAGTTCCCTGGGTCCACCTTCTTCCCCTTTTTGAATGCACCTATTTTGCCTCCTATTTATCAAGGTGGACTGCTGCATTCTGCTAGTGCGTTAGTTTCTGTGATCTGTACAGGTATATAGCGTGGCCTTTTTTCTGCTGTGTTACATACTGTATAACCTATAAGAAGACTGGAACGGCTCAGGAAACCTGGGAGGATAGTTGTTATGTTTTGGTAGCTGAGGAGAGTAAGCAAAAACGGCAATACAACAGAGAGGCTGGAACCTATTGGATTGCAGTAACCTGAACTAACCACACAACTAGAGGGAGCATTCCTATGTTGATCCTAGACGCCTCGTCACAGCCTGAGAGATAACTACACCTAAAGGCAGAAAGATGAAAGCTATCTGCCCCGGAGCAGATCCCCAAAGAAAATAGGAAGCCCCCAAACATGTAATGCAGTTAGACAAGAAGAAGCACGGACACAGACAGAAAATAGAATGAGCAAACGCTGGGGCCCAATCTGTCTAGACAGTAAAGTACAGGAAAGGATACTCACTGCAATCCAAAAAAAACCCTAAAAAATACCAACTCTACTGATTCCAAAAACACCTGAGATCACACGACCTCTACCACCTAAATCAGTTCTCTGGTGTAACAAAACTAAGCCGCAGCCACTGAAAAAACAGGATATAGCAAATGAACAAACAACAGTGGCTCCAGATAAACTGAGAGGAGCACAAGCCCCCCGGAGGGGACCTGGCTGACCTCCACAGAAGTGCAGGGAGCAATGCAAAAAGCAAGCACAAAAATAAAATCAGAAAATATCTTATCTGATGGCAGAAGATGCAGGCAAGACTCAGCAAGCTTCCAAATAAACCAGGAACCACAATTGAGACAAGAACAATTGATCACCGGCAACCATCATGGGAAGGAACCTCCCTTATATCAGACCAGTCCGTGATCCCAGATTGCCATTCCTCACTAAAAGGTTCAGTACTGTCAGTAACCACCAGAGGGAGCCTCTGCTCAGAAACCATTTTTAGCACATTCACAACAGATAGTGATCAGAGAGGATATTTCCACACTTACACTATATACACATTTACAGAGATTTAAGGCATAAACATTTTCATGGGAGTTCTTGTTTAATAACATTGGTGTGAGGCATTAGTCATTATAAAGGTACATTTTCAAAAATAATGTATTTTATCATCACTTTCTCTGAAATCTTAAATTGACTAAATGATTTATTAGTCTGTCAAGTTTGTTCCCTTTATCATTACATTCATTTTTCTATTCGCCCTTGACAATTATTGTAGGAAGTCAGCTGTATGCAAATATTGCGTATAACAGATAAAGGAAAATACAAAATGTTCATCATGTACCTAAGGAAAATTGTTATTCCCTGCTCTCTTCTACAAATTAATTTATAGAAATTGAGGGTATATTAAAGATATCAAGTAATTTTATACAAATGTGGCTAACTTACTAGTTTTAGATAATGCTTTGAATATAGACATGAAGCCTATATTGTAAAGCACCTGAAGAAACTAGAGTTGTGTGAAAAGTAATTGACCCCATCCTGATTTCCTATTCTTTTGCAAACTTGTTAAGTACTTGTTAGAAATGAGTTATAAGTAGTGTTGAGCGATACTGCCCGATATCCCAAAATATCGGATCGGATTCGATCGGCCCGACACTCAGAAAGTATCGGGTATCGCCTATCCGTTACCGGAAACCCAATGCAAGTCAATGGGACAGAAATATCGTAATTAAAAAAACCTCTTTTTTCCTTGTAAACTCTAGATATACACACATAGAATACATATATATATTATATATTATTACATATACATGTCATTTTGACATATATATACATATATTTATAGTTCATACACTTCTACATAGTAAAATAGCCTCTAATTCAATTGCCGGGCAATGACGGCTTTTGTGAAATTACAGAAGCACCCGACATGAAATGACACATGGTTTACATAGAGTTAACCATGTCTTTTCATGTAGTTTGATATATGGTTTTCACTAACAATTACATGAGTGTATGTGAGCAAAATTTGACACATGTAGGGGTTAATTAAAGGTGTAAATTCGTTGTAAAAAAACACATTTTTTTGCTACAAATTTACACCTTTAATTAACCCCTACATGTGTCAAATTTTGCTCACATACACTCATGTAATTGTTAGTGAAAACCATATATCAAACTACATAAAATGACATGATTAACTCTATGTAAACCATGTGTTATTTCATGTCGGATTCTGTAATTTCACAAAAGCCGGCAATTGAATTAGCGGCTATTATACTATGTAGAAATGTATGTAATATATATATATATATATATGATATATATATATGTGTAATATATTTAATATGTGTCACAATTCATGATGTATATATATATATATATGAGGTGTAAAATTGTTGAAAAAAAATGCGTGGGCTCACGCCCTATTTTCTCAACCAGACAGACAAAGCCAGCGAGTGGGGGCAGATAATAGCCCAGAGAGGGACCATTATTTTTGCCCCCCCCCCCCTGGCTACTAACATCTGCCCCCAGACACCCCAGAAAAGGCAAATCTATAATTAGATTCGCCCTTTCTGGCACTTTGCCCGTTTATTAAGCAGACTACTGAGGCCTGTTTTTTCAGGCTGTTAAGGAGCCAATATCCATGGACCTTGCAAGCCTGATAATACCAGGCCACAGCAGTCTGCTTATCTTGGCTGGTTAACAAAAATAGGGGATCCCCTCAAAAAAAATGACGTGGGGTCCCCCCTATTTTTGTTAACCAGCCAGATGAAGCAGACTGCTGAGGCCTGGTTTTTCAGGCTGGTAAGGATCCAATTGTCACGGGTGTGTCGCTGCGAAGATCGTCGCGATTGCACACCCTGACTTCTCACAGCTGAGTTTCTGGTGCTGGGTGTTTTTCGGCAGAGAGGGAGTTAATTCTTCCTCTCTCTCTGCTGGACTAGACCAGCCTCGCTCAGCTGCAATTAATGTTGTGGTAATTGGTTTCCTTCAAATACCTGCCTGTCTGCTGGGGAAGTGTCAGTGAAAGCATTCATGCAGACCAGCAGAGCGGATCGTTGTATGGTGAAGGCTGAAGTTAAGAGTATCTGTGTGGTCTTTTTCCCCCTCCTCGCTTTATCATTTATCTCCGTAACCGTTGGTGTCCCCTCTGTTTCCTGTGGTATGACTTTTGTATGCAAGGTGGATTCTAGTTTACCCCTTGTACTGTCTCGTTCGTTTATTACTGTGTTTAGGCATATACCTACCAGTCCCCGGTGTTGTGATCAGGGTCCTTCTCAGGACTGGATCACTGAGGTTCAGGGATCCTCAGGAGGTAGGGATTACACTGGCGGCCTGGACCTCTGTACCATCAACAGTACTTCCAGGTAGAGGGATTAGTCAGGACCCCAGCTTAGGGTCAGCATAGACCCCAGACCTCCTGTATGCAGTAACAGCGTGACATTTTCACCGACCACTAAAGATTTTCTCCAGTCACCATGGATCCAGTAGTCAGTCTAGCTCGGCAGTTGCAGAGTTTGTCCATGGAGCTGGCGGACGTTAAGTCCAAGGTTTTGTTCCCCCCGGAGCAGGCCGGACCTGAACCTAAAGTAGCTCTCCCTGACAGAATCACTGGGGGGCGGGACAAGTTTTTTGCTTTCCGGGAGGCATGTAAATTGTACTTTCGGCTGCGACCTCAGTCATCTGGGAGTGAGGAGCAAAGGGTGGGGATTGTCATCTCGCTCCTACAGGGAGACCCCCAATCCTGGGCGTTCGCTCTTCCCCCGAGCTCCCCAGCTCTCCAGTCAGTGGATGGGTTTTTTACGGCTCTGGGTCTTGTGTATGATGACCCGGATCGGGTCTCCCTTGCTGAATCTAAGTTACGTAGGATCCAGCAGGGAGATCGTCCAGCAGAGGAATTCTGTTCGGAGTTCCGTTGGTGGGCCACGGACACCCAGTGGAATGACCTGGCTCTTAGGAGCCAGTTTTGTCAAGGTTTATCTGACAAATTAAAGGATGTGCTGGCACAGTATGACCCTCCTACGTCACTGGAAGCCGCTATGGCCCTTGCTATTCGTATTGACAGACGTCTTCGGGAGAGGTGCGGGGTAACCTTGCCCCCTGTGATGACTCCACCTTCCTCTAGGGTCCCTTATATGGAGCTTCCCCTGGCCAGTCCAGAGGAGCCTATGCAATTAGGAGGGACATCATTCCGGGGGAGGGGATCGGTGGGGCGCCACAAAACAGGAGGTTGTTTCTTCTGTGGAAAAAAGGGACATTTTATTAGGGGGTGTCCATCCCGTCCTTTGCAGAGTGAGAAGTCGCCGGAAAACTATTGATCCAAGATTGTGTGGTGGACGGCAGTCTGGGAGTAAGTATTTCGTCCCTAAGTTCGTCTCAGTTTCTCGTACCGGCGGAGGTGGTGGTGGGTGCGAGAACTGAGAGGATATCTGTTCTTCTGGATAGTGGGTCCGGGGCTAACCTGGTGGATGCTCGCTTTGCCCAGGTTCAAGGTATGCGATTGAGTGTGTTGACTAAACCGTCCCATATTCTCGATCGACGCCAGACCTCTCGGTCAGGGAAGTTTTTTGCAAGCAGTGCATAACATAGATCTTCAAGTGGGGCGTTACATAAAGAACTGTTGTCTTGTTATGTTTTGGAGGGTCTTCCCACTCCTATAGTGCTGGGCCTTCCTTGGTTAACTAAGCATAACCCGGTTATTGATTGGCAATCCAGAGAGATAAGCCAATGGAGTGAATTCTGTAATAAAAACTGCATGAATATGGTCATTGGGGCGGTCGCTCCTAGGGTTTTACCTCCATTTCTGGCGGACTTTGAGGATGTATTCTCGGAGAAATGGTGTCAAAAACTACCTCCTGATCGCGAGTATGACTGTTCTGTTAACTTGCTCCCTGGGGCCAAGTTACTGAAATCTAGGTTGTATAACCTTTCTGGTCCTGAGAGACAGGCCATGAAGGATTATATTTCAGAGAGTCTGGCTAAGGGGCATATTAGACCTTCATCTTCCCCGGTGGCCGTGGGGTTCTTCTTTGTGAAAAAAAAAGATGGAGGCCTTGCCTGGATTTCCGTGAGCTTAATTGGATTACGGTCCGAGATCCGTATCCGCTCCCACTTATTCCCGATCTCTTCAATCAGATCGTGGGTGCCAAATGGTTCTCTAAGTTGGATCTCAGGGGGGCGTACAATCTGATTAGGATGAAGGAGGGGGATGAGTGGAAGACGGCGTTTAACACTCCGGAGGGGCATTATGAGAACCTTGTCATGCGATTTGGTCTGAGTATTGCCCCGGCGGTGTTTCAACACTATGTAAATGACATCTTTCGCCACCTAATGGGACAGTTTGTGGTCATATATCTGGATGATATCTTAATTTACTCGCCGGATCTTGTATCTCATCAGGAGCATGTTAGGCAGGTGTTACAGATCTTGCGGGATAATAAACTGTACGCCAAATGGGAGAAGTGTGTGTTCGCCGTACAGGAACTTCAGTTTTTAGAGTTCCTGGTGTCAGCATCCGGTTTTCGTATGGACCCTGGGAAAGTGCGGGCAGTTCTTGAATGGGATCTGCCAGAGGATCTTAAGGCATTACAACGTTTCCTGGGGTTTTCTAACTACTACCGGAAGTTCATTCGTAATTTTTCGTCCATAGTTAAACCTCTCACAGACATGACTAAAAAAGGGACGGATTTTTCAAAGTGGTCTGACAAGGCTTGTCAAGCGTTTTCCTCTTTGAAAAAATGTTTTGCTTCAGCACCATACTTATTCAACCTGATGCGTCACAGCCGTTCATTGTTGAGGTGGACGCTTCCGAGGTAGGGGTGGGAGCAGTATTGTCACAAGGTTCGTCCCCTGGTAAATGGCATCCGTGCGCCTTCTTCTCTAAAAAATTGTCGTCCGCTGAGAGGAATTATGATGTCGGCAATAGGGAACTCTTGGCCATTAAGTTGGCTTTTGAGGAGTGGCGTCATTTTTTGGAGGGGGCAGTCCACCCGGTCACCGTCATTACCGATCACAAAAACCTGCTATATTTAGAGTCCGCTAAACGTCTGAATCCCAGACAAGCTAGGTGGTCGTTGTTTTTTACCAGGTTTAATTTTGTCGTCACATATCGTCCTGGCTCAAAAATGTTAAGGCGGATGCCTTATCTCGCTGTTTCCCAGGGGCTGGGATTACGGAGGACCCGGTTCCGGTCCTTCAGGAGGGGGTGGTGGTGTCGGCAGTATGCTCTGAGCTTGAGAAGGAGGTATTGGAGGCTCAGGTGGACGCCCCTGTAGGACCTCCAGGGAGACTGTTTGTTCCAAATCAGTTGTGACAAAAGGTGATCGAGGCACACCATAATTCAGCTTTGGCAGGACACCCAGGGAGTAAAGCAACTGAGGATCTCCTCTCGCGCCGGTTTTGGTGGCCTAACTTACATAGGGAGGTGGTAACTTTTGTCGCGTCCTGCGAGGTTTGTGCGCGCTCTAAGACCCCACATACCCGTCCGTCGGGGACCCTCTTACCTTTGAAGATCCCGGAGCGTCCGTGGACTCATCTGTCTATGGACTTCATTACGGACCTCCCGCCATCTTCGGGTAAAACAGTCATACTCGTTGTAGTGGACAGGTTCAGCAAGATGGCACATTTTATCGCTCTTCCTGCTCTTCCTAATGCTAAAACTCTTGCGCAGGTGTTTATTAGGGAGATTGTAAGGCTTCACGGGGTACCCTCCGATGTGGTGTCGGATCGGGGGTCTCAGTTTGTGTCCAAATTCTGGAAAGCATTTTGTACACGGCGGGAGATGCAGTTGTCATTTTCATCGGCTTTTCACCCGCAGACCAATGGTCAGACAGAGCGTCTGAACCAGAGCTTGGAGACATATCTCCGGTGTTTTGTGTCAGAGAACCAGGAGGACTGGGCTTCTTTCTTGCCTCTGGCAGAATTTGCTCTAAATAATAGGCGGAGCGAGTCCACTGGTAAGTCCCCGTTTTTTGGGGCATATGGTTTTCATCCCCAGTTTTGTACTTTCAATAGGGGGGGCTCTTCTGGGGTTCCTGAGGAGGAACGATTTTCGTCGTCACTTGCTTCAGTGTGGAGAGGAGTGCTGAATAATCTGAGTACTATGGGTAACCGATACAAACGTATGGCTGATAGGAGGAGAGTGTCTGGTCCGGACCTAAGTGTGAACGGTCTGGTATGGTTGTCTACCAAAAATATAAAACTTAAGGTTCCCTCCTGGAAACTGGGTCCAGGTTCATCGGGCCATACAAGATCAGTGCTATAATTAATCCGGTTGCATTCCATCTTGACCTCCCTCCTACATTTAAAATTCATAATGTGTTCCACAGATCGTTACTTAAGAGGTATATGGCGCCGGTGATACCTTCACCTTTACCTCCTCCTCCTGTGGTGGTCAATGGTAACTTGGAGTTCCAGGTGTCGAGAGTCATCGATTCACGTCTGAATCGCCGGTCCCTTCAGAACCTTGCTCATTGGAGGGGGTATGGTCCTGAGGAGAGGACGTGGGTTTCTGCGTCGGATATTAACGCAGACCGATTGGTTTGGGCCTTCCACACTACTCACCCAGATAAACCCGGCCCTGAGGGTCCGGAGGCCCCTCGTAGAAGGGGGGGTACTGTCACGGGTGTGTCGCTGCGAAGATCGTCGCGATTGCACACCCTGACTTCTCACAGCTGAGTTTCTGGTGCTGGGTGTTTTTCGGCAGAGAGGGAGTTAATTCTTCCTCTCTCTGTTGTGAATGGGCTTGAGATGAGTTCTGAGCAGAGGCTCCCTCTGGTGGTTACAAGCGGTACTGGTCTGCCAGTGAAGATTGTGAGGATTGGGAATCAGGTGTTACTGACTGGTCTTATATAAGGGAGTTGCCTTCCCATCAGGGTTGCTGGTGATCAATTGTTCTGGTCTCAATCTTTGATTCCTGTTTCCTTTGTAGCCTGCTGTGTCAAGTCTGCATCTCCTGCTCACAGATAGGACATTTTCTTCTTTTTGTTTTTGTGCTTGATTTTTGCTTTTTGTCCTGCACTTCTGTGGGGGCCTTCAGGGTCCCTTCCGGGGGCTTTTGCCCTCTCAGTTTTGTTCAGCCACTGATGTTTGTACATTTGCTTTTTCCAGTTTTTTCAGTGGCTGCTGTTTTGATTTTGTTACACCAGAGAGCTAATTTAGGTGGTAGAGGTGTGTGATCTCAGGTGTTTTTGAAATTAGTAGAGTTGGTGCTTTTCAGGGTTTTTTGAGATTGCAGTAAGTACCCTTCCTATCCTTTCCTATTTAGATAGTTTGGGCCCCAACGTTTGCTCATTCTATTTTCTGTCTGTGTCAGTATTTCTTCTTGTCTAACCGCCATTACATGTTTGGGGGCTTTCTATGTCTTTGGGGATCTGCCCCGGGGCAGATAGCTTTCCTCTTTCTATCTTTAGGTGTAGCTAGTTTCTCAGGCTGTGACGAGGCGTCTAGGACCAACGTAGGAACGCTCCACGGCTGCCTCTAGTTGTGGTGGTTAGTCAGGGTACTGCAATCTCATTGTTTCCAACTGCTCTGGTGTATTGCCTTTTTTACCTGCACTCCTCAGCTACCGAAACATAACAGTATCACCGGCCCAAAAAATTGAAAATTGTATGGTACTCACAGAAGGGAAAAATATTGTTAAAAAAAAAAATAAGAGTTGTCAGAGATATTTTTCTGTTTGTTGCATTTTTTTTCCCTCTGTATCTCTGGGTGCTGGGGAGGATTTTTTCTCTCAATGGAGTTTGCACAGTTGTCTGGCTGTGTGGATCAGCTTGCCACTGAGGTTCAGAGTATTGCTGCATATCTTGCTAGGTTGCCTGTTGTGGAACCTAGGATTCCCATGCCAGATTTGTTTTCAGGGGATCGAGCTAAGTTTCAGAATTTCAGAAATAACTGTAAATTGTTTTTTGCCTTAAAATCTAAGTCCTCAGGGAGCGCAGCGCAGCAGGTTCAAATTGTCATCTCTCTCCTGCGCGGCGATCCTCAGGATTGGGCTTTTTCCCTGATACCTGGGGATCCTGTTTTGAGTGATGTTGATGCATTTTTTCAGGCTTTGGGGTTATTGTACGATGAGCCTAATGTCACGGATCAAGCTGAAAAAGCCTTGTTGGCATTAAATCAGGGGCTTGATGATGCTGAGTTATATCTGTCAGAGATTCCGTAAGTGGGCAGTCCTGACCAAATGGAATGACGACGCTTTGGCAGCCCTTTTTCGGAAGGTCTGTCAGATAATGTAAAGGATGTTATGGTGGGATTCCCTGTCCCCTCTGGTCTCAATGATTCTATGTCATTAGCGATTCAAATTGACAGACGTTTGCGTGAGCGGAGAAGTATGCGTGGAATAGTGTTGCCTTGTGAACCTGCTTCTGAATCCATGCAGTGTGATAGAGTGGTGTCTGAGGCACAGCGTCATGAGTTTCGAAAGCGCAATGGGTTATGTTTCTACTGTGGTGATGACTCTCATGTTATTTCAGTCTGCCCTAAGCGGGGAAGACGTTTTGCACGCTCAGTTGTCTTGGGTAGTGTTCAGACTAAGTTTTTATTAACTGTTACTCTGATATGCCCTCTGTCCACATTTTCTGCTCAGGATTTCGTTGATTCGTGAGCAGCTATTAACCTGATGGATTATGATTTTGCTAAACGTTGTGGGTTTCCCTTGATACCCCTACGGAAGTCTATTCCCTTCTGGGGATCGATTCTACCCCTTTGGCTGAGAATAAACCTCAGTTCTCTACTCAGGTGATAATGAGGGTTGAACCTGATCATCAGAGAGCTGCAAATTTTTGGTTCTGTATCATCTGCATGACATTATCGTACTGGGTTTCCCTTGGTTACAATCTCATAATCCTGTTTTGGATTGGAAATCTGTGTCTGTAACCAGTTGGGGCTGCCAATGTGTTAATACCAATACTCCTGTTTTTTCTGCCTCCCCCCAGGCTCAGGATGTTCCTGACTTTTTGATTGATTTTTCTGATGTGTTTAGCGAAAGTAAATCTGCATCCTTGCCTCCCCATAGGAGCTACGACTGCGCTATTGAATTAGTGCCTGGTAGTAAATTCCCTAAAGGTCGCCTTTTTAACTTGTCTGTACCTGAACATGACGCTATGCGGTCTTATATCAAGGAGTCATTGGAGAAGGGTCATATCAGACCATCCTCTTCACCCTTGGGTGCCGGTTTTTTCTTTGTGGCCAAAAAGGATGGTTCATTGAGGCCGTGTATTGATTATCGTCTTTTGAACAATATTACTGTGAAATATCAATATCCGTTACCCTTGATTTCTGACCTGTTTTCCAGGGTGAAAAATGCTACTTGGTTTACCAAGCTTGACCTCAGGGGGGCATATAACCTTATTCGCATTAAGCACGGGGATGAATGGAAGACGGCATTCAATACCCCTGAAGGGCATTTTGAGTACCTTGTGATGCCCTTTGGGCTCACTAATGCTCCTTCTGTCTTCCAGTCCTTCATGAATGACATTTTCAGGGATTTTGTGGATAAATTTCTGATTGTTTATTTGGATGATATCTTGATTTTTTCTAATGACTGGGACTCTCATGTGAAACATGTTCGAACTGTATTCCAGATTTTGAGAGAGAATGCTCTGTATGTGAAGGGATCAAAGTGTCTTTTTGGCGTACAGAGGATCTCATTTCTGGGATTCATTTTGTCCCCATCTGTTATTGAAATGGACCCGGTCAAGGTTCAGGCCATCTGTGATTGGGTCCAACCTACTTCATTAAAGGCTCTTCAAAGATTCTTGGGTTTTGCCAATTTTTATCGTAAATTTATTGGTAATTTCTCGGTTATTGTTAAACCATTAACTGATTTGACCAAAAAAGGTTCTGATGTGGTAAATTGGCCTCCTGAGGCAGTCTCTGCATTTCAGGAACTTAAGCAGAGATTCACTTCTGCTCCTGTTCTACGGCAGCCTGATGTTTCTCTGCCATTTCAGGTGGAGGTTGATGCCTCTGAAATTGGGGCAGGTGCCGTTTTGTCCCAAAGAGATCCTGAGACCTCTAAAAGTAACCCTTGTGCCTTTTTCTCTCGAAAATTTTCTCCTACTGAACGTAATTATGACGTGGGTAATCGGGAGTTATTGGCCATGAAGTGGGCTTTTGAAGAGTGGAGACATTGGCTGGAGGGAGCCAAACATCAGGTGGTGGTCCTTACGGACCATAAGAATCTGGTTTATCTGGAATCTGCCAAGCGACTTAATCCTAGACAGGCCAGGTGGGCCTTGTTTTTCACACGTTTTAATTTTGTGGTTTCCTTTCTTCCTGGCACTAAGAATGTTAAGGCGGATGCCCTCTCGAGGAGTTTCCTTGCGGACTCTCCTGAGTTATCTGATCCTTCTGTTATTTTGAAAGAGGGTGTAGTTCTTTCCGCCATCTCACCCAATTTGAGACTTGCTCTGGAGGGGTGTCAGGAGGATAGGCCCGAGCGCTGCCCTGTTGGAAAATTGTTTGTCCCGGACCAGTGGAAAAAGAGTGTGATGTCTGAGATTCATTGTTCCGCGTTGGCTGGTCATCCCGGAATTTTTGGTACCAGAGACTTGGTTAGTCGGTCCTTTTGGTGGCCTACCTTGTCTCGTGATGTCAGGGAATTTGTGCAGTCCTGCGGGACTTGCTCTCGCTCCAAGCCTTGCTCTCGCTCTAGTGGTTTATTGATGCCATTGCCTGTGCCCAAGAGACCATGGACCCATATCTCTATGGATTTCATTTCCGACCTCCCTGTTTCTCAGAGAATGACCCCATCTGGGTGATTTGTGATAGGTTTTCCAAGATGATACATCTTGTGCCATTACCTAAGTTGCCTTCCTCCTCTGAATTGGTGCCGTTGTTCCTTCAGCACGTGGTTCGTTTACACGGCATTCCTGAGAACATTGTGTCTGACAGAGGAGTCCAGTTTGTTTCAGATTTTGGAGGACCTTTTGTTCTAAACTTGGTGTTCAATTGTCTTTCTCCTCGGCGTTTCATCCTCAGACCAATGGTCAAACTGAAGAACAAACCAGACATTGGAGACTTATCTAAGATGCTTTGTGTCTGCTGATCAGGATGACTGGGTCTCTTTTTTGCCTTTGGCTGAGTTTGCTCTTAATAATAGAGCTAGCTCTGCCACTTTGATGTCTCCCGTTTTTCTGTAATTCTGGGTTTTCACCCTCGATTTTCTTCAGGACAGACGGAGGCTTCTGTCTGTCCGGGTGTTGACTCTGTTGTGGAGCGTATGCAACAGATTTGGGACCAGGTAGTGGAGAGGTTGTCCCTCTCTCAGGAGAGAGCCCAGCGGTTTGCTAACCGGCATAGGACTGATGGTCCTCGGTTTAAAGTGGGGGACTTGGTCTGGTTGTCCTCAAAAAATATTCCTATGAGAGTGGCATCTCCTAAATTTAAGCCTAGGTTCATTGGACCTTATAAGATCATGGAGATTCTTAATCCTGTTTCTTTTCGTTTGCTTCTTCCAGGAACATTTAAGATCCATAACGTGTTCCACAAGTCCTTGTTGAAGAGGTTTGTTGAGCCAGTGGTTCCTACTGCTGTGCCTCCTGACCCTATTTTGGTTGAGGGCAATCTGGAGTATGTGGTTGAGAAAATATTAGATTCTCGTTTTTCTAGACGGAAACTCCAGTATTTGGTTAAGTGGAGAGGTTATGGTCAGGAAGACAATTCTTGGGTGTTTGCTTCGGACATCCATGCTAGGAGACTCATCCGTGCGTATCATATAACTCATCCTGACCGACCTGGTTGCTCAAATGAGGGTTCGGTGACCCCTCCTCAAGGGGGGGGTACTGTTGTGAATGGGCTTGAGATGAGTTCTGAGCAGAGGCTCCCTCTGGTGGTTACAAGCGGTACTGGTCTGCCCAGTGAATATTGTGAGGATTGGGAATCAGGTGTTACTGACTGGTCTTATATAAGGGAGTTGCCTTCCCATCAGGGTTGCCGTTGATCAATTGTTCTGGTCTCAATCTTTGATTCCTGTTTTCTTTGTAGCCTGCTGTGTCAAGTCTGCATCTCCTGCTCACAGATAGGACATTTTCTTCTTTTTGTTTTTGTGCTTGATTTTTGCATTTTGTCCTGCACTTCTGTGGGGGCCTTCAGGGTCCCTTCCGGGGGCTTTTGCCCTCTCAGTTTTGTTCAGCCACTGATGTTTGTACATTTGCTTTTTCCAGTTTTTTCAGTGGCTGCTGTTTTGATTTTGTTACACCAGAGAGCTAATTTAGGTGGTAGAGGTCGTGTGATCTCAGGTGTTTTTGAAATTAGTAGAGTTGGTGCTTTTCAGGGTTTTTTGAGATTGCAGTAAGTACCCTTCCTATCCTTTCCTATTTAGATAGTTTGGGCCCCAACGTTTGCTCATTCTATTTTCTGTCTGTGTCAGTATTTCTTCTTGCCTAACCGCCATTACATGTTTGGGAGCTTTCTATGTCTTTGGGGATCTGCTCCGGGGCAGATAGCTTTCCTCTTTCTATCTTTAGGTGTAGCTAGTTTCTCAGGCTGTGACGAGGCGTCTAGGACCAACGTAGGAACGCTCCACGGCTGCCTCTAGTTGTGGTGGTTAGTCAGGGTACTGCAATCTCATAGATTCCAACTGCTCTGGTGTATTGCCTTTTTTACCTGCACTCCTCAGCTACCGAAACATAACATCTCTCTGTGCTGGACTAGACCAGCCTCGCTCAGCTGCAATTAATGTTGTGGTAATTGGTTTCCTTCAAATACCTGCCTGTCTGCTGGGGAAGTGTCGGTGAAAGCATTCATGCAGACCAGCAGAGCGGATCGTTGTATGGTGAAGGCTGAAGTTAAGAGTACCTGTGTGGTCTTTTTCCCCCTCCTCGCTTTATCATTTATCTCCGTACCCGTTGGTGTCCCCTCTGTTTCCTGTGGTATGACTTTTGTATGCAAGGTGGATTTTAGTTTACCCTTGTACTGTCTCGTTCGTTTATTACTGTGTTTAGGCATATACCTACCAGTCCCCGGTGTTGTGATCAGGGTCCTTCTCAGGACTGGATCACTGAGGTTCAGGTATCCTCAGGAGGTAGGGATTACGCTGGCGGCCTGGACCTCTGTACCATCAACAGTACCTCCAGGTAGAGGGATTAGTCAGGACCCCAGCTTAGGGTCAGCATAGACCCCAGACCTCCTGTATGCAGTAACAGCGTGACACCAATATCCATGAACCTTGCAAGCCTGATATTACCAGGCCACAGCAGTCTGCTTAGCTTGGCTGGTTAACAAAAATAGGGGATCCCCTCAACAAAAAAAAGGCGTGGGGGTCCACCTATTTTTGTTAACCAGCCAAGTAAAAAGCAGACTGCTGGGGCCTGGTATTAAAAGACTGTCAAGGCCCATGGATTTTGGCCCTCAACAGCCTAAAAATACCAGGCTGCAGCAGCCCCACTATTGGCGCATCCAAAGATGCGCCAATTGTGGCACTTTACTCGGCTCTTCCCACTTGCCCTGTAGCGGTGGCAAGCGGGGTAATAAGGGGTTAATGTCACCTTTGATTGAACGGTGACAATAAGCACGGTTAATAATGGAGAGGCGTCAATAAGACACCGATCCATTATTAATCATAGTTTGTAAATTTTTAAGAAAATACACAGCCAGAATAAAGTCTTTTAATGAAATAAAACACCACACAGTTTTCATTATTTTTATTGCACGCTCATCCTGTGACGCCATCGTTCTCCTGTAAAAAAACAAAAATAACAAACCAACACAAATACTCCCTGTCCGACGCAGTCCAAAATCACAAGTGTCCCACGACGAGTCCAGCTCTGCTACATCTGGATGCCAGGCTGAGCCTGACATCCACATAGAGCAGAGCTGCTTACCTGAGGAGGTTCCCCGCCGGTGACGTCATCGGACTGGTTTACGGCCAGCTGTCGCGAGAGTACAGCTGGCCGAGATTACCCAGTACCCGGCAGTCACTGCAGTTATCGTGAGAAGCTGCAGGTGACCACCAGGGAGAGGGTAATGGCCGGCCTGGATGGATGGATGGACATGACCGCCGGGGATCTTCTGCCACGTAAGTGCTGCTGACACCTGACAGACCCGACCGACAAGGACAGTGACACTATCGGGAAGTTCCTGTGTCGCATACTTCGTTCTGTGACACAGGAACTCCCCATAGACTTTAGAGGAAAACTCTGATTCCGGTATCCGATATGACAAAAAATATCGGATCTCAGAATCGGAATTCTGCATCCCCCAAACACTGTATTCCATATTCCACATGTGTCCTTACAAGTGATTTCTAAGAGGCTATCAATATGTTGGGAAAATGGGAACCACAGTATGTTTTTGCCAGCAGCATAGTGCAATTCTATCAGTGTAAAGGTCCACATAATCACCGTTAAATGGACCAGTAAGCACAGGCAGGAATGTTAAATCTCTCTAACTGCCCACTAACTGAATGTTTTAGTGTATGTCCTACCACCACAGAGGATTGCTGTATGTTTTTTTTATGTTTCTCTGTCCATGTTTTCTCCTTCTCAAATTCTGCTTCCTACAACACCTCCTCATCTGGCCAGCGTAACACCTGGTGAACAAAAATCTCCCTTAAAAATGTAATTTTATTAATAGATTCTAAAACACACCTAACCCAGTGTAAAAGGTTATATATAGTGTTGAGCATTTCGATACTGCAAATATTGGGTATCGGCCGATATTCGCGGTTTCGGAATTCCGATACTGAGTTCCGATACTTTTTGCATATCGAATACCGGAATCAGAAGTTCCCATATATAATGCTATACGTAGTCAATACTGTAAAATCACACTGACAGCTCACAAAACACTAGATATATACACATAGAATATATATATATATATGTCATTGTGACACATATATACATATATAATATTAATATATATATATAATATATATATTTTTTTTATAGTTCATACACTTCTACATAGTATAATAGCCGCTAATTCAATTGCCGGCTTTTGTGAAATTACAGACCCGACATGAAATGGCACATGGTTTACATACAGATAACCATGTCATTTCATGTAGTTTGATATGTTTTTCACTAACAATGACATGAGTGTATGTGTGCAAAATTTCATACAGCTAGGGGTTAATGAAAGGTGTAAATTCGTTGAGAAAAACGCGCTATTTTCTCAACTAGACAGATAAAGCCAGCGAGTGGGGGCAGATAATAATAGCCTAGGGAGGGTGCATTTATTTTGTGCCCCCCCTTGCTACTAGCATCTGCCACCAGCCACCCCAGAAAAGGCAAATCTATAATTAGATGCTCCCTTTCTGGCACTTAGCCCGTCTATTCCCATTGCTCTGTAGCGGTGGCAGATGGGTTAATAATGGGTTAAAGCCACCTTGCTATTGGAAGGTGACTTTAAGCCAGGTTAATAATTGAGAGTTGTCAATTAGACAACTCTCAATTATTAATCCTATTGTATGAAAAAAATAAAACAAACAAACTTTAATTTAAAATCATTTTAATGAAATAATCACACAGTTTTTGACCATCTTTTATTTTACAGGTAATCCGTGCGAAGCCCATGTTCTCCTGTAATAAAAATAAAATAATAAAGCAACATTATTCTTACCTATCCAGTGCTCTGTCAGGTCCCACGCTGTAATCCTTCACAAAGGGTTAACTGGCTTACAGCTAGCAGCACAGCTAATGCTGGCAGCTCAGCTGTAAGCCCTCGAATGAATGAGCTCCTCTCCAGGCTGACAGGAGAGGAAGTGGTTAGTGTGGGAAGCATAATTGATTGCTTCCCAGGCTAATCAGTTCAATTCAGGTCAGCCGGGACTCCCTCTGATGTCACTGATGCTGTGATGACATAATCTGCCCTCACAATGGTTCATATGGCAGATCCTCATATAATAGTTCTTAGCAGCAATGGCTATGTGATAACTCTTAGCCTCAAGGGCTATGCAATAGATCCTTATGCCGCAGGGATAACATCATAGCTTAATAAAAAGTCATATGGCAAATAAAAATAGTGAGACTTCGCATGATTTGAGGACACCCCGACGCATTTCCCCATTGACACGGTTCATCAGGAGGACAAGATAATGGAGATGCCGGATACCATGATGATGTTTGGTATCATGTTTGCAAACCAGTATTCAGCACTATTTCGAATCATACCCATACGGGGATCATGTTGCAGATAGTGCAGCAAGAATGTACTCATGTCGGGCTCTTCTATGAGGTCAAAGCTCATGCTGTGTTGGTGGCTGGGTAACACTGATGCTTGTTTCTTCCATGCCCTCCCGCCAACCACAAACAACAGAGAAGGGATGATTATCCTCTACATGTCCTGACAGTTGTTCGCCCATCACCTCTTCCTCCTCAGTTTGTTCCTTAGATCTTGAACCTTCAGTAAGTTTGTCTGTTATCACCAGCCCCCCTCAATTGCAGCAATCCACCCTCCCTTGGCACCCGCCTGTGTTACGAAAGTCTGGAACTTTGGGACAATTTGATGCCTTCCGCATCTTCATTTGCTTCCTCGTCTTCCTCTTTGACCACTACCTCCTTCCGCAGGGTATTCAAAGTCTACTACAGCATATTTATGACTGGAATAGTGATGATGATGATGGCATCATCAGCGCCAACCATCTTAGTAGTCTTAGTAGTCATTTCAAAACTGTGCAGAAGTGCGCAGAGGTCCTTAATCTGTGCAGAAGTGCGCAGAGGTCCTTAATCTGTGCCCACTCCATAAATGGGATATGCGCCATGTCCGTACTGTGCTGGCCCAGGCTATACGACATGACATACTGTGTGAAAGCTCACTGCTGTAGCTACAGTCGCTGCAACATGTGCAGAGTGGAATTTCACTGTGTCAGCATATCAGATATCAACCTGTTAACTGGCATGGAAAATGGCCTCTGTATTGATTCAAGTCGATGACCGGAAGGGGTCGAACAACAGATGTGAGCACACAGCTTCTGTGCTTTCTGCAGCAGTTCACCCAGGCCAGGATAGTGGCGGAGAAAATGCTGTACCACCAGGTTGAGGATGTGAGCCATGCAAGGCACGTGTGTGAGCTTGCCTCGGCAAAGGGCCACCATCAGGTTCGCAACATTATCAGACATGGCCTTACCTTGATGCAGGTTCATCAGAGACAGCTATTTCTCAAA
>JARQOD010000001.1:129261344-129376621 GCA_033576555.1 Oophaga sylvatica
CTTGACAATGGTCAATGCGAAAAAGCCGCATGCGGCGCTTTCAATTTTCAGAGCGGCGCTGCGGCAAAATGCCGGGGCGCCGCCAGGCGCCCGCCGATGTGTGAAAGAGGCCTTAGCCACAGTGCCATGGGCTTTAAACTTCTTGATGACACTGCGCACGAAAGACACAGGTGTCACGCTGTCTAATGATATGAATAAAAATGTCAGTAAACTATTTATACGGGAAACACACTCTATACAACATATGTTTAGCAACTTCAAATGTAAGTATAAAATAGATTTACCTACACGATATCTGGCAGAACTTAGGGTAAATCTTGAGGACTAGATGTGCAGAAACGATTTCTGTTTAACTCAGGGTTAATCTTGAGGACTTGATGAGCTGTAACAGGAAAGAGGAGGACCGGGTCTAACCTGACCCTACACTGGGGTCCTAACTAATCCCTTACCTTGGAGGTACTGATAATGGTTCAGAGGTCCAAGTCTCCAGCCTAACCCTGTCTCCTATCAGACCCTGAACCCTGTAATCAGTCTAAGAAGGATCCTGATTACCACCAAAGGGATATGGGCAGATCTCAGCTAAATACACAGATAAGACATATAAGACAGACAGGATAGCACTCACTTGCATACACACTCAAACACCGAAGGAACATAATGGTCTGGGAAATAAACTCTAAGCAAGTTGAGCTTAAAACAACTAAGGAGCTCTCAACTTAATCAATACAGATTCATTCCTATCTGTGGACTGAATGAAGGATTTCACTGGCAACTCCCAAAGCAGACAACCAGGAATTTAAAGGAAACCAATCAACAAATAATCAATTGCAGCCGGGAGAAACTGCACCCAGTCCCAGCACCGAGCACAGACAGAATTAACCCCTAGCTGCCAAACACAAAGAAACAGCAACTCAGCTGTGAGAAGTCAAAATGTGCAACCGCGACGATCTTCATGGCAATGCACACATGACACAGGAACATTCAGGTTTTTTGGAGATGGACTTGTAGCCTTGAGATAGCTCATGCTTCCTCACAATTTGGTTTCTCAATCCTCAGCAGTTCTTTGGTCTTCTTTCTTTTCTCCATGCTCAATGTGGTACACACAAGGACACAGGACAGAGGTTGAGTCAACTTTAATCCATGTTAACTGGCTGCAAGTATGATTTAGTTATTGCCAACACCTGTTAGGTGCCACAGGTAAGTTACAGGTGCTGGTGATTACACGAATTAGAGAAGCATCACAAGATTTTCAAACAGTGCCAATATTTTTGTCCACCCACTTTTTTAGGTTTGATGTGGAATTATATCCAATTTGGCTTTAGGTCAATTATTTTTGTGTTTTTTCTTTGAAGACAAATTAAATGAAAAAATAATACCAAAGAATTTGTGTTGCAATCATTTTCAGGGAAGAAACTGAGTATTATCTGACATAATTGCAGGGGTCCCAATACTTTTGGCCACCACTGTATATATATATAATATATATATATATATATATATAATATTTATAGTTCATACACTTCTACATACTATAATAGCGTTAATTCAATTGCCAGTTTTTGTGAAATTACAGACCCGACATGAAATGACACATGATTTACATACAGTTAACCATGTAATTTCATGTAGTTTGATATATGGTTTTCACTAACAATTACATGAGTGTATGTGTGCAAAATTTCATACAGCTAGGGGTTAATTAAAGGTGTAAATTCGTTGTAAAAAAATGCGTGGGCTCCCGCGCTATTTTTCTCAACCAGGCAGACAAAGCCAGCGAGTGGGGGCAGATAATAATAGCCTAGGAGGGTGAATTTATTTGTTGCCCTCCCTGGCTACTAACATCTGCCCCCAGCCACCCCAGAAAAGGCAAATCTATAATTGGATGTGCCTTTCTGGCACTTTGACAACTCTCAATTATTAACCTGGCTTAAAGTCAGCTTTCAATGCACGGTGGCTTTAACCCATTATTAACCATTCGCCACCGCTACAGGGCATTGGGAATTAGACCGGCAAGCTCACTCGCTGGCTTTGTCTGTCTGGTTGAGAAAATAGTGCGGGAGCCCACGCAATTTTTTACAATGAATTAACACCTTTAATTAACCCCTAGCTCTATGAAATTTTGCACACATACACTCATGTAAATTGTTAGTGAAAACCATATATCAAACTACTTGAATGACATGGTTAACTGATGTAAACCATGTGTCATTTCATGTCGGGTCTGTAATTTCACAAAAACCGGCAAATGAATTAGCGGCTATTATAGTATGTAGAAGTGTATGAACTATAAATTAATAATATATGTATATATATATAATTTTGCTTTTTGTGTACATTTTTTTTTACAATGTGATTTTTACATGATTTTTTACATAGAGATAACTGCTCTATGAAAAACGTCATGGTAAAATCGCATTGCATACAGATGGAAAACGGATGGTGCGATTAAAAATCGCATACAAATCGCATGACAATTGCATATATTCGGACCGTTTTTTCCATCCAGAAAATGGACCGGATTTTTTTTTTCCCCAAATGGGTATGTACCCAAAGTGCCGAAACGTGCATAGGGACCTGGAGCGTGTTCATTTAGGTATGAGGAGTTTTTCATTGTTATTATAATATAATTTTCATTTACCGGTTTTCAATGTGAACGGTTGCTTTGCACTGCAGCACTTTAGATTGCTAAACTATTGCATTAACCTGTTTATTGTTGTTTAGTTTCATATACCTTCAGTACCTTGCATTTGCTGCACTATATGTCAATACTATTTTTTACACTGGAGCGCTCTTTTCAGCACAGCACTTTGCATTGTTATATTTACTCTAATGTGAGAGGTTGCTCTGCACTGCAGCACTTCAGACTACTAAACTACTACATTATTTTTTTTGTGGTCAGTTTTATATATCTTCAGCACCCTGTGGTTATTGCAATAAAGGCAAACACATTTTTTTGCACTGAAGCACTTCTTTCAGCGCAGCATTTTGTATTGCTACATTTTTGCACTGTAGCACTTTTTTCACATAAATATATTGTTCACATATTAATTTATTTATATTATATGGTTGTCATGTAATTTGTTTTTCACTTATGCACTTTATTATGTTTATAAATTATTTGTACAGTTATAATATATAATTTTACTTGGATATATTTATTATATTTATTTTTATCACATTGCTTTCTGGTACTATATATTGTTTCCCATACCTTATTTGTATTGTACGTGCTCCATTTATCAGCTACTTTTTAATATTAATTTGATTATTTTTTCATTATTAAAAATGTTTCAATAAAATATTATTAATTATATTGGAATTATTTTTTTTTTATTGCATTTTTTTGGAGGATTTATGTCAAGGTTTGCATGACAATTTTATTGTATATCCATATGGTTTCGTTTTGATTTAATTTTATCATAGGTACACTTCAAATGTGAAAGACAGAATCTAAAAATAAAACTAGAAAATTTACACTGTATATTTTTTTAAATATTTAAATTTGCATTTTTATTGCATGAAAAAAAGTATTTGATCACATACTATCCAGCAAGAATTCTGGCTCTCACGGACCCGTTAGGCTGTAGTTCCACGGTCCGGAACCACAGCGCTTTGTACGGAGCGGAAATTCCGCTCCGCCCAAAAACCCGCCCCTAGAGAGCGCACGCTCATTTCGGATGTGTTCAGGACACCTCCGGAACACATTGGAATGATCGCAGGTCTGCATAGCCCTGTGTTATTCACTTGCGGCGACGCAGCGTCGCCGCAAAGGGACTAGGACATGCTGCGGTCTGAAAAGACGCGCCGCATGTCGGAAATGTGGTCTTCCACCTGCGTGTTTTTCAGCATAGTGGAGACGGGATTTCTTGAAATCCCCTCCACTATGCTGTAACATTGGACGCTGCGTGTTTGACGCTGCGCCAACGCATAGCGTCAAACACGCAGCTAATCGGACTGTTTCCTGATAGTGGAAACATACCCTTAGTTTTTCTTTAAAGGCACTGTCACACTTAGCGATTGCACAGCGATCACGACAACGACACAACCTGGCGAGATCGCTGGTGCGATCGCTATGTGACGTTCATAAGCTTCAACGACATCTCAGCAGGGGCCACATCGTGCTACATGTCACACATAGCTGCGTCGCTGAGATTCGCTACTGCATCATGAAATCAGTGACTCATTAGCGATCTCGTTAGCGATCTCGTTTAGTGTGACAGTACTTAAGAAGCCCTCCTACTCTGCACTCTTTATCTGTATTAATTGTACCTGTTTGAACTAGTTACCTGTACAAAAGACTCTGCCCAAACAAAAACTCAATCAATCACACTACAACCTTTCAACTATGGCAAAGTCCAAAAAGCTGTCTAGAAACAACAGTGACAAAATTGTAGACCTGCAAAAGGCTGGGATGGGCTTCAGGACAATAGGCAAGCTGCTTGGTGAAAGGTAAATAATGTTGATAAAAGTTTTAAAAAATGGAAGAAACACAAGATGACTGTTAACCTTCCTTGCACTGAGGCTCCATGCAAGGTCTTGCCTCTGGGGTAAGTATGATTCTAAGAAAGGTCCAGAAATCATCTAAGGACTACACTGAGTACTGGGTGTTATGAATTGTAGCTGAGGAGAACGGGAGCAAAAAAACAGCCAAGGCAGAAAAAACACCCGAGAGGTTGGAATATATTGAGCGATACTGCCCGATATCCCGAAATATCGGATCGGATTGGTCGGCCCGATACTCAAAAAGTATCGGGTATCGCCGATCGATACCGGAAACCCAATGCAAGTAAATGGGACAGAAATATCGTAATTAAAAAAACCTCTTTCTTTCTTGTAAACACTAGATATACACAAAAGAATACAATATATATATATATATATATATATATATGTCATTGTAACATATATATTTACAATATTTATAGTTCATACACTTCTACATGTAAAATAGCCTCTGATTCAATTGCCGGGCAATGCGGCTTTTATGAAAATACAGAACCACCCGACATGAAATGACACATGGTTTACATAGAGTTAACCATGTCATTTCATGTAGTTTTGATATATGGTTTTCACTAAAAAATTACATGAGTGTAAGTGTGCAAAATGTGACACATTAAGGTTAATTAAAGGTGTAATTCGTTGAAAAAAAAAAAAAAGCTTTTTTTGCTACGAATTTTACACCTTAATTAACCCCTACATGTGTCACATTTTGCACACATACACTCATGTAATTGTTAGTGAAAACCATATATCAATCTACATAAAATGACATGGTTAACTCTATGTAAACCATGTTCATTTCATGTCGGGTCTGTAATTTCACAAAAACTGGCAATTGAAATAGCGGCTATTATACTATGTAGAAATGTAAGTACTATAAATATATATGTGTCACAAATTCAATGACTGTATATATAATATAATATATATATATTATATATATCAGGTAAAAAAAAGGGGGGAACCAGCGCCCCACATGGTCAGCATGTATTATATAAATTGCATATGCACATATTGGATTCTAACTGTGTTAAAAATGAGGACATTTGGCAAATAACTGATCAATTCTTTGAGCCACCCCGCCACGATAAGGCATTCTCATATGGGGCAGTCCTACTCTACATTTTTTATATACGCTGTGCCATTACGGCCTCCTGAATGTATAAAAGCAAGACTGCAAAAAATCAAAACAAAAGTACCTGAAGCATTGCTGTATCACACCCATGGTGCCAGTAAGGCAAGCGCAGGTGAAAGCCGACCAGGTCCGGAGATGGACATTTCAGATCTGACTTCTGCACTGCCCAGACCAGCAACCACAGATGAAGGGTGAAACAGGCCCAGATACAGGTGTAAAACAAGCAGAGCCAGGCAGGGCAGGGTGCTGTTGTGCACAGCAGCCTAGGTCAATCACCAAAAAAACACAGATAGAACTGCATGCATGACCCAGAGCGCACGGCAACATTGGTGGTCAGCCACATACCAATATCAGGTAAAAAAAAGGGGGGGAGAAGCCAGCGCCGCACATGGTCAGCATGTAATATATAAAGTGCATATGCACATATTTTAATACAGATTAGAATCCAATATGTGCATATGCACTTTATATATTGCGTGCTGACCATGTGCGGCGCTGGGTTCTCCCCTTTTTTACTTGATGTTGGTTCATGGTTGAGCACCACATGTTGCCGTGCGTCTGGGTCTGCACGCAGTTCTGTCTGTGTTTTTTTTTTTTTGGTGATTGACCTAGGCTGCTGTCACACACAGCAGCCCTGCCCTGCCTTGGCTCTGCTTGATTTTACACCTGTACTTGGGCCTGTTTCACCCTTCATCTGTGGTTGCTGGTCTGGCAGTGCAGAAGTCAGATCTGAAATGTCCATCTCCGACCTGGTCGGCTTTCACCTGCGCTTGCCTTACTGCACCATGGGAGTGATACAGCAATGCTTCAGGTACTTTTGTTTTTGATTTTTTGCAGTCTTGCTTTTATACATTCAAGAGGCCGTAATGGCACAGCGAATATAAAAAAACGTAGAGTAGGACTGCCCCATATGAGAATGCCTTGTCGTGGCGGGGTGGCTCAAAATTGATCATTATTTGCCAAATGTCTCATTTTTAATACAGATTAGAATCCAATATGTGCATATGCACTTTATATAATTGCGTGCTGACCATGTGCCGCGCTGACTTCTCCCCTTTTTTTTACTATATTATATATAATAATATATTATATATATATATATTATATATATATATATATATATACATATATATATATATATTGAGGTGTAAAATTGTTGAAAAAAAATGTGTGGGCTCCCGCCCTATTTTCTCAACCAGACAGACAAAGCCAGTGAGTGGGGGCAGATAGTAATAGCCCAGAGAGGGACCATTATTTTTGGCCCACTCCTGGCTACTAACACCTGCCCCCAGACACCCCAGAAAAGGCAAATCTATAATTAGATCGCCCTTTCTGACACTTTGCCCATCTATTCCCATTGCCCTGTAGAGGTGGTGAATGGGTTAATAAGGGGTTAAAGCCACCTTCTATTGAAAGGTGACTTTAAGCCAGGTTAATAATTGAGAGCTGTCAATTAAACAACTATCAATTATTAATCCTATTGCATGAAATAAAAATAAAACACACACACTTTAATTAAAAAATCATTTTAATGAAATAAACACACAGTTTTTGACCATATTTATTTTACTGCCATTCCTTGCGAAGCCCTTGTTCACCTGTATTAAAAATAAAAATAATAAAGCAACATTATTCTTACCTATCCGATGTTCAGTCAGGTCCCCGATGTAATCCTTCTGAAAGGGTTAATGTTTACTGCAGAGACTGCAGCTAATGCGACAGTCTCACAGTAAACCCCCGACTGAATCATCTCTGTTATGAATGTTTTAGAAATGATTTCTGAGCAGAGGCTCCCTCTGGTGGTTGCAGACGGTACTGAACCATTCAATGAGGATTGGCAATCAGGAAGTACAGACTGGCTGGATATAAGGGAGGTTTCCCCCATCATGGTTGCCGGTGATCAATTGTTTTGTCTCAACGTTGTTTCCTGGTTCACTTGGAAGCTTGCTGAGTCTTGCCTCTTCTCCTGCTCTCAGATACAGGTCTCAGGTCTTCCCCTGCGTGTTTTTCAGCATAGTGGAGACGGGATTTCTTGAAATCCCCTCCACTATGCTGTAACATCTGGACGCTGCGTGTTTGACGCTGCGCCAACGCATAGCGTCAAACACGCAGCTAATCCGGACTGTTTCCTGATAGTGGAAACATACCCTTAGTTTTTCTTTAAAGGCACTGTCACACTTAGCGATTACACCAGCGATCACGACAACGACACAACCTGGCGAGATCGCTGGTGCGATCGCTATGTGATCTCTAGTTAGATTCCAAACACAACTCATCAGCGATCTGTATAACGACCTCTGCAGTCGTTGGGAAAACCTAGTCCCATCTGCGACGCTGGTGAAGTCGTTCATAAAGGGTGTCACACTCAGCGATTCAGGCTCACCAGCGGGACACCAACGACCAAAAAACGGTCAGAGCGTTCATAAAACGTCAACGACATCTCAGCAGGGGCCACATCGCTGCTACATGTCACACATACTGCGTCGCTGAGATCGCTACTGCATCATGAAATCAGTGACTCATTAGCGATCTTGTTAGCGATCTCGTTTAGTGTGACAGTACCTTAAGAAGCCCTCCTACTCTGCACTCTTTATCTGTATTAATTGTACCTGTTTGAACTAGTTACCTGTACAAAAGACTCCTGTCCAAACAAAAACTCAATCAATCACACTACAACCTTTCAACTATGGCAAAGTCCAAAAAGCTGTCTAGAAACAACAGTGACAAAATTGTAGACCTGCAAAAGGCTGGGATGGGCTTCAGACAATAGGCAAGCTGCTTGGTGAGAAGGTAATAACTGTTGATAAAAGTTTTAAAAAATGGAAGAAACACAAGATGACTGTTAACCTTCCTTGCACTGAGGCTCCATGCAAGGTCTTGCCTCGTGGGTAAGTATGATTCTAAGAAAGTCAGAAATCATCTAAGGACTACACATGAGTACTGGGTGTTATGAATTGGTAGCTGAGGAAACAGGAGCAAAAAACAGCCAAGGCAGCAAAACACCAGAGAGGTTGGGAATAGTATGAGCGATACTGCCCGATATCCCAAAATATCGGATCGGATTGGATCGGCCCGATACTCAAAAAGTATCGGGTATCGCCGATCCGATACCGAAACCCAATGCAATAAATGGGACAGAAATATCGTAATTAAAAAAAACTCTTTCTTTCATTGTAAACACTAGATATACACAAATAAATACAAATAATATATATATATATATATTATATATATATATGTCATTGTAACATATATATTTACAAATATTTATAGTTCATACACTTCTACATAGTAAAATAGCCTCTGATTCAATTGCCGGGCAATGCCGGCTTTTGTGAAAAATACAGAACCACCCGACATGAAATGACACATGGTTTACATAGAGTTAACCATGTCATTTCATGTAGTTTGATATATGGTTTTCACTAACAATTACATGAGTGTATGTGTGCAAAATGTGACACATGTAGGGGTAATTAAAGGTGTAAAATTTGTTGTAAAAAAAAAACGCATTTTTTTGCTACGAATTTACACCTTTAATTACCCCTACATGTGTCACATTTTGCACACATACACTCATTGAATTGTTAGTGAAAACCATATATCAAACTACATAAAATGACATGGTTAACTCTATGTAAACCATGTGTCATTTCATGTCGGGTCTGTAATTTCACAAAAGCTGGCAATTGAATTAGCGGCTATTATACTATGTAGAAATGTAAGTACTATAAATATATATATGTGTCACAAATTCAATGACATGTATATTATATATATATATATATATATAATATATCAGGTAAAAAAAAGGGGGGGAGAAGCCAGCCCGCACATGGTCAGCATGTATTATATAAATTGCATATGCACATATTGGATTCTAACTGTGTTAAAAATGAGACATTTGGCAAATAATTGATCAATTCTTTGAGCCACCCCGCCACGACAAGGCATTCTCATATGGGGCAGTCCTACTCTACGTTTTTTATATACGCTGTGCCATTATGGCCTCCTGAATGTATAAAATCAAGACTGCAAAAAATCAAAACAAAAGTACCTGAAGCATTGCTGTATCACTCCCATGGTGCCAGTAAGGCAAGCGCAGGTGAAAGCCGACCAGGTCCGGAGATGGACATTTCAGATCTGACTTCTGCACTGCCAGACCAGCAACCACAGATGAAGGGTGAAACAGGCCCAGATACAGGTGTAAAATCAAGCAGAGCCCAGGCAGGGCAGGGCTGCTGTGTGTGCACAGCAGCCTAGGTCAATCACCAAAAAAACACAGATAGAACTGCATGCATGACCCAGAGCGCACGGCAACATGTGGTGGTCAGCCACATACCAATATCAGGTAAAAAAAAGGGGGGAGAAGCCAGCGCCGCACATGGTCAGCATGTAATATATAAAGTGCATATGCACATATTTTAATACAGATTAGAATCCAATATGTGCATATGCACTTATATATTGCGTGCTGACTAGTGTTGAGCGATACGATACTGCAAATATCGGCTATCGGCCGATATTAGCTCTATCGGCCTTTCGATAATTCGTTTCGATATTTTCGTCTTATCGAATACCGGAATCGGATTTGTCACTGTCACTGTGAGTGTCCGTCGGTCGGGTCTGTCAGGAGTCAGCGGCACTTACCTGGCAGAAGATCTCCGGCGGTCACGTCCTGGACTGCTTGATGGCCGCCATTATCTTCTCCCTGGCGGTCACATGCAGTTTTTCGCGATAACTGCAGTGACTGCAGGGTAATCCCGGCCGTAAACCAGTCCGATGACGTCACCGCCGGGGAAGCAGGTAATCAGCTGTGCTGCGTCGGGATGACAGGCTCTGCCTGTCGTTCTGATGTAGCAGAGCTGGATCGTCGTGGGACACTCGTTACTATGGACTGCGTCGGTCAGGTGGTATACTTTTTTTTTTTTTTTCATTTTTTTTACAGGAGATCGATGGCGTCGCAGGATGAGACAGTAATAAAAGTAATGAAAACTGTGTTTTGTTTTTTTTTATTAAATTAAAAAACTTTTTTATGAACATTCACCCGTCCGGGTACATAAACAATTTAACTATTTACATACAGGGACCCTGTCCGGGTTATTTATAATTCTTTGGCAGGGGTGTTCCAGGTACCACCTGGTACTCTTCTGATGCTTGCCAAACATCCGAGGCACCAAGGACCACCAGGACCTGATGACGTCGTGTGGCCTGTACTGTCAAGTCGTGACCCGCTATCTGGGTCTGTGTGGCCACCTCTTTCATCTCCCTCCGGGTCTGGAACCCTATGTCCCGGACTGAACGAACCCCAGGGGGCCTAACAGGCGCCGGGTACGGGCCAGCTATACTTATCATGTCCATAGCTGGGGCTGCTGAGGAGACCACTGAGGGAGGCTTGGGAGATTTACGGCGTGGGGTGGGCACTTTTGCAGAGGCCTGGATGTGGGAGGCTGAAGGCTCCGAGGGTCTCACAGGTTCCTGACACTCTGGGGAGTAGGGGTCGCACCTGGTAACATTTAGGGCGTACCATCCATTGTAACCCCAGTGTCGGGTGTAAGTCACCAAGTCTCCTGGCAACAGGTCCCTCCACGGGTGTCCTTCTGGGAGGTGAGCCTCCACGTCCCACCGGTTCACAAAAACTTCTAAATAAAGTCCAGGCTCCTGGATGAAGCCCCAACCACCTTTCAATTTAAAGCTCCGTACTGAACCCTTACGCCGCAGCTCCCACAGGGTTCCTTTATCCTTTCTCATCCGGTCCTTATCTGCCCGGTCCTTCTCCAGCTGACGTTGGCGAAGCTTTTGGGTTTCTCCTGCTGCTCCCTTTGTCGCTCTGCTTCCCGCTCCCACGTCTCCACTCTTCCTCCTGACGTCGGTTGTAATTCTCCTCCACCAGCTGCTCCATGTCTCCACCATCAAATGCCAGCTTACAGTGTCCGGTTTGCGGCAGCTCTCCTTGCGCCCCCAGTCCTGGCGGCGCTCACCTGCGGAGGAAGCAGCCGGCTCTGGAACAGATGACAGTCGGGGCTCCGGGAACAGGCAGGTAGTGCTTGGTGCCTGCGCGGCCTCCTCCATGAGGACGGGTGTCGCTTCTTCTGTCTCAGCGACGGGGGCAGACAGCGGGATCTGGGGTGCTGCCGGTGCAGAGTTTTTTGCACGAACGGGTGCCTCCACTGCGACAACGTCAACCGGATCACATTGCAAGGACTCCTCTACTAGAACGGGTGCCTCACCTTCCGGTACAGACACTTCAGGTAAGAGGGATTGGCGCCGCTCCAAGTTTAGTTTTAGGGCACGCCAGCTCGCTTCCATCCTGGCGACCTTCTCCCGGTGCCGGGCCAGGCCTCTTAGGGTATCCTCCGCTTCTTGCAGCGTAGGAGGGTTTCCAGGCCGGGTGCCCAACGGTGGTTCCGTGGCGATCGGGTCGCTTCCGTGGGGGAGAGCTCTGACTGCTCCATCCCTTCACACTTCTGCTCGTGTCCATTAGCCATCTCTGCCAAGTCACATGTGTCATTAGCATCTGGAGAGGGCCCCTCTTTTGTAGGGAGGCGGGACCTTCGTGTTAGTTTCCGCACACTGAGGAGGATGAGGAGGCGGAACTGAAGAGCTGTGGGCCACGATCTTACATTGCAGTACCATTTAGAGCCATCGTTTTCGCGTCACTGAGTGAGTGTACACCCATGAAGAGCACGCCCTTCTTCTTCACCAGTGCCTCGTCGTGACGCAGATATGGCGGAAAAATGGCAAATACATTCTCTGATGATTTTAGCAATTCTCAAGCACAAAACCAGTTCAATTCAGGCACACAGGACTCGCTTATAGCGAGCTACAGAATCCTGTTCGTGACGCCCAAGTTGAGTCGCACAGAGCCAGAGGTTTTGGGGGTACTCGGCACCGAGCCCGTCGACTTCTATGGGGTATGTCACGGCTTTACCCGGCAATTGAATCAGAGTCTATTTTACTATGTAGAAGTGTATAAACTATAAATATATGTATATATATATATATATATATGTCACAATGACATGTATATATATATATATATGTATTCTATGTGTGTATGTTTTGTGTTTACAACGAAAGAAAGGGTTTTTTTTTGTTGCGATATTTTTTTCCCATAGACTTACATGGGACTTCCGGTATCGGAATCGGATATCGACGATATTTAGTGCTATCGGCGATACAATTTCGATACGATATTTTTAGATATCGAGCATTATCGCTCAAAACTAGTGCTGACCATGTGCGGAGCTGGCTTCTCCCCTTTTTTTACTTGATGTTGGTTCATGGTTGAGCACCACATGTTGCCGTGCGCTCTGGGTCATGCATGCAGTTCTGTCTGTGGTTTTTTTTTTTTGGTGATTGACCTAGGCTGCTGTGCACACACACAGCCCTGCCCTGCCTGGGCTCTGCTTGATTTTACACCTGTACTTGGGCCTGTTTCACCCTTCATCTGTGGTTGCTGGTCTGGCAGTGCAGAAGTCAGATCTGAAATGTCCATCTCCGGACCTGGTCGGCTTTCACCTGCGCTTGCCTTACTGGCACCATGGGAGTGATACAGCAATGCTTCAGGTACTTTTGTTTTTGATTTTTTGCAGTCTTGCTTTTATACATTCAAGAGGCCGTAATTGCACAGCGAATATAAAAAACGTAGAGTAGGACTGCCCCATATGAGAATGCCTTGTCGTGGCGGGGTGGCTCAAAGAATTGATCAATTATTTGCCAAATGTCTCATTTTTAATACAGATTAGAATCCAATATGTGCATATGCACTTAATATATTGCGTGCTGACCATGTGCGGCGCTGGCTTCTCCCCTTTTTTACTATATATATATATATATATATATATATATATGAGGTGTAAAATTGTTGAAAAAAAATGTGTGGGCTCCCGCCCTATTTTCTCAACCAGACAGACAAAGCCAGTGAGTGGGGGCAGATAGTAGTAGCCCAGAGAGGGACCATTATTTTTGGCCCACTCCTGGCTACTAACACCTGCCCCCAGACACCCAGAAAAGGCAAATCTATAATTAGATTCGCCCTTTCTGACACTTTGCCCATCTATTCCCATTGCCCTGTAGAGGTGGTGAATGGGTTAATAAGGGGTTAAAGCCACCTTGCTATTGAAAGGTGACTTTAAGCCAGGTTAATAATTGAGAGCTGTCAATTAGACAACTATCAATTATTAATCCTATTGCATGAAATAAAAATAAAACACACACACTTTAATTAAAAATCATTTTAATGAAATAAACACACAGTTTTTGACCATATTTTATTTTACTGCCATTCCTTGCGAAGCCCTTGTTCACCTGTAATAAAAATAAAATAATAAAGCAACATTATTCTTACCTATCCGATGTTCAGTCAGGTCCCCGATGTAATCCTTCTGAAAGGGTTAATGCTTACTGCAGAGACTGCAGCTAATGCTGACAGTCTCACAGTAAACCCCCGACTGAATCATCTCTGTTATGAATGTTTTAGAAATGAATTCTGAGCAGAGGCTCCCTCTGGTGGTTGCAGACGGTACTGAACCATTCAATGAGGATTGGCAATCAGGAAGTACAGACTGGCTGGATATAAGGGAGGTTTCCCCCATCATGGTTGCCGGTGATCAATTGTTCTTGTCTCAACGTTGTTTCCTGGTTCACTTGGAAGCTTGCTGAGTCTTGCCTCTTCTCCTGCTCTCAGATAAAATATTTTCTGTTTATTGTTTTTGTGCTTACCATTTGCTTTTTTCCCTGCATTTTTGTGAGGTTGGCCACGTTCCCCTCCCCAGGGGGCTTGGTCTCCTCTCGGTTCCTCTGGAGTCACTGTTGTTTGTTCATTTGCCTTTTCCATTTTTTTCTGTGGCTGCAGCTTAGTTTTGTTACACCAGAGAACTAATTTAGGTGGTAGAGGTCGTGTGATCTCAGGTGTTTTTGCAATTAGTAGCGTTGGCTTTTTTTTAGGGTTTTTTGGAATTGCAGTAAGTATCCTTCCTATCCTTTTCTGTCTAGGCAGATTGGGCCCCAGCGTTTGCTCATACTATTTTCTGTCTGTGTCTATTTCCTCTTGTCTAACCGCCATTACATGTTTGGGGGCTTCCTATGTTCTTTGGGGATCTGTTCCGGGGCAGATAGCTTTCCTCTTTCTATCTTTAGGTGTAGTTAGCCTCTCAGGCTGTGACGAGGCGTCTAGGACCAACGTAGGAACGCTCCACGGTTGCCTTTAGTTGTGGTGGTTAGTCAGGGTACTGCAATCCAGTAGATTCCAACCTCTCTGATGTATTGCCGTTTTTGCCTGCTCTCCTCAGCTACCAAAACATAACAGTATCACCGGCCAAAACTGAAAATTATATGGTACTCACAGAAGGGAAAAATAGTGTGGAAAGAAAAAAGTTGTCAGAGTTGTCAGAGATTTTTTTTTTTTTTCTGCATTTTTTTCCCCTTTTTCTCTGGGTGCTGAGGAGGATTTTTTTTTTCTCTCAATGGAGTTTGCACAGTTGTCTGGACGTGTTACAGGGTTGCCGGTTGTGGAACCTAGGATCCCCATGCCAGATTTGTTTTGGGGAGATCGAGCTAAATTTCTGAATTTCAAAAATAACTGTAAGTTGTTTTTTGCCTTAAAACCTAAGTCCTCAGGGAGCGCAGCACAGCAGGTTCAAATTGTCATCTATCTCCTGTGCAGCGATCCTCAGGACTATGCTTTTTCCCTGACACCTGGGGACCCTGTTTTGAGTAATGTTGATGCATTTTTTCTGGCTCTGGGGTTATTGTACGATGAACCTAATGTCACTGATCAAGCTGAAAAAACCTTGTTGGCATTAAATCAGGGGCTTGAGGACGCTGAGTTGTACTGTCAGAAATTCCGAAAGTGGGCAGTTCTGACCAAATGGAATGATGATGCTTTGGCAGCCCTTTTTCGGAGGGGTCTGTCAGAAAATGTAAAAGATGTTATGGTGGGTTTCCCTGCTCCCTCTGGTCTCAATGATTCTATGTCATTAGCGATTCAAATTGACAGACGTTTGCGTGAGCGTAGAGATATGCGTGGAATAGTGTTGCCTTGTGAACCAGCTTCTGAGCCCATGCAGTGTGATGGAGTGGCTTCTGGGGCACAGCGTCATGAGTTTCGAAAACGCAATGGGTTATGTTTCTACTGTGGTGATGCCTCTCATGCTATTTCAGTCTGCCATAAGCGGGGAAGACGTTTTGCACGCTCAGTTGTCTTGGGTAGTGTTCAGACTAAATTTCTGTTGACTGTTACCCTGATTTGCTCCCTGTCCACATTTTCTGCTCAGGCTTTTGTTGATTCGGGAGCAGCTATTAACCTGATGGATTTTGATTTTGCTAAACGTTGTGGGTTTCCCTTGATACCCAAACGGAAGTCTATTCCCCTACTGGGGATTGATTCTACCCCTTTGGCTGAGAATAAACCCCAGTTCTCTACTCAGGTGATAATGAGGGTTGAACCTGATCATCAGGAGAGTTGCAAATTTTTGGTGCTGTATAATCTGCATGACATTATTGTACTAGGTTTCCCTTGGTTGCAGTCTCATAATCCTGTTTTGGATTGGAAATCTGTGTCTGTAACCAGTTGGGGCTGCCAATGTGTTAATGCCAACACTCCTGTTTTTTCTGCCTCTCCCCAGGCTCAAGATGTGCCTGACTTTTTGACTGATTTTTCTGATGTGTTTAGCGAAAGTAAATCTGCATCCTTGCCCCCTCATAGGAGCTATGACTGCGCTATTGAATTAGTGCCTGGTAGTAAATTCCTTAAAGGTCGCCTTTTTAACTTGTCTGTACCTGAACATGATGCTATGCGGTCTTATATCAAGGAGTCATTGGAAAAGGGTCATATCAGACCATCCTCTTCACCCTTGGGTGCTGGTTTTTTCTTTGTGGTCAAAAAGGATGGTTCATTAAGGCCGTGTATTGATTATCGTCTCTTGAACAATATCACTGTGAAATATCAATATCCGTTACCCTTGATTTCTGACCTGTTTTCCAGGGTGAAAAGTGCTAGTTGGTTTACCAAGCTTGACCTCAGGGTGGCGTATAACCTTATTCGCATTAAGCATGGGGATTAATGGAAGATGGCGATTAATACCCCAGAGGGGCATTTTGAGTACCTAGTGATGCCCTTTGGGCTCACTAATGCTCCTTCCGTCTTCCAGTCCTTCATGAATGACATTTTCAGGGATTTTGTGGATAAATTTCTGATTGTTTATTTGGATGATATCTTGATTTTTTCCAATGACTGGGAATCTCATGTGAAACATGTTCGGACTGTGTTCCAGATTTTGAGAGAGAATGCTCTGTATGTGAAGGGATCAAAGTGTCTTTTTGGCGTACAGAGGATCTATTTTCTGGGATTCATTTTGTCTCCATCTGTTATTGAAATGGACCCGGTCAAGGTTCAGGCCATCTGTGATTGGGTCCAACCTACTTCATTAAAGGCTCTTCAGAGATTTTTGGGTTTTGCCAATTTTTATCGTAAATTTATTGGTAATTTCTCTGTTATTGTTAAACCATTGACTGATTTGACCAAAAAGGGTTCTGATGTGGTGAATTGGCCTCCTGAGGCAGTCTCTGCTTTTCAGGAACTTAAACAGAGATTCACTTCTGCTCCTGTTCTACGGCAGCCTGATGTTTCTCTGCCATTTCAGGTGGAGGTTGATGCCTCTGAAATTGGGGCAGGTGCCGTTTTGTCCCAAAGAGATCCTGAGACCTCTAAAAGTAACCCTTGTGCTTTTTTCTCTCGAAAATTTTCTCCAACTGAACGTAATTATGACGTGGGTAATCGGGAGTTATTGGCCATGAAGTGGGCTTTTGAAGAGTGGAGACATTGGCTGGAGGGAGCCAAACATCAGGTGGTGGTCCTCACGGACCATAAGAATCTGGTTTATCTGGAATCAGCCAAGCGACTTATTCATAGACAGGCCAGGTGGGCCTTGTTTTTCACACGTTTTAATTTTGTGGTTTCCTTTCTTCCTGGCACTAAGAATGTTAAGGCGGATGCCCTATCGAGGAGTTTCCTTGCGGACTCTCCTGAGTTATCTGATCCTGCTGTTATTTTGAAAGAGGGTGTAGTTTTTTCCGCCATCTCGCCCAATTTGAGACTGGCTCTGGAGGGGTGTCAGGAGGATAAACCCAGCGCTGCCCTGTTGGGAAATTGTTTGTCCCAGACCAGTGGAAGAAGAGTGTGATGTCTGAGATTCATTGTTCCGCTTTGGCCGGTCATCCCGTTATTTTTGGTACCAGAGACTTGGTGAGTCGGTCCTTTTGGTGGCCTACTTTGTCTCGTGACATCAGGGAGTTTGTGCAGTCCTGTGGGACTTGCTCTCGCTCCAAGCCTTGCTCTCGCTCTAGTGGTTTGTTGATGCCATTGCCTGTGCCCAAGAGACCATGGACCCATATCTCTATGGATTTTATTTCCGACCTCCCTGTTTCTCAGAGAATGACCGTTATCTGGGTGATAGGTTTTCCAAGATGATACATCTTGTGCCATTACCTAAGTTGCCTTCCTCCTCCGAATTGGTTCCTTTGTTCTTTCAGCACGTGGTTCGGTTACACGGCATTCCTGAGAACATTGTGTCTGACAGAGGAGTCCAGTTTGTTTCCAGATTTTGGAGGACTTTTTGTTCTAAACTTGGAGTTCAATTGTCTTTCTCCTCTGCTTTTCATCCTCAGACCAATGGACAAACTGAGAGAACAAACCAGACATTGGAGACTTATCTGAGATGCTTTGTGTCTGCTGATCAAGATGACTGGGTCTCTTTTTTGCCTTTGGCTGAGTTTGCTCTTAATAATAGGGCAATCTCTGCCACTTTGATGTCTCCATTTTTCTGCAATTTTGGGTTTCAACCTGGATTTTCTTCTGGACAGACGGAGGCTTCTGTCTGTCCGGGTGTTGACTCTGTTGTGGAGCGTATGCAGCAGATTTGGGACCAGGTAGTGGAGAGGTTGTCCCTCTCTCAGGAGAAGGCCCAATGGTCTGCCAACCGGCATAGGACTGATGGTCCTCGGTTTAAAGTGGGGGACTTGGTCTGGTTATCCTCAAGAAATATCCCTATGAGAGTTGCATCTCCTAAGTTTAAGTCTAGGTTCATTGGGCCTTATAAGATCTTGGAGATTCTTAATTCTGTTTCCTTTCGTTTACTTCTTCCAGGGACATTTAAGATCCATAACGTGTTCCACAAGTCCTTATTGAAGAGGTTTGTCGAGCCAATGGTTCCTATGGCTGCGCCCCCTGACCCTGTTTTGGTTGAGGGCAATCTGGAGTATGTGGTTGAGAAAATATTGGATTCTCGTTTTTCTAGACGGAAACTCCAGTATTTGGTTAAGTGGAGAGGTTATGGACAGGAGGACAATTCTTGGGTGTTTGCTTCGGACATCCATGCCAGGAGACTGATCCGTGCGTATCACAGAGCTCATCCTGACTGACCTGGTTGCACAAATGAGGGTTCGGTGACCCCTCCTCAAGGGGGGGTACTGTTATGAATGTTTTAGAAATGAATTCTGAGCAGAGGCTCCCTCTGGTGGTTGCAGACGGTACTGAACCATTCAATGAGGATTGGCAATCAGGAAGTACAGACTGGCTGGATATAAGGGAGGTTTCCCCCCATCATGGTGGCCGGTGATCAATTGTTCTTGTCTCAACGTTGTTTCCTGGTTCACTTGGAAGCTTGCTGAGTCTTGCCTCTTCTCCTGCTCTCAGATAAGATATTTTCTGTTTTTTGTTTTTGTGCTTGCCATTTGCATTTTTCCCTGCATTTCTGTGAGGTTGGCCAGGTTCCCCTCCCCGGGGGCTTGGTCTCCTCTCGGTTCCTCTGGAGCCACTGTTGTTTGTTCATTTGCCTTTTCCAGTTTTTTCTGTGGCTGCGGCTTAGTTTTGTTACACCAGAGAACTAATTTAGGAGGTAGAGGTCGTGTGATCTCAGGTGTTTTTGCAATTAGTAGCGTTGGCTTTTTTTAGGGTTTTTTGGAATTGCAGTAAGTATCCTTCCTATCCTTTTCTGTCTAGGCAAATTGGGCCCCAGCGTTTGCTCATACTATTTTCTGTCTGTGTCTGTATTTACTCTTGTCTAACCGCCATTACATGTTTGGGGGCTTCCTATGTTCTTTGGGGATCTGCTCCGGGGCAGATAGCTTTCCTCTTTCTATCTTTAGGTGTAGTTAGCCTCTCAGGCTGTGACGAGGCGTCTAGGACCAACGTAGGAACGCTCCACGGCTGCCTTTAGTTGTGGTGGTTAGTCAGGGTACTGCAATCCAGTAGATTCCAACCTCTCTGGTCTATTGCCGTTTTTGCCTGCTCTCCTCAGCTACCAAAATATAACACATCTCCTCTCCTGGCTGACAGGAGAGGAAGTGGTTAGCATAATTGATTGCTTCCCACTTTCACTTCAGGTAAGCCAGGGACACCGCACAGCATCAGTGACGTCAGAGGGTATCCCTGCTGACCTGAAGTGAACTGATTAACAAAAATAGGGGATCCCCTCGAAAAAAAAAATGGCGTGGGGTCCCCCCTATTTTTGTTAACCAGCCAGATGAAGCAGACTGCTGAGGCCTGGTTTTTCAGGCTGTTAAGGAGCCAATATCCATGGACCTTGCAAGCCTGATAATACCAGGCCACAGCAGTCTACTTATCTTGGCTGGTTATCAAAAATAGGGAATCCCCTCAAAAAAAAATGGCGTGGGGTCCCCCCTATTTTTGTTAACCAGCCAGATGAAGCATCCTGCTGAGGCCTGGTTTTTCAGGCTGGTAAGGATCCAATATCCATGAACCTTGCAAGCCTGATAATACCAGGCCACAGCAGTTAGCTTAGCTGCAGCAGCCCCACAATTGGCGAATTCAAAGATGTGCCAATTGTGGCACTTTACCCGGCTCTTCCCACTTGCCCTGTATCGGTGGCAAGCGGGGTAATAAGGGGTTAATGTCACCTTTGATTGAACGGTGGCAATAAGCCCAGTTAATAATGGAGAGGCGTCAATAAGACACCAATCAATTATTAATCATAAAGTTTGTAAATTTGTAAAAAAATACACAGCCAGAATAAAGTCTTTTAATGAAATAAAACACAACACAGTTTTCTTTATTTTTATTGTACGCTCATCCTGCAATACCATCGTTCTCCTGTAAAAAAACAAAAATAACAAACCAACACAAATACTCCCTGTCCGACGCAGTCCAAAATCACGAGTGTCCCATGGCGAGTCCAGCTCTGCAACATCTGCATGCCAGGCTGAGCATGGCATCCAGATGTAGCAGAGCTGCTTACCTGAGGAGATACCCCAGCGGTGACGTCATCGGACTGGTTTACGGCCAGCTGTCGCGAGAGTACAGCTGGCCGAGATTACCCAGTACCCGGCAGCACGTGCAATTATGGGGATCTTCTGCCAGGTAAGTGCTGCTGACACCTGACAGACCCGACCGACACTGACAGTGACACTTTCGGGAAGTTCCTGTGTCACGTACTTCGTTCTGTGACACAGGAACTCCCCATAGACTTTAGAGGAATACTCAGATTCCGGAATCCAATATGACAAAAATATCGGATCTCAGAATCGGAATTCCGATTCAGCGAATATTGGCCGATACCCGATATTTGCAGTATCGGTATGCTCAACACTAGTTGGGAACTAATGGGTTGCAGATACCTGAACTAACCGCAATACTAGAAGCAGCCGTGGGATGTACCTATGGTGACCTAGATGCCTCGGCACAGCTGGAGAGTTAGCTGCACCTAAAGATAGAAACAGGAAAGCTAACTGCCCCGGAGAAGAGCCCCAAAGGAATAGGTAGCCCCCACACATATAATGGCGGTTAGACAAGACGAAATACAAACGCTGGCAGAAAATAGAGTGAGCAAACGCTGGGGCCAAACACTGCCTAGATAGGACAGGACAGGACAGAATACTATCTGCAACCCAGCAAAACCCTAGAAACACTTCCAACACTTCTGATTTCAAAAATGCTGAGATCACATGATCTCGCCACTCACTAAATTAGATCTCTGGTGTGACCAAGCGGCTAACTAGCAGCCACTCAAATAGCAGGGACAGAGCAATGGAACAAATAAACAGTGGCTACCGAAAAACAGAGAGTAGCACAGGCCCCTGCAGGGGAACCCGCTAACCTCCCACAAAAGTGCAGACAAAAAAATGGAAATGGCAAACAAGATAGAAACAAGCAGAAAATATCTTATCTGAAAGTAGCAGACGAAGGCAAGACACCAGCTGACTTCCAAATGAACCTGGAAACAACAATTGATCACCGGTGAGGATCATGGGAAGGCAGCTCACTTATATCAGCCCAGTCACTCTCTCCTGATTGCCAGTCATCGCTCGCAGCTGATGAAGCCGTGTCATTCAATACATCTTCAATACCATCAGCAACTACCAGAGGGAGCCTCAGCTCACAAGTCATCTCCAAAATGTTCACAATAGTACCCCCCCTTGAGGAGGGGTCACCGAACCCTCACCTACGCCACCAGGCAGATCAGGATTAGCTCGGTGATAGGCACAAACCAGTCTCTCCGCACGAATGTCAGAAGCAAACACCCAAGAATTGTCCTCCTGACCATAACCTCTCCACTTAACCAAGTACTGGAGTCTCCGTCTAGCCAAACGGGAATCCAATATCTTCTCCACTTCATACTCCAGATTGCCCTCAACCAAAACAGGCTCAGGAGGCGCAGCCATAGGAACCACTGGCTCGACAAACTTTTTCAATAAAAATTTGTGGAAGACATTATGAATCTTAAACGTCCCCAGAAGAGCCAAACAAAAAGAAACTGGATTAAGGACTTCCAAGATCCTATAAGGTCCAATGAACCTTTACTTGAACTTTGGAGACGCAACCTTCATAGGGATATTTTTTGAGGACAACCAAACCAAGTCATCCACTTTAAACCGAGGACCATCAGTCCTATGCCGTTGGCAAACCGCTGGGCCCTCTCCTGAGAGAGAGACAATTTATTCACTACTTGATACCAAATCTGCTGCATTCTCTCCACCATAGAGTCAACACCCGGAGAGACAGAAGCCTCCACCTGCCCCGAAGAAAACCGAGGATGAAACCCGAAATTGTAGAAAAAAGGAGACATTAAGGTGGCAGAACTAACATAGTAACATATTTATTAAGGTTGAAGGAAGACTTTAAGTCCATCTAGTTCAACCCATATCCTATCCTAACCTGCCCTAACATGTTGGTCCAGAGGAAGGCAAAAAAAAACCAAGTGGCAAACAGTAAGCTTCACATTGGGAAAAAAAAATTCCTTCCCGACTCCACATACGGCAATCAGACTAGCTCCCTGGATCAACGCAGTATCTAGGAAACTAGTGAATATAGCCTGTAATATTATACTTTTCAAGAAAGGCATCCAGTACCTTCTTAAATTTTAGTAAGAAATCACTCATTACAACATTAGACGGCAGAGAGTTCCATAGTCTCACTGCTCTTACAGTAAAGAATCTGCGTCTGTGATTATGGATAAACCTTCTTTCCTCCAGACGTAGAGGATGCCCCCTTGTCCCCGTCACAGATTTAAGAGTAAAAAGATCATTAGAAAGGTCTTTATACTGTCCCCTCATATATTTATACATTGTAATAAGATCACCTCTAAGCCTTCGTTTTTCCAAACTAAATAACCCCAAGTGTTATAACCTGTCTTGGTATTGCAGACCCCCCAGTTCTCTAATAACCTTGGTCGCTCTTCTCTGCACCCGCTCCAGTTCAGCTATGTCTTTCTTATACATTGGAGACCAGAACTGCACACAGTATTCTAAGTGTGGTCGCACCAGTGACTTGTATAAAGGTAAAATTATGTTCTCCTCATGAGCATCTATGCCTCTTTTAATGCATCCCATTATTTTATTTGCCTTGGCAGCAGCTGCCTGACATTGGCCACTAAATGTGAGTTTGTCGTCCACCCATACACCCAGGTCTTTTTCAATGACAGTTTTGCCCAGTGTTTTACAATTATGCACATAATTATACATCTTGTTTGTTCTACCCAAGTGCATGACCTTACATTTATCCCCATTAAAGCTCATTTGCCATTTATCAGCCCAAGCTTCTAGTTTACATAAATCCTCCTGTAATATAAAATTGTCCTCCTCTGTATTTATTACCCTGCAGAGTTTAGTGTCATCTGCTAATATTGAAATACTACTCTGTATGCCCCCTACAAGGTCATTAATAAATATGTTAAAGAGAAGCGGCCCCAATACTGACCCCTGTGGTACCCCACTGCTAACCGTGACCCAGTCCGAGTGTTCTCCATTAATAACCACCCTTTGTTTTCTATCCATGAGCCAGTTCTTAACCCACTTACACATATTTTCCCCTATCCCCATTGTTCTCATTGTATGTATCAACCTTTTGTGTGGCACTGTATCAAAAGCTTTTGAGAAGTCCATGAACACCACGTCCACTGCATTCCCTTGGTCCAGTCCTGAACTTACCCCTTCATAAAAGCTTATCAGATTAGTCTGACAAGAACGGTCCCTCGTAAACCCATGCTGATACTGTGTCATGAGGTTATTCAGCCTCAGATACTCCAATATAGTATCCCTTAAAAAACCCTCCAGGATTTTACCCAAAGTAGATGTTAAGCTCACTGGCCTATAATTTCCAGGTTCAGTTTTTGCCCCCTTTTTGAATATTGGCACCACATTTGCTATACGCCAGTCCTGTGGTACAGACCTCGTTATTATGGAATCTTTAAAGATTAAAAATAATGGTCTATCTATAACTGTACTAACCCTATTATTCAGAGCAAATTCAGCCAAAGGCAAAAAAGAGACCCAGTCATCCTGATCAGCAGACACAAAACATCTCAAATAAGTCTCCAAGGTCTGGTTTGTTTTCTCCATCTGCCCATTGGTCTGAGGGTGAAACGCAGAGGAGAAAGACAGCTGAACTCCCTGTTTAGAACAAAATGTCCTCCAAAATCTGGAAACAAATTGGACTCCTCTGTCAGACTCAATGTTCTCTTGAATGCCGTGCAACCGAACCAGCTGCTGAAAAAACAAGGGCACCAACTCGGAAGAGGATGGCAACTTCGGCAGTGGCACAAGATGGATCATCTTGGAAAACCTATCACAGATCACACAGATAACGGTCATTCTCTAAGAGACAGTGAGGTCAGAAATAAAATCCATAGAGATATGGGTCCATGGCCTCTTGGGCACAGCAATGGCATTAACAATCCACAAGAGCGAGAGCAAGGTTTGGACTGAGAACAAGTCCCACAGGACTGCACAAAGTTCCTGACATCACAAGATAAAGTAGGCTACCAAAAGGACCGACTCATCAAATCTCTAGTACCAAAAATACCGGGATGACCAGCCAACGCAGAGCAATGGACTTCAGACATAACTTTTTCTCTCCATTGGTCTGGGACATACAATTTCCCCGCAGGGCAACATTCAGGTTTATCCCCCTGAAATTGTTCCAGGGCCAGTCTCAAATCGGGTGAGATAGCGGAAAGAATGACACCCTCCTTCAGAATGACCGTAGGCTCAGTCACATCAATAGTATCTGCAAGGAAACTCCTAGAGAGGGCATCCGCCTTAACATTTTTAGTACCCGGGAGGAAGGAGACCACAAAGTTTAAACGCGTGAGAAACAAGGCCCACCTGGTCTGTCTGGGATTCAATAGCTTGGCTGATTCGTGATAGATCAAGTTTTTTTGGTCAGTGAGGACCACAACTTGATGTTTGGCTCCCTCCAACCAATGTCTCCACTCTTCGAAAGCCCACTTCATAGCCAATAATTCCCGATTCCCCACATCATAATTGCGCTCAGCTAGGGAAAACTTTCAGGAGAAGGCACAAGGGTTAATTTTAGAGGTTACAGGATCCCTTTGGGACAAAACGGCTCCTGCACCAATCTCAGAAGCATCTATCTCCACCTGAAATGGTAGAGAAACATCAGGTTGCCGCAGAACAGGAGCAGAAGTGAATCTCCACTTGAGCTCCTGAAATGCAGAAACTGCCTCAGGAGACCAATTCACCACATTAGAACCCTTTTTGGTCAAATTAGTCAGTGGTTTCACAATACCAGAGAAATTACTTATAAATTTACCGTAGAAATTAGCAAAACCCAAAAATCTCTGAAGAGCCTTCAATGAAGTGGGCTGAACCCAATCACAAATGTCCTGAACCTTGACCGGGTCCATTTCAATAGCAAACGGAGACAAAATGAATCCCAAAAACGAAAACTTCTGTACGCCAAAGAGACATTTCGATCTCTTAACATACAAAGCATTCTCTCTCAAAATCCGGAATACCATTCGAACATGTTCCACATAAGAATCTCAGTCATTGGAAAATATCAAAATATCGTCCAAATAAACGATCAGAAACTTATCCACCAAATCCAGGAAAATATCGTTCAGGAAAGACAGGAAGACGGAAAAGGCATTAGTGAGCCCAAAAGGCATCACTAGTTACTCAAAATGCCCCTCCGGGGTATTAAACGCCGTCTTCAATTCATCTTCTTGCTTGATGCGAATAAGATTATACGCCCCCTTAAGGTCAAGCTTGGTAAACCAAATGGCACCTCTCAATCTGGAAAATAAATCAGAAATCATGAGTAACGGATACTGATATTTAACAGTGATCTTATTAAGGAGACGATAGTCAATACATGGCCTCAATGAACCATCCTTTTTGGCCACAAAGAAAAAGCTGGCACCCAAGGGTGAAGAGGATGGCCTGATATGACCCTTTTCCAAAGATTCTTTGATATAAGATCGCATAGCATCATGCTTGGATACCGATAAATTGAAGAGCCGACCCTTGGGAAATTTACAACCGGGTACCAACTCAATCGCGCAATCATAACTCCTATGAGGAGGTAAGGATGCAGACTTACTCTCACTAAACACATCAGAAAAATCAGCCAAATAGTCAGGGACATCTTGAGACTGGGGAGAAGTAGAGAAAACAGGAGTGTCACTACGAACACATTGACAACCGCAACTGACCACAGACACAGACTTCCAATCCAAAACAGGATTATGAGTCTGTAACCAAGGAAAACCCAGTACAATAATGTCATGTAAATTATGTAACACCAAAAATTTGCAATTCTCTTGGTGGTCCGGGTCATCCCGCATTATCACCTGGGTCGAAAACTGGGGTTTATTCTCTGCCAAAGGGATAGAATCAATACCCAGCAAAGGAATAGACCTCCGCAGGGTACCATGGGAAAACCACAATGTTTGGCAAAATCAAAATCCATCAGGTTTAGAGCTGCTCCTAAATAAACAAATGCTTGAGCCGAAAATGTGGACATGAAGCAAATCAAGGTAACAGTCAAAAGAAATTTAGTCTGAACATTACTAGTGTTGAGCATTCTGATACCGCAAGTATCGGGTATCGGCCGATATTAGCTGTATCGGAATTCCGATACTTAGTTCCGATATTTTTCATATATCGTATACCGGAATCGGAAGTTCCCATAATTCTTTGAGAGGCAATGTGATTATAGTCAGCCAATGAGGAATCCTAAGAAGTGTGGGCACATCCTGTACTGCTGCGGTCATGTTAACTAATGGCATGGCTGTGATTGGATGCTGAAATGATGTCAGAATGCAGTATAAAAGGCGCCGCCACCATTTTAGCGTCACTGTGCTGTGAACTCAGTTAGGGAAAGAACGCTGCTCTGCTGACTCTGAGGGACAGTTAGAGATTGCGATTTAGTGTACTGTGCTTTAGGCAGGCTAGTTTACCACCGGCTGTGTAAAGCTTCCTTTTGCCTGCAGTGTTGTTTTAACAGCTCTGCAAGGTGTGTGTGAGTGCAGGTGACGCTGCAGTTTGCTCTGTATGCAACGCTGTCTGTAGGCATCTGCACGTGTCACTCACAGACTCTTTTTTTTTTCTTCAGTGTAATTCTTGCTGCTCCATGTAATTGAAATAATAGTGTGACGTGCTTCCATCCGTATACAATACCTTGGTTGCAAACACTATAAAAGTCCACAATGGAGCCTTTCACAGCAAGTGAACAGTTGTGTTTCAGTGTTCACTGCAGTCTGTGATTTTTTTTTTTTTTTTTTACTTCAACTAATGCTGCGTGTACTCTGCTGAGCGTCTGTCACTGGCTCATCCTTGTAATTTTTCAAAAATTGCTGCTGCTTTCTTCTATTTAAAATTTACAAAAATCTATTAGTGTGACGCTCTTCCATCAAAATACAATACATTGCTTGCAAACATAATAGAAGTCCACAAAAAGGCCTTTCACAGCAAGTGAACAGTTGTGTTTCAGTGGTCTGAGCTTTAATTTTTTTGTAGGAGTGTAGATCCCGCTCCACTTACTTCAACCACCGCAGCGTGTACTCTGCTGAGTGTCTGTCACTGGCTCATCCTTGTAATTTTTCAAAAATTGCTGCTGCTTTCTTCTATTTAAAATTTACAAAAATCTATTAGTGTGACGCTCTTCCATCAAAATACAATACATTGCTTGCAAACATAATAGAAGTCCACAAAAAGGCCTTTCACAGCAAGTGAACAGTTGTGTTTCAGTGGTCTGAGCTTTAATTTTTTTGTAGGAGTGTAGATCCCGCTCCACTTACTTCAACCACCGCAGCGTGTACTCTGCTGAGTGTCTGTCACTGGCTCATCCTTGTAATTTTTCAAAAATTGCTGCTGCTTTCTTCTATTTAAAATTTACAAAAATCTATTAGTGTGACGCTCTTCCATCAAAATACAATACATTGCTTGCAAACATAATAGAAGTCCACAAAAAGGCCTTTCACAGCAAGTGAACAGTTGTGTTTCAGTGGTCTGAGCTTTAATTTTTTTGTAGGAGTGTAGATCCCGCTCCACTTACTTCAACCACCGCAGCGTGTACTCTGCTGAGTGTCTGTCACTGGCTCATCCTTGTAATTTTTCAAAAATTGCTGCTGCTTTCTTCTATTTAAAATTTATAAAAATCTATTAGTGTGACGCTCTTCCATCAAAATACAATACATTGCTTGCAAACATAATAGAAGTCCACAAAAAGGCCTTTCACAGCAAGTGAACAGTTGTGTTTCAGTGGTCTGAGCTTTAATTTTTTTGTAGGAGTGTAGATCCCGCTCCACTTACTTCAACCACCGCAGCGTGTACTCTGCTGAGTGTCTGTCACTGGCTCATCCTTGTAATTTTTCAAAAATTGCTGCTGCTTTCTTCTATTTAAAATTTACAAAAATCTATTAGTGTGACGCTCTTCCATCAAAATACAATACATTGCTTGCAAACATAATAGAAGTCCACAAAAAGGCCTTTCACAGCAAGTGAACAGTTGTGTTTCAGTGGTCTGAGCTTTAATTTTTTTGTAGGAGTGTAGATCCCGCTCCACTTACTTCAACCACCGCAGCGTGTACTCTGCTGAGTGTCTGTCATTGGCTCATCCTTGTAATTTTTCAAAAATTGCTGCTGCTTTCTTCTATTTAAAATTTACAAAAATCTATTAGTGTGACGCTCTTCCATCAAAATACAATACATTGCTTGCAAACATAATAGAAGTCCACAAAAAGGCCTTTCACAGCAAGTGAACAGTTATGTTTCAGTGGTCTGAGCTTTAATTTTTTTGTAGGAGTGTAGATCCCGCTCCACTTACTTCAACCACCGCAGCGTGTACTCTGCTGAGTGTCTGTCACTGGCTCATCCTTGTAATTTTTCAAAAATTGCTGCTGCTTTCTTCTATTTTAAATTTACAAAAATCTATTAGTGTGACGCTCTTCCAGAGGACAGCGTTTGTTGGCCAGTTGTGAGTCTGCAGCACATGGTTGATTTCATGCTGCAGTGCCTGAGAAACGACCGCCGCATCGGCCACATTCTCACCACGTCAGATTATTGGGTGTACACCCTCCTAGACCCTCGTTACCGGGACAACTTACAAAGCCTCATCACACCGTTGAATCGGGACCGTAAAATGCTGGAGGACCAAGACACACTGTTGAAATCCATAATGTTCTCCATTCCAGCCGAGAGCGCTGCTGCTGCTACTGCTTTACAAAGCAGCTCTGTGCGTCGAGGCATTGTAGACACCTCTGCAACAAGAGGGAGCACAAGCAGCGCCTCTGCACAGGGCAAGAACTGTATGTTACAAATGTGGCGAAGTTTTGTGACAGCGCCACCAAGGTGTACACCATAGTGATGGGAAATCTAGTTAATTTTGTTGATTAGTTCACCATGAACTAGTTCACTGAAAAGATTAGTTCAAAAGATTAGTTCATTTAGTTCAGTTTTTCTCCACCCTATCCTGTGAGGAGCTGATAGGAAATGCATCATGTGACCTCTGAACTAAATGAACTAGATGAACTGCTGAACAAAATGTTCTATTGAGAATGACTCAGGACAGTCTAGTTCAATCTGATGCCTCTGACTGAGCCCAGCAGTGCCACATAATGATTGTGTATGAGGGGGCTGAGAGGCAGTTCAGCATCCACCATTTTAAGAACAGAACAGGGGTCAGTGTTAAAGATTTTAGCAAGACTGATCTTCTAGGCTAGAGGCATGAACTACACACAGAAACACTCTCTCTCTTATACACACATATGAGCTGTGTCTGTGTACTGTGTGTGCAATTTCTTTTTTTATTAATAATATTATTATTACTGTTATATTTGTATTTGATGTGTGGTATGCCTTGGAGGTGCTGGCTTGCCCTGCTGCCAGTGTATTATCTGAGCGCGTCTTTAGTGCTGCAGGTGGTGTACTAACAGACCGTCGCATGCGACTATCCTCAGACAATGTAGACCGGCTTATTTTTCTGAAAATGAACAAGGCATGGATCTCACCTGAATTTGCCTGTCCGTTTTCAGATTAAATAACTGTTTGCCAACGTTTTCCAAGTCTCCTGTTATGTTCATCTTTCTACCACCTGAACTCTACTCCCTGGGCTACAACACTGCCAGTTACAGGGGAATGATCATTTACAAAACAAAATGTTATCCCCAACAAATAGTAGCGCAACGACTCCAGTGCCCACTTTATCGCCAGGCACTCTCTCTCTACAATGCTGTCTCTGTTTTTTGATGGAGTAAGTTTTCGACTCAGGAAACTAATGGGATGCTCCTCCCCGTTAAGCTCCAGTCCTGAGACAACACGGCACCCATACCTACCTCTGACGCATCAGTCTGGACAATGAATTCTCTTTTGAACTCGGGTGTGCTCAAAACTGGTGACCCACACAGTGCCCCTTTTATTGCCCCTGTTGATGACCCCTTGCTGATTTATTAACCGGCTACACCAGATCCATGGGTATTCTCTCAAACTGGACCTCTAAAATTTTTAATGGCACCAAGGGACTCACTAAATGAGGCTGAGGACTGTGTACCTGGCGCATGCGACAAGAGTTACAATACCGTTTAACTTCTTCATAGACCCCCTGCCAGTAAAACCGTTGTATAATTCTGTGTAGGGTTTTCTTTTAGCACAAATGTCACCCTAGTACATGCGCATGCGCTAAGTCCATTACCAACCTCCGATATGACTGCGGTAGCAGCAATTGTTAAAAAATTTCAACATGTATTTTATAAACCTGATACAGCAAATCTTGGTTCAGCTCTAATTGTTGAAATACTGTAGCTGCCCCGGGGTGTTGGGGTTCCCCATTGACAACCAGTAAATTTTCACGGGCTAGACTCAACGTAGGGGCCGCGGAGTTGCGCCTTAACAAATTTGTCACCTGTCACATTTAAGTATTACAATTCAGGTCCCGGTGTCAAATCTTCCATCTCCCCAACTAACACTTCGATAGGAGAGGGGTTTTCCTACTCCACCGAAGGCAAAGGTAATGCTGCCCACTACACACATGTGTTATGCATAGTGAGACTGATAGTAGCCAACAAAGTAGCAAACAAAGGCCACTTGTGATCGCCCTATCAGCGTAGGACCAATGCTACTCAAAAGATCTGCCATGATCCTGGACAAAATCTTGATATAATGGTCAATGAGTGAGAATGTACGATAGGATCCAGGCAGATGTGAATGTTTGGTTTTAGTAGCAACTTCATGTGTGACATGTTTGAATGGCTGGGCAACCCTCCTGTCTCCAATATATGATTGAAGGTGCGTACCAATGTGGACGGGATATCCTCACTCAATAATTTAAATAATTGGGCTGTAAACCCGTCAGGTCCTGGAGCTTTCCCGTATTTAAAGTAAATTATCGCCGCTGTCACTTCCGTCACCTCAATTTGTTTTTTTAAAAGGAGAAGCTGATAGTTTGTGATGGATGGTAACCGTATTCCATCTACAAAGGTGTTACCCTCCGCACTATCCGTATGTTCCACCTTATATAAGTCTGAGTAGTATTCTTGTAGAATGGTGTTTATGGTTTGAGGGTCTGTGTTCATGATCCCATGTTTATTCGTTAACGCTGTAATATGTTGATGACGAATGTGATTTCCTTTCGCTAGTCGTGATAATAGTCTCCCTCATTTGCTAACATAACGATATACATCGGCTCTATAATTGTTATTACTGCTTGTCTCTCGTCGATATACCCATACGTGTAAGTCAGCCTTAGCCTGATTACATCTATTTTTAACCTGTGTTGATGAACTTGTCTTGTTTGCCGTGTACCTATCGCGTAATATCCTGCTAGCCTGCGAGTAGTTTGTCGCGATCTTCTTTTTTAGCGTTGTCTGATAACCTATTAGTTTCCCGCGCATTACTCCCTTCCCTGCTGCCCATAAAAGTTCCGGCCTATCCCTAGTATCTCCATTATCCCTTACATATTAAAAACACCATTGCTTCACGTGATGTCGAAACTTCTCATCCATTAACAAATAGGTCGGGAAGCGCCAAGTTTGGTTTGGCCCCATCTGCACCATATCTGGCAGGGTCACTGATACGGGCGCGTGGTCATATTTAGCTACGTTGTGCACATCTGCCTCTTCCACTCCCCTTAATAGCTCGTGTGCTATCAATATATAATCTATTCTGGACCAAGAGTCATGTGGCGCCGAATAGAATGAATGTTCACTGCCATCTGGGTTCAGGTGTGTCAAAATGTCTACAAAGTTACTCGTGTCTAGCAAGGGTTATTATAAACGTGTGTCATGTGATCGCACATTCATTCGCATCGACCTACAGTTCTTCACTGTTTAGATTCACCATATTTAAGTCACCACCGTGGGTGGTTTTAATGCTCTCCTATCGGCCTGATATGCTTGGATACCTGGGATAAATTCAGGAACGTCTCCAAACTCCCTACTCACATGTCAGCGCAGGAACCGTAAGAGGGAACGTGCTTGTTTTGTTGCGCATAGGTGGAGTTTTATACAGTAAATGATTACTGCTGTCTTATTTTTTGCGTCCCAAGGGCAGAATAAGTCTGCGTAACGTTACATTTTACAGACACTCATATAATAGTCACACGCTACCCTAACCGTGACACAAGGAAGGTATTGTTGCCGGATAAAGCCGCCATTTTAGCGTCACTGTGCTGTTAATTCTGTTTGGGACAGAACACTGCTCTGCTGACTCTGAGGGACAGTTAGAGATTGCGATTTTGTGTACTGTGCTTTAGGCAGGCTACTTTACCAACCGCTGTGTACATCTTCCTTTTGCCTTGCAGTGTTTTTTTCACAGGTCTGCAAGGTGTGTGTGTGAGTGCAGGTGACGCGCTGCAGTTTGCTCGGCATACAACGCTGTATGTAGGCATCTGCACATGTCACTCTCACACTCTTTTTTTTTTTTCTTTAGTGTAATTCTTGCTGCTCAATTCAATTGAAATTATAGTGTGACGTGCTTCCATCCGTATCCAATACATTGGTTGAAAACACTGTAGAAGGACACAAAAAGCCCTTTCACAGCTAAGAGTTGTGTTCACTGTAGTCTGAGATTTAATTTATTCAATTTTGATCACGCTCAAGTTACTTCTTCAAGCAATGCTGCTTGTACTCTGCTGAGCGTGTCTTACTGCCTCATCCTTGTCATTTTTCTCTAATTGGTGTACATGTACATCAAAGTAGTCTTCATTTTGATCGAAATCCAAGCAGGTACCCGGACACTGTATGGCTGCTTTTATACGGTGGACTGGCTCCAACATTCAATAACACTTAACATGCAATCGGGCACCTTGTCAAGGCCCAATCCTCTTCTCCCTCTGATATAATAATAATAATCTTTATTTATATAGTGCCAACATATTCCGCAGCGCTTTACACTTTAACAGTTTCAAAACACAAGTCATAAGTAACAACGTTAACAATACAATAATTAAAGTAAAATAAGCCGACCCTGCTCGTGAGAGCTTACAATCTACAATGAGGTGGGGGAGATACAAAGTACAGGTGTGTATATATAATGGTGCATTTCGAATGATGGTCCAGCCATCTTGAGGGAGTGAGGCATGGATGGAGATAGTGAATGGGCTCCACATACACACTTAAACATAGAACGACTTTGGTTATTGAATGTCATAGGCCACTCTGAACAAATGTGTTTTGAGGGAGCGCCTGAAACCAGGCAAATTGTGGATAGTCCTAATTTCTTGTGGTAGAGCATTCAAGAGGATTTGCGCAGCGCGGGAGAAGTATTGTAGTCGGGAGTGGGAGGTACGGATTACTGCAGAGGTTAGTCGAAAGTCATTTGCAGAGCGCAGCAGTCGGTTAGGCCGATAGATAGAAATGAGGGAGGAGATGTAGGGGGTGCTGCACTGTGGAGAGCTTTGTGGGTGAGAACCAGTACTTTGAATTGGATCCTATAATGAATGTGCAGCCAGTGTAAGGACTGGCGAAGAGCGGACGCGTCCGAGTACCGATTAGCTAGATGGATGACCCTGGCTGCTGCATTAAGGATGGACTGAGAGGGGATAGTCGAGTAATGGGGAGGCCAAGTAATAGAGCATTGCAGTAGTCCAGGCGGGAGTGGATCAATGCTACAGTGAGGGTTTTTGTTGTTTCCATGGTGAGAAAAGGGCGGATTCTAGAGATGTTCTTTAGGTGTGTAGACGGCAAATATCTAACAAACAGGTCATGCTGGAGAGACTTGCACCTACTGCCACTCAGGGTCTTCAGCTCCTTTGTGAGAAACTAAAGTTTGGCCAGCCAGTATATCAAATAAAGTTCATGAGAAATGGGAACTGTGGTTGGCTTCACTTTTGGTACTGGCTGGGTGCTAATACCAAACCATGGTGTGGCATTGAATGGATATTCCTGGCTGGTTGGAGACAAGCTCATTCCCACAGAAAAGTACCTGAAAGCTAAGGAGATGGTGGCCTCTCTCAACATGAAGGAGTTTGCTCGTTGTCTAGGAGACCGACCACCCCTGCTGTGTACCTTGTCAACGTTGTGTTGAAGCTTGCAAGGATTAAGAGGTTACAGTGGTAAGTCTGGTTTTACTAAAGATCCTGCTGTGTATTATAGTTTTTATGTTTTAAAAAAAAATTATCTTAGGAATGTTAAATAAATTTGTTATTTTTTTGGTTAAATACAATGTATGTTATGAATGTTAAATAATTTTTTTTGGTTTTTTATAAAATAAAATGTATGTTATGAATGTTAAATAACTTTTATTTATTTATTTTTTTTCAGGTATTTGATCTACCGTAGCTAGTTGCTGATCGTTGACTCTACACCCCTCTCCCCAGAATGTTACTCGGGTTATGGGGAGAAAATCACCGCTATTCCAGACTGATTTAATGTTAATGTGTCTGGCTCTTACACAGCACACAGCACTTGATGTTAGTTTATCTTTTTCCTAAATTATTTGTTACACTGCCCTTCTCACATTTTATTTTCACTTTTTTTTTTAAGCACAAGTTTTTTTACACTTCCTTGTTCTGTAAGTAGGCTTAATGGTTAAATGTTTTATACTAGATGTAAATATGTAACATGTAAATTTTAGATTAAGATTTTGCAAATTATTAGGTCCACACCATCAGGTTCTTTCGTCCCCTCTCCCTCAGAGTAGCGGTAATATATCGGACCCCAGGCTCGCCCACACAGTTCCTTGACCACTTCTCTGCCTGGCTGCCGCACTTTCATGTCCTCAGAAGTACCAACCCTTATCCTTGGAGACTTCAACATCCCCATTAACAGCCCTACTTCCACACTCAAAACACATTTGTTCATAGCGGCCTATCACATTCACTAATCAAAGTCATTCTATGTGTAACTGTGTGTGTGTGTAGCCCATTCACTATCTCCATCCATCCCTCACTCCCTGAAAATGGCTGGACCATCATTGTAAATACACCATTGTATATAAACAACTGTACTTTGGAGCTCCCCCTCCTCATTGTAGATTGTAAGGTCTCACGAGCAGGGCGGCTTATATTGCTTTAATTATTGTATTGTTAACGTTCATTTATGACTTGTGTTATGAAACTGTTAAACTGTACAGCGCTGTGGAATCTGTTGGCGCTATATAAATAAAGATTATTATAGTAGAGGCCCACTCAGTAGTGGTGAAGTGAATGTCGCAAATTGCGAGTTGATTGCGACTGATGCAGCTGATACTCCATTACTGCTGGCTGCTGCTCACACAACCGCTCCAACATATGTAACGTGGAATTCCACCCGGTGGGTACGTCACATATGATGCGATGTTCAGAAAGGCAAAATCTGCGTTGCAGAGCTGCAATGCGCGATCTGGCCATGGTGGACCGTCGCAAGTTAGCCCACTGTAGGCGTACCTTGTGCAGCAGTGAATCAAGATCCGGATAGTCCCTCAAAAAACTGTGGACGACAAAGTTTAGCACATGTGCCAGACATGGTATGTGAGTGACGTTGCCTAGGCTGTTATGTTACGGTAGCTGAGGAGTGCAGGTAAAAAAGGAAATACACCAGAGCAGTTGGAATCTATGAGATTGCAGTACCCTGACTAACCACCGAAACTAGAGGCAGCCGTGGAGCGTTCCTACGATGGTCCTAGACGCCTCGTCACAGCCTGAGAAACTAACTACACCTAAAGATAGAAATAGGAAAGCTATCTGCCCCGGAGCAGAACCCCAAAGATAATAGAAAGCCCCCAAACATGTAATGGCGGTTAGACAAGAGGAAATACTGACACAGAAAGAAAATAGTATGAGCAAACGCTGGGGCCCAAACTATCTAAATAGAAAAGGATAGGAAGGGTACTTACTGCAATCCCAGAAAACCCTGAAAAACACCAACTTACTAATTTCAAAATCACCTGAGATCACACGACCTCTACCACCTAAATTAGTTCTCTGGTGTAACAAAAACAGCAGCCACTGAGAAAACTGCAAAAAGCAAAAGTACAAAACACAGTGGCTGGACCAAACTGAGAGGGCAAAAGCCCCCGGAGGGGACCCAGAAGGCCCCCACAGAAGTGCAGGAAAAATGCAAAAATATAGCAAAACACACAATAGAAATTGTCTTATCTGATAGCAGGAGATGCAGACACACACAGCAGGCTACAAGGGAAACTGGAAAGAAGGATTCAGACCAGAACAATTGATCACCGGCAACCCTGATGGGAAAATGATTCCCTTAAATAAGACCAATCAGTAACACCTGATTCCCAATCCTCACTAGTACCGCTTGAACCACCGAGGAGCCTCTGCTCAAGAACTCATCTCAAACCATTCACAACTCTAGGCCCAGACCTGCCACCAGATTTCGGCCATTGTCACACACTACCAAGCCTGGCTGGAGATTCGCTGGCAAAATACACATGTCGCTCTCTTGCTTTATGGCATTCCAGAGCTCCAGCGCTGTGTGGCTTTGATTCCCCATGGAAATTAATTTCAGGACGGCCTGTTGATGTTTGGCCACGTCTGTGCTCATATCGGTCAACAGGCTCGCTGTCTGGGTGTTATGTTTGACACCAATCTCTCCTTCACCTCCCATATACAATCTGTTGCCCGCTATTGCCGCCTATACCTAAAGAACATCTCTCCCGAATCCAAGACTTCTCCCGCGATGCGCCAATACTGTGGAATGCTGTACCCCAAGAAATTAGAACTATCCACAATTTGCATGGTTTCAGGTGCTCCCTCAAAACACATTTGTTCAGAGCGGCCTATCACATTCACTAATCAAAGTCATTCTATGTGTAAGTGTGTGTGTGTAGCCCATTCACTATCTCCATCCATCCCTCACTCCCTCAAAATGGCTGGACCATCATTCTAAATACGCCATTGTATATAAACACCTGTACTTTGTATCTCCCCCACATATTTGTAAATTGTAAGCTCTCACGAGCATGTGCGGATTATATTGCTTTAATTATTGTAATGGTAACGTTGTTACTTATGACTTGTGTTCTGAAACTGTTAAACTGTAAAGCGCTGCGTAATCTGTTGGCGCTATATAACTAAAGATTCTTATTAAGCGTTCACGGGTCCATGTGGAGGTAGACCGTGACGGCTCCTGCAACGATGTTTCTGAGGAACTGGAGAAGGAGGAGTCAATGTGTACAGACTTGATTACTGCAATCCTTGTAGTTGGCTGAACACGTACAGCGCCACTCGCAAGATCTGTACCCGGCTCCACAACATTGACCCAATGGGCAGTGAAGGAAAGGTATCGTCCCTGGCCATGGGTATTGGTCCACGCAGCGGTGGTCAGGTGGACATTGCTACTGATGGAGTTTAGTAGCGCATGTTTAATTTTAACCTCAACAACATGCTTTTGCAGACCAGGGACGGCTTGCCTGCTGAAATAAAATCAGCTTGGCACATTGTATTGTGGGACTGCCAATGCCATTAAGTTCCGTAAACTGTCAGTCTCCACCAGCCTGAATGACAGCATTTCAAGGGACAGGAGTTTTGCAATGACAGCATTCAGAGCCTGTTCTCGTGGGTGGTTTGCCGAGATTGGGCCTACACCCGATACGCCACAACCTGACACCCACAGATAAACAAGCCATAAAATCTCTGAAAGATAACCCCAACATTATTATTAAACCAGCAGATAAGGGGGCTGCTATCGTTATTATGAATAAGACCCAATCTATTGCCGAAATTCATAGACAACTGTCAGTTAACCTAACCTACAGACAACTCAATTGTGACCCTACATTTTACATCTGTCAAAAAATTGATCGTATCCTGACTAGTGTTGAGCATTCCGATACCGCAAGTATCGGGTATCGGCCGATATTCGCTGTATCGGAATTCCGATACTTAGTTCCAATATTTTTCCTATATCGTATAACGGAATCGGAAGTTCCCATAATTCTTTCAGAGGCACTGTGATTTTAGTCAGCCAGTGAGGAATCCTACGAAGTGTGGGCACATCCTGTACTGCTGCGGTCATCTTAACTAATGGCATGGCTGTGATTGGCTGCTGAAATGATGTCAGAATGCACTATAAAAGGCGCCACCGCCATTTTAGCGTCACTGTGCTGTGAACTCAGTTAGGGGCAGAACGCTGCTCTGCTGACTCTGAGGGACAGTTAGAGATTGCGATTTTGTGTACTTTGCTTTAGGCAGGCTAGTTTACCAACCGCTGTGTAAAGCTTCCTTTTGCCTTGCAGTGTTGTTTTAACAGCTCTGTGCAAGGTGTGTGTGTGAGAGTGCAGGTGACGCTGCAGTTTGCTCTGCATCCAACGCTGTCTGTAGGCATCTGCACGTGTCACTCACAGACTCTTTTTTTTTTCTTTAGTGTAATTCTAGCTGCTCCATTCAATAGAAATTATAGTGTGATGCGCTTCCATCCGTAAACAATACATTAGTTTCAAACACTATAGAAGTACACAAAGGGGCCTTTCACAGCTAGTGAACATGGTTTTTTAATTTTTAACTAAAATATGTATTTTTTCAAATGACACAAATATAAGTAATGTTGAAGAGGAATAGTCCTACATCCATTGTTTGCACAATATTACAGGTGTACATTACGTCCCTTAATCAACAATGTATTATTTTATTTACTTGTATGCTTTTATTTAAAAGCCAAGAACACAGAAGGATAACCTTCGCACTGCAGCTGTTGTCAAAGTTCAACCCACATTATGCACTTCCAACATTGCAGCATTTGAGGCATGATGTGAGTTGGATTTGTCAAAGTTATGGAGTGAGAAGGTTCACCATCAGTACCCTATAGCATAAGTATGCTTTTGTGTTAGCATTTGTGTTAGACATGTGGATATCTGCCATAATATGTCACAATTATTTAGTTACAGATTTGTTATAATCATTGAATGGTTTTAAATTTGACGTTTCACTTGTTTACAGCTTAGAAATAAGGGTGTAGCCTGATATCTATGTGTAGCACTAGCCACTTTAACATGTCATGTTTTTTTCAACATGTGTAGCTAGGTAGCAGTAATTTTTGCCGGACACACAGCAGGGGAACAGCAGGCGTTACTGAACCCCACAAACACATCATCGATTGTTTTGATCTGTGCATCCAACACTTCTGAGCCCAGGGTCAAGGAGGGTGTAGCCTGAGGCCTAGTATGAGATGTTTGAACTTTAATTTGAACTTTAATTTGGAGTTAGCAGCATTAATTTTTGTCAGACACACAGCAGGGGAACAGCAGGCATTACTGAACCCCACTATCACTATAGCTTGTGTATTGGTCTGTGGACACGACACTTCTGAGCAGCAACTGGCAGTGTTGTAGCCCAGGGAGTATAGCTCAGGTGGTAGAAAGATGAACATAACAGGAGACATGGAAAACGTTGCCAACCAGTTAGTTAATCTGAAACCGGACAGGCAAATTCAGGCGAGATCCATGCCTAGTTCATTTTCAGAAAAGTAAGCCGTTCACATTATCGGAGGATAGTCGCATGCAACGGTCTGTTAGTACACCGCCTGCAGCAGTAAAGACGCGCTCCGATAATACACTGGCAGCAGGGCAAGCCAGCACCTCCAATGCATACTGGCTAAGCTCTGGCCATTAGTGTTGAGCGATACGATACCGCAAGTATCGGGTATCGGCCGATATTAGCTGTTTCGGCCTTTCGATACTTAGTTCCGATATTTTCCATATATCGTATACCGGAATCGGAAGTTCCCATAATTCTTTGAGAGGCAATGTGATTTTAGTCAGCCAATGAGGAATCCTAAGAAGTGTGGGCACATCCTGTACTGCTGCGGTCATGTTAACTAATGGCATGGCTGTGATTGGATGCTGAAATGATGTCAGAATGCACTATAAAAGGCGCCGCCGCCATTTTAGCGTCACTGTGCTGTGAATTCAGTAAGGGACAGAACGCTGCTGTGCTGACTCTGAGGGACAGTTAGAGATTGCGATTTAGTGTACTGTGCTGTAGGCAGGCTAGCATCAACCGCTGTGTAAAGCTTCCTTTTGCCTGCAGTGTTGTTTTAACAGCTCTGCAAGGTGTGTGTGTGAGTGTAAGTGATGCTGCAGTTTGCTCTGCATGCAACGCTGTCTGTAGGCATCTGCACGTGTCACTCACAGACTCTTTTTTTTTTCTTCAGTGTAATTCTTGCAGCTCCATGCAATTTAACTATTAGTGTGACGCGCTTCCATCCGTATCCAATACATTGGTTGCAAACACTATAGAAGTAGACAAAGGAGTAGCCTTTCACAGATTGTGAACAGTTGTGTTTCAGTGTTCACTTCAGTCTGTGTTTTTTATTTTTTGAGTGCACATCACGCTCCAGTTACTTGTTCAAGCACTGCTGCTTGTACTCTGCTGAGCGTGTCTCAGTGCCTCATCCTTTTCATTTCTCTCCAATTGGTTCTGCTCCATTCCATTTAAAATATAATCTATTAGTGTGACGCGCTTCCATCCGTATCCAATACATTGGTTGCAAACACTATAGAAGTAGACAAAGGAGTAGCCTTTCACAGATTGTGAACAGTTGTGTTTCAGTGTTCACTTCAGTCTGTGTTTTTTTATTTTTTGAGTGCACATCACGCTCCAGTTACTTGTTCAAGCACTGCTGCTTGTACTCTGCTGAGCGTGTCTCAGTGCCTCATCCTTTTCATTTCTCTCCAATTGGTTCTGCTCCATTCCATTTAAAATATAATCTATTAGTGTGACGCGCAAACATCCGTATCCAATACATTGGTTGCAAACACTATAGAAGTAGACAAAGGAGTAGCCTTTCACAGATTGTGAACAGTTGTGTTTCAGTGTTCACTTCAGTCTGTGTTTTTTATTTTTTGAGTGCACATCACGCTCCAGTTACTTGTTCAAGCACTGCTGCTTGTACTCTGCTGAGCGTGTCTCAGTGCCTCATCCTTTTCATTTCTCTCCAATTGGTTCTGCTCCATTCCATTTAAAATATAATCTATTAGTGTGACGCGCAAACATCCGTATCCAATACATTGGTTGCAAACACTATAGAAGTAGACAAAGGAGTAGCCTTTCACAGATTGTGAACAGTTGTGTTTCAGTGTTCACTTCAGTCTGTGTTTTTTATTTTTTGAGTGCACATCACGCTCCAGTTATTTGTTCAAGCACTGCTGCTTGTACTCTGCTGAGCGTGTCTCAGTGCCTCATCCTTTTCATTTATCTCCAATTGGTTCTGCTCCATTCCATTTAAAATACAATCTATTAGTGTGACGCGCTTCCATCCGTATCCAATACATTGGTTGCAAACACTATAGAAGTAGACAAAGGAATAGCCTTTCACAGATTGTGAACAGTTGTGTTTCAGTGTTCACTTCAGTCTGTGTTTTTTATTTTTTGAGTGCACATCACGCTCCAGTTACTTGTTCAAGCACTGCTGCTTGTACTCTGCTGAGCGTGTCTCAGTGCCTCATCCTTTTCATTTCTCTCCAATTGGTTCTGCTCCATTCCATTTAAAATATAATCTATTAGTGTGACGCGCTTCCATCCGTATCCAATACATTGGTTGCAAACACTATAGAAGTAGACAAAGGAGTAGCCTTTCACAGATTGTGAACAGTTGTGTTTCAGTGTTCACTTCAGTCTCTGCGTAATAACCACACTTAGGCCTTATAACTTTTCTGACTTTCTTTATCAATCTACCAAGATGAAGAAGTCAGTGAGTAAGGCACGTGGTCATGGCCGTGGAGTTTCAGCAGGGAGAGGACGTGGGGATTCTGTGGCTGCTGCCGCCCTCAGTGACACAGCATCCACCAGTTTTACCCATGAGCGTTCCTTTATGCGCACTTTGGTAGGAGCTCGGCGTGCCCCCCTGCTGCGGGAAGAACAAATTGAAGCCGTTGTTGGTTGGATGGCAGCCAATGCATCGACTTCAATTCCTTCCACCTCCTCTCAGGAACACAACACTTTTGAGCAACCATCTGTCTGTTCACCGCCTGTCAAATTGCCCAGGCAGTCAGAGAGTTCTGTACAGGAGCCAGCTAAGTCTCTGCTTCTGTTCTCAGAATCTGTTGGCTCGCAAACACGGGCACAGGCAAGCAGCATTCTGCAATTTGAAGAAGAGGGAGTATGCAGTGATGCGCAACAGCTGTGTCTCTCTCAATCTGAAGAGGCGGGTGAGCCAGTGCCGATGGACAGCACACCGCAGAACGCATCTTATGATGATGATGAGACTCAGGTGCCAGGTTTTGTGGAGCATGGTGCTGCCCAGACCATCCAACAGCAGCAGGTGTTGGAAGAGGGTAGTGGAGATGATGAAGTCCGAGAACCAACATGGCGTGAGCAACAGGAAGGTGGTTTGAGCAGCTCTGACGAAGAGATTGTCCCAACGGTACAAAGAGGAGGGAGAGGTAGGCTGCAGACTCGCTTGCCTGTAGCCTCCAGTTTGGCACCTGTTGGGAGCAGTTCTCTTAGAAATGTCAAAATTGGCGCTCCCATGACTTGCACTGCGTGGTCCTTTTTTGACAGACTTGTAGATGATATTTGCTATGTTCAATGCAAGCTGTGTAAGCAAAAAGTTAAAAGAGGTAAAAATATCAGTAACCTGAATACCACAAATATGTGGAAACATGTACGGACAAAGCACGTAGCTGAGTTACAAAGACACACTGGAGATGTAGGCCAACCTACAGCAGCACCTACATCTTCAGGTCGTGTTGGAGCCTCTACCTTCAGCTCACACACACCTGGTTCGGCTTCCTCACAGGATCTCCATGGAAGAACCTCGGTCACTGTTGTCCATAGACAAACTGTTATTCCACCCACAGCAGCAAGTTCACAGTCATCGTCACACTCCCAGACCACAAAACAGCCATGGGTACCACAGGCATGGGATAAAAGACGGCCATACTCGGCAAACCATCCACGAGCACAGGCTCTGAATGCTGGCATTGCAAAACTCCTGTCCCTTGAAATGCTGTCATTCAGGCTGGTGGAGACTGACAGTTTCAGGAACTTTATGGCATTGGCAGTCCCACAATATAATGTGCCAAGCCGATTTTATTTCAGCAGGCAAGCTGTCCCTGCTCTGCAAAAACATGTCGAGGGAAACATTAAACATGCGCTACTAAACGCCGTCAGTAGCAGGGTCCACCTGACCACCGATGCGTGGACCAGTACCCATGGCCAGGGACGATACCTTTCCCTCACTGCCCATTGGGTCAATGTTGTGGAGCCGGGTACAGATCTTGCCAGTGGCGCTGTACGTGTTCTGCCAACTCCAAGGATTGCAGGAATCCAGTCTGTACACATTGATTCCTCCTCCTACTCCAGTTCCTCAGAATCATCGCTGCACGAGCCGTCACGGTATACCTCCACATGGACCCGTGAACGCTTACCTGTTGGACCGATATGAGCACAGCCGTGGCCAAACGTCAACAGGCCGTCCTGAAATTAATTTCCATGGGGAATCGAAGCCACACAGCGCAGGAGCTCTGGGATGCCATCAAGCAGGAGAGGACGTGTGGTTTTTGTCAGCTAATCTCCAGCCAGGCTTGGTAGTGTGTGACAATGGCCGAAATCTGGTGGCAGCTCTGGGCCTTGGCAACCTCACTCACATACCATGTCTGGCACATGTGCTCAACTTGGTCGTGCAGAGTTTTTTGAGGGACTATCCGGATCTTGATGCACTGCTGCACAAGGTCCGCCTAGAGTGCGCTCACTTGCGACGTTCCAGCATGGCCAGATCGCGCATTGCAGCTCTGCAAGTCAGATTTCGCCTTCCTGAACATCGCATCATATGTGACGTACCCACCAGTGGAATTCCACGTTTCATATGTTGGAGCGGTTGTGTGAGCAGCAGCCAGCAGTAATGGAGTATCAGCTGCAACAGGCGCAATCAACTCGCAATTTGCGCCGTTCACACTTCACCACTACTGAGTGGGCCTCTATGAAGGACATCTGTGACATTTTGCGTGCGTTTGATGTCTCAACGCGGATGGCGAGTGCAGATGATGCACTAGTCAGCATGACTGTCCCCCTTATCTGCCTGCTTCAGAAATCACTGAAAGCACTAAAGGAAGAGGTTTTGGAAGAGGTGGAGGATGAGGAGTCACAAATTCAATTACCTTCAGGACAGTCATCGCAACGTGGTTCCTCACAAAGGGCTGGGCAGGGCTCACTTTGTTCGGAGGATGAGGAGGAGGAGGAGTCATTGGAGGAGGAAGAAATCCCTACAGAGGGAGGTACATAACGCTCTAGTCAGTATGTAGAGCGAGGGTGGGGTGATGCAGAGGAGGCAGAGATGACGCCTCTTCCAGAGGACAGCCTTTGTTGGCCAGTTGGGAGTCTGCAGCACATGGTTGATTTCATGCTTCAGTGCCTGAGAAACGACCGCCGCATCGCCCACATTCTCACCACGTCAGATTATTGGGTGTACACCCTCCTAGACCCTCACTACCGGGACAACTTACAAACCCTCATCACATCGGTGAACCGGGACCGTAAAATGCAGGAGTACCAAGACACACTGGTGCAATCCATACTGTTGTACATTCCAGCCGAGAGAGCTGCTGCTGCTGCTACTGCTTTACAAAGCAGCTCTGTGCGTCGAGGCAGTGTAGACACCTCTACAACAAGAGGGAGCAGAAGCAGCGCCTCTGCACAGGGCAAGAGCTGTATGTTACAAATGTGGCAAAGTTTTGTGACAGCGCCAGCAAGGTCTACACCATCCGAGACGGCTCCAGTCACCAGGAAGAAACGTTTCCGTAAGATGGTGACAGACTACTTGGCTTTCCCTCTAAGTGTACTCCCAGATGCCTCTTCCCCTTTCAAATTTTGGGTCTCTAAGTTGGATACATGGCCAGAGCTTAGCCAGTATGCATTGGAGGTGCTGGCTTGCCCTGCTGCCAGTGTATTATCTGAGCGTGTCTTTAGTGCTGCAGGTGGTGTAGTAACAGACCGTCGCATGCGACTATCCTCAGAGAATGTAGACCGGCTTACTTTTCTGAAAATGAACAAGGCATGGATCTCACCTGAATTTGCCTGTCCGTTTTCAGATTAAATAACTGTTTGGCAACGTTTTCCATGTCTCCTGTTATGTTCATCTTTCTACCACCTGAACTCTACTCCCTGGGCTACAACACCGCCATTTGTTGCTCGTAAGTAATTGGCAGGGGTACTGACTCCTGGCCAGCCTGGTTACAGCACGACAGCTGTTTCCTGGCAGTGTGAACGCCAATTATCCTCCAATAAGTTGTGCTGTCGTGTTGCATTCGGGTTAGCCGACTCTATGGTGCCTGCAGTTTAGGTGATTCCTATGTGTGCTGTGGGATATGTAAATAAAGGCGGTTTCCATTGTGACAATAGGACAAGCACCCACTGTAGGACTGTGTGATTCGGTAACTGCGGACGGCTTGCGTCCTGTCAACTTACATTTTCATGGGTGCGTTCTTCTACCCGTCCGGGGTCCAGTACCGTCAACTGGTTCTCCCCAGTGCCTTTGGCCTAGGTGCCTCCATCTCCGTATCCGAGTTCCACCAACGTCTGCTGGTCCTTGGTAGTGGTTTGGAGCACAGGTACCTCCTGCTTAGTAACCGTGTCACAGTAACGTCAGCTGGTACTCGGTTGTGACATTGCCTCTTTTCCTTCTGCTACCCGTCCGGGGTCCAGTACCGTCAACTGGTTCTCCCCAGTGCCTTTGGCCTAGGTGCCTCCATCTCCGTATCCGAGTTCCACCAACGTCTACTGGTCCTTGGTAGTGCTTTGGAGCACAGGTACCTCCTGCTTAGTAACCGTGTCACAGTAACGTCAGCTGGTACTCGGTTGTGACATTACCTCTTTTCCTTCTGCTACCCGTCCGGGGTCCAGTACCATCAACTGGTTCTCCCCAGTGCCTTTGGCCTAGGTGCCTCCATCTCCGTATCCGAGTTCCACCAACGTCTGCTGGTCCTTGGTAGTGCTTTGGAGCACAGGTACCTCCTGCTTAGTAACCGTGTCACAGTAACGTCAGCTGGTACTCGGTTGTGACATTGCCTCTTTTCCTTCTGCTGCCCCTCCGGGTTCCAGCACAGTCAGCTGGTCTTCGTTACTTCCATTGTCTCTTGCTCCATCTGATACCCGTCAGGGTTCCAGTAACGTCAGCTGGTTCTCGGAAATTAGACGACCTTAAAGACCACCCAGAAGATGACGACAACAAGGACAACGAGCATGAAGCCAACCAGCCTGAACACCATCACAAAGAAAAAATAAAAGATTACCCAGAAGAAGATCACCAACAGGACAAAGAAGGTTAAGACAAACTACAAGATACAGAACAAGAGACAGCAGAACAATAAGCAGAAGATCAAAAAGCAGAAGAACATGAAGTATAAGACCAAAATGAAGAGCAAAATATATGCTCTAAATTCTAAGCAGAAGAAGACTAAGCAGTGTATGGGGTGAGTCAGTTCCTCCTCGTGGTGCCCCTGGAAAATGCCTGCTGCTGCAGGCTAAACTGAACACGGACAAATACTGTTGTAATTTAAATCTTTTGTGACATCAAGAACGGAAGAATGAACAATTCATACTTTTACAGATTACAAGTACAGGAATCTCTGTCACAAATAAGAATATGATGAAGAAGATGAAGAGGAAGAAGATGAAGAATTTGAATATGAAGAAGATTAATTAGTTTAATAATAACAATATGAGTAATGTAAACAAAAACATGAATAGCAAGAAGTTTAAGAAGAAGATTAAGAAGGTGAAGGTGAAGAATAATTTGATGAGAAAGATGATGCTGCTGAAGATTATGAAGGAGAAAGTGTGGCACTGGCAAAAGTTAAAAAGGTGAAGAGCATGGAAGTTTTGAAACATACATATTTGCCAAAATAGAAAAAAGGTTAACAACATTGTCAATTTGTTAGTCAATCCAAACGTATTTCCAAAAAAAATATATTAATGCTATTCCAATGCATTGGGTTAAACATGTATGCCTTTATTGTCTCATCAACCTCCCCCAATACATTCTACATTAGTCTTTGTTGTTTTCCTTCATGTACAATTAACCAACAAGGCAAGAATGGTTTTTTTTAACGTCGATATTTGGTTCCCATAGACTTACATTGGACTTCCGGTATCGGAATCGGATATCGACGATATTTAGTGATATCGGCGATACCATTCCGATCCGATATTTTTAGATATCGAGCAGTATCGCTCAACACTACTGGCCATGTATCCAGTTTAGAGACACAAAACTTGAATGGGGAAGAGCCATCTGGGAGTACACTGAGAGGGCAAGACATGTAGTCTGTCATCACCATCTTACGGAAATGTTTCCTCCTGCTGACTGGAGCCGTCTCGGATGGTGTAGACATTGGTGGCGCTGCCACAAAACTTTGCCACATTTGGAACATACTGTTCTTGCCCTGTGCAGAGGCGCTGCTTGTGCTCCCTCTTGTTGCAGAGCTGTCTCCACTGCCTCGACGCACAGAGCTGCTTTGTAAAGCAGTAGCAGCAGCAGTGCTCTCGGCTGGAATGGAGAACATTATGGATTGCACCAGTGTGTCTTGGTACTTCCGCATTTTACGCTCCCGGTTCAACGGTGTGCTGAGGCTTTGTAAGTTGTCCCGGTAGCGAGGGTCTAGGAGGGTGTACACCCAATAATCAGACGTGGTGTGAATGTGTTCGATGCGGCGGTCGTATCTCAGGCACTGCAGCATGAAATCAACCATGTGCTGCAGACTCCCAACTGGCCAAGAAACGTTGTCCCCTGCAAGAGGCGTCATCTCTGCCTGCTGTGCATCACCCCACCCTTGGTCTACATACTGACTAGAGCATTGTCTACCTCCCTCTGGAGCGATGTCTTCCTCCTCCATTGACTCCTCCTCATCCTCCTCACAAAGTCCTTCAAATACATAAAAATTTACAAAATTTAAAACTCAAAATTTAAAAACATTGTATCATAATTCTGTAACATCAGTATATGGAAACACAATAGCATTACAAAAGGATAGACAAAAACTGTACATTATGTGCTTTGTAAATACATTAAAAGTTTGGAATGGTTATGAAAATATAGACAGCGACTCTGGAGGTTCAATTGTTGATACAGCATGGTACTTTGAAAGTCCTCCAGCCCTTTGTGAGGAACCACGTTGCGCTGACTGTCCAGAAGGTGATGGAATTTGTGACTCCTCATCCTCCACCTCTTCCAAAACCTCATGCCTTAGTGCTTGCAGTGTTTTTTGAAGCAGGCAGATAAGGGGGACAGTCAGGCTGACTAGTGCATCATCTGCACTCGCCATCCGCGTTGACTCATCAAACGCATGCAAAACGTGGCAGATGTCCTTCATAGAGTCCTTCGCCACTCATTACACTGGCAGTGGCTGCCCATTCATTATAGGATCCAATTCTAATTACTGGTTCTCACCAACAAAGCTCTCCACAGTGCAGCACCCCCCTACATCTCCTCCCTCATTTATATTTATCGGCCTAACCGACTGCTGCACTCTGCAAACGACCTTCGACTAACCTCTGCACTAATCCGTACCTCCCACTCCCAACTCCAAGACTTCTCCCGCACTGCGCCAATCCTCTGGAATGCTGTACCCCAAGAAATTAGTACTATCCACAATTTGCATGGTTTCAGGCTCTCCCTCAAAACACATTTGTTCAGAGCGGCCTATCACATTCACTAATCAAAGTCATTCTATGTATTCTGTGTAAGTGTGTATGTGTGTGTGTGTCTCTAGCCCATTCACTATCTCCATCCCTCAGTCCCTTAAGATGGCTGGACCATCATTGTAAATGCACCATTGTATATAAACACCTATACTTTGTATCTCCCCCACCTCATTGTACATTGTAAGCTGTCACGAGCAGGGGCGACTTATTTAGCTTAAATTATTGTATTGTTAACGTTGTTACTTATGGCTTGTGTTCTTAAACTGCAAAACTGTAAAGCGATGCGTAATATGATGGCGCTATATAAATTAATATTATTATTATTAGGATTCCTCTGAGCTGCTCCCACCACCTTCCTGTTCCTCACGCCATGTTGGGTCTTGGACCTCATCATCTCCACTACCCTCTGCCAACACCTGCTGCTGTTGGGTGGTCCGGTCAGCACCATGCTCAACAGAAACTGGCACCTGAGTCTCATCATCATCAGATGCGTTCTGCGGTGTGCTGACCATCGGCACTGTCTAACCCGCCTCTTCAGATTCAGAGAGACACAGCTGTTGCGCATCACTGCGTACTCCCTCTTCTTCACATTACAGAATGCTGCTTGGCTGGGCCCCTGTTTGCAAGCCAACAGATTCTGAGAACAGAAGCAGACACTCAGCTGGCTCCTGTACAGAACTCTCTGACTGCCTGGACAATTTGACAGGCGGTGAAGAGACAGATGGTTGCTCAACAGTGCTGTGGTCCTGAGAGGAGGTGGAAGCAATTGAAGTCGATGCATTGGCTGACATCCAACCAACAACGGCTTCAATTTGTTCTTCCCGCAGCAGGGGGGCACGCCGAGCTCCTACCAAAGTGCGCATAAAGGAACGCTCATGGGTAAAACTGGTGGATGCTGTGTCACTGGGGGCCGCAGCCGCCACAGAATCCCCACGTCCTCTCCCTGAAGAAACTCCACAGCCACGACCACGTGCCTTACTCCCTGCCTTCTTCATCTTGGTAGATTGATAAAGAAAGTCTGAAAAGTTATAAGGCCTAAGTGTGGTTATTTTGCAGAGACTGCAGTGAACACTGCACACAACTGTTCAGTAGGTGTGAAAGGCCCCTTTGTGTACGTCTATAGTGTTTGCAACAAATGTATTGTATACGGATGGAAGCGCGTCACACTAATAGATTTTATTTATTTGTAATAGAATGGATCAGCAACAATTAGAGAAAAATTTCAAGGATGTGCCAGTGACACACGCTCAGCAGACTACAACCAGCAGTGGTTGAAGAACTAACTGGAGCGTGATCTGCACTCCAAAAAGGAAAACTTCAGACTACAGTGAACACTGCACACAACTGTTCACTACCCAACGCGTCTCAGCAGGAAGGCAGTCTGTGCGTTAAAACAAAGGCGCAAGCATACATCCACGTACCCTGTTTATAAAGCTATATAAAAAAAATTATGTAGTAGTGACGCACACTTTATTGAGGTACAGTATTACATCGCCATTCACCATCTGTGGCTATGCAGTCTCATCTATATATACCTTATCTATCCGTTGTCATGCTTGCAAGTCGACAGTCAGGCATAAATAGCAATTTTCACTATGCACTATGCACTTTGTAAAGGTTATGTTTGTTAATAAAAATGATTATTGCCACATATTATGTTATGAGTATTACATGATGGAAATTGTATAATTTTGTATAAACTGTTTAGTGACATTATTCAGCAAATGTAACATTTTAGTAATGTCACAGATAACTTGTAATGCTGATGATGTTTTGAAGTCAGACATTCATTGTCTATACAATAAAAATGGTGTACATACTGTTACTTATCCATCATTAATGGATTCAGATATGTACTTGTATGCTTTTATGTACAACCGTATAGCAGATTCCTTAACTAATTTATTTTGTGGTTTGCATTGCTGTTCAACATGTTAATGTATGTGTTTATGTTTGTCAATTCTTTATTTATCTAGATATTAGTTTAAATGAAATCATCATCTTATGGTAGTAAAGGTTATCTTTCTCTTGTTTGAAGTATAGACATTTAAAATTGACAGGTAACAAGGAAATTACTTGATCTAGTATTTAAACATCCTCCTTGACCCTGGGCTCCAACACCGCCAGTTGTTGCCTGTAAGTGCTGTTAGCACAGTCAACACTTGCTCCTGTGTTACTGGGGTTCAGTAATGTCAGCTGTTCCCCTGCTGTGTGTACGTCAAAAAGTCCTGCTGCCTCCACCCTGTTCTATTCTCATCCCTGGGCTCCAACACCGCCAGTTGTTGCTCTGAAGTGCTGTTAGAACAGTCAACACTTGCTCCTGTGTTACTGGGGTTCAGTAATGTCAGCTGTTCCCCTGCTGTGTGAACGGCAAAAAGTCCTGCTGCCTCCACCCTGTTGTCTTCTCATCCCTGGCTCCAACACCGCCAGTTGTTGCCTGGAAGTGCTGTTAGCACAGTTAACACTTGCTCCTGTGTTACTGGGGTTCAGTAATGTCAGCTGTTCCCCTGCTGTGTGAACGGCAAAAAGTCCTGCTGCCTCCAACCGGTTCTCTTCTCATCCCTGGGCTCCAACACCGACAGTTGTTGCTCGGAAGTGTCATTGGCACGGGTACTCACTCCTGTCCCAGACTGGTTACAGCACGCCATCTGTTTCCTGTCAGTGTAAACGTCACTTAGCCTCCAATAAGTTGTCCTGTCGTGTTGCGGTCGGGTTAACCGACTCTATGGTGCCTGGAGTTTAGGTGCTTCCTATGTGTGCTGCGGGATATGCAAATAAAGGCTGTTTCCATTGTGACAATAGGACAATCACCCACTGTAATACTGTGGGATTCGGTAACTGCGGCCGGCTCGCGGCCTGTCAACTTAAATTTCCATGGGTACCTTCTGCTACCCGTCCGGGTTCCAGTACCGTCAGCTGGTTCTCCGCAGTGCCTTTGGCCTAGGTGCCTCCATCTCGGTATCCGAGTTCCAGCAACGTCTGCTGGTCCTTGGTAGTGCTTTGGAGCACAGGTACCTCCTGCTTAGTAACCGTGTCCCAGTAACGTCAGCTGGTCCTCAGTTGTGCCATTGGCTCTTTTCCTTCTGCTGCCCCTCCGGGTTCCAGCACAGTCAGCTGGTCCTCGTTACTTGCATTGTCTCTTGTACCTTCTACTACCCGTCCGGGTTCCAGTACCGTCAACTGGTTCTCCGCAGTGCCTTTGGCCTAGGTGCCTCCATCTCGGTATCCGAGTTCCAGCAACGTCTGCTGGTCCTTGGTAGTGCTTTGGAGCACAGGTACCTCCTGCTTAGTAACCGTGTCCCAGTAACGTCAGCTGGTCCTCGGTTGTGCCATTGGCTCTTTTCCTTCTGCTGCCCCTCCGGGTTCCAGCACAGTCAGCTGGTCCTCGTTACTTGCATTGGCTCTTGTACCTTCTGCTACCCGTCCGGGTTCCAGTACCGTCAGCTGGTTCTCCGCAGTGCCTTTGGCCTAGGTGCCTCCATCTCGGTATCCGAGTTCCAGCAACGTCTGCTGGTCCTTGGTAGTGCTTTGGAGCACAGGTACCTCCTGCTTAGTAACCGTGTCCCAGTAACATCAGCTGGTACAAGGTTGTGCTACAAATACAAGATACAGAACAAGAGACACAAGAACAATAAGCAGAAGATCTAAAAGCAGAAGAACATGAAGTATAAGACCAAAATGAAAAGCAAAATATATGCTCTAAATTATAAGCAGAAGAAGGCTAAGCAGTGTATGGGGGTGAGTCCGTTCCTCCTCGTGGTGCCCCTGGTAAATGCCTGATGCTGCAGGCTAAACTGAACAAAGGCACAAATACTGTTGTAATTTAAATCTTTTGTGGCAGCAAGAACGGAACGATGAAAAAATCATACTTTTACAGATTACAAGTACAGGAATCTCTGTCACAAATAAGAATATGATGAAGAAGATGAAGGACTATAATATGAAGAAGAATAATAGTTTAAAAAGAACAATATGAGTAATGTTAACAAAAAGATGAAAAGCAAGAAGTTTTAGAAGAAGATAAAGAAGGTGAAGAATAATTTGATGACAAAGATGATGCTGCTGAAGATTATGAAGGAGAAAGTGTGGCAAAAGTTAAAAAGGTGAAGAGCATGGAAGTTGTGAAACATACATATTTGCCAAAATAGAAAAAAGGTTAACAACATTGTCAATTTCTTCGTCAATCCGAACGTATTTCCTAAAAAAAAAAATTAATGCTATTCCATTGGATTGGGTTAAACATCTATGCCTTTAATGTCTCCTCAACCTCCCCCAATACATTCTACATTACTCTTTGTTGTTTTCCTTCATGTACAATTAACCTACAAGGCAAGAATGGGTTTTTTTTAATTTCGATATTTTGTTCCCATAGACTTACATTGGACTTCCGGTATCGGTATCGGGTATCGCCGATATTTTTTGGGTATCGGCGATACCATTCCGATTCCGATACTTTTGGATATCGGAAAGTATCGCTCAACTCTAAACATTACTCAAAACAACTGAGCACGCAAAGCGTCTTCCCCGCTTAGGGCAGACGGAAATAGTATGAGAAGCATCTCCACAATAGAAGCACAACTTATTATGCTTTCGAAACTCTCGAAGCTGAGCCCCAGAAACCAATCCATCACACTGCATGGGCTCAGGGGCTGGCTCGCAAGGCATCACCACCTCTCTCATATTTCTACGCTCACGTAAACGTCTGTCAATTTGAACAGCTAATGACATAGAGTCATTGAGACCAGAGGGAACAGGAAATCCCACCATAACGTCTTTACAGTCTCTGCCAGACCATTCCGAAAAAGAGCTGCCAGAGCATTGTCATTCTATTTAGTAAGGACTGCCCACTTTCGGAGTTTCTGACAATATACAGTACAGACCAAAAGTTTGGACACACCTTCTCATTCAAAGATTTTTCTGTATTTTCATGGCTATGAAAATTGTAGAATCACACTGAAGGCATCAAAACTATGAATTAACACATGTGGAATTATACATTACACTTTACAAAAAAGTGTGAAACAACAGAAAATATGTCTTATATTCTAGGTTCTTCAAAGTAGCCACCTTTTGCTTTGATTACTGCTTTGCACGCAGAAAAGGTGAACGGATGGATTCTACATACCTGGTTCCCACCGTGAAGCATGGAGGAGGTGGTGTTATGGTGTGGGGGTGCTTTGCTGGTGACACTGTTGGGGATTTATTCAAGATTGAAGGCATAGTGAACCAGAATGGCTTCTACAGCATCTTGCAGCAGCATGCTATTTCATCCGGTTTGCATTTAGTTGGACCATCATTTATTTTTCAACAGGACAATGACCCCAAACACACCTCCAGACTGTGTAAGGGCTATTTGACCAAGAAGGAGAGTATTGAGGTGCTACGCCAGATAACCTGGCCTCCACAGTCACCAGACCTGAACCCAATCAAAATCGTTTGGGGTGAGGTGGACCGCTCACCGCTTCAATTTTGAATAAATCCCCAACAGTGTCACCAGCTAAGCACCCACACACCATCACACCACCTCCTCCATGCTTCACGATGGGAACTAGGTATGTAGAGTCCAGCCGTTCACCTTTTCTGCGTGCAAAGCAGTAATCAAAGCAAAAGGTGGCTACTTTGAAGAACCTTGAATATAAGACATATTTTCAGTTGTTTCACACTTTTTTGTAAAGTGTAATGTATAAATCCACATGTGTTAATTCATAGTTTTGATGCCTTCAGTGTGATTCTACAATTTTCATAGTCATGAAAATACAGAAAAATCTTTGAATGAGAAGGTGTGTCCAAACTTTTGGTCTGTACTGTAGCTCTGCAGCTTTCTGACCCTGATTCAATGCCAACAAGGTTTTCTTAGCTTTCTCATCCCCAGAGCCTGAAAAACACATCAACAACAGTTAAAACAGGATTCCCTGGTGTCAGGGAAAAGGCCCAATCCTGATGGTCACCGCGCAACAGGGAGATGACAATTTGAACCTGCTGTGCGGCGTTCCCCGAGGACTTTGGTTTCAGGGCAAAAAACAACTTACAGTTATTTTTAAAATTCATAAATTTAGACCGATACTCAAAAAATAAATCCAGAGTAGGGATCTTAGGTTCTACAGCAGACGACTGAGTGAGATAGACAGAAATACTCCGAACTTCAGCAGCAAGCTGCTCCACACGATCAGACAAATGCTTGACTTCCATTGCAGAAAAACTCCACCTACAGCCCCCAGAGATAAAGAGGAAAAATATACACAAAAAAATTCTGACTTTTTTTTTACTATTTTTCCCTTCTGTTTAGTACCATAGAATTTTCAGTAAGCAAAACACCAGAGAGGTTGGGAACTAATGGGTTGCAGATCCCTGAACTAACTGCACAAATAGAACCATCCGTGGGACGTACCTACGGTGACCTAGACGTCTCGGCACAGCCGGAGAGTTAGCTGCATCTAAAGATAGAAACAGGAAAGCTAACTGCCCCGGAGTAGAGCCCCAAAGGAATAGGTAGCCCCCACACATATAATGGCGGTTAGACAAGACAAAATACATAGAAATAAATAGAGTGAGCAAACGCTGGGGCCAAACACTGCCTAGATAGGACAGGACAGAATACTATCTACAACCCAGCAAAACCCTAGAAAAATTTCCAACACTTCTGATTTCAAAATGCTGAGATCACACGATCTCGCCACCCACTAAATCAGATCTCTGGTGTGACCAAGCGGCTAACTAGCAGCCACTCAGATAGCAGGGACAGAGCAATGGAACAAATAAACAGTGGCTACTGAAAAACAGAGAGTAGCACAGGCCCCTGGAGGGGAACCAGGCTAACCTCCCACAAAAGTGCAGACAAAAAAATGGAAATGGCAAACAAGATAGAAACAAGCAGAAAATATCTTATCTGAAAGTAGCAGACGAATGCAAGACACCAGCTGACTTCCAAATGAACCAGGAAACAACAATTGATCACTGGCGAGGATCATGGGAAGCTAGCTCACTTATATCAGCCCAGTCAGTCTCTCCTGATTGCCAGTCATCGTTCGCAGCTGAGGAAGCCTTGTCATTCAATACAGCTTCAATACCATCAGCAACCACCAGAGGGAGCCTCAGCTCACAAGTCGTCTCCAAACCATTCACAGCAACTGGGTGAATGACCTGAAGAGAGCTTGGAACACAGTCTCAAACATTACCATTAATAACACAGTAAACCGTCATGGATTAAAATCCTACTGGTCACACAAGGTCTCCCTGCTCATGCTAGCACATGACCAGGCCCATTTGAAGTTCAACAATGAAATCTGTATGATCCAGTGGAGGTATGGGAGAAGGTCATGTACTAAGATGAGACCAAATTAAAACTTTTTGGTATCAACTCTACTCACCATGTTTGGAGGAAGAAAAAGGATGAGTTCAACCCTAAGTACACAGTTCCAACCTTGCATCATGATGGGGAAACCAAGAGGACAGGGTGGCTTCACCATATTGAAGGGAGGATGGATGGGGTCATGTTTAGCGGGATTTTGGCCAACAACCTACTTCCCTCAATAAGAGCATTGAAGGTGGGTCATGGCTGGGTCTTCCAGAATGACAATAACCCAAAACACACATTCAGGGCAACTAAAGAGTGACTCCAAAAGAAGTATTTCAAGGTGCTGGAGTGGCCAAGCTAAGTCTCCAGTAAAAAAAAATTCTTTGAAAAGAGTTGAAACTCAATGTTACCCAGCGAAAGACATTGAAACCTGAAAGATCTGGAGAAGATCTGTATGGATGAGTGGGCCAAAATCATTGCTGCAATGTAAGCAAACTTGCTCAAGAACCACAGGAAACATCTGACCTCTATAATTTGCAAACAAGGATTTTTGTGCCAAATATTAAGTTCTGTTTTTCAATTGTATCAAGTACTTATTTCATACAATAAAATGCAAATTAATTGAGTAAAAATCATGCAATGTGATTTTCTGGATTTTAATTTTAAGATTCTGTCTTTCACAGTTGAAGTGCAAAATTGGCAGTATATCAAATACTTTTTTTCCCCACTGTATTTTAAATGTTTATATGTGAATATTTAAGTTTGCTTTTTAGGTAAACACTAGATGCCTTGATTAAGTGAAGGTTAAACGCTCGAGGCTCATAGGTCCATACCTTAATTTATAATGTTACTCTGTTACAATATGTTTTTACTCAATATTCAATAAAGAAAATGTTATGCTTCATCCTTGTGGCTGGACTAAAAATGCATTTTTGGATTTCCACCAACAGAGCTTCATTATAATATCATTGTGCTTTTATAAACCTTTGTTTATAGGAGGTAGGATTTAGTTGTTGGTGATGTCATGATTACACAGTACACCACCATCAGCAATGGAGACCATGGGCGTATGCGCCGTCTATCTCGCGAGGTAAGTCTATGTTTTCCTATAAAATGGCCACATGACAAAACTTAAGCATTACTTCCCCTTTGAGAAAGCATTCCACGCGAAACGCGCGTCAGGGGTGCAGGAAGATTACATTTCTTTGTGTCCTGGCTAATTATGGGTAAGCATTATTTGAGTGTTATCGGTTAATATGGATGTGTATATGGTGCTTGCTTAATGAGTCCTGACTCGCTATTTGGCGATAATAATTAGGTGCACCTTTTACCAATATTGTTATACTTACACTCTCTCTGCTTTTCCAAGCCATACTGTGGACTTGATCTCCTCCTGTTGTAATTACCGGGGTCTCCTCCATTTTATTGTCTATATATGTTTTGTATGTTATGTTGATCTTTATAATTTTGTATGAAATAATTTATTTACTTTTATTACTTATGGTGGCTTTAATACTCCCTTCTTTTGGTGGTCTATAATGTTTTATGGAGTTGGCTTACCGGAATTAATTGAGATTTATGTGGGAGAGTCCTTTATAAATTATGCTCTCGGCCATGGGCGTACCCAGGATCAAAACTGGGGGGGGGGCAAGCCAATGTCACATCTTATACAGGTTACATCATATACACTGTACATTATACTGCATATTAGGTATGGAGCATTAGAACTGTTCTATATTGTATAATTCAGCAGTGTATGCGACACTACGCTGTATATACCATATATTATACATGGCACACTCACCTCTATACAAAGAATAAGAGGCATTATAACCTGTATATGAAAAGTATAATACAGCAGTGTATATACACTCTATATACCGCACACGATGTGTATGACCCTGTATATACCATATACTACACTCTTATTTTGAAGTAAAAAAAAACAAAACAGGAAAAAATACAATACTTAAAATAAAGAAGAAGTAAAGTTAAAAATCAACAAATTTACTGGTATTTCAATGGGAACTATGGGCCTGCTTTTGGCTAATGAGTTGGTCAATGTTCGGTTCCATATTTGTCACAAGTGAAGCAATTTTTCTCTTTCTTGATATCATTAATTCCTAGGGATTCCAAATTGCTATTAGTAAAATACCAATATATATACAGCGCTACAAAAACAATATACCAGCAATAAAACTGCCCACACAGAGACATACAGCCTGCACTGCCCATCACTGCAGCCTTGCCAATCCATATCATTTCATCCTCATCAGTGCACATATTGGCGCAACTCCGCTTTTAGCTCAGGCTCAGACTGGTGTGGTGCGAGAGTCCCTAATAGGCAGGTAAATGTCCCCAATAGGCAGCATTGGTCCCCAATAGGCAGGTAAATGTCCCAATAGGCAGCATAGTCTCCAATAGGCAGCATATGTCCTCAATAGACAGCATAGGTCCCCAATAGGCAGCATAGGTCCCCAATATACAGCATATGTCCTCAATAGGCAGGTAAATGTCCCAATAGGCAGCATAGTCCCCAATAGCCAGCATAGTCCCCAATAGGCAGCATAGTCCCCAATAGGCAGCATAGTAATTTCCCCCCGGGATCAATAAAGTGTATTGTATCATATTGTATCGTAGTAGTCCCCAGTAGGCAGCATAGCAGTCCCCAGTAGGCAGCATAGTAGTCCCCCATAGGCAGCATAATCCCCCATAGGCAGCATAGTAATCCCCAATAGGCAGCTTAATCCCCCATAGGCAGCGTAGTAGTCCCCAATAGGCAGCATAGTCCCCCATAGGCAGTATAATCCCCCATAGGCAGTATAATCCCCCATAGGCAGCATAGTCCCCCATAGGCAGCATAGTCCCCATAGGCAGCATAGTAGTCCCCAATAGGCAGCATAATCCCCCATAGGCAGCATATTCCCCCAATAGGCAGGTAAATGCCCCAATAGGCAGCATAATCCCATATAGGCAGCATAATAGTCCCCAATATGCAGCATAATCCCCCATAGGCAGCATAATAATAATCTTTATTTTTATATAGTGCTAACATATTCCGCAGCGCTTTACAGTTTACTCACTTTATCGTCGCTGTCCCCGATGGGGCTCACAATCTAGATTCCCTATCAGTATGTTTTTGGAGTGTAGGAGGAAACCGGAGCACCCGGAGGAATCTCACGCAAACACGGGAAGAACATACAAACTCCTTGCAGATGTTGTCCTTGGTGGGACTCGAACCCAGGACTCCAGCGCTGCAAGGCTGCAGTGCTATCCACTGAGCCACCATGCTGCATAATCCCCCATAGCCAGCATAATCCCCCATAGCCTGCATAATCCCCCATAGGCAGCATAATCCCTCATAGACAGCATAATCCCCCATAAGCAACATAATCCCCCATAACCAGTATAATCCTCCATAGCCCGCATAATCCCCCATAAGCAGCAGAATCCCCCATAGCCAGCAGAATCCCCCATAGCCAGCAGAATCCCCCATAGCCAGCAGAATCCCCAATAGCCAGCATAGTCCCCCATAAGCAGCATAATCCCCCATAGGCCGGGCCAGACGTTACAAAAAAAAAATAGCAGTACTCACCTATCTCCCCCACAGCTCTGAAGAAGCGCACTCTGGACTCCGTCTTCTCCTGGCACAGGCGGCGTGACATCTTCAGGGTGCGCAGGCGGCGTGATGACGATCACGTCATCTGTGCTGCATATGGAAGGCCGCAAGGCCTTCATCACTCACCACATTCCGCCTGCGATTTAAGGGCCCGCAGGCACTGAACTGTCAGTTCATTGTCGGCGGGGCCGGTTCTTTCACTGTGCGCCCCTGCTTCTAGGGGGGGCAATTGCCCCCCCCGCCCCACGGTGGGTACGCCCATGCTCTCGGACACTTTTAATAAGTACTCTATTAGTACACCACCATTGCAGCAAATCACTGAGTTTGATAACTCAAACTATAAACAACAGCACAGCCGCTGATTCAATGATTGGCCACAATGGTTATGCTTGCTGTATTTATAATGTCATCAAATGACTGCAGCCAAATCACAGAGACCAAAATAATGGCATGGGACCAGCGCTGGACAGAGGTAGCATGAATACTATTCATATTTGTTTTTTACTACAATGTAATTGACTGGAGTCTGCTTTTTTAACAGTGGAAAACCTCTTTAATATGCTCTTTCATCGACAGATTTTAACTTTACATCACTGGTCAATTTACACAGCTGATTATTTCTTGATATCTCATTCAAAATGTTGGTATTGAAAATCACAGTGGATTTCCTTTACAGATATTTTAACAATTTGGGAACATGCTGTTTGTAATGTAATTCATTTATGAAAAGCTACTACTAATAGTTGTAAAAGCAGTTGGTATTAATTATTTAACATAATCAGGCTTTTTGTCAAATTTGGCTTAATTTTTATAATAATCACTGTTCGGATTATTGCATTATGATAGTTTTTATGATCACAAATAGCTTTACTAAAACTCTGTAAAAATTAGTATGGTGTTTTACTTTTACACTGCATAACATTATGAACTGGCTTCACATGTCTCTGTAACTAGGATCACTTCAGAATTCTATTCCCTAGCCACATAGTATTAGGAGGAAAAGAGAGCTGTCTTCGTCAGTGCTACCACAGATAAATACATCAAGGGCAGTGATGAGTAACACTTTTATTCCAACTTTGTGTGTTGGAGTCGATCGGTATCTGATGAAGGAGTTCATTTGGTTCTGAAACGCGTAGTTTGAATACAAGTTTTACTCACCACTTCCCTTGATGTATTTATCTGTGGTAGCACTGAAAAAGCCTGCAATCTTTTCCTCTTAATCCTCAGTCCTTAGTTAGGCCGGCGTCACACTGGCGACAGAATCGGATGACTGCAATACGATGAAATATCGCATTGCAGTCTGCCCTATGTTAATCTATGGAGCAGCTCCCAGTATCAGATTTTTTGTGGTCCGTTTTAATCGTCCGAGTGCAATCGCAGCATGCTGTGATTGTCACCGATTGTGGGTCGACTTTCGCCAATGCAAGTCTATGGGAGCGATGAAAAATTGGATTACAAACGGACCGCACGTGTGACTTCCGATTAAATCGCACCACTATCCCAGGTGCCAGGAAATTGCATCAGGATAATTGCCAGGAAGGGCTGACATGCTAATTAGGCTACGAAAATTCAAGCCCAAACAGGAAACCGCCTCCACGGAGTCCAGAACCATGGCCAGTCACATCAATGTTGAGATGTTGATCGTTCTGGTCCAGGAGAGACCAGAACTTTGGGACCAGAGGGATCCCAATTATTCCAACCGGTCGCGGAAGGACGCGGCTTGGCGGAGAATATGTGTACAGATGTTTCCTGATTTTGGCGACAGGTCTAGGGAGGACCAAGAACGCATCAGTAAGTAACGTAATGAAAACGCTTACAATACTGTATGACTACTCAGTATGTACCAACAACAATGTGTTATAATGTCCCTCTAGCCTTATATGTGAAACAGAAATGTGCCCAAAACAACAGTTATGACTGTTCAACCCCCAGTGCTATGTCAGTACTCCAAGCACATTCTAATATTTAGATACAACTGTAATGGTCGCCTACTTAACCTTAAAAATGTTTGCCTACGCAATAAATGCGTAGGTGAAGTACTTAATATGTGTCCCTTTTGGTAATGCCATCGCTGTGTCCCAAATAAATGGTCATTATTGTGACACATATCTCATAGAGCTTTGTATGTATGAACCCTTGTAATATTAACTTGTTATATTAGCTACATACAATTTGTAGTGCTGTTGTGTACCCCTTAAACGCCAAAAAAATTATAATATTGCTGGTGTACGGTACTTCTGTTTTTACTACATTACAAGGGCAGATAAGTATAATTTTGGATTGTATCCGTTACTTTTTCAGTGTCAGATGTTACAAGGCGTTGGCGCAGCTGTAGAGACTGCTACAGGCAAGAGAGACAGCTGAGGGGGCGCAGTGGGGCAGCAGCAAGCAGCAAAAGAAAATATGTCTATTATGATAGACTGAATTTTCTGGCCCCAGCTATCGATTTGCGACCGTAAGTTAATGTGTGTACAAAGTGTATTGCTATATTTTCGTATAAATTGTAATCAAATTTTTTTCTTCTCTAGCACGGAGTCAGACCTTACAGAGAGAGAGCCAGCTTCTGACTCAGAGGCAGTGATTGACCCCGTGGGGGATGTTGAGGAGGCAGGGCCGTCATCATCAGCAAGTGCAGCAGCAGCATCACCACCACCACCACCAGCCTTGGAGTCAGAGAGCTTGCCTCTAGAGTCCCAAGACCCTCCCCTCAGCAGCAGCCCTGGTAGGCCCCAGGATGTGGCTTCACCTCCTGCAGTTGTGTCACGCCGAGCCAGGCGTAGAAGAGAAGGAGTTGGTTCTGCCACAAGGAGGCAGGTGGACAGAGGAGTTCTTGACTACTTGTCCACTGTTGCCCATGATGATGGGGAGGAGGCATTTGGACGCAGTCTGGCTCGGTACCTCAGGGCCATTCCCCGTCAGCACAGACTGCGGATCAGAGCTGGCGTACAAATTGTGCTGGATGCAGGAACCCCACCAAATGATCCCAACAACTTCCTAGATTTACTGGAAAGGTGGCAACGTTCCAGTGAAAATCTCCTACGTTTGTTGGGAGTCTGCATGAGCCTCTGATCAGCCTCCTCATCATCATCATGCTCCTCTTCCACCTCCTCCTTGTGGACCACAGAGACCAAATCCTCCTCCTCCAAGTGAGTCCTACCAAAGTGTCACACAACATGTACCACACATGGGACACAGTGGCCATTCTCAATATGCCCACTCGACCATACCCAATGTTCAATGCTGGCCACAACATGGGTATGGTCGACATGGGCATTTTGGGGGCTACAGTGTAAGTGGGCAGTCATATTATGACTACCCACAACAGTTCCCAACCTTCCCTTATCCAAACCCCCATACAGAGCAAGCAACAAGCAGCCAGCAAAGTGCACACTCAGCCACCACTCATGGTGACACAGTGGCTGGAGAGCAGTCTAGGCAGCCCTCACAATCTGGCCCTCCACCTTCACCACCCCACACCTACCACCAGTTATAGGTGTAATGTATTTATTATTTTTTTGTTTGAAGTTATTAACATTCTACTTTGTTTTACTGCTGCAAGTTTCTCAGCAAATATGTTGAAAAAAGGTTATGACACATTAGTTCATTTTGCATTATGTTTACAGCAACTAAACATGACATAATACATAAAAAAAATGGTTTAAGTCGCATTGATTGTATGTGATTATTTCAATATGTAGCTGTTTATTTAAATACGTGATGGGCTGCCTAACTTACACACAATATGACACCAAAACCAACACAACATATACAATTAAGTGTGGCTAAATGTCTTTATGACAGAGCAACATAGGCACACTACATCTGTAATAATGCCTCCTCTTGCCAGGCAGTAGCACCCTCAGGGGACACAAAATATTGAGTGAACACATCACGTACTTTTAGGCCTGAAGGTGGACGACGGGGATGGATGGGTGGTGACATAGCCATAGACACATTCACAGAGGCTAACTCACCCACATGTTGTGAGGAGCATTCATGGATTCTACAAAAATTATGTTGGACCACACATGCTTTGAGGACCACATTAACATTATCTTCACTGAGTTGAATTGCAGATTGAAGTACCCGCCATTTAGCACAAAGAATTCCAAATGTGCACTCCACCAGCCGCCGAGCATGTGACAGGCGACAATTAAATATTCTACGCCGATGGGTGAGATAGCGACGGGGATATGGCCTCATTACATTACGGGTTAATTGAAATGCCTCATCCGAAACTATAACATAAGGCACATGTTCTGGAATAGAGTCTGTAAGTTGACTTGCTGGTGGTAGGTCCAGTTGGTTATTGCGTATCCGCCTACCCATTATGGAAGTATTGAAGACTCTTGAGTCTCCAGTCCTTCCATAGGCCCCAATGTCTACAATTATAAACCTGTAGTTTTGTCGACCAAGGCCAACAAAACTACGGAAAAATATTGTTTGTAATTGAAGAATTGGGAGCCTGAGTTAGGAGGTTTACGAACACGTACAGTATGTGTTTGCCGTCCAGGGCTCCTATACAGTGTGGAAACTGGCAATTTTCGACAAAACCCTGTGCTATCCTCAACCAGTCACTCATTTTTGGCTCAGGCATGACGTCTTCATGTAGTCTGGTCCAAATTTCCACACAAGTTGACCGCAATATGCCTGAAATTGTTGATCGCCCTATTAAGAACTCTAAGTGCGGAGCAGCGTAGGACATGCCAGTAGAAAGGAACCTGTAACACACATAGAACATAGAACATGGGGAAATCAGCAACAAAAACAACAAACACAGCATGCACAACACTTACAATGCTTTAGTTTCTTAGAGCACACATGCTGGAAATTTGATTACAAGCCATGCCTTCTGTGGAATAGACCAAAGGCAATAATTTAGATAGGTAAGCTTGAGAAATACATTACTCACATTACATTATAAGTGTACAATAAGTGTGCTACAACACTTGCAAAGTGACTATGTCGAGGCAAACATCATCAACATATCGTTGACACACATACCTTATTGTTAGGAGAAGGCGTTCCTCTGCAGAAATTGCTTTTCTCATCCTGGTGTCCTGAGATGTGATCCCAGGGCGCACAATGTCAAGCAACGTATCAAAGGTAGCTATGCTCATTCGACAATATTGGAAAAACTTATCTCCATGCCTACGCAGTGACAAATAGAGGCGGTGAAAATGGCCTTTAGTTATCCTTCTTGTCAAAAGTGGATGTACCCACATTCTTCTGCGTCTTCTGGGATCTGCTATTACAGGATATGGCTCCCCAAAACGTCGGGATATAACCCAATGGAACAGCACACGCTCAGTGGGAGTAAATCTGAGTGTATCTGTCATGTTTGGATAAAGCAGCTAGAAAGCACTAAGCACAAGGAACAAAATGACACCAGTGCAAAGGTGGGAGGTTCACACCTGTAGCAGAGCACTTAAATATAGGTCTGCCTGATGATTTAAATGAGTATCAGGCCTCAAAACCGTTATTGGTCCTTTTTGCTAAGCTGCAACAAAAAAACGGTGGTCGGATGAAAATCGGATGTTACAAGGTACACACACATGCGACTAAATCGCATCTTTGAAGGAAAATCGGATGCCAGGCGGATGTGTGATGTTTACATTTTGCTCCGATAATCGACCGACTAAAACGGTCCGATTTTTTGTAGTTGTGTGTGACGCCGGCCTTACAGGGCTTACGGGTCCAAAACTGGAGGGCGTAATTGCTGCCAACAGAGGAGCCAGGCAATGTTTCACAGTGTTGTGCCTGGATAGAAAAATGGATTCAGGTGAGTGAAATGAGTAAATTGGCTCACAATTACTCAATCGCAGGATAACTGAGCACGTCTTTTTATTTTTTGTCTAGCCACATAGTAAACATCACACAAAGCTAAAAGAATGTAGTTAATAGTCCATATCTACACTGTGTTCCAAATTATTATGCAAAAATTGTTTAGGAGTGATAAGGTAAGAATTTTTTTGTTTGTCAGTTAAACTCATTGATGGTGATGTGTGTCAGGGCTCTTTATATCACTGTAAGCAACTGCAGACACCTGTGCTAATTAGTTTGGCAGGTGTGTCCAATGAAAGGCAAGACTACTTAAGAAGGCTGTCCCACATTATTAAGCAGCCTACATTTTCTGCCTAAATGGGAAAGAAAAAGGATGTGTTGACTGCTGAGAAGCAACAAATTGTGGAGTGTTTAGGTCAAGGCATGACTACAATCAACATTGCCAAGACACTTCATCGTGATCATCGCGCAATCAAGAAGTATGTAGCTGATTCACAGTACATACGTGTGTGTGCTGATAAGGAAAAATTGAGGACTCTTTCCTACAGGCAATTACGTCAGGTTAAAAGAGCAGCGGCAAAAAAGCCTTGTCATAGCAGCAGACAAGTTTTTGAAGCTGCTGGTGCCTCCAACGTCCCCCGAACAACAAGATGCAGGGTCCTTCAGAGGTTTGCAGCTGTGCGTAAGCCATCCTGTCTACCTCCTCTATCCACTGCACACAAGCAGAAACGGCTCCAGTGGGCCAAACAATACATGAAGACTGACATCAAAACTGTTTTGTTCACCGATGAGTGCCGTGCAACGCTCGATGGTCCAGATAGATGGAGTGGAGGATGGCTGGTTGATGGACACCCCATGCAAACACGGCTACGGCGCCAACAAGGAGGAGGTGGAGTAATGTTTTGGGCTGGAATCATGGGGAGAGAATTGTCGGCCCCTTTAGGATCCCTGAAGGGGTAAAGATGAACTCCATAGTGTATGTTGAGTTTCTCAAACAGCACTTCCTGCCAGGGTTCAAGAAGAAGAACCGTGCATTCCGCAGCAAGATCATTTTCATGCATGATAATGCACCGTCTCATGCTGCACATAACACATCTGCATCTCTGGCTGCTATGGGCATAAAAGTGGACAAACTTATGGTGTGGTCCCCATGCTCCCCTGACCTCAACCTCATTGAGAACCTCTGGAGCATCAACAAAAGGAGTGTCTATGATGGCGGGAGGCAGTTCACATCTAAGCAACAGCTCTGGGAGGGTATTCTGTCCTCATGCAAAACAATTGAAGCAGAAACCATCCAAAACCTGACAAATTCAATGGACGAGAGAGTTCAGAAGCTCCTTTCGAACAAGGGGTCCTATGTGCAAATGTAACATCACCTAGAATAAAGTTTTGAGTTGAAAACTGTTTGATTTCAGTTTGTAATAACCAGCTAATGCTTATATTTTCAAAAATGACCATTTTTTTTGTTCTTTATTAAAATGAAAAGGTTGAAAACTCTGCTGTGCATAATAATTTGGAACATGCATTTCGAGTGCAGTTTGAGTGTTTTATTTTTTAAAAATATACTGTTATCATAGGCAGTTTGTACAAAAACCGTTCAATTGTACTCTAATAGTTATTTGACTGGAAAATTACAATGACTGCAATTCATATAGGTAATTTGGGAAAATCTGAGAAAATATTATTTGCATAATAATTTGGAACACAGTATATATATATACAGTTAGGTCCATAAATATTTGGACAGAGACAACATTTATCTAATTTTGGTTCTAGACATTACCACAATGAATTTGAAACAAAACAAATCAGATGCAGTTGAAGTTCAGACTTTCAGCATTCATTTGAGGGTATCCACATTAAAATTGGATGAAGGGTTTAGGAGTTTAAGCTCCTTAACATGTGCCACCCTGTTTTTAAAGGGACCAAAAGTAATTGGACAATTGACTCCAAGGCTATTTCATGGACAGGTGTGGGCAATCCCTTCATTATATCATTCTCAATTAAGCAGATAAAAGGGCTGGTGTTGATTTGAGGTGTGGTGTTTGCATTTGGAAGGTTTAGCTGTGAAGGAAACATGCGGTCAAAGGAGCTCTCCATGCAGGTGAAACAAGCTATCCTTAAGCTGCAAAAAACAGAAAAAACCCATCCGAGAAATTGCTACAAATTTAGGAGTGGCAAAATCTACAGTTTGGTACATTCTGAGAAAGAAAGAAAGCACTGGTGAACTCATCAATGCAAAAAGACCTGGGCGCCCACGGAAGACAACAGTGGTGGATGATCGCAGAATACTCTCCATGGTGAAGAGAAACCCCTTCACAACAGCCAACCAAGTGAACAACACTCTCCAGGAGGTATGCGTATCAATATCCAAATCTACCATAAAGAGAAGACTGCATGAAATTAAATACAGAGGGTTCACTGCACGGTGCAAGCCACTCATAAGAATCAAGAATAAAAAGGCTAGGCTGGACTTTGCTAAAAAACATCTAAAAAAGCCAGCACAGTTCTGGAAGAACATTCTTTGGACAGATGAAACCAAGAACAACCTCTACTAGAATGATGGAAAGAGAAAAGTATGGCGAAGGCGTGGTACAGCTCATGATCCAAAGCATACCACATCATCTGTAAAACATGGCGGAAGCAGTGTGATGGCTTGGGCATGCATGGCTGCCAGTGGCACTGGGTCACTAGTGTTTATTGATGATGTGACACAGGATAGAAACAGCCGAATGAATTCTGAGGTATTCAGAGCCATACTGTGTGCTCAGATCCAGCCAAATGCAGCCAAACTGATTGGTCGTCGTTTCATACTACAGATGGACAATGACCCAAAACATAAAGCCAAAGCAACCCAGGAGTTTATTAAAGCAAAGAAGTGGAATATTCTTGAATGGCCAAGTCAGTCACCTGATCTCAACCCAATTGAACATGCATTTCACTTGTTAAAGACTAAACTTCAGACAGAAAGGCCCACAAACAAACAACAACTGAAAACCACCGCGGTGAAGGCCTGGCAGAGCATCAAAAAGAAGGAAACACAGTGTCTGGTGATGTCCATGAGTTCAAGACTTCAGGCAGTCATTGCTAACAAAGGGTTTTCAACCAAGTACTAGAAATGAACATTTTATTTACAATTATTTAATCTGTCCAATTACTTTTGGTCCCTTTAAAAACAGGGTGGCACATGTTAAGGAGCTGAAACTCCTAAACCCTTCATCCAATTTTAATGTGGATACCCTCAAATGAAAGCTGAAAGTCTGAACTTCAACTGCATCTGATTTGTTTTGTTTCAAATTCATTGTGGTAATGTCTAGAACCAAAATTAGATAAATGTTGTCTCTGTCCAAATATTTATGGACCTAACTGTAGATATATATATATATATATATACACTGCAGTGATAGGAAATACTCTCAGTACATAGATGAGAACGATTAAATGTGAGAAGAATGTTTATTTGACTTTCAAGAGATTTGTGAGTGTATTTAGAGGACAAATGTATTTTTATGAAGGATGTAATTGCACAAAACAAAGTCTTTATTACCTATGCCGAGATAAAGTTTAAATTGAGTGTTTCAGAAAAATAGATTACCTGTCATAGAAAGGAAGGATGTGTCTTGATGATAAGGTTTCCAATCAAGTATTGACTGCCTAGATTTACTCTATGATAATAGCACATTTAAATAGAAGGATATTATTATACCTCTTGCTGGCATATATAACGATGGGCAAGAATAGTAATGTAGTAGAATTGTAATTGTAGTGTTAGTAGAATGTTAGTATGTTTTGTATGTTTTTGTACCGGCTTTACATGATGTTTAATTCTAATAATGGGATATTTTGTGTGAAAAAAATGTAGCTCAATAAAAAGAATTATAAACCTAAAGGGAAATGGAGGCAAATAGTGGAAAATATTATTTCCATCCAAGATTGTTGTTGCAAAATTTGATTAATTGGTTCGTGATTTTTATTAAGTGTACTATGTATGTTTTAAGAGAATATGTGATATTATAAAGCAAAATATTTACGCATAGGAAACCTAAGTTTTTTTACATATTACTGAATCATTGAAAAGTGATTAAATAATACTTTACTTCATATAAAACAGAGAAACAAAAGTAAATTGTTAAGTGGGTGAGAATTTAATCTGAAAACAATAAAAAAACTGAAAAAAGTTATGTTTTTGCATAACTGTTTGACTTGTACAATTTAAGAATTGTACATTTCAAAAATTAATTATATGTGTTAGCACTAGTTTCATTCTGGATGTGTAACTATAAACCAAGTATTCTTAGTTACGGTTTGTAGTCTGATGTATTAGATTAAGGAGGGGGTTAATGTCTTCCGGCCTACAAAATCTCATAGAGTGTGACAAATCTTAAAAGAACACACTGAAACAAAGAATTGTTAAGGGGAGGTACTAAGCTGGGTAGATACAGGGAGTGTTGTTACATACAGTATATGCAGGTATGAATATTGTTATTTGCTATCATATTAGAGACACCTAAATTTATGCATGGTATGCCAATATTCATGAATCTTATAAACAAGGTTTTAAGGTTTCTATGCAGAGTATTGTAAATCACATGAATATGTATGTCTTAGCTTGCAGAATGCTAGCGTTTTCCAAGCGATCAGTAGCATCGCTGAGAAAACTGATTGACAGGTTGGTCACCACCTTCCAGCCGCCCCCGCAGCCTTCCTGGTCCTTGCGATGCCCCCGGCAACTCCCGTTCCCAGGGATGCCTAGCGACAATGACCCCAGATGACGTAGCATCACGCGAGACCGCTAAGTCAACTGGGTGATTGTCGCTATGCATTACTGGGAACGGGAGTTGCCGAGAGGCGGGAAAGCTGCGGGGGCCGCCGGAAGGTGAGAATATCACGATTTTTTATTTTAAATATTGTTTTAACACAGATATGGTACCCAGGGCCTGGAGGAGAGTCTCCTCTCCTCCTGACCCTGGGTACCATCTGCACATGAACTGCTTACTTTGCGCATGGTGGGAATAGCCACATGCGGAAAGTAAGCGGTTCAATGCATTCCATGTGCACAAAAATTGCAGAATGCATTCTATTAATAGAATGCTTAATGCATGCTTTTTCAGCGTTTTTGCAGCAGAAAACCGCCGCAAAAATGCTAAAAAAAGTGAAAATTCCTGACCGTGTGCACATAGCCTTACACTGACAAAATGGCACTAAAAATAACATGTTCACTTTTTATATGTAGAGGGACGTGTGTCTTTGGCAGTCAATGACTGAAGCCCGTATGTGTGCACGTTGTGGATGGTTTCTGCACCCTGATATCTCCACACATTAAATTAATTTAAAAAATAGTCTGCCACTACTCTGACCTCTCACCACTCTCTTCCCTCATGGAACACATCCCCTACTTATTAAACCGCACCATTATCCAAGCCAAATTTGTAACAAAGCATTTAGGCTTTTTCACATGTCCAAATATTTCCGATACTGTAAAAACCAGCATCAGAGATATCAGTGGCTGTGTGTTTAATACTTGTGGCAAACGTGTAACAACCATGTGCCACCATTGTGCCGCATCAGTATCTCGTTAATGAATCAAACCTGGAAATCAGCTGTACTGCTCACACTGTTCTCTGGTGCTGGGTACTGAGACAGCTCGCATCACTGTCCCCTGCTCATGTGGCGATCAGCGCGAGCAGAGGACAATGATGAGAGTTGTGTTCAACTGTTAACAGGGAGAGCAGGCTGCTGAGAGTATTCATCAACCACCGCCTGTGCTATAATTAAATAAATAAATAACATATTTAATATGAGTTCCCCTGTATTTTTGTTAACCAGCCAGGCAAAACTGACAGTTGCGGGCTGCAACCCTCAGCTGTCAGCTTTGGCAAGGTTAGTTATCAAGAATAGAGGTGTACCACTTGTTTTTTTTTAATTATTTAAATAATGCTGATTTGGGGATTGTATGTGACAACCAACGAAGCTAAAGTAGACAGCTTGGGGTTGGTATTATCAGGCTGGCCTTGGATGTTACCCCTCTCCCCCTCCATCCTAAAAATAGAAGCCCACAGCTTCCCAAAAAGGCACATCTATTAGAAGCCCCAATTCTGGTTCTTTGCCCAGCTCTTCACATTTGCCCTGTTGCGGTTTCAAGTGGAGTGATAGTTGGGGGGTTGATGTTCCCTTTGTATTGTCAGGTGACATCAAGCTCAGAGGATAGTAATGCATAGGTGCCTTAAGACTCCCCCATTACTAGCCCCATAGTGATATTGCATAAATATATACACACCCAGAATAAAGTCCTTTAATTGAAAGAATGACACAGACTCCTTTAATTAAATCTAAATTAAACCGTACTCACATTATTGCCAAGTCCACAGAAGTCAATGTCTCATGTAACAGAGTTATATTAATAAAAATATTCCTCACCTGTCCACAGAGAAGATAAAAATTAATTTGTGCCACAACACGTCTAGCTGTGCTACATCTAGATGGCAGGATGCAATTTTGCATGATGCAACTACACAGCCTGCCATCCAGCAGAGATACTGAGCTGTGCATGCCTGCTCAGCTCAGTGTCATGTGGTGAACTCCTATAACCTCACTGATGTTACCGCAAATGTCCCTTAGTGGAAACTCAATCATTTACCGAGCTTTGGGCGAATTTTGCCTTTTTCAGGAAAAATGCTCACCAATCTCAACACAAATCTGAATGTGTGCAACATTCATGCTGAATTTGAGATTGGTGAACATTTTTCGAACATGTTTGCTCATCTCTACTCATTATGAGACAAGGGAGGTTTTCCACACCTCCCTTGTGGGCCATGCACATAAAGGCCGTCCTCTGCAGCGTGTCCTCATCGGACATTACCTGTCTCAATCCTACTCATATAGGTACTATATACATGACCAGGTTTTTGAATGCATCAGTTAGGGACTGCTCTGATATGGGTTATCTTGACGTTTGGTAGAGCAGCTTAGTATACATTTTTTGCAAAAAACATATCAACCAAATACTTTTTTTTATCATCTTTTTACTAGCACTTGCTGTTTACTGTTACTTCTTTACAACAGAGTATTTTTATACGTTTGTTTTTCTGTGTTTTTCTATGTTTCAGTCATTTGGTGGTGTGAACACTGTCTTACAGACTTGTTCACTCTGTGCATGGTCCATGTGTTTGTATTCAATTGGTTTCTTGTTTTTGCAAGATTATGGAGGTTTTCCACCCCTCCCTTGTGGGCCATGCACATAAAGGCAGTCCTCTGCAGCGTGTTCACATTGGACATTACCTGTCTGAATTTTGCTCATATAGGTACTGTAGACATGACCAGGTTTATAAATACATCAGTTAGCTACTGCTCTGATATGGGTTACCTTGACGTTTGGTAGAACTGCTTAGTATACATTTTTTGCAAAAAAGTATCAACCAAATACCCTGTTTTTGATCATCTTTTTACTAGCACTTGCTGTTTACTGTTACTTCTTTACAACTGAGTATTTTTATACGTTTGTTTTACTGTGCTTTTCTATGTTTGAGTTCTACTCCTCAGATACCAAATTTGAGTCACAGTCAGATGATCTAAAAAGGAGCCTCCAAGCCAGAGGGTATAGAAACAGATGCATTAAATTTGTGCATAATAGAGCCAGAAGCCATAAGGATGAATACAGTTCAACTCCATGTATAATGGAGAATGGCCCTCCATTAGAGATTGCTTGCAGCAACATTGGAACATTTTAAAAAGAGAACCTGCTTTGTCCAAACATCTTTCTGATTGCCCTCTCACGACATCTAGAAGAAGTGAAAATTTGTGTGATATACTAGTTCCCAGCCATTATATCCCTACTAATAGGAATCCATTTAATTAAAACAAATAAAAACTCCTACATGTGAACATGTATGTGACATCTTGGCTGCTAAAGTGGCAAAAGATTATTCTCAATAGAAATCAGCACTTCAAGACTTTTCACCAATGCAACCTCAAGTCCTTCTCAGTAGGAGGAATTGACCATATTCAATGCGGTATTAGAGGGAAAGATGTAAAACGCTTCCTTACCCAAAGAGGATGCAGATGGATAACAATTCTGTGCACCATGGTGCCCCAGGTTCTGAATGAATCCATAAGATTTGCCTCTTTTTTATTGTCTTCACATGAGCACCCTGCCATTGGCAAGATATTTTACTTATTTTTATTGTCCATATGTTTTCATTTTAAGTTCAGAATGTGCTTGGATTATGACAATCACTTTCAATTTTGCGTATATCTGTATGAATATTATCCTCTGAAGATAACATAATTTCAAATATTTGGCATTATAATAAGGGTATAACAACATTACGATTGAAAGCAATGATCTGTATCTATTGTAATGTACACTCATGTATCATTAAACTCCACTTTTTATCTATATGCTTTCTCTTTTATTCATTATCTGTGTATATTTATCATTATCTGTATTACTTGTCGCTACAGGTGAGCGAAACAGGTCGGTCAGATTCAAAAGTCGCCGACTTTCGCCAAAGTCGGGTTTTGTTGGCCGAAACCCGACTATAGCGTGCAGTCGGCCATGCGATCGGTAAAACGAGTGCCAAAGTCAAATTTCCTAGAATGCTTTCAGGCGCCTTTTTTCAGCCAATGAGCAAGAACGTACACTGTGGGAAATGAAATGACATGGGTAGCGTCCACCACCATCTTACAGAAGGGCATTGCAGTGATTGGCTTGCTTTGGGGGAGCGTCATAGTGTCTATAAAAGTCCTGACTGCTAAAGGCCATTTTACTTCTGCCGCTGTTAACAGTAGTAAGAGGTTGCTGACGCTGTTTAACAGTAGGGAGAGAGTTAGGGCTGGAAAGAGAAGTTCTTCTGTGCTTGTGCTGAAAGCGATTGCGCTGTACAGTTAGTGTGCAGTGACAGGGGAGGACTTTCTTGTGTGCAGCAGGGCTGGTTATTAGGCTGCCTGACAGCTGTATTGCAGTGTGTACACTGCTGAGCAGACTTCTTTTTACACAGCACTAATACTTTTATTCTTTTTTTCTGCACAGTTACCGACCATTCATTTTTCCCACACCGTATAGAGCTGTGCGCTACTCACACACTACCGTGTACCGGCTAGTATAACGGACAAATACATGCTGACTATCTGTGTGTGACTCCGGAAATATATACAGAGATTGAAATTTTTTCCCTACACCGTATACAGCTGTACGCTTTTGAGACAGTACCATATATCTGCTCTTTGTATTACGGTCAAATCCATACTGAGTGAGAGTCTGTGTGTGACTCCGGAAATATATACGGAGATTTAAATTTTCCCTACACCGTGTAAAGCTGTACGCTCCTCATACGGTGCCATATATCTGCTGGTATTTTTGGTACATTTTCGCAAACATGAGGAAGTATTGTGGAAGAGGCAGCGGACGTGGGTGGGGGGGCCAGCTGGGACTGAAGGTGGTGGTGGTGCTGCATCTGCTGGTAGTGCCAAAAGCACAATATCACCTAAGGCAGTAGGTGTTGAACCTGTGTAATCGTCTGGCTCCAGAAGGCCTGGAAGGCTCCCTTTTCTGGGAGTAGGTAAACCACTTTTAAAGCCGGAGCATCAGGAACAGGTTTTGGCTTACATTGCTGAAACAGCCTCCAGCTATATCACCTACTCTTCTGAAGTTTCAAAAAACTCAAGCACTGATTCGTCAATGCAGGCTCCTGGTCAGGAACAACACCTTTCCTTGTGTCCTTCACCCCTGCCACAAGTGAAGGATGCGGCATGCCACACTTCAGATTACTCCCTGGAGCTCTTTTCACATAACATGCCTGGGTTATCAAGTGAAATCCTGAATTCCCCAGTCCAAGATGAATATTTCATGGAGTGCACTGATGCACAGCCACTGCTATATGATTCTGCTGGTACATTCACCCAGAACACTGCATTGCTCTACTGAGCCAGAATCTGACCCTGATGAAATTCAGGTGCCCCTTGTAACTCTAACACCTTACACGGTGACACAGAGGAAGGTGCAGATGAAATTGAAGAGGGAGTGATGGATGATCCAGTTGTTGATCAAGATTGGCATCCATTGGGGGAAGAGGGTGCCACTGGCAATAGCTCAGAAGAGGAGGAGGATCAACAGCAGGCATCGACATCGCAGCTGCGGTTATCGGACAGGCCCGTAGCAATCAAAAAACGTGTTATAAAAACAAAAACATTTGCAGGACAGCTTGGCGAGACAGTCAAATTAGCACAGCGTGCAAGCCCATAAAATTTCTCTCATAGTAGGAAGAGTGCAGTGTGGCACTTTTTTGACCGAAATCCAATTGATGAGGCAAAGTTTATCTGTAAAAAGCGCGGAAGGACCTTTAGTCGAGGGAAAAATCTCCGAAAATTGAATGCCAGTTGCATGCTTAGACATTTAAACACCATGCACTTGCAAGTGTGGATGACTACAAAACCTCACTGGCTTTGAACGCCTACATTCATGGCCAAAAGTTTTGAGAATGACACAAATATTAATTTTTACAAAGTCTACTGCTTCACTTTTTCTAATGGCAATTTGCATATACTCCAGAATGTTATAAACAGTGATCAGCTTAACAGCAATTACTTGTAAAGTCAATATTTGGCTAGAAAATGAACTTTATCCCCCAAAACACATTTCAACATCATTGCAGCCCTGCCTTAAAAGGACCAGCTTACCTCTTTTCAGTGATTGCTCCATTAATACAGGTGTGGGTGTTGATGAAGACATGGCTGGAGATCAATCTGTCATGATTAAGTAAGAATGAGACCACTGGACACTTTAAAAGGAGGCTGGGACTTGGCATCATTGTTTCTCTTCTGTTAACCATGGTTATCTCTAAAGAAACACGTGCAGTCATTATTGCAATGCACAAAAATGGCCTAACAGGGAAGAGTATCGCAGCTAGAAAGATTGCACCTCAGTCAACAATCTATCGCATCATCAAGAACTTCAAGGAGAGAGGTTCCATTGTTGCCAAAAAGGCTCCAGGGTGCCCAAGAAAGACCAGCAAGCGCCAGGACCATCTCTTAAAAGTGTTTCAGCTGTGGGATCTGGCTACCAGCAGTGCAGAGCTTGCTCAGGAATGGCAGCAGGCAGGTGTGAGTGCATCTGCACGCACAGTGAGGCGGAGACTCTTGGAGCAAGGCCTGGTCTCAAGGAGGGAAGCAAAGAAGCCACTTCTCTCCAGAAAAAACATCATGGACAGACTGATATTCTGCAAAAGGTACAGGCAGTGGACTGCTGAGGACTGGGGTAAAGTTATTTTCTCTGATGAATCCCCTTTTCGATTGTTTGGGACATCAGGAAAACGCCTCATTTGGAGAAGACAAGGTGAGCGCTACCACCAGTCTTGTCTCATGCCAACTGTTAAGCATCCTGAAACCATTCATGAGTGGGGTTGCTTCTCAGCCAAGGGAATCGGCTCTCTCACAGTCTTGCCTAAAAACACAGCCATGAATAAAGAATGGTACCAGAATGTCCTCCAAGAGCAACTTCTCCCAACCCTCCAAGAGCAGTTTGGCGATCAACAATGCCTTTTCCAGCATGAAGGAGCACCTTGCCATAAAGCAAAGGTGATAACTAAATGGCTCAGGGAACAAAACATAGAGATTTTGGGTCCATGGCCTGGAAACTCCCCAGATTTTAATCCCATTGAAAACTTGTGGTCAATCATCAAGAGACGGGTGGACAAACAAAAACCTAAAAATTCTGGCAAAATGAAAGCATTGATTGTGCAAGAATGGACTGCTATCAGTCAGGATTTGGTCCAGAAGTTGATTGAGAGCATGCCAGGGAGAATTACAGAGGTCCTGAAGAAGAAGGGTCAACACTGCAAATATTGATTTGCTGCATTAACTCATTCTAACTGTCAATATAAGCTTTTGTTACTCATATGTTTGCAATTATATTTCTGTCTGTGATAAAAACATCTGTCAAACACACACATAAAAACCAGAGGGCAGCAGATCATGTGAAAATATAATATTTGTGTCATTCTCAAAACTTTTGGCCATGACTGTACATTGCCAAACTGATCTCATTAGAGATGATGCCCTTCCGTTTGGTTGAAAGCGCAGCGTTCCGAGAGCTCATGGCCTACGCTGTCCCACACTATGACCTACCCAGTTGGCACTTCTTTTCTAGAAAAGCCATCCGTGCCCTCCACTTGCTTGTGAAAGACCGCATTGTCTATGCACTCAAATAATCAGTGAGTGGAAAAGTGCACCTCACAACAGATGCATGGGCCAGTAGGCATGGCTAGGGCCGTTACGTGTCCATTACTGCGCACTGGGTTAATGTTGTGGATGCAGGGTCCACAAGGGACAGCGGCGGTGGGACAGTGCTGCCTAGCCCACGGTATAGGCAACAGTTGGCTGTAGGCATTCGGCCCTTCTCCTCCTCCAGAAGGAAAAGCTCATCGACAGAGTCCAATCACACGAGCACTCCATCCGCAGCTGCCAGTGTTGCACACGAGGGGTCCCTCTATCGAACAGCTAGTGGTAAGCGTCAGCAGGCTGTTTTAAAGATGATGTCTTTGGGCGACAAAAGACACACCGCGTAGGTACTGGCCGACTAATTGCAGCGAGAAACTGAGTCATGGCTAGGCAGTCTACATCTTATACCAGACAAGGTAGTCAGTGATAACGGCCGTAATTTTGTGGCGGCCATAGCCCTGGCAAAACTCAGACACATACCTTGCATTGCTCACACCTTGAACCTGTTGGTGCAGTGCTTCATAAATAATTATCTGGAGTTACCAGCCCTGCTCCATAATATGAGAAGACTGTGATCGCACATCCGTCACTCGCCCGTAGACTCCAATCATATTCAGAGGCTGCAGCGATCGCTCCACCTCCCCAAGCACCGTCTAATCATAGTCGTTGCAACAAGGTGGAACTCCACCATGCACATGGTTGAGAGGCTGTGTGAACAGATGCAGGCTGTAATGCATTTGTGGGAGGATACACGAGCAGGCAGTTTTGAGGGCAGACATCGAGTTGTCGGGTGTGCAGTGGTCTAAGCTGAAACACCTCTGTAAAGTCCTTCAGTGTTTTGAGGAATGCACATGGCAGGTAAGCGCAGACGACGCCATCATAAGCATGAGCATCCCACTTATGCGTCTGCTCATGCAAACTTTGATGCACACTAAGGATCAGGCGTCTGCAGCGGAGGATGAGGAGGAGGGAAGCCGTGATGATAGTCAGGCATTGTCTGCTCAGGGAACTGTCCTGGACGAGGTGGAGGAAGAAGAGGAAGAGGATGAGGAGGAGGATGAGGGGGATTATTATTTTTGGGAGGAGGATGCTTCTCAGGGGGCAAGAGAAAATGTTGGCTTGCCAAGGTCAGGCACAGGGTTTGTGCGCGACTGGAGGGATGTGGATTTGGCAGAAAGTGCTCTTCCACCCAACACTGGCAGTGCATCATTGACACCTGGAACATTGGCCCACATGTGTGATTATGTCTTGCGGATCCTAAAAAGGGACCCCCGCATTGCCAAAATTATGAAGGATGTCGACTACTGGTTGGCCAGCATCCTCGATACACACTATAAAGGCAGGGAGAACAGGAGAAAAAAAGAGCTATAAGGCATTTATATTTAATCATAAAAATAGAAATTTTTTTATTAGTAACAACATTAATATCAATAATAGTACATCAGGTGACAATTGCAAACAAGCACCACCTCACATAATACTCAATTGCCTCAGGAAGGTGAACACTTATGTATCTATAGAGTCAAACTGCCATATCCATAGAGGTTACTCTATGGGTAATACATGTATATTGGATCAGCAGACTCACATTATAGACATAAAAAGACTGCAAGACTGCAAGTCTAATTAAAGTGGTTTATATCAGTTATGGACACATATCAATATGCAGCAGATCACAGCAAACTCACGTTTATAAATATATAATCACCATATAAATGATATTACTGAACCTATGACAAATGAGTGTATAGCCATATCAGTAAAGACTGCTCCGTGAGTAATACATGTGTATGGGATCAGTAAACTCACATTATGGACATATGAGAGACTGCAAGGGTAATAGTACCGAATCTAGCTTGAAATGGTTTGTGTTTAATTACAGGTATATAACCACATACAGCGCTACAATAAAAGTGACAAGTGTCAAATAAGAGCAGTCTCAATAATGTCCATATCTCCACTACATGTCACCAATCACAAGAAAACGCTGTAATAACAATGGCAAATGTCAGATATAAGCAGGCTCAAGACTGTCCATTTCTCATATAACACATTGTGAAAGTAACATGATGAAAGTAAAATACATTATAGATGTTATAAAGATAATCTTACCAAATCACTAAGGCAAAGGAGAATATGTGGGGAGATAAATAAACGCCCCAACGCTCGTTTCGCAACGCCAACGTGTTGCTTCCTCAAGGGGGTAGTTGTGGAACTGCACAAGGACCTTTAAAAAGCCCACAGAATGAATCACATGTTCCCAGATGGCCAATTACATCCTTCAAGAAGAAACCCGCAGGTCCTTCAATTAGTAGGGAAAATCCCAGGTCTCTAAACATCACATAGGTCACATGTTACTCGATGGTCAATTACATTGCGCAATGTCCGCACATGTGCAGAAGGAACCCGCAGGTCCTTCAATCAGTGGGAAAAAAAAAAAAAACCCAGGTCTCTAAACATCATGGGGCGATGGTAGAATTGGCGCATACGTGCTGGGCCCACATAGCGCTAGGTAACGGAGAAGACGTCAAAACAGACGCCGCTACGTTAACCAGCTGCAAGAGGGCGCAGGACGATGCGCACAACCATCGCACCGTAATGTGGATGGATATGGGAGGGTAAATCAAAACATAGAGACACAAAGGAAGAATACTTAGATATAGTCAGAAAAAAGGCAATCACAGAATAGAATCTCATATATACAAATGGAGTCACACCAACATCAAAAATATCTTGAACATACAAATATTATAAGTAAGCATGATGCCAAAGTAGTGAAGTATAATATTGGTGGTGATGATTCTTCGTCTTTGTCTCAATCATTGGTATGAAATAATAGTCATCGTCCCAAAACAAATCTGTGAGTCCAGAAAAGGGAACCAGGTGCAGAAATCAATGGTCACTTTAATGTAAGAGAATATAAAAGAACACAAGTTAAAAACAGAAATTAAAACAAGAACTAAATATCACCCCACAAAAGTATGTGAGGTGAATGCTGAGGATATGCAACAATATTAGAATAATATCATATTTATAGAGGGCCAAAAATCCAATTTTGGTGGAACACTAACAGAGCTACAGAAATGAAGCAAAGCTCAATGATTCGTTTAAACCCATTGGCGCTACCGTATCGAGCTGCACTATCCACCGAGTATCCATCTGGGCGAGGAGTTTCTTGTAATTACCACCCCTTATTCCCAGATGGAGTGCGTCGATTCCCCTGATCCTAAGCAATCCAGCATCGCAATTGTGATGTAATAAAAAATGTCGGGGGATTGTCTTAAGATCAGTTGAATCACTCGCGGACCTGGCCGCGCCAATGTCCCGCACGTGCTCCCGAACTCTTATACGTAATTCTCGGGTGGTAAGACCAACTTATATCTTGGGGCACGGACATGTCGCATAATAAATCACATTGGTTGTGCCGCAAGATATACGCTGTCTGATGGTGAAATCCTTTGTTCCATCAGCCGAGGTGAAAGAGGAGCAGCGCAGAACATTGGCGCAGGCCAAGCAGTGTCCGCATGGGAAAAAGCCAGCCTGAGGACTGCCACTTCCAAAAGGATTTTTCTTATCTGGAACATAATGGCTCCTTACTAGGAGATCAGATAAATTTTTTGATCTCCTTGAAATCATCAGGGGGTAGCCACCTACTGATGTCCTTAAAATGGGATCCAATTCTAAAATGGACCAATGTTTCTGAAGAATGGCCCGCATGTCATGACAGACATGATTGTAGGTCGTAATAAAACGTATTGGATCATTCCCACTTGAAGATGTTTTAGATCTGGCACCCTCCAGTAGCTGGCGGCGCGGGGTCCTTCTTGCCCGGTCATAGCCATACTTGACACATCTATGACTATATCCTCGGGTATAGAAACGTTTCTTCAGGTCAAGAGTCTGTGCCTCAAATTTGGAGTTAGTGGAACAAATTCTTCTCATCCTGAGAAATTGTCCGACCGGGACGGCTCTCACAGTGGATACATCGTGTGCTGATGAAGCGTGTAATAACGCATTGACGGATGTTGGTTTCCTGAAGACGTCCGTCTGGATACGGCGGTCTGTGTCGACCTCCAGACGGACGTCCAGGAAATCAACAGTGCTCGCATCAAATTTGTATGTCAAACGTATGTTAAATTTATTTTTGTTAAGTATATTCAAGAAATCCTTGAGCTGATGGGCTCCCCCATCCCACAACATAAATACGTCATCAATATAACGATACCAGCACAGCACATGGGAGGCGGCCCGTGGGCCCTCGTCGCCAAAAATTAATCTCTCCCAGGCCCCCAGGAAGAGATTTGCATACGAGGGCGCACAGGCCGCGCCCATGTCTGTGCCGCATTGCTGTAAGTAAAACTGGTCTTTGAAGACAAAGAAGTTGTGGGTGAGGATAAAGCCCACCAACTCGAGGACCAAATCACACAGAGAGCCGTCCAGGTCGGAGGATCCCAGGAAGAGTCGGGCAGCATCAATACCATGCGAATGGTATATACTGGTATACAGACTCTCCACATCCACCGTAACTAAGAGGGTGCCAGGATCCACAAGAACACCATCGACCCGTGCCAGGAAGTCCGTCGTGTCCCGGATATAGGAAGGCAAAGTCTCCACCAAAGGTTTTAAGTAGTAATCAATAAATTGACATATAGGGTCACATAAGCCTCCTATTCCGGACACTATAGGACGTCCTGGTGGGTCAAGGATGTTCTTGTGGATCTTGGGCAAGAGGTAAAAAGTCGGGACTCTAGGGGACCTGACCATGAGACCGTCAAACACCTTTTTAGTAATAATGTTTTCCTCCACAGCTCTGACAAGGATCTCCTGTAATTTGCTCATAAAGGAGAGCATAGGGTTAGAGGGCAATTTGGAGTAGGTGATGGAATCTCTCAACTGTCTGTGGGCCTCCCTCTCATATGATGAATTAGGCCAAATCACTATGTTTCCCCCCTGTCCGCCTGTTTAAATACTACATCTCTCCAAGATTGTAATTGGTCAATTGCTTCACGTTCCCTATGGGTCAGGTTGTCAAATTTGCGTCTAGATATTAATTTCTTGAAATCATCGCCCACCAATCGGGTGAAGATATCAATGTTAGGGCAGATGGACAAAGGGGGAAAACGCGTAGATCTCGGCATAGTAGAAGAGGGAAACCTACTTGTTGGAGGCGATTCTTGTTCCTCCAGAAGACTCTCCAAATCATGTAAGGTTTGCCTCTCAATGTCAGTCATAGCAATATGGGTTTGATTTTTACTGTGAAGTTTTTTAAAACCAGCTTACTTAAAACCAGCTTACGTGAGAAGAGATGGAGGTCCTTCAGAGCTGTAAAGTAATTGAATCGGTTAGTCGGTACAAAGGTCAAGCCCCTAGCCAATACCTCATGTTGTATATCAGTTAAAGTATGTGATGACAAATGAATTACCAGTGATTGGTCCCGAGAACTAACCTGTGTTAGCTTTGCCCCTGCTGACTTATTTTTGTTGAATTGTCTAGTAGCAATCCTTCTGTTAGATGACTCAATTGTCGAGTTATTCCCAGTAGCTTGTCCTATGGAAGTGGGTTCCTCCTCGAAATTAGATCTATTAGACCACGTAGATGCAGACCTGGAACGTGAGCGTGATCCCCCTCTATATTGAGAGCGGGAGCGTCCAGATGGATTTCGCCACCTATATACTCTGGAGGTCTGTTTGTCTTCAATATCTCTCCTGAATTTCTTGGCTTTGGTAGTTTGAATATCCACAGCCCATTTCTGCAGCTCAGTGTCCACCTGTTCATTGAATTTTTTCAGAGAATCACCGTTCATGTCTCTGCGTAAACGAACTTGTATCTCGTCAATTTCTGATTCAATTTGAACCAAAGAATCATGGTTCATCTGTTTGAGCAGGGACATGAATTCTCTAGAACAGGCATTTGCATGTTTTTACCAATTATTTTTAAAGGTCTCATCCGAAATCGGAAAGGAGGGAAAAACCTGTATACGTAAACCCCTTGGAATGAGGTATTTTTCCAGATATTTATCTAAGAATTCATGATTCCACCAAATGCGTGTTCTTTTACATAATAATTCCTTGAAACGAGCCATAGCTTCCTGTAGGTCCTTGTTGGACCCCTCCGCACCCTCACTTGCATTGTCCTGAAGTACATTATTAATTTGTGCACGCCAAGTACCATCTCGTGCACGAAAATCCATTAGTACATTGGGAAGAACTGTGAAAAACACAGAAAGACTTAATAACATATATAATCCCACATACAGGGGCGGAACTATAGTGGAAGCAGGGGAAGCAGCTGCCACAGGGCCCGGGCTAGAAGGGGGCCCGTCCCTGCTGCAGCTGCCCTGTGATTTAGGAGCAAAAAGGGGGGCCCGAGCACGCTGGCAAATGGATCCGCGCTCGGGCCCCCTCCCAACATTTTGTTCAGGCTTCTGACTCTGAACGCTGATGCATAACAACACTGTGTTGTTTTAAAGAGACACTACAGTGTTGTAAATGCAGACAGCGAACAGAAATGAGCACTGTAGCTTTAAGCTGCGGCCCAGTGCATTATGGTCCGTCTGTCACAGCGTGTGTGCATGTGGGGGCGGACAGCAGACGGCCAGCAGACGGCCAGGCAGACCACATGAAGCAGCAGGCTGACTGGACAAGCAGGTGGAAGCCCGGGCGAGCAGGGTGAGTACCGTGAGTCTCTCAACAGTGAGAAGAGGCTTGGCTGCTCAATGGTGACTGGGAGGGCAGGTGCAGGCAGGATCTAACAGGGCCCACATTCAACAGGGCCCAGGCCCCAGGCTGCAGTGCAGGGGGCCCACATTCAACACAGGGCCCAGGTAGCAAGGGGCCCGCATTCCAACAGGGCCTCAGGCTCCTGGGCCCTGTTTGACGCAAGCCTCAAGTCACCACTAACCTCCCCCTGGGCCCTGTTGGGCATGGGACCTCAGTCACCAGTAGCCTCCCCCTGGCCCAGTAACAGCCTCATGGTTGCTACAAGTGACGAGTGACACCCTGATCTCTGCTACATGTGACAAGTAACAACCTCAGCTCTGCTACATGTAACAAGTAACAACCTCAGCTCTGCTACATGTGACAAGTAGCAACCTCGGCTCTGCTACATGTGACAAGTAGCAACCTCAGCTCTGCTACATGTGACAAGTAACCTCAGCTCTGCTACATGTGACAAGTAACAACCTCAGCTCTGCTACATTTGACAAGTAACCTCAGCTCTGCTACATGTGACAAGTAGCAACCTCGGCTCTGCTACATGTGACAAGTAACAACCTCAGCTCTGCTACATGTGACAAGTAGCAACCTCAGCTCTGCTCATGTGACAAGTAACAACCTCAGCTCTGCTCATGTGACAAGTAACAACCTCAGCTCTGCTACATGTGACAAGTAGCAACCTCGGCTCTGCTACATGTGACAAGTAACAACCTCGGCTCTGCTACATGTAACAACCTCAGCTCTGCTACATGTGACAAGTAGCAACCTCAGCTCTGCTCATGTGACAAGTAACAACCTCAGCTCTGCTCATGTGACAAGTAACAACCTCAGCTCTGCTACATGTGACAAGTAACAACCTCAGCTCTGCTACATGTGACAAGTAACAACCTCAGCTCTGCTACATGTGACAAGTAGCAACCTCAGCTCTGCTACATGCGAGGAGTGACAGCCTCATCTCTGCTACATGTGCGGAGCGACAGCCTCAGCTTTGCTATACAAGTAGCAGAGCTGAGGCTGTCACTCCTCACATGTTGCAGAGATGAGGCTGTCACTCCTTACATGTAGCAGAGCTGAGGCTGTCACTCCTCGAATGTAGCAGAGCTGAGGCTGTCCCTACTCACATGTAGCAGAGCTGAGGCTGTTCCTCCTCACATGTAGCAGAGCTGAGGCTGTCACTCCTCACATGTAGCAGAACTGAGTCTGTCACTCCTCACATGTAGCAGAGCTGAGGCTGTCACTCCTCACATGTAGCAGAGCCGAGGCTGTCACTCCTCACATGTGTAATTGGTGAGGGCGTGGTGCAGAAGTACGGTATACAGAACAATCTTAGATTATTCTGTATACCGGACTGTTGTTCTACTGAATAAATCATCCGTTTTGAAAGCAATTTGCAGGCTGGATTACAAGTTTCTTCACATATTTACTCTGGAGAAAGCCTACCTTCGTCACTACCTCAGTTGCTTCCTGGGAGTTGGTTCTTTTCTGTTATTTCACTATCATTACTCCAAAAACCTCTAATTTTGGATAATAAAGGTATCTTTCTTAACACAACTTGGGTAGACCGGGATTGGCAACGCGCGTGAGGGGGGGGGGCCCCATTGTGAAGTTTGCTGTGGGGCCCTGCCGTTCCTAGTTACGCCCCTGCCCACATATTTATATTTAGAAAGACCCAGATGGGTTATACTGTGATACCTCATCTGGCTATATTAAACCAGCGCAAAAAGTATGGAGAACAGGAGAAAAAAGAGCTATAAGGCATTTATATTTAATCATAAAAATAGAAATTTTTTATTAGTAACAACATTAATATCAATAATAGTACAATACATCAGGTGACAATTGCAAACAAGAACCACCTCACATAATACTCAATTGCTCAGGAAGGTGAACACTTATGTATCTATAGAGTCAAACTGCCATATCCATAGAGGTTACTCTATGGGTAATACATGTATATTGGATCAGCAGACTCACATTATAGACATAAAAAGACTGCAAGACTGCAAGTCTAATTAAAGTGGTTTATATCAGTTATGGACACATATCAATATGCAGCAGATCACAGCAAACTCACGTTTATAAATATATAATCACCATATAAATGATATTACTGAACCTATGACAAATGAGTGTATAGCCATATCAGTAAAGACTAGTGTTGAGCGATACGATACTGCAAATATCGGGTATCGGCCGATATTAACTGTATCGGGCTTTCGATTCCGAGTACCGATATTTTCGTCATATCGGATACCGGAATCGGATTTGTCACTGTCATTGTGAGTGTCCGTCGGTCGGGTCTGTCAGGAGTCAGCGGCACTTACCTGGCAGAAGATCTCCGGCGGTCACGTCCTGGACTGCTTGATGGCCGCCATTATCTTCTCCCTGGCGGTCACATGCAGTTTTTCGCGATAACTGCAGTGACTGCAGGGTAATCCCGGCCGTAAACCAGTCCGATGACGTCACTGCCGGGGAAGCAGGTAATCAGCTGTGCTGCGCCGGGATGACAGGCTCTGCCTGTCATTCTGATGTAGCAGAGCTGGATCGTCGTGGGACACTCGTTACTATGGACTGCGTCGGACAGGTGGTATACTGCTGTTTTTTTTTTTCATTTTTTTACAGGAGATCGATGGCGTCGCAGGATGAGACTGTAATAAAAGTAATGAAAACTGTGTTGTGTTTTTTATTAAATTAAAAAAATTTTTTATGAACATTCACCCGTCCGGGTACATCAGCAATTTAACTATTTACATACAGGGACCCTGTCTGGGTTATTTATAATTCTTTGGCAGGGGTGTTCCAGGTACCACCTGGTACTCTTCTGATGCTTGCCAAACATCCGAGACACCAAGGACCACCAGGACCTGATGACGTCGTGTGGCCTGTACAGTCAAGTCATGACCCGCTATCTGTGTCTGTGTGGCCACCTCTTTCATCTCCCTCCGGGTCTGGAGCCCTAAGTCCCGGACTGAACGAACCCCAGGGGGCCTAACAGGCGCCGGGTACGGGCCAGCTATAGTTATCATGTCCATAGCTGGGGCTGCTGAGGAGACCACTGAGGGAGGCTGGGGAGATTTACGGCGTGGGGTGGGCACTTGTGCAGAGGCCTGGATGTGGGAGGCTGAAGGCTCCGAGGGTCTCACAGGTTCCTGACACTCTGGGGAGTAGGGGTCGCACCTGGTAACATTTAGGGCGTACCATCCATTGTAACCCCAGTGTCGGGTGTAAGTCACCAAGTCTCCTGGCAACAGGTCCCTCCCCGGGAGTCCTTCTGGGAGGTGAGCCTCCACGTCCCGCCGGGTCACAAACACTTCTAAATAAAGTCCAGGCTCCTGGATGAAGCCCCAACCACCTTTCAATTTAAAGCTCCGTACTGCACCCTTACGCCGCGGCTCCCACAGGGTTCCTTTATCTTTTCTCATCCGGTCCTTATCTGCCCGGTCCTTCTCCAGGTTACGTTGCCGAAGCTTTTGGGATTCTCGCTGCTCCCTTTGTCGCTCTGCTTCCCGCTCCCAACGTCTCCACTCTTCCTCCTGACGCCGGTTGTAATTCTCCTCCACCAGCATCTCCATGTCTCCACCATCAAACTGCAGCTTCCGATGTCCGGTTTGCGGCAGCTCTCCTGGCGCCGACAGTCCTGGCGGCGCTCACCTGCAGAGGAAGCAGCGGCTCTGGAACAGATGACAGTCGGGGCTCCGGTACAGACAGGTAGACCTCTGGTGCCTGCGCGGCCTCCTCCATGAGGACGGGTGTCGCTTCTTCTGTCTCAGCGACGGGGGCAGACAGCGGGATCTGGGGTGCTGCCGATGCAGAGTTTTTTGCAGGAACGGGTGCCTCCACTGCGACAACGTCAACCGGATCACATTGCAAGGGCTGGGATGCCCGCACGGACTCCTCTACTAGAACGGGTGCCTCACCTTCCGGTACAGACACTTCAGGTAAGAGGGATTGGCGCCGCTCCAAGTTTAGTTTTAGGGCACGCCAGCTGGCTTCCATCCTGGCGACCTCCTCCCGGTGCCGGGCCAGGCCTCTTAGGGTATCCTCCGCTTCTTGCAGCGTAGGAGGGTTTCCAGGCCGGGTGCCCAACGGTGGTTCCGTGGCGATCGGGTCGCTTCCGTGGGGGGAGAGCTCTGACTGCTCCATCCCTTCACACTTCTGCTCGTGTCCATTAGCCATCTCTGCCAAGTCACATGTGTCATTAGCATCTGGAGAGGGCCCCTCTTTTGTAGTGAGGCGGGACCTTCGTGTTAGTTTCCGCACACTGAGGAGGATGAGGAGGCGGAACTCCAGAGCTGTGGGGCACGATCTTACATTGCAGTACCATTTAGAGTGGTCGGCCATCGTTTTCGCGCCACTGAGTGAGTGTACACCCACGAAGAGCACCCCCTTCTTCTTCACCAGTGCCTCGTCGTGACGCAGATATGGCGGAAAAATGGCAAATACATTCTCTGATGATTTTAGCAATTCTCAAGCACAAAACCAGTTCAATTCAGGCACACAGGACTCGCTTATAGCGAACTACAGAATCCTGTTCGTGACGCCCAAGTTGAGTCGCACAGAGCCAGAGGTTTTGGGGGTACTCGGCACCGAGCCCGTCGACTTCTATGGGATATGTCGCGGCTTTACCCGGCAATTGAATCAGAGTCTATTTTACTATGTAGAAGTGTATAAACTATAAATATATGTATATATATATGTCACAATGACATGTATATATATATATATATATATATATATATATATATATATATATATGTATTCTATGTGTGTATATTTTGTGTTTACAACGAAAGAAAGGGTTTTTTTTGTTGCGATATTTTGTTCCCATAGACTTACATGGGACTTCTGGTATCGGAATCGGATATCGACGATATTTAGTGATATCGGCGATACCATTCCGATACGATATTTTTAGATATCGAGCAGTATCGCTCAACACTAGTAAAGACTGCTCCGTGAGTAATACATGTGTATGGGATCAGTAAACTCACATTATGGACATATGAGAGACTGCAAGGGTAATAGTACCGAATCTAGCTTGAAATAGTTTGTGTTTAATTACAGGTATATAACCACATGCAGCGCTACAATAAAAGTGACAAGTGTCAAATAAGAGCAGTCTCAATAATGTCCATAACTCCACTACATGTCACCAATCACAAGAAAACGCTGAAATAACAATGGCAAATGTCAGATATAAGCAGGCTCAAGACTGTCCATTTCTCATATAACACATTGTGAAAGTAACATGATGAAGTAAAATACATTATAGATGTTATAAAGATAATCTTACCAAATCACTAAGGCAAAGGAGAATATGTGGGGAGATAAATAAACGCCCCGACGTGCGTTTCACAACGCCAACGTGTTGCTTCCTCAAGGGGGTAGTTGTGAAACTGCACAAGGACCTTTAAAAAGCCCACAGAATGAATCACATGTTCCCAGATGGCCAATTAAATCCTTCAAGAAGAAACCCGCAGGTCCTTCAATTAGTAGGGAAAATCCCAGGTCTCTAAACATCACATAGGTCACATGTTACTAGATGGCCAATTACATTGCGCGATGTCCGCACATGTGCAGAAGGAACCCGCAGGTCCTTCAATTAGTAGGGAAAATCCCAGGTCTCTAAACATCACATAGGTCACATGTTACTAGATGGCCAATTACATTGCGCGATGTCCGCACATGTGCAGAAGGAACCCGCAGGTCCTTCAATCAGTGGGGAAAAAAAAAAAAAAACATGTCTCTAAACATCATGGGGCGATGGTAGAATTGGCGCATACGTGCTGGGCCCACATAGCGCTAGGTAACGGAGAAGACGTCAAAACAGACGCCGCTATGTTAACCAGCTGCAAGGGGGCGCAGGACGATGCGCACAACCCTCGCACCGTAATGTGGATGGATATGGGAGGGTAAATCAAAACATAGAGACAAAAAGGAAGAATACTTAGATATAGTCAGAAAAAAGGCAATCACAGAATAGAATCTCATATATACAAATGGAGTCACACCAACATCAAAAATATCTTGAACATACAAATATTATAAGTAAGTATGATGCCAAAGTAGTGAAGTATAATCTTGGTGGTGATGATTCTTCGTCTGTGTCTCAATCATTGGTATGAAATAATAGTCATCGTCCCAAAACAAATCTGTGAGTCCAGAAAAGGGAACCAGGTGCAGAAATCAATGGTCACTTTAATGTAAGAGAATATAAAAGAACACAAGTTAAAAACAGAAATTAAAACAAGAACTAAAATATCACCCCACAAAAGTATGTGAGGTGAATGCGGAGGATATGCAACAATATTACAATAATATCATATTTATAGAGGGCCAAAAATCCAATTTTGGTGGAACACTAACAGAGCTACAGAAATGGGGCAAAGCTCAATGATTCGTTTAAACCCATTGGCGCTACCGTATCGAGCTGCACTATCCATCGAGTTTCCATCTGGGCGAGGAGTTTCTTGTAATTACCACCCTTATTCCCAGATGGAGTGCGTCGATTCCCCTGATCCTAAGCAATCCAGCATCGCAATTGTGATGCAATTTAAAATGTCGGGGGATTGTCTTAAGATCAGTTGAATCACTCGTGGACCTGGCCGCGCCAATGTCCCGCACGTGCTCCCGAACTCTTATACGTAATTCTCGGGTGGTAAGACCAACGTATATCTTGGGGCACGGACATGTCGCATAATAAATCACATTGGTTGTGCCGCAAGATATACGCTGTCTGATGGTGAAATCCTTTGTTCTATCAGCCGAGGTGAAAGAGGAGCAGCGCAGAACATTGGCGCAGGCCAAGCAGTGTCCGCATGGGAAAAAGCCAGCCTGAGGACTGCCACTTCCAAAAGGATTTTTCTTATCTGGAACATAATGGCTCCTTACTAGGAGATCAGATAAATTTTTTGATCTCCTTGAAGTCATCAGAAGGTAGCCACCTGCTGATGTCCTTAAAATGGGATCCAATTCTAAAATGGACCAATGTTTCTGAAGAATGGCCCGCATGTCATGCCAGACATGATTGTATGTCCAGGTCCAGATGAATTACACCCCAGGGTACTGAAGGAGATAGCAGAAGAAATTCTTGAACCACTGTCCATAATCTTTGAAAATTCTTGGAGAACAGGAGAAGTCCCAGAAGACTGGAGAAGAGCAAATGTTGTTCCTATCTTCAAAAAGGGGAAGAAGGTGGACCCAGGGAACTACAGGCCGGTGAGTCTGACTTCTATACCAGGAAAGATCTTTGAACAAATTATTAAAGAACATGTATGCAAGTACCTGGATAAGAATAAAGTGATTAAACAGAGTCAGCATGGGTTTGTAACTAATAAGTCATGTCAGACTAACTTAATTTCCTTCTATGACAGAATCACTGACTGGGTGGATCAGGGAAATGCTGTAGATATAGTATATCTTGACTTCAGCAAAGCATTTGACAAAGTATCTCACACAATCCTTATTGAAAAAATGACTAAGTATGGAATGGACAAGGCAACTGTTAGGTGGATTCATAACTGGCTTAGTGATCTGACCCAAAGAGTGGTTGTAAATGGCTGCACATCCAGTTGGAAGAATGTCTCAAGTGGGGTACCACAAGGCTCTGTTTTGGGCCCTGTATTGTTCAACATCTTTATCAATGATTTAGATGAAGGAATTGAGGGTAAACTGATCAAATTTGCTGATGACACAAAGCTAGGAGGGGTAGCTAATACTAGAGAAGAGAGAGAGAGGATTCAAAAAGATATACATAAACTGTAGCAGTGGGCAGCAACTAACAGAATGGATTTTAACAGGGAAAAATGCAAAGTACTACATCTGGGCAATAAAAATGAAAAAAGCATATACAAAATGGGAGGAATAGGGCTAAGTAACAGACTTGGGTATACTAATTGATCACAGACTTAACATGAGTCAACAGTGTGATGCAGCAGCAAAAAAGGCAAATGCAATTCTAGGATGTATCAACAGAAGCATACAGTCTAGATCACGTGAGGTCATTATTGCCCTCTACTCCTCTTTGGTCAGACCTCATCTGGAATACTGTGTCCAGTTTTGGGCACCACATTTTAAAAAAGACATCAACAAACTGGAGCAAGTTCAGAGAAGAGCCACCAGAATGGTGACCGGTCTGCAAACCATGTCCTATGAGGAACGGTTGCAGGATTTGGGAATGTTTAGCTTGCAAAAAAGAAGACTGAGAAGAGACTTAATAGCTGTCTACAAATATCTCAAGGGCTGTCACATTGTAGAAGGATCATCTTTATTCTCATTTGCACAAGGAAAGACTAGAAGCAATGGGATGAAACTGAATGGGAGGAGACACAGATTAGATATTAGAAAAAACTTTTTGACAGTTAGGGTGATCAATGAGTGGAACAGGCTGCCACAAGAGGTGGTGAGTTCTCCTTCAATGGAAGTCTTCAAACAGAGGCTGGATAGACATCTGTCTGGGATGATTTAGAGAATCCTGCTTTGAGCAGGGGGTTGGACCAGAAGGCCCAGGAGGTCCCTTCCAACTCTACCATTCTATGATTCTATGATTCTATGATTCTATGTCGTAATAAAATGTATTGGATCATTCCCACTTGAAGATGTTTTAGATCTGGCACCCTCCAGTAGCTGGCGGCGCGGGGTCCTTCTTGCCCGGTCATAGCCATATTTGACACATCTATGACTATATCCTCGGGTATAGAAACGTTTCTTCAGGTCAAGAGCCTGTGCCTCAAATTTGGAGTTAGTGGAACAAATTCTTCTCATCCTGAGAAATTGTCCGACCGGGACGGCTCTCACAGTGGATACATCGTGTGCTGATGAAGCGTGTAATAACGCATTGACGTCAAACGTATGTTAAATTTATTTTTGTTAAGTATCTTCAAGAAATCCTCGAGCTAATGGGCTCCCCCATCCCAAAACATAAATACGTCATCAATACACTATAAAGGCAAATTACAGAACATCATGCCACAGGAGAATCTAGAGCTAATATTTGCGAACAAGCAAGCAACTCTGGTAAACCACTTGTTAGAGGCATTCCAAGCACACAGCAGCGGTGCAGGTTCTACCACGAGCCGTACTGGGCCAAATGGAAGAGGTGTTCGTGTTGCACACAGCAGAAGTGGCGTTGGAGACAGGGGTTTCATGACCATGTTTTGGACTGATTTCTTGAGTACCGCTCACATGACTGGTAATACTGAATCGATTGCAACAGACCGGAGACAGTAGTTGTCAACTATGGTTCAAAATTACCGCTCCTCCCCTATTAATGTTCTCCCTCACAGGTCATTCCACTTTGACTACTGGGCCTGTAAACTGGACAACTGGCCTGAATTGGCACAATGTGCCTTACAGGAACTCGCTTGCCCTGCTGGTAGTGTGCTATCAGAAAGAGTCTTCAGTGCTGCTGGATCAATCCTGACAGAAAGAAGGACCAAAAATGTTGGTGATCTCACCTTCATTAAAATGAACCATGCCTGGGTTTCAAAGGATTTTGTACCACCTTCCCCTGATGACACATAGGTTGCCAGAAAAATGTCTCGCTTTGTCCTCCTCTTCCTTCGACTTCTCCAATTCCTCCATTTGCAGCTGCTGAACGTCCAGCCTACACCTCAACATATGCCAGTTTTTCCACCTCCCTAACTGGGCTGTAGCCCCCCAGGGCCGGCATCAGCACCTAGCGCACCCGGGCAGGTGCCGGGGCCCTGAGCAGGTGGGGGGCCCACTCGCCATCAGAGACACCGGCGTACTATGAGGGGCCCTGTGCCAGTTCCTGGTGCCCACAAGTGTGCCCCCCCTGCTTGCTCAGGGCCCCAGCACTTGCAATACTTACCTCTACCTGCTCCACCCCTGTGACGTCTTCCGCGTTTCCTAACAGTGACATTCAGGTCAGAGAGCACAATGATGTCACGTCTGTGCGCCCTCTGGCTGAACAGTCACAGTGCAGAAAGCTGGAAGATAGCAATGCTGAGGAGTCCAGAGTAGATCAGTGCCCAGCGAGGAGAGTTATTTCATTTTTTTAATGTTTGGAGCAATATATGGGGAGCATTATACACTGGAGAATGATATATGGGGCCCATCATACACTGGAGCATTATAAATGGGGCCCATCATACACTGCAGCGTCATAAATGGGGCCCATTATACACTGGAGCATCATATACGAGGCCCATTATACACTGGATCATCATATGGGGCCTATTATATATGGAGCATTATATAGGCCCATCGTACACTGGAGCATCATCCATGGGGCACATCATATACTGGAGCATCATATGGGGCCCATTATATATGGCGCATCATATGGGGCACATTATATATGGAGCATCACATGGAGCCCATTATGTAGGGAGCATTATATATGGGGACGATTATAATTGGAGCACTATATGGGGCTTATCATATACTGAAGCATCATATATGGGGCCCATCATATACTAGAGCATCATATGGGGCTCATTATTTGTGGGGCATCATATAGGGCCCTTTATATATGGAGCATCAAATGGAGCACATATGTGGCCTTTTCAGTATGGAGCATTATATGGAGCCCATTCTGTATGGAGCAATATATGGGGCTCATTATTCTGTATGGAGCAATATATGGGGCTCATTATTCTATATGGAGCAATATATGGGGCTCATTATTCTGTATGGCACACTATGTGGTGCCCATAATACTGTATGGAGGACTATACTGTCCATTTTTTGAGCTATTGTAGAATTTACAATAGATATCACTCATGTAATGTAAGAAGTAAAGATTTTGGCATTGTAGTATACCTATATTTCTCTGCAGGATCGAAGCATCGTGAAATGTGGTATGTGTTAAAGGGGCCCAACGAGTCTCTTTCACCCGGGGCCACGAAAACTTTGCTTCCCATCGCGGCTCCTGCGCAGGCGCAGTGATCTGCCCTGTTGAGGGCAGAGTAAAGTACTGCAGTGTGCAGGCGCCGGACCTCGCTGACCTGCCTGTGCAGAATCCGTGACGGGAAGCAAAGAAGAGGACGTCTTCGCTGCAAGATGGGAGGCGCCGGACCGGACCGCGATGCCCATCGGGCCGGACCGGGTGCTGGACCGCCCCTGGGTGAGTATAATATAACTTGCTTTTCTTCTCTTTCAGGTGACATCGGGGGCTTATCTATAGCATTACAGAATGCTGTAGATAAGCCCCTGATGGCGATGGCCGCATCTTATACTCGAAAAAGGGGGTGACAGACTCCGTTTAATAAATTTGATTTCCATTGATGATTTTTGTGTGATTTTGTTGTCAGCACATTCAACTTTGCATAGAGCAGAGTATTCAATGAGAATATTTCATTCATTCAGATCTAGGATGTGTTGTTTGAGTGTTCCCTTTATCTTTTTGAGCTGTGTATATATGTATTGTATGTGTATATTTCTATTTTATCTTTTCTAATATAACATGTCAGTGTGATTTTACTGTAGCTGCATATGAATTGCATGCTTTTCAAAGGACACTGGTGCATAAAAATCGCAATTGCTATGCGATTCTTTTTTTTCTTTTATCACACCCATTGACTTCAATTGCAGAATGCAATCCGATTTTTTATGACAATAGCAGCATGCTACGATTTTTTCCAGTCCGATCGTGATCCGATCCGAGCTGTAAAAAAACTCAGATGAACACACCATGATAGATAAACATTCGTCCAAATTCAATCCGATTTATTATCTGATTGAATTTGTCCAATTTCATCACAAGTGGGCATGAGCCCATATAGTAATTTGCCCTCTTGCCCTAGTCACCATTGACAAATTATTTTTCTATTTATGTTTTTAACCCCTTAATGTCCAATGACGTGCACAGTCCGTCATGGCCGGGTGTCAGTTCCGGCACCAGGACGAACTGTGCACGTCATGCCTTTGATCTACCACTGCGTGTAAACACGCAGTGGTAGATCAGTGCCGACAGCTGTCACAGACAGCTGACATGCACGGCAAGCGGTGCGGGGACCTTTGCCGTCGGTCCCCGCACCTACAGCGCTGTGCTTGGTCAGTCAATCTGACTGACCAAACACAGCAGCGATCGCGCAGGAAAGCTGAAATTTCAGCTTCTCCAGCGCGATCAGTGCAGGAGCCGGCGCTGCAGTGGCCAGGCTTCCTGCACTGACAGCCAGGAGCGGAGCCCCCACCGCCCCTTGCTGTTAACCCCCTGACTGCTGCGATCGAGCGCGATCGCAGCGCTCAGGGGGGGAGGCAGAGGGTCGGGAGCTCCCTCTGCCTCAGATCGGCGCCCTGCAATGTATTTGCAGGGCCCGATCTCTGCCTTGATGACCCGGGGGTTGTCATGACAACCTCCGGGTCATCTAGCTACGGAAAGCTGCTGTGATCATGCTCACAGCAGCTTTCCCCATAGGTACAATGCATTGCAATGCTGGAGCATTGTAATGCATTGTAACTGCAATAAAAAGTAAAAAAAGTGAAAGTCCCATAAAGGGACAAGTTAAAAAAAATATTTTTTTTTAAAAATTGTAAAATAAATATTAAAAAATAATTTAAAAAAAATCCCCTAAAAAATACACATTTTTATGTAATAAAAAAAATAAAAAACAAAAAAATACACATGTTTGGTATCGCCAAGTCCGTAAAAATCCCATCCATAAAAGTGTAACCCTAGTTAACCCCTTCAGTGAAAGCCGTAAAAAAAAAACACAAAAAAGTAGTAAATTATACTTTTTCCAAGCGGTATCATCATACCGCTTGGAAAAAGTGCAATAACACGCGATCAAAAAGTCAGATATAAATAATCATGGTACCACTGAAAACGTCATCTTGTCCCGCAAAAAACAAGCTGCTAAATAGCATCATCAGCGAAAAAATAAAAAAGTTATAGCTCGCAGAATAAACTGATGCAAAAATAATTATTTTTTCTATAAAAATGTTTATTGTGTAAAAAATGCCAAAACATAAAAAAAATAATAAATGAGGTATCACTGTAATCGTAGTAACCCGAAGAATAAAGCTGCTTTATCAATTTTACCACACACGGAACGGAGGAAAAAAAAAAAAACAATTCCTGAATTGCTGGTTTTTGTTCATTCTGCTTCCACAAAAATCGGAATAGGAAGCGATCAAAAAACGTTATGTGCCCGAATATGGTACCAATTAAAACGTAAGCTCGTCCCGCAAAAAATAAGCCCACAGATAACACTGTCGGCCGAAATATGGAAAAATTATAGCTCTCAAAATACGGCAATGTAAAAATTTCTTACAAAAAATTATTCCAAAAAAAGCATCTTTTAGAGTGTGACAGAAGCTAAACATGAAAAAAGGATGTAAATCTGGTATCGCTGTAATCGCACCGACCCGAAGAATAAAGTCGCCTAATCACTAATACCGTGCGAGGAACGGCGTAAAAAAGAAAACCAATTCTTCACCTTTTGTGGATTTGTTCATTGTGCCTCCCAAAGATCGCAGTAAGGCGATCACAGTGGTTTCCCCCCACATATGGGGTATCAGCGTACTCAGGACAAAATGCACAATAGCTTTTGGGGTCCTATTTCTCCTGTTACCCTTAGAAAAACAAAAATTTGGGGGCAAAAAGGTCATTTTTCTGGAAAAAAATATGATTTTTTTATTTTCACGGCCCTACGTTATAAACTTCTGTGAAACCCTTGGGGGTTCAAAGTGCTGACCATACATCTAGATAAGTTCCTTGGGGGGTCTAGTTTGCAAAATGGGGTCATTTGTGGGGGGTTTCTACCGTTTAGGCACATCAGGGGCTCTCCAAGCGTGACATGACACCCGCAGACCATTCCATCAAAGTCTGCATTTAAAAACGGTGCTCCTTCCCTTCCGATCTCTGCCATGCGTCAAAATAGTGGTTCCCCCCAAATATGGGATATCAGCGTACTCAGGACAAATTGCACAATAGCATTTGGGGTCCTATTTCTCCTGTTACCCTTATAAAAATAAAAATTTGGGGGCAAAAAGTTTATTTTTGTGGAAAAAAATATGATTTTTTTATTTTCACGGCTCTACGTTATAAACTTCTGTGAAGCACTTGGGGGTTCAAAGTGCTCACCACACATCTAGAAAAGTTCCATGGGGGGTCTAGTTTCCAAAATGGAGTCACTTGTGGGGGGTTTCTACTGTTTAGGCACATCAGGGGCTCTCCAAACGTGACATGACATCCGCAGACCATTCCATCAAAGTCTGCATTTGAAAAAGGCGCTCCTTCCCTTTCGAGCTCTGCCATGCATCAAAATAGTGGTTTACCCCCACATATGGGGTATCAGCGTACTCAGGACAAATTGTACAATAACTTTTGGGGTACTGTTACCCTTTGGAAAATAACAATTGGGGGTGGAAAGATAATTTTTGTGGAAAAGATATGATTTTTTAATTTTACTCCTCTACAATATAACCTTCTGTGAAGCCCTTGGGGGTTCAAAGCTCTCACCACACATCTAGATAAGTTCCTTGGGGGGTCTAGTTTCCAAAATGGGGTCACTTGTGGGGGGTTTCCACTGTTTAGGCACACAGGGGCTATCCAAATACGACATGGCGTCCAATCTCAATTCCAGCCAAAAAAGTCAAATGGCGCTGCTTCCCTTCCGAGCTCCGCCATGCGCCCAAATAGTGGTTTACCCCACATATGGGGTATCAGCGTACTCAGGACTTATTGCACAATAACCTTTTGGGTCCTTTTATCCTTTGGAAAATAAAAATTGGGATGAAAAGATCATTTTTGTGGAAAAAAATATGATTTTTTAATTTTACGGCTCTACGTTATAACCTTCTGTGAAGCCCTTGGGGTTAAAAGCTCTCACAACATATTTAGATAAGTTCCTTGGGGGGTCTAGTTTCCAAAATGGGGTCACTTGTGAGGGGTTTCCACTGTTTAGGCACACAGGGACTCTCCAAATGCGACATGGCGTCCAATCTCAATTCCAGCCAAAAAAGTCAAATGGCGCTGCTTCCCTTCCGAGCTCTGCCATGCGCCAAAATAGTGGTTTACCCCCACATATGGGATATCAGCGTACTCAGGACTAATTGCACAATAACTTTTGGGGTCCTTTTATCCTTTGGAAAATAAAAATTGGGATGAAAAGATCATTTTTGTGGAAAAAATATGATTTTTTAAATTTACGGCTCTACGTTATAACCTTCTGTGAAGCCATTGGGGGTCAAAAGCTCTCACAACACATTTAGATAAGTTCCTTGGGGGTCCAGTTTCCAAAATGGGGTCACTTGTGGGGGGTTTACACTGTTTAGGCACACAGGGACTCTCCAAATGCGACATGGCGTCCAATCTCAATTCCAGCCAAAAAAGTCAAATGGCGCTGCTTCCCTTCCGAGCTCTGCCATGCGCCCAAATAGTGGTTTATCCCCACATATGGGGTATCAGCATACTCAGGACTAATTGCACAATAACTTTTGGGGTCCTTTTATCCTTTGGAAAATAAAAATTGGGATGAAAAGATCATTTTTGTGGAAAAAATATGATTTTTTAATTTTACGGCTCTACGTTATAACCTTCTGTGAAGCCCTTGGGGGTCAAAAGCTCTCACAACATATTTAGATAAGTTCCTTGGGGGGTCTAGTTTCCAAAATGGGGTCACTTGTGAGGGGTTTCCACTGTTTAGGCACACAGGGACTCTCCAAATGCGACATGGCGTCCAATCTCAATTCCAGCCAAAAAAGTCAAATGGCGCTGCTTCCCTTCCGAGCTCTGCCATGCGCCAAAATAGTGGTTTACCCCCACATATGGGGTATCAGCGTACTCAGGACTAATTGCACAATAACTTTTGGGGTCCTTTTATCCTTTGGAAAATAAAAATTGGGATGAAAAGATCATTTTTGTGGAAAAAATATGATTTTTTAATTTTACGGCTCTACGTTATAACCTTCTGTGAAGCCATTGGGGGTCAAAAGCTCTCACAACACATTTAGATAAGTTCCTTGGGGGTCCAGTTTCCAAAATGGGGTCACTTGTGGGGGGTTTCCACTGTTTAGGCACACAGGGACTCTCCAAATGCGACATGGCGTCCAATCTCAATTCCAGCCAAAAAAGTCAAATGGCGCTGCTTCCCTTCCGAACTCTGCCATACGCCCAAATAGTGGTTTACCCCCACATATGGGGTATCAGCATACTCAGGACTAATTGCACAATAACTTTTGGGGTCCTTTTTTTCCTTTGGAAAATAAAAATTGGGATGAAAAGATCATTTTTGTGGAAAAAATATGATTTTTTAATTTTACGGCTCTACGTTATAACCTTCTGTGAAGCCCTTGGGGGTCAAAAGCTCTCACAACACATTTAGATAAGTTCCTTGGGGGTCCAGTTTCCAAAATGGGGTCACTTGTGGGGGGTTTCCACTGTTTAGGCACACAGGGACTCTCCAAATGCGACATGGCGTCCAATCTCAATTCCAGCCAAAAAAGTCAAATGGCGCTGCTTCCCTTCCGAGCTCTGCCATGCGCCCAAATAGTGGTTTACCCCCACACATGGGGTATCGGTGTACTCTGGAGAAATTGTACAACAAATATTGTGGTTCATTTTCTCCTGATACCCTTGACAAAATTTTAAAAAATTGTATCGAAAGAAAATTTTTGGGAAAAAAAGTTAAATGTTCATTTTTTCCTTCCACATTGCTTCAATTCTTGTGAAGTACCTAAAGGGTTAATAAACTTCTTGAATGTGGCTTTGAACACGTTGAGGGGTGCAGTTTTTAGAATGATGTCAATTTTGGGTATTTTCTGTCATATTGACCCCTCGAATTCACTTCAAATGTGAGGTGGTCCCTAAAAAAAATGGTTTTGTAAATTTTGTTGGAAAAATGAGAAATTGCTGGTCAACTTTTAACACTTATAACTTCCTAACAAAAAAAAATGTTGGTTCCAAAATTGTGCTGATGTAAAGTAGACATGTGGGAAATGTTATTTATTAACTAACTTTTGTGACACATCTCTCTGATTTAATAGCATAAAAATTAAAAGTTTGAAAATTGCAAAATTTTCAAAATTTATGCCATATTTCCGTTTTTTTCATAAATAAACGCATGTTATATTGAAGAAATTTTACCACTATCATGAAGTACAATATGTCTCGAGAAAAAAATCTCAGAATCGCCAAGATCCATAGAAGCGTTCCAGAGTTCTAACCTCATAAAAAGACAGTGGTCAGAATTGTAAAAATTGGCCTGGTCTTTAACCTACAAAATGGCTTGGTCGTTAAGGGGTTAATATGTATTAAATAAAATTGATGTTTTATTAGTAACCTCGATTCTTGTTCTCCTCCTATGCACATTTGATAAAAGTATTTCTGTTTTTGGTCAACATTTTGATGAGTTAATATTCATGTAGTAGATGCATTTAGAAGAGTAGATATTGGGTGAATGAGCATAGTTGTGTGTGTTCCCAATTATCTACTCATTTCCAATTATCTTGATTAATGTTTATTTGTTGGTTAATTGCAAAATCTACACTGGCAAAAATATTATTGTAATCTGCAGAACATTACTCCTTGTAAACAAGACATGTGGATGGTGACAGAACAATTGTATTAGTGATCGTTCTGTCTCATCATTTTTTATTGACCTCTGTAAAAAGGCCAGAAAACGAACTCTGAGGAACTTGTTATATAGTCGATAGACGCTTTTTAGAGTGCAATGACGGACTGATATAAATGTCACATTTGACTTTAGCAGTCACTGCACACAAAGTAATTTGAGTGATCTTGTGATTCCCATCTTTTCTCCATTTAAAACAAAGTGCAATAATATTAACAAGATGTTTATTAAATAAAATTTAAAAAAAATGTCAAATATTTTTTATAAATAAAATGCCAAAGATTTTAGTATAAGTACATGCTGATTTTGAGATTGTATGTAAACAACAGCAAATGCTAGCAATTATCTGTAAGAAAAGACAATTATTGTCTTTTTTATCTTTTCAAACTTTTATGACCTTAAATTGCTTAGAATCTTAAAAAAAAATTGATCAACTGTCTAAGTTAGATATCTTCAAAATTAACAATCTCTCCCAAACTACATCACATCCTTCACGGATGAACAGCTTGACATGCTTCCAAGCTAATAGAACAGAGGTAAACAAGTAAGAATAAATTGGGGAGTTTGTCAAAGGTAAAGGGATGCTTTCAAAATTCTTAAAAGAGGGGGAAAAATTAAGACAGTCTGTAGAATGATAAAACTGACAATTATGAAAAAAGAAAAGACCAAATCAAATGTGCCAAAGATAGTCATAAGGAAAAAAGTGAGGGCTATCGTTTAGTACAATACACTAAGAGCATGTTGTCATATTGCTTTTTTTGATACATTTTTTTTTCTGCATAAAAATGTTCTAGCCAGAGACAGTAGATTAAATTGTGTGCTTTTGTTTACGGGGTGGTTTATGCATTTTTATGTAGTTTTTGATTATTCTTTTAATTCTAAGGCATTTTGATATCAATGACAAAAACTGCAGTAAAAACTGCAGCAAAAACACAGAACAAACTCACAGCTGTGATTATTACAAAATACGTAGAATCTGACACTCTCAAAAAAGGGTTAATTTTTCATGCAATCAAGACATAATGTATCCATATATTTAAACACTATACCTTGATTGCAATAAAAATTTGCTTTTTTTTTTAAGTGCCGGATTACGTGTATTTTATATCTTAAGGGTTTGGACCCAATGAGTGCACCTACTTTTTGTCTAAGGAGTGCAATTATTTTTTCTGATTTTGTGATTATTACAAAACACATCACAGGTAAAAAACAGAAAAAAAAGACTCATTAAAAACTCTATATGAAGAAGCTTTATGCTACTAAATTGATACTAACTTTCATTTTTGCAGCGCCTAGGTTCTGGGTCTCAATCCCACAAGTTATCTGTAATTATCTGTATCATCTACAAAAAGTTTGCATGTTCTCCCTATGTTTGTGGGGGTTTCTTCCCATATTCCAAAGACATGATTGTAGAGAATTTAGATTGTGAGTCCAATTGGGGACAATGATGATAATGTCTGTAAAGTGCTGTGGAATATGATGGCAGTATAAAAATTAGCAAAATAAATAATTAATGCTCCATTTACATAACAAAGGCCAATATTAAATTTTCTTTCTAATAGGGCTATCCTTCAGCCTCTGAGCGCTCCGTGGACCCAATCAGGAGCTGAAGAATTGCTGACAACATTGTGTAACTCCCCAAAGCTGGGTAGGAGGCGTCCAAACTTGCTAGCTAGGGGCTGCGCTGCGATTGGCTGGCTGGATGGTGTGATCAGGCAGTATAAAAGGCTGTGCCTGCCATTTTAGTCTCACTCTACTGTGAAAGCAGATAGGGATAGGTTGCTGTTGGAGATAGGGAGAGATCTCGAGTCTAATAGCGAAATTGCCGTTCTGAATACATCAATAGAGATGAAGGCAGGGAGTAAGGGACATCCCCGTGGCGGCCGCGGAAGAGGTGCATCAGCAGCTAGACATGGTGCACATCCAGAGCAAGCCGCAGGCCCAAGTCACTCAGCACCTACTTTCACCCGGCAGCAGTCATTTATGCGCAGCTTGTTAGGAGCACAGGGCCATAGGCTGATAAGAGAGGATCAAGTAGAAACCGTTGTTGGTTGGATGGCAGCTGAGGCATTCACCTCAATGAGCGCAGCATCCTCCCAGGACCTCTCCACCACATCGGGTCAGGCCACTGAAGAGCAGCACCCATCTGCTTCTTCATCGCCCACTAAATTGCCCAGACATTCAAAAGGCCAGGAACCAACCTTAATCCTCTTCTCAGAATCTGTTGGCTTGGAATCTGTGTGCCAGCCAGACAGCATTCCTGCAGCTGAAGAAGAGGTAGTGTGCACAGATGCGCAACCACTGTGTGCATCTGAGGAATAAGTGGAGGGTGGGCTAGTGCCCTCAGTGACCAGATCCCAGTCAGCAGATGATGATGAAACTCAGCTGCCAGTTTCTGCTGATGAAAGTGTAATGGATGACGAGGTCCTTGACCCATCATGGCATGCTGAGGGGCAGCAAGCAAGTAGGGATAGCTCAGAGGAAGAGCTTGCAGGTGTGGCGCAGCGTGGCAGTCCACGTGGGAGAGGAAGAGGGAAAAATTTGTTGTCTGCTCCCTCAACTTCAGCACCCGTTAGGAGCAGGGCTCTTTTAAAGAGCACAAGGGGTGTACCCAAGAGTTGTGGTGCATGGGCCTTTTTCAACCAAGTTGCAGATGACGTTACAGTAGTCAGATGCAAGCTTTGTCGACAAACTGTGCGGAGAGGGAAGAACGTCAGCAACCTTAATGCCACCAATATGTTGACGCATGTCAGGAAGAGGCACCCTGTGGAGTGGCAGCATCACACCCAAGATGATTCGCCACCTGCAGCTGGTCCCCCACCTTCCATCTCTTCAGCCACAGCGGCCACCTCTTCCTCCAGCTCACAAACAGTTGCTCCTGCTTCCTTGCCAGAATGCCAGTACTCAGCAAACCACCCACGAGCACAGGGCATGAATTCTCGCATTGCCAAACTGCTTGCAGTGGAAATGCTACCATTCTGGCTGGTGAGCAAGCCAGCCTTTATCGATATGTTGGGGTTTGCAATCCCACAATACAGCGTTCCCAGCCACTTCTACTTCAGCAGGCAAGCCGTCCCCGCCCTGCAACAGCATGTGGAGCGTAAAATTAAGCATGCGCTACAAAATGCAGTTAGTAGTAAGGTCCACCTGACCACCGACGCGTGGACCAGTCAGCATGGCCAGGGACGCTACATTTCCATCACTGCCCATTGGGCAAATGTAGTTGAGCCTGGAACTGAAGTAGACAGTATAAGTGCGCGGGTCCTGTCAACTCCAAGGATTGCAGGCCTCTCTTCCATACAAATTGACTCCTCCTCATACTCCTCGTCAGACTCGCCTGCACCCAGACGTACCACAACAATCGATTTCCGCACTGCATCGGCCAAACATCAACAGGCCGTGTTGAAGTTGGTTTATCTGGGTAATGTTAGCCACACCGCAACCGAACTGTGGAACACGCTTAAGGAGCAGAGCGACATGTGGCTTGCGCTGCTCAACCTCCAGCCAGGTGTGGTGTGTGACAAAGGCCAAAACCTCTGGGCCTAGGTGGTCTGACTCACATTCCATGCCTTGCCCATGTCCTAAACTTGGTGGTGCAGAGTTTCTTTAGGAACTATCCTGAGACCTTGAGGAGCTGCTGCACAAAGTCAGATACGAGTGCTCTCATTTGCGGCGTTCAAGCATGGCTGCATCACGCCTTTCAGCCATGCAGCGCAGATTGGGCCTGCCTGAGCACCGCATCATTGTTGACCTCCCCACCAGGTGGAATTCGACTTTGCATATGTTGCGGAGGTTGTGTGAGCAGCAACCTGCAATTATGGAGATGCAGCTGCAGCAGGCGCAAAATAGGCGACACACCTCTCAGCCCTCCCACTTTACAACCACAGAGTGGGCATCCATGAAGGACATATGCACCATTTTGAAGTGCTTCGAGGACTCCACTCTGATGGTGAGCGTGGATGCTGCCCTACTCAGCCTGACTATTCCCCTTATATGCCTAATAGAATCATCACTTAAAGGACTAAGGGATGAGGTTTCTCAGGAGGAGGAGGAGGAGTATGATGAGACTCTTGCACCAACCAGGCAATCTTCATTGGCCCGATTGGTACAAAGCTCTGTGGGTGCCTCACAAAAGTCCAGGCAGGACACAGCAAGCGAGGAGGATGAGGAGGACTATGAGGATGAGCTAGAGGAGGAAAGTACACAGCGCTCTGCTAGTAGTCACCAGATAGAGCGTGGATGGGGTGATGCAGAGCAGCCAGAGCACATTCCTCTAGCTGGTGACAGCGATGCATGGCCATTTGGCAGCCTTCAGCACCTGAGTTACTTCATGCTGCAGTGTCTGAGGAAAGACCCACGCCTGGCTCGTATTCTCCACACAAATGACTACTGGGTGGCCACTCTCTTAGATCCACGTTACCGGGACAGCCTTCAAAGCCTAATTACACCATTGAACCGGGCGCGTAAAATGCAGGAGTACCAAGAAGCACTGGTTAATTCACTCATGTACTCTTTTCCACCGCATAGCAGTGCGTCCTGGGCCCAGCGAAATCCGTTCAGATGCCGGTAGCAGAATCAATACATCTGCTACTGACAGGTTCAGTATACCCAACCTGTTTCAATGGTTTCTGAACCCACAAACAGTTCGGGCACCATCAACACAGACAGTGCAACGCACTAGGAGGCAACGCTACCGTGACATGGTGGCACAATACCTCTTCACCCCTGTCAGTGGGCTTCAGGATGGATCTGTCTCCTTCAAGTTTTGGGTCTCCAAGTTGGATACATGGCCCGAGCTTAGCCAGTATGCCTTGGAGGTCCTGGCCAGTCCTGGTGCCATTGTGATTTCTGAACGCGTCTTTAGTGCAGCTGGCAATGTACTAACAGACTAACGTACCAGACTATCCGCTGCAAATGTGGACCGGCTTACATTCCTAAAAATGAACCAGGCCTGGATTTCTGGTGACTTTTGCTGCCCTGGGCCACAGTACACAGGTTGCATGCATGGTTGGTAGCAGTATGCATTTTCTGTCATGTGCCTATGTTGCACACAGCGTCATCTGTTATGCCCGTGCTCTGGTCTCTACTACCAACATCTAGCACCTGGTTCTGTGACTGACTCTTTCACTTCATACTGTTTTCCATTGGCTCTAGTACCGCCAGCTAGTGCCCATTTCTGTGACTGCCACTTTCACAGCATGCCATGTTTCTGGGCTCTAGTACCGCCAGCTAGTGCCCATTTCCGTGACTGCCACTTTCACAGCACGCCATGTTTCTGGGCTCTAGTACCGCCAGCTAGTGCCCATTTTCGTGACTGCCAATTTCACAGCATGCTGTGTTTCTGGGCAACAGTACCGCCAGCTGTACCTCGTTAGACCAAAGTGGAAAAAAAGGATGACAGATGCCAAACATCTATAGGCAGAAGCACAAGAGGCGGGATCCAGTCACGCTGGCTGTTTCGTGGCAGTGAAGTACGGACACAGGTGCCTCCCCAAAGGGTAAACCGAGTTCCAGCATCGCCAGCTGGTTCTCGGGAGTGCCCAAGGACACGGGTACCTCCTGCTCCAAACCATGTTTCGACAACGCTCGCTCTAACCCTAACCCTTACCCTACTAACCATAAACCCTAACCCTACCGCAACTAATCCTAACCCAAAGAAAAAACACTGCTGTTAAGAAGATGGCGACCAGTTTTCCTGCTACAGTTTTAGCTCTGTGCATTTTTCTAGCAATTTTTTTGCTCCTCTGCCTCTGCATACTCCTTCCCCACTATCTTGAGGTGTTTCCCCTCCATTTTATCCATTATATAGTGGTCATTTTGTAATTCCGATTTTTTTCTCCCATTGACTTGCATTGATAACGGAAATCGGAAATTCCAATATCCGATATTTTTCCAATATCGGAAATCGGAATTTCGATACGATTTTGGGCAATATCGCTCATACCTAAATAGGGCTGCTGTTGGTGTATTTTATAGTTAGCATGCAATAATGAAGACGACTATACCAGTTCATACTAATGTATACAGTACTAAAAAAAATGACAAAGAATATTCTCTACTTTTTCTCCCATATTTTTTACCTGTCATTGTTCCTGTGTTTCTAGACCTTGTTTGTTTAGCCCTACAAAAAATACAATAGATATGACTTTGTGACATTACATTCTTCTACCCAATAGATATGAGTGGATATGATAATTAGCATATGCCATATGACATGGATTTTCCCAGGAAGTTATATTTGAGTCAAACTTGTTCTCCTGTCATAAAATGTCCCTGAATATACTCAGGGTTCTCCAAAATACATAAACTCACCTTTCTGCTCATCTCTTCAGTCCTACTACCCCTCACCATCACCTGTCCGGTCCTCGACTCACCTCCAAATCATTTAGAATTGTGGATTATGATGAACTATTGGACTGAAAAGGGCCCTTATATTGGTATTGCACTGGAGTCATTTTCTGTCTGTGCCTGCTGGTGGAACACATAGTAATAAAAACACTTTAAAAATATCCTTATTAAAAAAAATAATGTTTTGAACAACATCTTTTTGGGCCATTGCAACAGACTGTACTCTTATGTAGGTAGGTGCATATGTAGCTAAGAAAACAGCTGGCACCACCACATAAGCCATGTATCAAATAACCAGAGTGCTACCATCGCGCCCATAACCGAAGTTAAATGGGAGAAGACAGAAAGAAAGCACAATATTGGTGCACTCTACTGGTGTAAACGTGAAAAAATACTTTATTGGTAACAAAGAAATAGTTCACAACAAGATAAAAACATAGAAGCGCTAAAAACAAGACAAAATGGCTGCAAGGATTCCAAAAAATAACAGGCATATGCATATACGGTACATAAAATATGTTACTGCTGAGCACCTTACAGTAGGAATGGTATTTAACAGTAATTGCGGTGCAGATGAAAATACAAAATACCTAATACTATTACATCTATTTGATACATATGGGAAGAGAAAAGATTACATGAAAAAACTTCAGATAAATAATGAGGAGAGTCATGTTGATACTTATAACAGCATGACAAATGTCAATGAATCATAAATACTAAGAATCCCAGCCGGCCATGCAGTCCTGCATAGACACCTAATATCAACCAGAAAGCATATTTTCCAATAAAATAGAGTATACTGACCAGGTGTTTACTGCAGGGTCGCATGAACCATCCCTACGCGTATCGCTACCTGCTGTGGCTTCATCAGGGGAAGATGTAGCTTTTTGAGGCAATAAAAAACTACAGGTTTTCTAGTGGAAACCGCTTCCAGAAACACTCATTTTGGCTAGGCGCATAAGGAGTTCTTTGAAGAGTTTTTGGAGCAGAAACTGAGCTGAAAAGGAGAGGAAACTCTCCAAGTCCTACTAAAACCCTCAAAACTCAAAACTCTTGGAGTTTACGCTCAGTTTCTTCTATAAAAACTCATCATAAAGACTCCATGTGCACATACCCTTTGGAGAGTTATTGGAAACATTTTTAGTTTTTTTAAGTGATTTTTTTGGCCCTTTTTTTCTCAAGGCTTTTTTTTTGCAACCTTTTGATCTTAATTAAACAGTGCCCAGTCTGGAGGAATTTCCATAAGGAGATGTTTCAAGTTAAGGAAGGACTATGTTTTCTTTCACCAGGTGTCTTATAATAGAAAGGAATTAGAAGAGTCTCCAAAAGACTCCTGAAAAAACTCTATGTGCCAGATACCCCAATATTCTAGAATGATCATCAGTTTCTCTCTTCTAAGCATTCTTGTGTAAAATGAATTAATGGGTATGTAAAACAAAAATATCTATTTCATATACAAAATAAGAAAAAATTCAGATATATAGAATGCAGAGAATAAATAATAAAATAAAAAAATTATATATATATATATATATATATATATATATATATATATATTAATATAGATATATTACCTGCCTATATGCCCTAAAAAAATTTTTAGATGGCAGACCACCCGGAAATAGTAAAACAAATTCACCCAGGTTGTGGAGAGAAATGCCTAATTAGAAGGGAAAAGGACAACGAGACCAGGAGTATAGAGTAAAAAAATACGCCTTTATTAAACACAATTTTGGCTTCACAAATATGCAATATACCATGTAATTAAAATAAATATAAAAAAGCAGAGCACAGCAATAAGATACAATCTAATAATAAACAAATATAATAATAAATCTGATATAACCTAGTATATATATATACTATACAATTTGTGTTAATATACTGCTCATTTAATAAACCAGGTGTAGATAAATTTATATGTGTGCCGTGACACCCATAATTTATTAGATGAAAAAGCGATAAACTATATATATATATATAAAGGAAATTAATCATATATATTTAAACAAAATAAACTTCAATGTGCAAAATTAATATATGTATTAGTGTAAAATTAATGTGCACAATATAAAGAAAGTGTATAAATAGATACAAAGTGAAAAACCTCCTGAAATAAATATATCCAATGTGAACCACAATGTGTGAAACAAAAATCATACAAGAAAAAAACACAACATCGTGCAGGTGAATACACAGAGTGAAAAGCACTATACCTGGGAGCAAAAGAGATCAGATTGGTGTGCCTGCTACGAACGCGCCCCGACGCGCATTTCGGATATATAGATCCTTCGTCAGGGGGATGTAGTAAGCCTCTGAACTCAGAGGCTATTTATAGATAGCTACATAATCGTAATGACATCTTGCTGTGTGATGCAGGCCATTGCGCATGCGCATTGCAATTGCCAAAACTCCTAACGTCACAGAAGAATATCAGATTGTGTAAATATGGTCCTTGCGCATGCGCGAGCTGCTATAGGCCAGAAGTGACGTGGCAACCGCGTCATCCAGGAACCTCCGACTGACAACCACGCCCGAAGCTACCATGGAGACGCCACCGCCACAACACAACTAAAACCACAGCGCGCGCATGCGCAGCACATCATATAGGCATACATAATAAATCAGACATCAGTAATTTGTCGCTGCAACCAAATAATGCCTGGTAAGTATAAAGCTCGTTGTTGATCAGAGCGATAACTCTGATCAATGTGCCAAATAGTATTAACAATTAATCACAATAAATATTCATACAGTACTGAAGGTATATATATATCCATAGGTAATATTAAAAATATATATATATATAAAAATATATATATTTTATTTGTAGTAACCATGAGGCTATTTTCATGTGACACATTGTGAGTTACATCAGAATCCTATGTATGGAGAATTATGATGACATCAACAATCAAGATATGATTCCTCTCAAATAATTATACTGTATTCATATGTAATATTATTATGTATAATGAGATGATTTCTATGGTCACATATGTTGGCAATTGCATTATGTATATTGATATTATATTTTTCAAGATTTTTTGATACAATTTGATTAATTATCCATTCATATATGTACCGTATTGTATGGCAGATTGTGTTATGGTCTATGACTAATTGTGGGCATTTCTGTATTATTCATTATGTATATATAATTTTTTTGCTTGTATTTTTTCGTTGTTATAGTATGTGGTTATAAACATGTAATATCTTGAACTATCTGTGCACACTGTGTGGGACAGTGTGCATGCGGTGGCTGAGGGGTTGATCGTTGCCGTGACATTGGCGTCTTTATGTGGAAGCTTGGCCTGTATGACACTTGCCAGGTTTTCGCATGACGCCATTTGTCACGTCACTTTTGGCTCCATGTGGCCGGCGCATGCGCCATTTTTACCCACATGGGTGTGGCACTAGTGGTACTTCTGGCATTATATAGCCAGCATTTGCCCCATATATATACTTATATAGTTGTGGTGCTAGTGGATCTTGCATGACACGATTTGTCATTTTTTGGCACCACACAACCGACGTGTATACCATATCGATGTGGATATTTGCATTTTATATTACACTAATTATCACGTCATTCTTTAACGTGTGTACTATGGATATGCCCACATATTGATATTGTATTTATCATCGCTATTTGAGTATATTGTGGTTTGTTCTTTGTTTTTTTATATATATTTTTAATATTACCTATGGATATTATATACATCAGTACTGTATGAATATTTATTGCGATTAATTGTTAATTCTATTTGGCACATTGATCAGAGTTATCGCTCTGATCAACAACGAGCTTTATACTTACCAGGCATTATTTGGTTGCAGCGACGAATTACTGATGTCTGATTTATTATGTATGCCTATATGATGTGCTGCGCATGCGCGCGCTGTGGTTTTAGTTGTGTTGTGGCGGTGGCGTCTCCATGGTAGCTTCGGGCGAGGTTGTCAGTCGGAGGTTCCTGGATGACGCGGTTGCCACGTCACTTCTGGCCCATAGCAGCTCGCGCATGCGCAAGGACCATATTTACACAATCTGATATTCTTCTGTGACGTTAGTTTTGGCAATTGCAATGCGCATGCGCAATGGCCTGCATCACACAGCAGGATGTCATTACGATTATGTAGCTATCTATAAATAGCCTCTGAGTTCAGAGGCTTACTACATCCCCCTGACGAAGGATCTATATATCCGAAATGCGCGTCGGGGCGCGTTCGTAGCAGGCACACCAATCTGATCTCTTTTGCTCCCAGGTATAGTGCTTTTCACTCTGTGTATTCACCTGCACGATGTTGTGTTTTTTTCTTGTATGATTTTTGTTTCACACATTGTGGTTCACATTGGATATATTTATTTCAGGAGGTTTTTCACTTTGTATCTATTTATACACTTTCTTTATATTGTGCACATTAATTTTACACTAATACATATATTAATTTTGCACATTGAAGTTTATTTTGTTTAAATATATATATGATTAATTTCCTTTATATAATATATATATAGTTTATCGCTCTTTCATCTAATAAATTATGGGTGTCACGGCACACATATAAATTTATCTACACCTGGTTTATTAAATTAGCAGTATATTAACACAAATAGTATATTATATATATATATTACTAGGTTATATCAGATTTATTATTATATTTGTTTATTATTAGATTGTATCTTATTGCTGTGCTCTGCTTTTTTATATTTATTTTAATTACATGGTATATTGCATATTTGTGAAGCCAAAATTGTGTTTAATAAAGGTGTATTTTTTTACTCTATACTCCTGGTCTCGTTGTCCTTTTCCCTTCTAATTAGGCATTTCTCTCCACAACCTGGGTGAATTTGTTTTTCATATACAAAATGTTTAGAATTATTTTATCACAAAAATATTTGTAAATATTACTAAGAGAAACAAGTAAAAATGGCATGCTATTATGAATATTATGAATAATGAAATTAGGTTAACTTAATACCCATTGCTTTACAACTCGCTTGTACTATTATATTATGAGCATTCTATCATAGTGATGTATGATATCATTTATATGAAGAATACATTCTCCTGTGATTTGTACACCACAGATGTTACATTTATTCATGTCTTAAATGTAAATGACGCCATAGGATTTTTTTTTAAAGCCTTGAATTTTAAAAGTGTGGCTATATATACAAATGTAAAATACTCACTATGAGTAGAGTTTCATTTTTCTTCTGGCTCTATATAAATAGCAAGAATACTTCATATTTTAAATAAATATAAAAAGAAGACTGAAATAAGTAATGGCTCATTAGCAAGAACAGTAGCAGAGTGTGCTCTCCCAAAGGATTACAAATGACTGAGCAATACATTGGCATGCACTTTACTAGTGAAATAGGACTTTTGCTAATAAATTAAATAAAATAATTACCCAACAAAATCCAAGTGGAACATAGTTGTGTGAGTCAATTATAGCACTGGTTATTACACCTGACACTTGACTTTTAAATCCCTTCTTTTTTTACTATAGTTTAAAAAGTTAAACACATAAATGCAGCAATTCTGCCAGGTGTTGTCGCAGTGATAAGTGGTACATGTCAATGGCATTTTTGTAGATAATTAATTAAGCACTAGAAATGTTTCTAATTTGGAAATAAGGCCTGTGTCACACTTGCGAGTGTAATGCTAGAAACTCGGATTGTGAGTCTGCATAGTAATACATGCAGCCGCACGCTCCGGTCCGAGTGCCGGCGGCAGTGCCAGGTGTTGATGCGAGAGACTCGCTTGAGTTTCTCACATCACACTCGCAAGTGTGACCCCGGCCTAAGTCATATAATGAAACTGCAGATATCACCTACATTATGTGGTTCTGCCCTTCCATTAAGGTTTTTTTTTTTCATTTTTGTCACTCTTTCCTTTCCAACATGTACAGCTCTGGCAAAAATTAAGAGACCACTGCAAAATTTTCAGTTTGTCTGATTTTCTCTTTATAGGAATATTTTTGAGTAAAATGTAAATTGCTCTTTTATTCTATAAACTACTGACAGCATGTCTCTGAATTTCCAAGCAATAAAATTTGTATTTATTTTCAGAAAATGAAAAATGGTCAAAATAACAAAAAATGCAGTGCTTGCAGACCTCAAATAATGCTAAGAAAACAAGTTCATAATCATTTAGAAACAACAACACTAATGTTTTAAATCCGGAAGAGTTCAGAAATTAATATTTTGTGGAATAGCCATGATTTTTAATCACAGTTTCATGTATCTTGGCATGCTTTCCACCAGTCTTTCACACTGCTTTTGGG
>JARQOD010000001.1:129376721-129436543 GCA_033576555.1 Oophaga sylvatica
TTTAATTAAAGAACCCTGATTCTCTTGCCTCATTTTTGTCAGTTTTTGTTGATTTTTAGCAGTTTTAACCGAGGGATTTTGATTTTGCTAAACTTTTGGGGGGTTTCCCTTGTACCCTACAGAAGTCTATTCCCCCGGGGGATCGTTTCCCCCTTTTGGGCTGGAACAAACCTCAGTTCTCTCCGGGTGATAATGGGGTAAACCGAAAGGAAGTTGAAATTTTTGGTTCTGTATATCTGCAGACATTATCGTATGGGTTTCCCTTGGTTACGTTCAAAACCCTTTTTTGGGTTTTGGAAATCTGTGTCTGTTACCGTTGGGGCTGCCAAGTGTTAATCCCAACACTCTTGTTTTTTCTCCCCCCCAGGCTAGGAGTTTGATTTTGTTTGTTTTTTCTGATGTTTTTTATCGAAAGAAAAATCTGATCCTTCCCTCCCCTGGAGCTATAAATCCTATTAAATTATGCCGGTTTGAAAATTTCCCCTAAAGGTCCCCCTTTTTAACTTTTTGTACTAAACTGACGTATGGGTCTTATATCAAGGAGCTTTGGAGAAGGGTTTATAAGCATCCCTTCACCCTTAGTCCCGGGGGTTTTTTTTGGGGCCCAAAAAAGGTGGTTCATTAAAGGCCCGGTATTGTTACGTCTCTTGAACAATTTACTGTAAATATAAATACCCGTTCCCTTGATCTCTTCTGTTTTCCGGGTAAAAAGCTATTTGGTTTCCCAAGCTTTACCTCGGGGGGCTTTTAAACCCTTATTTCTTAAAGCAGGGATATGGAACGGCTTTTAATCCCCCTAAAGGGGCTTTTTGAGTACCTTGTGATGCCCTTTTGGGTCACTAATGCTCTTCTTTTTCCCATCTTCATGAAGACATTTTCAGGGGTTTTGTGGGTAAATTTTTGATTGTTTATTTGATGTATCTTGATTTTTTCCAATGACTGGGGCTCTCATGTAAAAAATTTTCGAACTGTGTTTCCCAAATTTTTAGAGAGAATGCTCGTATGGAAGGGATCAAATGTCTTTTTGCTTTAGAGGATCTAATTTCTGGGATTCATTTTGTCCCCATCTGTTATTGAAATGGACCCGGTCAAAGTTCAGGCCATCTGTGATTGGGTCCAACCTACTTCATTAAAGGCTCTTCAAAGATTCTTGGGTTTTGTCAATTTTTATCGTAAATTTATTGGTAATTTCTCTGTTATTGTTAAACCATTAACTGATTTGACCAAGAAGGGTTCTGATGTGGTGAATTGGCCTCCTGAGGCAGTCTCTGCATTTCAGGAACTTAAGCAGAGATTCACTTCTGCTCCTGTTCTACGGCAGCCTGATGTTTCTCTACCATTTCAGGTGGAGGTGGATGCCTCTGAAATTGGGGCAGGTGCCGTTTTGCCCCAAAGAGATCCAGAGACCTCTAAAAGTAACCCTTGTGCCTTTTTCTCTCGAAAATTTTCTCCCACTGAACGTAATTATGACGTGGGTAATCGGAGTTATTAGCCATGAAGTGGGCTTTTGAAGAGTGGAGACATTGGCTGGAGGGAGCCAAACATCAGGTGGTGGTCCTTACGGACCATAAGAATCTAGATTATCTGGAATCTGCCAAGCGACTTAATCCTAGACAGGCCAGGTGGGCCTTGTTTTTCACACGTTTTAATTTTGTGGTTTCATTTGTTCCTGGCACTAAAAATGTTAAGGCGGATGCCCTCCCGAGGAGTTTCCTGGCGGACTCTCCTGAGTTATCTGATCCTTCTGTTATTTTGAAAGAGGTGTAGTTCTTTCCGCCATCTCGCCCAATTTGAGACTGGCTCTGGAGGGGTGTCAGGATAAGCCCGAGCGCTGCCCTGTTGGGAAATTGTTTGTCCCGGACCAGTGGAAAAAGAGTGTAATGTCTGAGATTCATTGTTCCGAGTTGGCCGGTCATCCCGGAATTTTTGGTACCAGAGACTTGGTTAGTCGGTCCTTTTGGTGGTCTACCTTGTCTCGTGATGTCAGGGAGTTTGTGCAGTCCTGCGGGACTTGCTCTCGCTCCAAGCCTTGCTCTCGTTCTAGTGGTTTGTTGATGCCATAACATGTGCCCAAATGACCATGGACCCATATTTCTATGGATTTCATTTGCGACCTCCCTGTTTCTCAGAGAATGACCGTCATCTGGGTGATTTGCGATAGGTTTTCCAAGATGATACATCTTGTGCCATTACCTAAGTTGCCTTCCTCCTCTGAATTGGTGCCTTTGTTCCTTCAGCGCGTGGTTCGTTTACACGGCATTCCTGAAAACATTGTGTCTGACAGAGGAGTCCAGTTTGTTTCCAGATTTTGGAGGACCTTTTGTTCTAAAATTGGTGTTCAATTGTCTTTCTCCTCGTCGTTTCATCCTCAGACCAATGGTCAAACTGAGAGAACAAACCAGACATTGGAGACTTATCTAAGATGCTTTGTGTCTGCTGATCAGGATGACTGGGTCTCTTTTTTGCCTTTGGCTGAGTTTGCTCTTAATAATAGGGCTAGCTCTGCCACTTTGATGTCTCCATTAGTGTTGAGCGATACGATACCGCAAGTATTGGGTATCGGCCGATATTAGCTGTTTCGGCCTTTCGATACTTAGCTCCGATATTTTCCATATATCGTATACCGGAATCGGAAGTTCCCATAATTCTTTGAGAGGCAATGTGATTTTAGTCAGCCAATGAGGAATCCTAAGAAGTGTGGGCACATCCTGTACTGCTGCGGTCATGTTAACTAATGGCATGGCTGTGATTGGATGCTGAAATGATGTCAGAATGCACTATAAAAGGCGCCGCCGCCATTTTAGCGTCACTGTGCTGTGAATTCAGTAAGGGACAGAACGCTGCTGTGCTGACTCTGAGGGCAGTTAGAGATTGCGATTTAGTGTACTGTGCTGTAGACAGGCTAGCACCAACCGCTGTGTAAAGCTTCCTTTTGCCTGCAGTTGTTGTTTTTAACAGCTCTGCAAGGTGTGTGTGAGTGCAGGTGACGCTGCAGTTTGCTCTGCATGCAACGCTGTCTGTAGGCATCTGCACGTCTCACTCACAGACTCTTTTTTTTTTCTTCAGTGTAATTCTTGCTGCTCCATGAAATTTAACTATTAGTGTGACGCGCTTCCATCCGTATCCAATACATTGGTTGCAAACACTATAGAAGTAGACAAAGGAGTAGCCTTTCACAGATTGTGAACAGTTGTGTTTCAGTGTTCACTTCAGTCTGTGTTTTTTATTTTTTGAGTGCACATCACGCTCCAGTTACTTGTTCAAGCACTGCTGCTTGTACTCTGCTGAGCGTGTCTCAGTGCCTCATCCTTTTCATTTCTCTCCAATTGGTTCTGCTCCATTCCATTTAAAATAAATATAATCTATTAGTGTGACGCGCTTCCATCCGTATCCAATACATTGGTTGCAAACACTATAGAAGTAGACAAAGGAGTAGCCTTTCACAGATTGTGAACAGTTGTGTTTCAGTGTTCACTTCAGTCTGTGTTTTTTATTTTTTGAGTGCACATCACGCTCCAGTTACTTGTTCAAGCACTGCTGCTTGTACTCTGCTGAGCGTGTCTCAGTGCCTCATCCTTTTCATTTCTCTCCAATTGGTTCTGCTCCATTCCATTTAGAATAAATATAATCTATTAGTGTGACGCGCTTCCATCCGTATCCAATACATTGGTTGCAAACACTATAGAAGTAGACAAAGGAGTAGCCTTTCACAGATTGTGAACAGTTGTGTTTCAGTGTTCACTTCAGTCTGTGTTTTTTATTTTTTGAGTGCACATCACGCTCCAGTTACTTGTTCAAGCACTGCTGCTTGTACTCTGCTGAGCGTGTCTCAGTGCCTCATCCTTTTCATTTCTCTCCAATTGGTTCTGCTCCATTCCATTTAAAATAAATTTAATCTATTAGTGTGACGCGCTTCCATCCGTATCCAATATATTGGTTGCAAACACTATAGAAGTAGACAAAGGAGTAGCCTTTCACAGATTGTGAACAGTTGTGTTTCAGTGTTCACTTCAGTCTGTGTTTTTTATTTTTTGAGTGCACATCACGCTCCAGTTACTTGTTCAAGCACTGCTGCTTGTACTCTGCTGAGCGTGTCTCAGTGCCTCATCCTTTTCATTTCTCTCCAATTGGTTCTGCTCCATTCCATTTAAAATAAATATAATCTATTAGTGTGACGCGCTTCCATCCGTATCCAATACATTGGTTGCAAACACTATAGAAGTAGACAAAGGAGTAGCCTTTCACAGATTGTGAACAGTTGTGTTTCAGTGTTCACTTCAGTCTCTGCGTAATAACCACACTTAGGCCTTATAACTTTTCTGACTTCTTTATCAATCTACCAAGATGAAGAAGGCAGGGAGTAAGGCACGTGGTCGTGGCCGTGGAGTTTCAGCAGGGAGAGGACGTGGGGATTCTGTGGCTGCTGCCGCCCTCAGTGACACAGCATCCACCAGTTTTACCCATGAGCATTCCTTTATGCGCACTTTGGTAGGAGCTCGGCGTGCCCCCCTGCTGCGGGAAGAACAAATTGAAGCCGTTGTTGGTTGGATGGCAGCCAATGCATCGACTTCAATTCCTTCCACCTCCTCTCAGGAACACAACACTGTTGAGCAACCATCTGTCTGTTCACCGCCTGTCAAATTGCCCAGGCAGTCAGAGAGTTCTGTACAGGAGCAAGCTGAGTCTCTGCTTCTGTTCTCAGAATCTGTTGGCTCGCAAAAAAGGGCACAGGCAAGCAGCATTCTGCAATTTGAAGAAGAGGGAGTATGCAGTGATGCGCAACAGCTGTGTCTCTCTCAATCTGAAGAGGCGGGTGAGCCAGTGTCGATGGACAGCACACCGCAGAACGCATCTTATGATGATGATGAGACTCAGGTGCCAGGTTTTGTTGAGCATGGTGCTGCCCAGACCATCCAACAGCAGCAGGTGTTGGAAGAGGGTAGTGGAGATGATGATGTCCGAGACCCAACATGGCGTGAGCAACAGGAAGGTGGTGGGAGCAGCTCTGAGGAAGAGATTGTCCCAACGGTACAAAGAGGAGGGAGAGGTAGGCTGCAGACTCGCTTGCCTGTAGCCTCCAGTTTGGCACCTGTTGGGAGCAGTTCTCTTAGAAATGTCAAAATTGGCGCTCCCATAACTTGCACTGCGTGGTCCTTTTTTGACAGACTTGTAGATGATATTTGCTATGTTCAATGCAAGCTGTGTAAGCAAAAAGTTAAAAGAGGTAAAAATATCAGTAACCTGAATACCACAAATATGTGGAAACATGTACGGACAAAGCACGTAGCTGAGTTACAAAGACACACTGGAGATGTAGGCCAACCTACAGCAGCACCTACATCTTCAGGTCGTGTTGGAGCCTCTACCTCCAGCTCACACACACCTGGTTCGGCTTCCTCATAGGATCTCCATGGAAGAACCTCGGTCACTGTTGTCCATAGACAAACTGTTATTCCACCCACAGCAGCAAGTTCACAGTCATCGTCACACTCCCAGACCACAAAACAGCCATCGGTACCACAGGCATGGGATAAAGACGGCCATACTCGGCAAACCATCCACGAGCACAGGCTCTGAATGCTGGCATTGCAAAACTCCTGTCCTTTGAAATGCTGTCATTCAGGCTGGTGGAGACTGACAGTTTCAGGAACTTTATGGCATTGGCAGTCCCACAATATAATGTGCCAAGCCGATTTTATTTCAGCAGGCAAGCCATCCCTGCTCTGCAAAAACATGTCGAGGAAACATTAAACATGCGCTACTAAACGCCGTCATTAGCAGGGTCCACCTGACCACCGATGCGTGGACCAGTACCCATGGCCAGGGACGATACCTTTCCCTCACTGCCCATTGGGTCAATGTTGTGGAGCCGGGTACAGATCTTGCCAGTGGCGCTGTACGTGTTCTGCCAACTCCAAGGATTGCAGGAATCCAGTCTGTACACATTGATTCCTCCTCCTACTCCAGTTCCTCAGAATCATCGCTGCACGAGCCGTCACGGTATACCTCCACATGGACCCGTGAACGCTTACCTGTTGCGACCGATATGAGCACAGCCGTGGCCAAACGTCAACAGGCCGTCCTGAAATTAATTTCCATGGGGAATCGAAGCAACACAGCGCAGGAGCTCTGGGATGCCATCAAGCAGGAGAGCGACGTGTGGTTTTTGTCAGCTAATCTCCAGCCAGGCTTGGTAGTGTGTGACAATGGCCGAAATCTGGTGGCAGCTCTGGGCCTTGGCAACCTCACTCACATACCATGTCTGGCACATGTGCTCAACTTGGTCGTGCAGAGTTTTTTGAGGGACTATCCGGATCTTGATGCACTGCTGCACAAGGTCCGCCTAGAGTGCGCTCACTTGCGACGTTCCAGCATGGCCAGATCGCGCATTGCAGCTCTGCAAGTCAGATTTCGCCTTCCTGAACATCGCATCATATGTGACGTACCCACCAGGTGGAATTCCACGTTACATATGTTGGAGCGGTTGTGTGAGCAGCAGCCAGCAGTAATGGAGTATCAGCTGCAACAGGCGCAATCAACTCGCAATTTGCGCCGTTCACACTTCACCACTACTGAGTGGGCCTCTATGAAGGACATCTGCGACGTTTTGCGTGCGTTTGATGTTTCAACGCAGATGGCGAGTGCAGATGATGCACTAGTCAGCATGACTGTCCCCCTTATCTGCCTGCTTCAGAAATCACTGAAAGCACTAAAGGAAGAGGTTTTGGAAGAGGTGGAGGATGAGGAGTCACAAATTCAATTACCTTCAGGACAGTCAGCGCAACGTGGTTCCTCACAAAGGGCTGGGCAGGGCTCACTTTGTGAGGAGGATGAGGAGGAGGAGTCAATGGAGGAAGAAGAAATCCCTACAGAGGGAAGTACACAACGCTCTAGTCAGTATGTAGATCGAGGTTGGGGTGATGGAGAGAAGGCAGAGATGACGCCTCTTCCAGAGGACAGCCTTTGTTGGCCAGTTGGGAGTCTGCAGCACATGGTTGATTTCATGCTTCAGTGCCTGAGAAACGACCGCCGCATCACCCACATTCTCACCACGTCAGATTATTGGGTGTACACCCTCCTAGACCCTCGCTACCGGGACAACTTACAAACCCTCATCACACCGGTGAACCGGGACCGTAAAATGCAGGAGTACCAAGACACACTGGTGCAATCCATACTGTTGTACATTCCAGCCGTGAGAGCTGCTGCTGCTGCTGCTACTGCTTTACAAAGCAGCTCTGTGCGTCGAGGCAGTGTAGACACCTCTACAACAAGAGGGAGCAGAAGCAGCGCCTCTGCACAGGGCAAGAGCTGTATGTTACAAATGTGGCGAAGTTTTGTGACAGCGCCAGCAAGGTCTACACCATCCGAGACGGCTCCAGTCACCAGGAAGAAACGTTTCCGTAAGATGGTGACAGACTACTTGGCTTTCCCTCTAAGTGTACTCCCAGATGCCTCTTCCCCTTTCAAATTTTGGGTCTCTAAGTTGAATACATGGCCAGAGCTTAGCCAGTATGCATTGGAGGTGCTGGCTTGCCCTGCTGCCAGTGTATTATCTGAGCGCGTCTTTAGTGCTGCAGGTGGTGTAGTAACAGACCGTCGCATGCGACTATCCTCAGAGAATGTAGACCGGCTTACTTTTCTGAAAATGAACAAGGCATGGAACTCACCTGAATTTGTCTGTCCGTTTTCAGATTAAATAACTGTTTGGCAACGTTTTCCATGTCTCCTGTTATGTTCATCTTTCTACCACCTGAACTCTACTCCCTGTGCTACAACACCGCCATTTGTTGCTCGTAAGTAATTGGCAGGGGTACTGACTCCTGGCCAGCCTGGTTACAGCACGACAGCTGTTTCCTGGCAGTGTAAACGTCAATTATCCTCCAATAAGTTGTGCTGTCGTGTTGCATTCGGGTTAGCCGACTCTATGGTGCCTGCAGTTTAGGTGATTCCTATGTGTGCTGTGGGATATGTAAATAAAGACTGTTTCCATTGTGACAATAGGACAAGCACCCACTGTAGGACTGTGTGATTCGGTAACTGCGGACGGCTTGCGTCCTGTCAACTTACATTTTCATGGGTGCGTTCTGCTACCCGTCCGGGGTCCAGTACCGTCAACTGGTTCTCCCCAGTGCCTTTGGCCTAGGTGCCTCCATCTCCGTATCCGAGTTCCACCAACGTCTGCTGGTCCTTGGTAGTGCTTTGGAGCACAGGTACCTCCTGCTTAGTAACCGTGTCACAGTAACGTCAGCTGGTACTCGGTTGTGACATTGCCTCTTTTCCTTCTGCTACCCGTCCGGGGTCCAGTACCGTCAACTGGTTCTCCCCAGTGCCTTTGGCCTAGGTGCCTCCATCTCCGTATCCGAGTTCCACCAACGTCTGCTGGTCCTTGGTAGTGCTTTGGAGCACAGGTACCTCCTGCTTAGTAACCGTGTCACAGTAACGTCAGCTGGTACTCGGTTGTGACATTGCCTCTTTTCCTTCTGCTACCCGTCCGGGGTCCAGTACCGTCAACTGGTTCTCCCAGTGCCTTTGGCCTAGGTGCCTCCATCTCCGTATCCGAGTTCCACCAACGTCTGCTGGTCCTTGGTAGTGCTTTGGAGCACAGGTACCTCCTGCTTAGTAACCGTGTCACAGTAACGTCAGCTGGTACTCGGTTGTGACATTGCCTCTTTTCCTTCTGCTACCCGTCCGGGGTCCAGTACCGTCAACTGGTTCTCCCCAGTGCCTTTGGCCTAGGTGCCTCCATCTCCGTATCCGAGTTCCACCAACGTCTGCTGGTCCTTGGTAGTGCTTTGGAGCACAGGTACCTCCTGCTTAGTAACCGTGTCACAGTAACGTCAGCTGGTACTCGGTTGTGACATTGCCTCTTTTCCTTCTGCTACCCGTCCGGGGTCCAGTACCGTCAACTGGTTCTCCCCAGTGCCTTTGGCCTAGGTGCCTCCATCTCCGTATCCGAGTTCCACCAACGTCTGCTGGTCCTTGGTAGTGCTTTGGAGCACAGGTACCTCCTGCTTAGTAACCGTGTCACAGTAACGTCAGCTGGTACTCGGTTGTGACATTGCCTCTTTTCCTTCTGCTACCCGTCCGGGGTCCAGTACCGTCAACTGGTTCTCCCCAGTGCCTTTGGCCTAGGTGCCTCCATCTCCGTATCCGAGTTCCACCAACGTCTGCTGGTCCTTGGTAGTGCTTTGGAGCACAGGTACCTCCTGCTTAGTAACCGTGTCACAGTAACGTCAGCTGGTACTCGGTTGTGACATTGCCTCTTTTCCTTCTGCTACCCGTCCGGGGTCCAGTACCGTCAACTGGTTCTCCCCAGTGCCTTTGGCCTAGGTGCCTCCATCTCCGTATCCGAGTTCCACCAACGTCTGCTGGTCCTTGGTAGTGCTTTGGAGCACAGGTACCTCCTGCTTAGTAACCGTGTCACAGTAACGTCAGCTGGTACTCGGTTGTGACATTGCCTCTTTTCCTTCTGCTGCCCCTCCGGGTTCCAGCATAGTCAGCTGGTCCTCGTTACTTCCATTGTCTCTTGATCCATCTGATACCGTCAGGGTTCCAGTAACGTCAGCTGGTTCTCGGAAATTAGACGACCTTAAAGACCACCCAGAAGAAGATGACGACAACAAGGACGACGAGCATGAAGCCAACCAGCCTGAACACCATCACAAAGAAAAAATAAAAGATTACCCAGAAGAAGATCACCAACAGGACAAAGAAGGTTAAGACAAACTACAAGATACAGAACAAGAGACAGAAGAACAATAAGCAGAAGATCAAAAAGCAGAAGAACATGAAGTATAAGACCAAAATGAAGAGCAAAATATATGCTCTAAATTCTAAGCAGAAGAAGACTAAGCAGTGTATGGGGGTGAGTCCGTTCCTCCTCGTGGTGCCCCTGGAAAATGCCTGCTGCTGCAGGCTAAACTGAACACGGACAAATACTGTTGTAATTTAAATCTTTTGTGACAGCAAGAACGGAAGGATGAACAATTCATACTTTTACAGATTACAAGTACAGGAATCTCTGTCACAAATAAGAATATGATGAAGAAGATGAAGAGGAAGAAGATGAAGAATTTGAATATGAAGAAGATTAATTAGTTTAATAATAACAATATGAGTAATGTAAACAAAAACATGAATAGCAAGAAGTTTAAGAAGAAGATTAAGAAGGTGAAGATGAAGAATAATTTGATGAGAAAGATGATGCTGCTGAAGATTATGAAGGAGAAAGTGTGGCACTGGCAAAAGTTAAAAAGGTGAAGCGCATGGAAGTTGTGAAACATACATATTTGCCAAAATAGAAAAAAGGTTAACAACATTGTCAATTTGTTAGTCAATCCAAACGTATTTCAAAAAAAATATATATTAATGCTATTCCAATGCATTGGGTTAAACATGTATGCCTTTATTGTCTCCTCAACCTCCCCCAATACATTCTACATTAGTCTTTGTTATTTTCCTTCATGTACAATTAACCAACAAGGCAAGAATGGGTTTTTTTAATGTCGATATTTGGTTCCCATAGACTTACATGGGACTTCCGGTATCGGAATCGGATATCGACGATATTTAGTGATATCGGCGATACTATTCAGATCCGATATTTTTAGATATCGAGCAGTATCGCTCAACACTAGTCTCCATTTTTCTGTAATTCTGGGTTTCACCCTCGATTTTCTTCAGGACAGACGGAGGCTTCTGTCTGTCCAGGTGTTGACTCTGTTGTGGAGCGTATGCAGCAGATTTGGGACCAGGTAGTGGAGAGGTTGTCCCTCTCTCAGGAGAGGGCCCAGCGGTTTGCTAACCGGCATAGGACTGATGGTCCTCGGTTTAAAGTGGGGGACTTGGTCTGGTTGTCCTCAAGAAATATTCCTATGAGAGTGGCATCTCCTAAATTTAAGCCTAGGTTCATTGGACCTTATAAGATCATGGAGATTCTTAATCCTGTTTCTTTTCGTTTGCTTCTTCCAGGGACATTTAAGATCCATAACGTGTTCCACAAGTCCTTGTTGAAGAGGTTTGTTGAGCCAGTGGTTCCTACTACTGTGCCTCCTGACCCTGTTTTGGTTGAGGGCAATCTGGAGTATGTGGTTCAGAAAATATTGAATTCTCGTTTTTCTAGACGGAAACTCCAGTATTTGGTTAAATGGAGAGGTTATGGTCAGGAAGACAATTCTTGGGTGTTTGCTTCGGACATCCATGCTAGGAGACTCATCCGTGCTTATCATAGAACTCATCCTGACCGACCTGGTTGCTCAAATGAGGGTTCGGTGACCCCTCCTCGAGGGGGGGTACTGTTGTGAATAGGCTGGAAATGAGTTCTTAGCAGAAGCTCCCTCTGGTGGTTACAAACGGTACTGGACTGTCCAGTGAAGATTGTGAGGATTGGGAATCAGGTGTTACTGACTGGTCTTATATAAGGGAGTCGCCTTCCCATCAGGGTTGCCGGTGATCAATTGTTCTGGTCTCAATCCTAGATTCCTGTTTCCTTGGTAGCCTGCTGTGTCGTGTCTGAATCTCCTGCTAATAGATAAGACATTTTCTTCTTTTTGTTTTTGTGCTTGATTTTTGCATTTTGTCCTGCACTTCTGTGGGGGCCTTCAGGGTCCCTTCTGGGGGCTTTTGTCCTCTCAGTTCAGTTCAGCCACTGATGTTTGTACATTTGCTTTTTCCAGTTTTTTCAGTGGCTGCTGTTTTTGGTTACACCAGAGAACTAATTTAGGTGGTAGAGGTCGTGTGATCTCAGGTGTTTTTGAAATTAGTAGAGTTGGTGCTTTTCAGGGTTTTTTGGGATTGCAGTAAGTGCCCTTCCTATCCTTTTCTATTTAGTAAGTTTGGGCCCCAACGTTTGCTCATATTATTTTCTGTCTGTGTCAGTATTTCTTCTTGTCTAACCGCCATTACATGTTTGGGGGCTTTCTATGTTCTTTGGGGATCTGCTCCGGGGCAGATAGCTTTCCTCTTTCTATCTTTATGTGTAGTTAGTTTCTCAGGCTGTGACGAGGCATCTAGGACCAACGTAGGAACGCTCCACGGCTGCCTCTAGTTGTGGTGGTTAGTCAGGGTACTGCAATCTCATAGTTTCCAACTGCTCTGGTGTATTTCCTTTTTTGCCTGCTCTCCTCAGCTACCAAATCATAACAGAATTGTTCATTTTGATGAAAGTTAGGAGGTCTACACTTTCAGAAGATAGCCAGTTGCACTTTTCCTTTAGACACCACCAGCAGCACTGAAAACATGTTCTGAGAGATTGCTGACTGCCGGGCATGACAAAAACTCCAAGGTGTGACAGGCAAGCTCAGGCCACTCTTACATTTTTGAAGGCCAAAATGCAAAAGGGTCCAAACTCCTCCTGATGGCATTCATATTGAGATCAAGATACTCCTGTACCATCCTCTCCAGTCGTTCACAACGTGCCAGTGTTGTTCTGCTGGTGCACGGTGTGCCTCACTGCTCTTTTGGGGAAAACCACTCTTAATAATGTCTACAAATGAATTTTTATACTCCAGCATTTGCATGTCCCTTTCCAGAGGGGGAAGCATCTGGCAAAACAAAAATCTGGCTACAGGTTAAGTGGAGACAGCCATTGCTCTAACTCAGCCTGGATACCTGTCCACAACTCATGAGCTGTGTGACTGCGATCTCCAAAGCATATTAATTTTAACATTTACTGATTGTGGTGAGTCTTGGCTGTGTAGTTTTGGAGGTGGTGGAATTCTCTATTCAATGAACGCATGTCTCATTATGGGAGAAGTTGAGGCACAGGTGGAAGTCCTAGAGGAGGTGGAGGAGCCAGAAGCAGTAGAGAAAGTGTTAGATACAGAGGTTTGTCCACGAAGCCATGAGGATTGCAGGACTTGTGGAGCAGCCCCTTGACTGCCTGCCCTCACAGCCACCAGTGTCACACAGTGCCCAGTCAGTGAGATGTAGCGCCCCTGCCCATGTTTGCTCGTCCAATTGTCAGTGGTGAAATGCACCTTGGCAGACATAGATTTTTTCAGGGAATGGGTGATGTTTGCGATATGCTTGTGCAGCACAGGCACAGCTTTCTTAGAGAAGTAATTGCGACTGGGAAACTGGTACTGGGGGACTGTGATAGCCATTAACTTTTGGAAACCATCTGTATCCACCAGGCAGAAAGGCAGAATTTCTGTGGCCAAAGCAAGATTAGACATAGTGGAGTTCAAACGCTTAGCTTTACCATGTTTAGAAGGAAACAATATTTTACGTAACCACAACTGTGGGACTCAGGGCTGGCTGCTGTGCTGAGAGAGCATGGAATACAGAGAATAAGACAAACAGCTATCCTGTGAGTGAGGTGCAGGTGAAGATGTTAGGGTGGATTGAGAAAGATGTGTGTGCCATGTGTCACAAATGCAACTGTCATGTTTACTTCTGTAATAGCTGACTGGCTCTCACTCACCCTGACTGTGGTGGGTAAACAATTGTAGTTTCTTATGCCGGAGACATGTGTTTGAAGACTTGAAATGGTGATGGAGAAACGAAGAAGCAACAAATGTGATGGATGGGACTGGTGGTTGGCGACACCCACTAATCCACATTTTAGTGCAGTGAGATTCCCACACTAAGGTATTTTGATTGAGCATCTGCAGGTTCATGCATGTAGTTGTTAAATGATTGCAATTTTTGCCTCTACTGATTTTTTTCTAAATTTGACAGATAATTTGTGTTTGGTCATCCTTTGCAGTCTCAAAAATGCCCAGGCTAGGCCACCCTTGCCACTCCTGCGAACTGCACACTCTCAAATGGTGCTGGCCACAGTCAGAGTAGGGGCCGAGGATGCAGTGCTTGCTGTGGGTGCATCACTTTGCGTCTGTGAGGGAAGCCACAACATAACCTCTTAATTTTCCTCCTCTACCTCCACTGCTGAGTTACTCAAATGCATACCTCTGTGTTAACACCAAGTGGGATCTACAAACTCATCATCATCCTCTCTGTTCTCACACTCCTCACCCTGAGAGTCACCCTCCTCATCTTCCTGACCTGATACCTCAGCACAGTCTGTGTGCGCCTTTGATATCTGAGCCTCATTAGGATCACCTCCACCCTTGGTGGATAACGCCTGGTGACGAAAGTCTGGATTATGCTCCGACTGTTCATTGTAAGGTCCTGGATCCAACATGAAAAAATTTGCGACATCGGTGCAGATACTTTCCTCCTCTGGATTCTGTGATTCTTTGGAGTAGATCTCTGATGCCCATGTAATAGAATGTGTGAACAGCTCTTCAGAATGGCCCAGCTGAGGTTCCCCACAGCCAGTTGTGCATTTGGAAACTTGTCACATAGGGAAAACAAGGGTGATTAAGGTGCCACCTCTGAGGATTGTACTGTGTGTGATGTTAAGGGTAAGGAAGAGTAGGAGAGGCTACTTGATGTAGCGCTTGCCATCCACTCAAGCACATGCTCTTTTTGAGCCTCATCTACAAAGCGTACAGCTGCATGACTGCCAAAGAATGGGAGTTGAGTAACCCAACTGGTAACAGATGTTGTCAGTGGTCTTTGGATAGGACGAGGTGTTTTTCCATTTGAGCTTTCATTCACATTAACACCTAACCCACCAAGCCTATTCCTCCTTCCACCACGACCTCGCTTTTTCCCACTCATGTTGGAAGTAGCCTTACCCTCTTGTACCCTGCTGTTTTACAACCTTAGCCTCACAGCTGTCAGTACATGTCACTAAATGAACAATCACCATTTATTTTCTTAGATATTGTGTCTGAACAACACTTTTTGGCCTAACGATTTTTAAGTGGAAATCGGGCCTTCTGGTTTGACACTGAAACAGTTTTATCACAAATGATTTGGAGTAGCTAATTGGCCCTCATGACTGCACCACAATATTAGGCCTAATGATTTTTGCATGGAAATTTGGCCTTTTGATTTGCCAGAGAAACACAGTTTTAGCACAAATGATTTGTAGTAGCTTATTGGACTTCGTGGCTGCACCACTATATTAGGCCTAACAATTTTTAAATGGAAAACTGGCCTTCTGGTTTGCCACCGAAGCACAGTGTGTTAGGGGTCGAGTTCCCGCTTCTGCACAGAGGGAATCTCTAGCCATTCCCGCTGCTGTCCCCAATCCTTCTCCTGCCACAGTGGAGCCTACTCAGCAGAGATGTTGGTCCCAGCGCTCGCTCAGTCTGATACTGTGCAAAGGCTTACTGCTGCCTCTCCAGGTTCTGCTATTTTAGCCAGTACTGGTCAGCGGCGAGCAGACTCTTTGGGACTATGTCCTGTGTTTCCCCTTCTGAGCATGCCCAGGGTAAGATCTCTCATTGGAGCTCAGGGGTCACATGCTCTGGTACTGCAGCGACTCCCATTGGTCCTCTAGGGAGGTCCTGAAGCTGCTCTAGTTTTGGGGAAGCTTCCCATTGGTCCTTCCGGGAAGGTTCTGAGGATTGCTGCAGCTATAAAAGGTGCGCATGACCGCACAGCCATGCGCTAGTATCAATCCTGTTATGTGCTTTGCGCCAGTGTGGTCGTGTACGCATGTGTTTAGGGCTTGGCTGAAATAAGCCTCAAGAATACCGGCACCTCCGGTGAGGAGTTCGTATGCACGTGTTCAGGGCTCGGCTGAGATAAGCCTCCAGAATACCGGCTACTCCGGTGAGGAGTTGGCTGTTTGAGTAACTGACTGCATGACCACAGACTGCTATCCGCTCAGCAGTTATCTGTGTTCTCCTGTGGGGTTAACAGGACACAGTCTCTATCACAGCATCTATGTCAGCGACTCTGTGGTGTAACAGAGTTCGCTCATACCGCCATATAGTGCCACAGCGTCTATGTCTGTGACTCTGTGAAGTAACAGAGTTCGCTTATACCGCCATATCCTGTCATCTTACTAGCAGCAGGCTCTGCCTGCACGGTGGACCCGGGCTGTGAATGCACCTATTATTTACATTTATTTGGTGCGTTACGCCAGCCGTAACACAGTGTTAGCACAAACGATTTGGAGTAGGTAATTGTGCCTTATGGCTGCATCACTATATTAGGCCTAATGATTTTTAAGTGGAAATCTGGCCTGATCTGTCACTAAAACATAGTTTTAGCACAAACAATTTGGAGTAGGTAACTGGGGCTCATGACTGCACCACTGTACTGTATTATGTCTAACAATTTTTAACGATGTGGAGTAGCAAATGGGTCTTACAGAGACTGCCGCACAGTAATTGAACAATGTACTATGATGCTGGAAGATCGATTTCACACATGACAGGATCTTGTCTATTTCACTGACAAATTCACTTTCAGCACCAGCAATAGCCCAGGAGCAACCTCTCTGGACTGTGACATTGAGCAAATGGCGCCAGCAAAACATTATGTCTGCCTTTTTGTATGGCCAGGGACATGCGACTTCAGGAGCAAATCACTGAAGACCTTGTATCATGATGTTATGGATGTTTTCTGCACTCTGATTGGTTGCCGGAATCAAGACACATAAAGTTAAGGGAAAAAAGGAAAAAAATTGCGTGCGCCGCTGCTGTAACCTCTCCACACCTCTCCCCTCATCAAACACTTCCCTCGACTCATCATAGAGCAGCACTATCCTAGCCAAGATAATAGAATAAGCATTAGTGGAAACTTGATGATTTACCAAACCGACCATCTTTTGCTGACTTTGAGTAAAAATGCTCGTGAAAGTGAACACGAATCCGAATGTGCCACATCCGTGCCGAATTTCAGATTGCCAAATGTTTTCCAAACACATTCGCTCATCTCTACTCTGTAATTACAGGAAACTTGTACTGATAAATAGAGATACATTTGTACATTGAAATATACTGCTAATTACCTGGAGGTAAAGAAAAAGATAGATTTTTTTCCTATAAAATTACTAAAAAATTGTGAAAAACTATTTTATAAATGTCACTTTTAATGCATCTTTTTAAAAAATAATAAACATCACAAATCAGCAAATAACATGGAAATATTTGGTGTCCTTGTAATCGTAACAAACCAGAAAAATAGGAAAACATTATCCTTGCTGATTGGTAAGTGGCGTAAAATAATGATGTGATGATTTTTTTTCTCCATTAAATAAATAAAAAATGTAGAATAAATGTAACACTGAGGTCATATTAATATGTAACGTAAATGCTGTGTTTTTTCTACTGCTTTTTGTCTGCACATTTTCTGCAGGTGTCCGCACCACACAACATCATAACAATATTGCCTGACTATTGCGTGTTCATTGCATTTCTCTTATGCGTTTTCCCCATTATTTAATGCATATTTGGTGCAAATTTGAAGCTAAATTTTTATTACTTTTTTAATTGCCCATAAAATCTTTGATTCTACATTTAAAAGTGCAATGGTTGGTAATTACATACATTTTGTTTCAGGCTCCACATAGACGCTTACAGAGAAATAATGCAACAAAATCGCACAGTAAAACAGTGTGGAGCCTAAAAAAAAATGCCTGTAAAGAACTGCATTTACTTTTTTAAGTGCAGAATTAAAGTTTGTCAGTACTATAAAAACACATTGGAAATGCTGCTTCACATCTGCACCAAAAACGCATAAAATAATGATGAAAAGGCCCATAAAATGCAGTAAAAATGCAATAACCACTGCCTACGTGACATCTCCTGTCAGTGTAGAAGAAAATGGTAAATGAGTGTGGCTTGAGTTATGGCTAGGGCTGTGGTCAAAAAATTTGTCCTTCTTTCTCTTCCTCAACAGTTAGGAGCTACGTATCTGTGGTGTTGTATAGGACTACAGGTAGCATCTATTACATTGTCTGTACTTAGAGCTATTACTGTTTTTTATCCATGATGTTTAGGTCCATTTATACAGTCCGATAATTGGAAATGAGCTTTCCTAGGAAGGCTTATTTTCTGACTTTACCTGTCTAAACAATTTTACCATCACCAGACAGGCAAGCAAAGTGCTTAGGTTATGTTCCCACGATCAGGAAGTAGTAGCGCTTTGGCAGCAGCATATTTTTCCTGCTTCCAAAGCGCTGCATTCTAATCACGCTGGCAGGTTCACTGAACCATGCTGATTTACCATATCCAAATACATTCTATTGATGAAATTTCTGTTGCGGAGACTGGTGTCTCCGCAAGAGAAATTGACATGCTGCGGCTCGTAAACCGTCGCCGCATGTCAGTGTCCATGGGGATCTGCAAGTGCACATACACACATAGTGGACATGGGTTTTCTAGAAATCCAATCTATTATGATGTAACATCTGGCCCCTGCATTTTTGATGCTGCATAAATATGCAACATCAAAACCACAGGAATTCCTAATTGTGGGCACGCACCCTTAAAGATCATTCAAAAAGGAAAAAAGTTGTTTTGTCAGCTTACCCACAAGTATACAGAAACCGGAGCACGGAGGTCAGTGGTGCAGCAGGAAAACCAATCAATCACATCATCAACTTTTTAATGAATTACTAATAAATAATTTTTTTATGGATGTCATGGAGCAGGACCTTCCTCCTTAAAGATCAGTGTTCTCAGGAGCATATTGTCCTGTGTAAACATGATGTTCTATATTCGTATTTTCAATCAATCTCTGAGCATAGTAGTGAGATTGGCCTATCTAAATGGTCATTAAATGACCACCAATGAATTTGTATGCAGCTATTGGCAATTATTTAATGACCACAATCGACTTGTCTAATTGAAACCTTATATTAAGCCCCCATCACACACAGCGATCTCGCTAGCGAGATCGCTGCTGAGTCACTAGTTTTGTGACGCAACAGCGATCTCCCCAGCGATATTGCTGTGTGTGAAATTCAGTGAAGATCAACCCCCCTGCCGGGTATCGCTGATCGACGCTGAATGTCCTGGACATTTTATTGATCGCTGGTCTCCTGCTGGCCAGCACGCATCGCTGCATGTGGCAGGCAGGAGACCAGCGATCAGTTGGTAACCAAGGTACACATCGGGTTTCCAGGCACCGGGCAGCGCCTGAAACCCAATGTGTACATTGGATACCAGCGCGCTGCTGCAGGGGAGCTGGTAACCAAGGTACACATCGGGTTTCCAGGTGCCGCGCAGCGCCTAGAAACCCGAAGTGTAACTTGGTTACCAGCTTCCTGCACCAGCGGGCTGGTATCCAATGTACACTGCGGGTAACTAAGCGATGTTACCCGCAGTGTCACTGTCCTGATCGCTGCCTGAGCTGCCTGTTTGGCAGCTCAGCAGCGATCATGTAGCGACACACCAGCGATCCTGACAAGTGCATTGTCGGGATCGCTGGTGTGTCGCTATGTGTGACGGGGCCCTTAGACTGCAGAAAACATCTACATTACCTGTAATAAGCTAATTATCACTGTGATGTGACATAGGAATTCAATTAACATTATCTTTGGTGTTGCATTTGTTTATAAGGGTAAATGGGTTGATGGCAAACAACTTAAAGATAGCAATAATAATTTTTGCATATGGCGTTCATACTAGATACTTGACAAATTAAGTTTTGAAAACATTATTTCCGTATTTTCATCATTTGCATATCATTAACATTTCTATCAATCCTGTCCATATTCCACAGTATACACACATATTCCTCGACTTTGAAATTGCAACATTAAGAAAGAAAAGTTGTGGAATTATGGACATCACAGGATCGACAGAAATGTTAATGGAATGCAAATGATGAAAACATGAAAATTTTTTCAAAACATTTTCATCTATTCAGTGTCTACAATGGTCTCCACATGTAGAAACATGGCATGTTATCAATTAGGTTATTAATGGCTGACTGAGGAGTGTTCTGCTATGCTGATTACTCTTGGACACACAAATCATCTAAATCCGCTGCCATCAGCTCACTTTGCATTTGTCGACCAAAGATTCAGAAATGCTGTAGGCTATGGTAGCATGTTTAGGTCACTCAGGCTAGTTAAAGTAACAGGAAGAATATGTGGACTAGTGTTGTCATGTTAAAAAATGACTCACTGATCATTTTGGAGAAATGGCCGGATCACTGGTTCCATGACTTCATCCATATACTGTAACTCAGAGCTGTTAGTGTACTTGGCATAAAGACTAGAGGGGTCCAGCTGCCACATAATATGGCAATCTGCACCATATCCTGGGAGTAGGACCAGTATGACATTCTCATTCATGAAGCCATCTTTATGATGTTGATCACATTTTGTCCAGACCAATCTGCAGCTATCATTGTGTCCAAGACAAAAGGAGGACTCATCATGGAAAAGGATAGACCTCCATTTCAGCCTTCAATGTTGAGTGGCTCTGCACTATGATATTTGAGAGCAATGGCATGAGGTCAATGGAACCTGGATGTCTGGCATGTAGCCTAATGCAATGCAAAATCTCATTTAGGGTTTGTGTGGACACTGATGGAAGTGTTAAGATTGGTATATGATATCCAATTTCACTTGCAGTACGAAATGGATCAATCAAGGAACCAGTGATGCAGCAATTTTTCCAAAGTGTCCTAAAAGCATTTTTTTTTAGCATAACACACGATTCTGTGAGCAGCCTGTGTGGCCTAAATGTGATACTGTGCCTACACTATCTCCAGACTAGCCTCCTATCGGGTTCATCTACGACATCATTGGTAAGCAATTTCAAAGAGAACTGCCAAGAGTAGCTCTTGCTAATTTTCAAGCCCCATTGAATTCGCCATGGTTGAACATTCCTCAGACAACCATTCATAACCTCATTGATAGAGATCAAGGCATGTAATGTGTGTTGTGCATGATGCTTTTAGTCAATACTTATTAAATTGAGAATTTTTAAAGTTTAATTCCTGTTTTTTAATGATTTTCATATCATTAACATGTCTATTGATCCTGTAATTTCCCTAATTATAATAATAATTAACCTTTCCTTCTTGGGGTTGCAATATTAATGAAAAGGAGAATACATATACTGTACATTTTCTCATACTGCAATACATATAAACTTATTTTAAACATTAAGTATTAGAGACAGTTTGGATATTTATTGAGAAATAAGTTATATCAAGCAGAACGATTAGGTTAGAGTTCAGAGAGTATGAAAAAAAATCTAAAATGTATGCAATGATTTATGACTATATTGTACCATTACCAGTGTCTTATCTATCCAATCCATAGCTGATGAAAGTTTATGTTTCAACTGAGGCTTCTTTTTTCTTCTTTTTATTTAAACATCATTGCATTCCGGAAGTTTTTTCTGCCACCATAGCTGTATAACCAGAATAAATTCTTTTGACCGAATGACAAAGAGAATTAACATGAAATTTTACAAATGTTGCATTTTGCAAAGTTGAATGTCATGTAATGCTCATAAAAATGACTCTCATGTGATCTTTTTTTTGCTCCTCTTGAAAGGGTTGCTAGTGTGTTGAGCATTCCGATACCGCAAGTATCGGGTATCGGCCGATATTCGCTGTATCGGAATTCCGATACTTAGTTCCGATATTTTTCCAATATCGTATACCGGAATCGGAAGTTCCCATAATTCTTTGAGAGGCAATGTGATTTTAGTCAGCCAATGAGGAATCTTATGAAGTGTGGGCACATCCTGTAATGCTGCGGTCATCTTAACTAATGGCATGGCTGTGATTGGCTGCTGAAATGATGTCAGAATGCACTATAAAAGGCGCCGCCGCCATTTTAGCGTCACTGTGCTGTGAACTCAGTTAGGGACAGAACGCTGTTCTGCTGACTTTGAGGGACAGTTAGACATTGCGATTTTGTGTACTGTGCTTTAGGCAGGCTAGTTTACCAACCGCTGTGTAAAGCTTCCTTTTGCCAGTGTTGTTTTAACAGCTCTGTGCAAGGTGTGTGTGTGTGAGAGTGCAGGTGACGCTGCAGTTTGCTCTGCATCCACCGCTGTTTGTAGGCATCTGCACGTGTCACTCACTGACTCTTTTTTTTATTTTATTTTGTGGAATTGGTGCAGCTCCATTATATTTGAAAAAAATCTAATCTATTAGTGTGACGCACTTCCATCCGTATACAATACATTGGTTGCAAACACTATAGAAGTACAGAAAGGAGCCTTTCACAGATAGTGAACAGTTGTGTTTCAGTGTTCACTGCAGTCTGTGAGGTTTTGATTTTTTGAGTGCAGATCACGCTCCAGTTAGTTCTTCAACCACTGCTGGTTGTAGTCTGCTGAGCGTGTGTCACTGCCTCATCCTTCACATTTTTCTCTAATTGGTGCTGCTCCATTATATTTGAAAAAATCTAATCTATTAGTGTGACGCGCTTCCATCCGTATACAATACATTGATTGCAAACACTATAGAAGTACACAAAGGGGCCTTTCACAGCTACTGAACAGTTGTCTGCAGTGTTCACTGTAGTCTGTGAGCTTTTCATTTTTTGAGTGCAGATTACGCTCCAGTTAGTTCTTCAACCACTGCTGGTTGTAGTCTGCTGAGCGTGTGTCACTGCCTCATCCTTCACATTTTTCTCTAATTGGTGCTGCTCATTATATTTGAAAAAAATCTAATCTATTAGTGTGACGCGCTTCCATCCGTATACAATACATTGGTTGCAAACACTATAGAAGTACACAAAGGGGCCTTTCACAGCTACTGAACAGTTGTCTGCAGTGTTCACTGCAGTCTCTGAGGAATAACCACACTTAGGCCTTATAACTTTTCTGACTTTCTTTATCAATCTACCAAGATGAAGAAGGCAGGGAGTAAGGCACGTGGTCGTGGCCGTGGAGTTTCAGCAGGGAGAGGACGTGGGGATTCTGTGGCTGCTGCCGCACCCAGTGACACAGCATCCACCAGTTTTCCCCGTGAGCGTTCCTTTATGCGCACTTTTGTAGGAGCTCAGCGTACCCCCCCTGCTGCGGGAAGAACAAATTGAAGCCGTTATTGGTTGGATGGCAGCCAATGCATCGACTTCAATTGCTTCCACCACCTCTCAGGACCACAGCACTGTTGAACAACCATCTGTCTCTTCACCGCCTGCCAAATTGCCCAGGCAGTCAGAGAGTTCTGAACTGGAGCCAGCTGAGTCTCTGCTTCTGTTCTCAGAATCTGTTGGCTTGCAAACAGGGACCCAGCCAAGCAGCATTCTGGAATGTGAAGAAGAGGCAGTATGCAGTGATGCGCAACAGCTGTGTCTCTCTGAATCTGAAGAGGCGGGTGAGCCAGTGCCGATGGTCAGCACACCGCAGAACGCATTTATGATGATGAGACTCAGGTGCCAGTTTCTGTTGAGCATGGTGCTGGCCAGACCACCCAACAGCAGCAGGTGTTGGAAGAGGGTAGTGGAGATGATGAGGTCCAAGACCCAACATGGCGTGAGGAACAGGAAGGTGGTGGTAGCAGCTCTGAGGAAGAGATTGCCCCAACGGTCCAAACAGTAGGGAGAGGTAGGCTGCAGACTCGGTTGCCTGTAGCCTTCAGTTTGGCACCCGTTCGTAGCAGTTCTCTTCCAACAGCCAAAACGGGCGCTCCCAGGACTTGCACTGCGTGGTCCTTTTTTGACACACTTGCAGATGATATTTGCTATGTCAAATGCAAGCTGTGTAATCAAAAAGTAAAAAGAGGTAAAAGTGTCAGTAACCTTAATACCACAAATATGTGGAAACATGTGCGGTCAAAGCACGTGGTTGAGTTACAAAGACACACTGGAGATGTAGGCCAACCTACAGCAGCACCTACATCTTCAGCTCGTGTTGGAGCCTCTTCCTCCAGCTCACACACAGCTGGTTCGGCTTCCTCACAGGATCGCCATGGAAGAACCTCTGTCACTGTTGTCCAGAGACCCAGTGTTATTCCACCCACAGCTGTAAGTTCCCTGTCATCCTCACACTCCCAGGCCACAAAACAGCCATCGGTAGCACAGGCATGGGATAAAAGACGGCCATACTCGGCAAACCATCCACGAGCACAGGCTCTGAATGCTGGCATTGCAAAACTCCTGTCCCTTGAAATGCTGTCATTCAGGCTGGTGGAGACTGACAGTTTCCGTAACTTAATGGCATTGGCAGTCCCACAATACAATGTGCCCAGCCGATTTTATTTCAGCAGGCAAGCCGTCCCTGGTCTGCAAAAGCATGTTGAGGGAAAAATTAAACATGCGCTACTAAACGCCGTCAGTAGCAAGGTCCACCTGACCACCGATGCGTGGACCAGTACCCATGGCCAGGGACGATACCTTTCCCTCACTGCCCATTGGGTCAATGTTGTGGAGCCGGGTACAGATCTTGCGAGTGGCGCTGTACGTGTTCTGCCAACTCCAAGGATTGCAGGAATCAAGTCTGTCCACATTGACTCCTCCTCCTACTCCAGTTCCTCAGAATCATCGCTGCAGGAGCCGTCACGGTCTACCTCCACATTGGACCCGTGAACGCTTACCTGATGCGACCGATATGAGCACAGCCGTGGCCAAACGTCAACAGGCCGTCCTGAAATTAATTTCCATGGGGAATCGAAGCCACACAGCGCAGGAGCTCTGGAATGCCATCAAGCAGGAGAGCGATGTGTGGTTTTTGCCAGCGAATCTCCAGCCAGGCTTGGTAGTGTGTGACAATGGCCGAAATCTGGTGGCAGCTCTGGGCCTTGGCAACCTCACTCACATACCATGTCTGGCACATGTGCTCAACTTGGTCGTGCAGAGTTTTTTGAGGGACTATCCGGATCTTGATGTCACTGCTGCACAAGGTCCGCCTAGAGTGCGCTCACTTGCGACGTTCCAGCATGGCCAGATCGCGCATTGCAGCTCTGCAAGTCAGATTTCGCCTTCCTGAACATCGCATCATATGTGACGTACCCACCAGGTGGAATTCCACGTTACATATGTTGGAGCGGTTGTGTGAGCAGCAGCCAGCAGTAATGGAGTATCAGCTGCATCAGGCGCAATCAACTCGCAATTTGCGCCTTCACACTTCACCACTACTGAGTGGGCCTCTATGAAGGACATCTGCCACGTTTTGCGTGCGTTTGATGATCAACGCGGATGGCGAGTGCAGATGATGCACTAGTCAGCCTGACTGTCCCCCTTATCTGCCTGCTTCAAAAAACACTGCAAGCACTAAGGGATGAGGTTTTGGAAGAGGTGGAGGATGAGGAGTCACAAATTCCATCACCTTCTGGACAGTCAGCGCAACGTGGTTCCTCACAAAGGGCTGGGCAGGGCTCACTTTGTGAGGAGGATGAGGAGGAGTCAATGGAGGAGGAAGACATCGCTCCAGAGGGAGGTACACAACGCTCTAGTCAGTATGTAGAGCGAGGGTGGGGTGATGCAGAGCAGGCAGAGATGACGCCTCTTGCAGGGGACAGCGTTTCTTGGCCAGTTGGGAGTCTGCAGCACATGGTTGATTTCATGCTGCAGTGCCTGAGAAACGACCGCCGCATCGCCCACATTCTCACCACGTCTGATTATTGGGTGTACACCCTCCTAGACCCTCGCTACCGGGACAACTTACAAAGCCTCATCACACCGTTGAACCGGGAGCGTAAAATGCGGGAGTACCAAGACACACTGGTGCAATCCATAATGTTCTCCATTCCAGCCGAGAGCACTGCTGCTGTTACTGCTTTACAAAGCAGCTCTGTGCGTCGAGGCAGTGGAGACAGCTCTGCAACAAGAGGGAGCACAAGCAGCGCCTCTGCACAGGGCAAGACCAGTATGTTCCAAATGTGGCGAAGTTTTGTGGCAGCGCCACAAATGTCTACACCATCCGAGACGGCTCCAGTCAGCAGGAGGCAACGTTTCCGTAAGATGGTGACAGACTACATGTCTTTCCCTCTCAGTGTACTCCCAGATGGCTCTTCCCCATTCAAGTTTTGGGTCTCTAAGCTGGATACATGGCCAGAGCTTAGCCAGTATGCATTGGAGGTGCTGGCTTGCCCTGCTGCCAGTGTATTATCGGAGCGCGTCTTTAGTGCTGCAGGTGGTGTACTAACAGACCGTCGCATGCGACTATCCTCCGATAATGTAGACCGGCTTACTTTTCTGAAAATGAACAAGGCATGGATCTCGCCAGAATTTGTCTGTCCGTTTTCAGATTAAATAACTGGTTCGCAACGTTATCCATGTCTCCTGTTATGTTCATCTTTCTACCACCTGAACTCTACTCCCTGGGCTACAACACTGCCAGTTGCTGCTCAGAAGTGTCGTGTCCACAGACCAATACACAAGCTATAGTGTTAGTGGGGTTCAGTAACGCCAGTTGTTCCCCTGCTGTGTGTCCGGCAAGAAGTCTCCTGTTCCCTACACATGCACAGAAAAACCCATGTCGAACATGCTCCAAATAGGGAAGAGCCGTCTCCCTGATTGTTATGCTTAAAACAGGAAATTGTGAAGTTTTCCAGGCCTAGAATGATAAATTTTTATGACAAATATGGACAAATAATAATTTGTCATCACAGCGCATATCTGCACATGTCTATTAGAAATGGTAACAAAAACTAAAACATAGTCTTCACTTTTTGAAATTAATGCATAAAAGTACATTTCATACTTATCAATTAATGCTTTTTAAGGAACTTTATCTGTACCTGTAAGATAATGCAGTCAATGGATGTACGAATCATAAAATCCTCATCATCATCATCACGAGTTTTATTTATGACAGACATTATAAAATACACATACTGATGCCAACTGTAACTTCACACACCATATATGAAATGGCCAGCATCTAAACCTGGTAATAATGTGCAATAATAAATTATTACATCTAGAAAGTGCATCATGCATACTGACAATAGGTAGTTATACCTGCAAGTGCTGTTGAAACAACCACAACAGATATAAATTAATAATGGTATATAGGTATCACAGTGCATAGTTACTCATGGACAATGTCGATGTAATACTGTACCTCAATAAAGTCAGCGTCAACCATTATGCTTGTTAGTCTTGTAGATTGATAAAGAGGGAACGGTCTTTTTTTTTGGTCATAGGTGGAGTATTAGACAGTAAATGATTACTGCTGTCGTATTTTTGGCGTCCCTAGGGCGCAATAACGCTGCGTAACGTCACATTTTATAGAGTCATCTAATTGACACACGCTACCCTACCCTACGCGTGACAGTAGGAAGGTAGTGTTGACGGATAAAGCCTTGCGCAACCAGACATGCTTTTACCTCTTCAACACTGTACAAGCAAAAAATGCATGATTGCAGCCGCAGACTTTATTGACGTTACAGTATAACATCGCCATTACCCATCAGAGGCTGTCCACTGTCTGATACAGACATAGAATATACCTTTGCTATCCGTAGCCTTTGTTTCACCTACACTTGCAGGCACACACTTAAATTGTGACAATGCATTATGTTTTTTTAAATGGTTATTTTTTATCGTACATTATTGTGTCATCACATTGATGAGTCCATGCTGGACATGTCATACATGCTGTACAAAGTAACAATTTTATTAACTTAAATAATTGAAATGTCTGTGACTGTCACATCTAAATTGCAATGATGATGATGATGAGTGACTATTACAAAATCCATTGTCTTCACTATGTTATGGTTTAACATAGCGTTCCTTAAGCATTATTCATAAATACAAAAATGGACTTTTATTCTTAAATTTACAACACTATATTTTGTAACCAATTTTTTGGGTGGTGTGTTGTTCCATTTCTTGTTGGCATGTGCATATATGCGTTTATATTTGCAGTGTCTTTATTTTTATTCTTGAAGTTAGGAAACATGTGTATCTTCGTACCGTGTTAGCCAGTAGATAGAAAAATATTTAGACTTGAGAGTCCGCAGTGGTTGATACCTTTGAATGGATAACTGAAAAGATGGTAACAAATTGCAAGCTTTCGAGGCTACTCACGTCTCTTCATCAGGCAAAGACTAAAACAAAAAATGAAGCATCACATATTTCTATACACAACAGGACACAGGAATAGTGCAATAGGTAAGACAAGTAAGTGACGTGTAGCAGAACTGTCATTATCACAGAGGGATGAACATAAATATTGGAACAGTTCCTAGATAAGGATAGAAAGTTTTATTGCCCTCTGATTGGGGTCTGGTTTTGTGTTTTCATGCCCCTGGAAGGGCAGAGACGCAGATTCCTTAATTGATATAGAATGACATAAATCCGTGTGATCTATTCATTCCATCACTAACAGTGTCAAAGGTCATGATGAGCTTATATTCTGAAACCTTTGTATCTTTCTCATATTTGAAGTTATATTTTAATACCAGTAATTCCATATCCATCATGCTATGACCGGGCATACAAAAGTGTTTTGCCACAGGTAAATCCATTATTTTTTCTCTTATTGTGTGGCGCTGATAATTCATCCTTGTTCTCATTTTTTGGCCGGTCTCCCCTCACTTGTCCCTCCCTCACTTGTCTTACCTATTCCTGTGTCCTGTTGTGTGTAGAAATATGTGATTCTTCATTTTTTGTTTTAGTCTTAGCCTGATGAAGAGACCTGAGTAGTCTCGAAAGCTTGGAATTTGTTACCATATTTTCAGTTAGCCATTAAACGGTATCAACCACAGAGGACTCTCAAGTATAAATATTTTTCTATTCTTGGAATTGAAATTCATCATTTTATTGTCCTAGTAAAACTTCATTTATTCTTGTTTGAAGTACATACATTTGCAATGGCCACGTAACAAGGCAATAACTCAATATTTTATGCCTACACCCTCCTTGACCCTGGGCTTCAACACCGTCAGTTGCTGCTCAGAAGTGTTAGATGCACAGATGAAAACAATCGCTGATGTGTTTGTGGGGTTCAGTAACGCCTGCTGTTCCCCTGCTGTGTGTCTGGCAAAAATTACTGCTGCTAACTACAACTTCAACTTCAAACATCTCATACTAGGCCTCTGCCTACACCCTCCTTGACCCTGGGCTTCAACACCGCCAGTTGCTGCTCAGAAGTGTTAGATGCACAGATGAAAACAATCGCTGATGTGTTTGTGGGGTTCAGTAACGCCTGCTGTTCCCCTGCTGTGTGTCCGGCAAAAATTACTGCTAGCTACCTAATCATGGTGAAAAAAACATGACATGTCAAAGTGTCTAGTGCTACACATAGATATGAGGCTACACCCTGATTTCTAAGCTGTAAACATTTGAAACGTCAACTTTAAAACCATAAAATGATTAGTCTTTGTCACAAATCTGTAACAAAATAATTGTGACATATTATTACAGATATGCACATGTCGAAAACAAATGCAAACACAAAAGCCTACTTATGCTATAGGATACTGATGGTCAACCTTGTCACTCCATAGCTTAGACAAATCCAACTCACATCATGACTCAAATGCTGCAATGTTGGAAGTGCATAATGTGGGTTGAACTTTGACAACTGCTGCAGTGCGAAGGTTATACTTCAGTGTTCTTGCCTTTTAAATAAAAGCATACAAGTAAATATAATAATCCAATGTTGATTAAGGGACGTGATGTACACCTGTAATATTGTGCAAACAATGCATGTAGGAATAGTCCTCTTCAACATTACTTATATTTGTGTCATTTTAAAAAATACATATTTAATTAGAAAGTTAACAGCCCATATCATAAAGGTCCTTCATGTAAACATGATAATCGCTAACAAAAATCATGCATTACCTTGGTAAAGTCAATAGTGCATTGTCACAATAGCAAAATATATACCTGTAAGTGGTGCTGAAAGAACGACAACTGATAGAATAGGTGAATGATATCTATTTATCAGACTGAATAGCGACACCTGTACAATGTCGATATAATACTGTACCTTAACAAAACAGCTGTGTCACACCTCACACTCGTTTTTCTTGTAGCTTGTTATGTAATAGGGCACATGCGTGTATGTTTCATCATAGGTGCATGTTTACTGAGTAAAGCAGTCATGACAACCCTTTGTGTTGTCGGTACGCTTGCGATGATGAACGATGCGCACCGTGAATGTTAGTCTGCGTCATAAGACGTACAGACGCTCCAATACCCAACGCGTCACAGCAGGAAGCCAGTCTGTGCGTCCAAACAAAGGCGCAACCATACATGCACGTAACCTTTTATAAAGCTATATAAAAAAAAGGATGTAGTAGTAACGCACACTTTATTGAGGTACAGTATTACATCGCCATTCACCATCTGTGGCTATGCAGTCTCATCTATATATACCTTATCTATCCGTTGTCATGCTTGCAAGTCCACAGTCAGGCATAAATATCTGTTTTCACTCTGCACTATGCACTTTTTAAATTTTTTGTTTGTTAATATAAATGATTGGCACATATTATCAGTATTACATGATGGAAATTTTAGATATTTTTTAAAAAATTTTAGTGATATTATTCACCAAATGTAAAGTTTTATGAATGTCAAAGATAACTTGTAATGCTGATTATGTTTTTAAGTCAGCCATTCATTGTCTACACAATAAAAATGGTGTACATACTGTTACATAGCCATCATTAATGGATTCTGATATGTACTTGTATGCTTTTATTTTAAACCGTATAGCAGATTATTTAACCTATTTTAATTGTGGTTTGCATTGCTTTTCAACATGTTAATGTATGCGTTTATGTTTGTAAATTATTAATTTACATATATTTTTTTAAGTAAAATCATCATCTTATGGTACTAAAGGTTATATTTCTCTTGTTTGGAGTATAGACATTTTTAATTGACACGTAACAAGGAAAATACTTGATATAGTATTTAAACATCCTCCTTGACCCTGGGCTCCAACACCGCCAGTTGTTGCTCGGAAGTGCTGTTAGCACAGTCAACACTTGCTCCTGTGTTACTGGGGTTCAGTAATGTCAGCTGTTCCCCTGCTGTGTGTACGGCAAAAAGTCCTGCTGCCTCCACCATGTTCTCTTCTCATCCCTGGGCTACAACACGCCAGTTGTTGCTCGGAAGTGCTGTTAGCACAGTCAACACTTGCTCCTGTGTTACTGGGGTTCAGTAATGTCAGCTGTTCCCCTGCTGTGTGAACGGCAAAAAGTCCTGCTGCCTCCACCTGTTTCTTCTCATCCTGGGCTCAACACCGCCAGTTGTTGCTCGGAAGTGCTGTTAGCACAGTCAACACTTGCTCCTGTGTTACTGGGGTTCAGTAATGTCAGCTGTTCCCTGCTGTGTGTACGGCAAAAAGTCTGCTGCCTCCACCATGTTCTCTTCTCATCCTGGGCTCAACACCGCAGTTGTTGCTCGGAAGTGCTGTTAGCACAGTCAACACTTGCTCCTGTGTTACTGGGGTTCAGTAATGTCAGCTGTTCCCCTGCTGTGTGTACGGCAAAAAGTCTGCTGCCTCCACCATGTTCTCTTCTCATCCTGGGCTCCAACACCGCCAGTTGTTGCTCGGAAGTGCTGTTAGCACAGTCAACACTTGCTCCTGTGTTACTGGGGTTCAGTAATGTCAGCTGTTCCCCTGCTGTGTGTAAAGGCAAAAAGTCCTGCTGCCTCCACCATGTTCTCTTCTCATCCCTGGGCTCAACACCGCCAGTTGTTGCTCGGAAGTGCTGTTAGCACAGTCAACACTTGCTCCTGTGTTACTGGGGTTCAGTAATGTCAGCTGTTCCCCTGCTGTGTGAACGGCAAAAAGTCATGCTGCCTCCACCCTGTTGTCTTCTCATCCTTTGGGCTTCAACACCGCCAGTTGTTGCTCGGAAGTGTCATTGGCACGGGTACTCACTCCTGCCCAGACTGGTTACAGCACGCCATCTGTTTCCTGTCAGTGTAAACGTCACTTAGCCTCCAATAAGTTGTCCTGTCGTGTTGCGGTCGGGTTAGCCGACTCTATGGTGCTGGAGTTTAGGTGCTCCCTATGTGTGCTGCGGGATATGCAAATAAAGGCAGTTTCCGTTGTGACAATAGGACAATCACCCACTGTAGTACTGTGGGATTCGGTAACTGCGGCCGGCTCGCGGCCTGTCAACTTAAATTTCCATGGGTACCTTCTGCTACCCGTCCAGGTTCCAGTACCGTCAGCTGGTTCTCCGCAGTGCCTTTGGCCTAGGTGCCTCCATCTCGGTATCCGAGTTCCAGCAACGTCTGCTGGTCCTTGGTAGTGCTTTGGAGCACAGATACCTCCTGCTTAGTAACCGTGTCCCAGTAACGTCAGCTGGTCCTCGGTTGTGCCATTGGCTCTTTTCCTTCTGCTGCCCCTCCGGGTTCCAGCACAGTCAGCTGGTCCTCGTTACTTGCATTGGCTCTTGTACCTTCTGCTACCCGTCCGGGTTCCAGTACCGTCAGCTGGTTCTCCGCAGTGCCTTTGGCCTATGTGCCTCCATCTCGGTATCCGAGTTCCAGCAACGTCTGCTGGTCCTTGGTAGTGCTTTGGAGCACAGGTACCTCCTGCTTAGTAACCGTGTCCCAGTAACGTCAGCTGGTCCTCGGTTGTGCCATTGGCTCTTTTCCTTCTGCTGCCCCTCCGGGTTCCAGCACAGTCAGCTGGTCCTCGTTACTTGCATTGGCTCTTGTACCTTCTGCTACCCGTCCGGGTTCCAGTACCGTCAGCTGGTTCTCCGCAGTGCCTTTGGCCTAGGTGCCTCAATCTCGGTATCCGAGTTCCAGCAACGTCTGCTGGTCCTTGGTAGTGCTTTGGAGCACAGGTACCTCCTGCTTAGTAACCGTGTCACAGTAACGTCAGCTGGTCCTCGGTTGTGCCATTGGCTCTTTTCCTTCTGCTGCCCCTCCGGGTTCCAGCACAGTCAGCTGGTCCTCGTTACTTGCATTGGCTCTTGTACCTTCTGCTACCCGTCCGGGTTCCAGTACCGTCAGCTGGTTCTCCGCAGTGCCTTTGGCCTAGGTGCCTCCATCTCGGTATCCGAGTTCCAGCAACGTCTGCTGGTCCTTGGTAGTGCTTTGGAGCACAGGTACCTCCTGCTTAGTAACCGTGTCCCAGTAACGTCAGCTGGTCCTCGGTTGTGCCATTGGCTCTTTTCCTTCTGCTGCCCCTCCGGGTTCCAGCACAGTCAGCTGGTCCTCGTTACTTGCATTGGCTCTTGTACCTTCTGCTACCCGTCCGGGTTCCAGTACCGTCAGCTGGTTCTCCGCAGTGCCTTTGGCCTAGGTGCCTCCATCTCGGTATCCGAGTTCCAGCAACGTCTGCTGGTCCTTGGTAGTGCTTTGGAGCACAGGTACCTCCTGCTTAGTAACCGTGTCCCAGTAACGTCAGCTGGTCCTCGGTTGTGCCATTGGCTCTTTTCCTTCTGCTGCCCCTCCGGGTTCCAGCACAGTCAGCTGGTCCTCGTTACTTGCATTGGCTCTTGTACCTTCTGCTACCCGTCCGGGTTCCAGTACCGTCAGCTGGTTCTCCGCAGTGCCTTTGGCCTAGGTGCCTCCATCTCGGTATCCGAGTTCCAGCAACGTCTGCTGGTCCTTGGTAGTGCTTTGGAGCACAGGTACCTCCTGCTTAGTAACCGTGTCCCAGTAACGTCAGCTGGTCCTCGGTTGTGCCATTGGCTCTTTTCCTTCTGCTGCCCCTCCGGGTTCCAGCACAGTCAGCTGGTCCTCGTTACTTGCATTGGCTCTTGTACCTTCTGCTACCCGTCCGGGTTCCAGTACCGTCAGCTGGTTCTCCGCAGTGCCTTTGGCCTAGGTGCCTCCATCTCGGTATCCGAGTTCCAGCAACGTCTGCTGGTCCTTGGTAGTGCTTTGGAGCACAGGTACCTCCTGCTTAGTAACCGTGTCCCAGTAACGTCAGCTGGTCCTCGGTTGTGCCATTGGCTCTTTTCCTTCTGCTGCCCCTCCGGGTTCCAGCACAGTCAGCTGGTCCTCGTTACTTGCATTGACTCTTGTACCTTCTGCTACATTTACAAATGGAAGATTTTTTCAATGCTTTTTTGGGTAATCACTCTGGATCTACAACAATGAAGACGACGACCCTGATGACCACCCCGAAGAAGATGACGACCACAAGGACGACGAGCATCAAGCCAACCAGCCTAAACACCATCACAAAGAAAAAATAAAAGATTACCAAACAGGACTAAGAAGGTTAAGACAAACTACAAGATACAGAACAAGAGACTTAAGAACAATAAGCAGAAGATCAAAAAGCAGAAGAACATGAAGTATAAGACCAAAATGAAGAGCAAAATATATGCTCTAAATTATAAGCAGAAGAAGACTAAGCAGTGTATGGGGGTGAGTCCGTTCCTCCTCGTGGTGCCCCTGGAAAATGCCTGCTGCTGCAGGCTAAACTGAACACGGACAAATACTGTTGTAATTTAAATCTTTTGTGACAGCAAGAACGGAAGGATGAAAAATTCATACTTTGAAAGATTACAAGTACAGGATTCTCTGTCTCAAATAAGAATATGATGAAGAAGATGAAGTACAATATGAATAAGAATAATAGTTTAATAAGAAGAATATGAGTAATGTTAACAAAAAGATGAATAGCAAGAAGTTTAAGAAGAAGATAAAGAAGGTGAAGATGAAGAATAATTTGATGAAAAAGATGATGCTGCTGAAGATTATGAAGGAGAAAGTGTGTCAAAAGTTAAAAAGGTGAAGAGCATGGAAGTTGTGAAATATACATATTTGCCAAAATAGAAAAAAACGTTAACAACATTGTCAATTTCTTCGTCAATCCGAACATCTTTAAAAAAAAAAATATTTATGCTATTCCATTTGATTGGGTTAAACATCTATGCCTTTAATGTCTCCTCAACCTTCCCCAATACATTCTACATTACTCTTTGTTGTTTTCCTTCATGTACAATTAACCAACAAGGCAAGAATGGGTTTTTTTAATTCCGATATTTTGTTCCCATAGACTTACATTGGATTTCCGGTATCGGTATCGGTATCGCCGATATTTTTTGGGTATCGGCGATACCATTCCGATTCCGATATTTTTGGATATCGGAAAGTATAGCTCAACTCTAGTTGCTAGTACTCCATCTTCTATCTTTAAACACACTCACTATAAAGGAAGGTTCACTTGATAGTATAAGCTGAAATTTCGGGCCTTTTACATATTTAAGGGGTTGCCTACTAATGTACAACCACCTATTAATGGTCTGAAAGTGCTGCATAAAATAAAAATAAAAATGTATACGTACCGCCAGACCTTGTGCTGATCTTGTGTCTCTCAATGTTCTCATGACGTAAAGTATGTCACATGAGTAGTGTTGAGCGATACTGCTCGATATCTAAAAATATCGGATCGGAATGGTATCGCCAATATCACTAAATATCGGCGATATCCGATTCCGATACCGGAAGTCCCATGTAAGTCTATGGGAACAAAATATCGCAACTAAAAAAAACCTTTATTTCCTTGTAAACACTAAATATACACACATAGAATACATATATATATATATATATATATATATACATGTCATTGTGACATATATATACATATATGTATAGTTTATACACTTCTACATAGTAAAATAGCCTCTGATTCAATTGCCGGGTAAAGCCGGCTTCTGTGAAAAGACAGCAGCACCCGACATGAAATGACACTTGGTGTACATAGGGTTAACCATGTCTTTTCATGTCGTTTGCTATCTGATTTGCACAAACAATTACATCAGTCTATGTGTGCAAAATTTCACACCTGTAGGGGTTAATTAAAGGTGTAAATTCGTTGTAAAAAAAACGGACTTTTTTGCTACGAATTTACACCTTTAATTAACCCCTACAGGTGTGAAATTTTGCACACATAGATGATGTAATTGTTTGTGCAAATCAGATAGCAAAGGACATGAAAGACATGGTTAACCCTATGTACACCAAGTTTCATTTCATGTCGGGTTCTGCATTTTCACAAAAGCCGGCAATTGAATTAGCGGCTATTATACTATGTAGAAGTGTATGAACTATAAATATAAATATATATATATGTGTCACAAATTCAATGACATGTATATATATATATATGAGGTGTAAAATTGTTTAAAAAAAATGCGTGGGCTCCCGCCCTATTTTCGCAACCAGACAGACAAAGCCAGCGAATGGGGGCAGATAATAATAGCCCAGAGAGGGACCATTATTTTTGGCCCCCCTGGCTACTAACATCTGCCCCCAGACACCCAGAAAAGACAAATCTATAATTAGATTCGCCTTTCTGGCACTTTGCCCGTCTATTCCCATTGCCCTGTAGCGGTGGCGAATGGGTTAATATGGGGTTAAAGCCACCTTGCAATTGAAAGGTGACCTTAAGCCAGGTTAATAATTGAGAGCTGTCAATTAGACAACTATCAATTATTAATCCTATTGCATGAAATAAAAATAAAACACACACACTTTAATTAAAAATCATTTTAATGAAATAAAGACACATGTTTTTGACCATCTTTTATTTGACTGCAAAAACCATTTCCTGTAATAAAAATAAAATAAAAAAGCAAAATTATTCTTACCTATCCCATGCACAGTCAGGTCCCACGGTGTAATCCTTCAGAAAGGGTTAATGTTTACTGCAGGGACCGCAGCTAATGCTGCAGCCTCACAGTAAACCCCCAAATGAATGAGTTCCTCTCCTGGCTGACAGGAGAGGAAGTGGAAAGCTTAATTGATTGCTTTCCACTTTCACTTCAGGTCAGCCAGGGACACAATCAGTGACCTCAGAGGGAACTGATTAACAAAAATAGGGGTTCCCTTCGAAAAAAAAATGGCGTCGGGTCCCCCCTATTTTTGTTAACCAGCCTGATGAAGCAGACTGCTGAGCAGTGGCGTACCGTGAATGAAGCAGACCAAGCAGCTGCTATGGGGCCCGGACAGGTGAGGGGGCCCTCGACGGTCGGGTAGCTGTGCTGACACAGTACTACCAGGGGGTCGGCGGGGGAGGGGGAGCGCAGCTCTTCTATATACTCACCCCTCCTGGTGCGGTCTCTGCAGCCCCTGCTCTTCTCCCACGGTCTCCGACGCCTGTGTTCAGCAGTCAGGTGGTACCGCTCATTACCGTCATGAATACGCACATATTCATGACTTTAATGAGCTGTCCCGCGTGACCGCTGAACACTGGCGGCGGAGACCGTGGGAGAAGAGCAGGGGCTGCACAGACCGCGCCGGCGGAAGGGTGAGTATAAGGGATATTTACCTGTCCCGTTCCACCGTTGCTCGCTCCTCTTGCTGCAATGTTCAGGTCAGAGGGCGCGATGACGTCGTTAGTGCGCGCCGCGCCCTCTGCCTGATCATTCACTGCTGGAGGACCCCGAAGACAGCGGCACTCAGCAGTGGAGAGAGGACAGGTAAATATCTCAGGTGCCGGGGCCCTGAGCGAGCGGTGACATCGGCACCTGGTGTCATCCCCTGCTCAGGACACCGGCACCTGGCCCCCAGCGACGAAAGGTGAGTATGTCTTTTTTTTTTTTTTGGTTGCAGCAGCTGCGGCAGCATAAGGGCCTATACTATGGAGCATCTATGGGGGCACAATCTATGGGGGCATAATACATTTTTTTGTTTAATGTGTCCCCTCACTGTGCTGGCACTTTACATTTACAATGGCTCTGGGTTTTTTTTTTTTTGGGGGGGGGCCCATTCAGACTTTTGCTATGGGGCCCCATGATTTCTATGTACGCCCCTGCTGCTGAGGCATGGTATTTAAGGCTGTTAAGGAGCCAATATCCATGGACCTTGCCAGCAGCGTCGGACTGGAGTACCTTGGGCCCACCAGAGAAAAAATATTCTTGGGGCTCACCATCATACTTCCCAACCTTTGAAGAAGGGAAAGAGGGACAAAGGCTGTGGCACGCTGTGCCTGCTGCAGCAAATTTTAGGCCATGCCACGTTGCACCACAGACTGTCCAGGAGTTGGTGGATGCTTTAGTCCAGGTGTGGGAGGAGATCCCTCAGGAGACCATCCGTCGCGCTCATCAGGAGCATGGCCAGAAGTTGTAGTGAGGTCATACAGCATACCTCCCAAATTTTGAAGACAGGAAAGAGGGATAAAGGCTGCGGCGCGCGTAGGGCGTCGCTGCAAATTTTAGGCCACGCCCCGACCACACCCATTTAACAGCTAATCACACCCATATCCTGGCCCCAAGCGTACCCATTTAGCACTGCTGATCACACTGACTGGTAATGAGGGCACAGTGGCTGGTACTGAGGAAAAGAAAGAAAGAGCAGCGAGAGAGAAAGAACAAACAGAGAAAGAAAGAGAGGAAAGAAAGAAAAGAGAGAGAGAAAGAAAGAACAGAGAGAAAAAAGAACAGAGAGCGAGAAAGAAAGAACAGAGAGCGAGAAAGACTAGAGAGAGAAAGAAAGACTAGAGAGAGAGCCAGAGGCGTAGCTAGGGTTTTGGTTTAGTGGGGGCGAAACTTCTGAGTGGGCCCCTAATCAGAGAACCTCAGCAAATGACCGCGCTGTTGCCAAAAATAATCTATAATAAAAAGACCAATATTGATATTACCGCCATATGGTCTGTGGTAAATAATACCAGTCCTACAGAACATATAATAGATTACAGCACAGGTACAGATAATGACTTACCGCTGATGTTCTTTCTAATGGAATTGTTCACTTTTAATTTCTTTTCCATCTGGCCCAGACCGACATGACGACTTCTCCAGCCAGGACTCGACTGCAGAGATTACAACAAAGACACATTTCACTTCTCATATTTTTAGCACTGTCTTGGTCACCAATTGGACTATTCTCAACCTGCACAAACTCCTCATCCTGCTGATACCCCAATACTGAGCCTCTGCTGCCATATGTGTCCCTATTACTGCACCTCATTCCCCAGTACTGAGCCGCTGCTGCCGTATGTGTCCCTATTACTGCACGTGATACCCCAATACTGAGCTGCTGCTGCTGCCGTATGTGTCCCTATTACTGCACCTGCTGTGTGGTTCTGTGTGACCTCTAAATTTTAAAGCACCCCTCTAGAATATAGTAATGCCGGGTGCAAGTGCCCTAGAAAACAGTGACCACATTTTGTCCCCTAGACTGTAATAATGCCCTGTGTGCCCCTTTGACAGTCACAGTAACCCGAGTTCCCCTATAACAATAAGTGTCCACTTTACATTTAATAATGTCCCAAGTCTCCCCCTGTACATCTCCCCTATACACAGAATAATGCCCCTCACTGGATATATACTGACCCCTTAATGTCCCCAAATATTTAATGGGTCCAACACTGTATGATGGCCCCTAGATAGCATCCATACAGCATAATACACCAGATAGTCCTCAATATAGTATAATGCACCCCCATAGGCAGCCTCTATATTATAATAAACCTCCATAGGCAGAGTCTATAATATAATGCACCACCATAGGCAGCCGCTATATTATAATGCACCCCAATAGGCAGCCTCTGTAGTATAATGCATCCCCATAGGGAGTCTCTGTAGTATAATGCACCCCAATATGGAGCCTCTGTAGTATAATTCAGCCCCATATACAGCCTCTGTAGTATAATGCACCCCCCATATACAGCCTCTGTAGTATAATGCACCCCCATTAAAAAAAAAAAAACAATACTGACCTCCCGGCTCCTGTGCTGCTCACTGTTCTCCCTCTCAGCGTCTGACAGCGGGCGCCGGCAGGTGATGTCATTGCGCCCGCTGTCAGACGCTGAGAGGGGGATTATGGGAGAGAAGGAGCGCTCGCTCCTTCTCTCTCTATGCGGTCAGCTGTATCGGCTTGATGCCGATACAGCTGACCCTCCGATGACGGGTGGGGGGCCCACTGCTGGCACCGGCCCCCCAACGCCTGTTCAGGCCCCATAGCTTCTGGGCGGCAGAGCAGGAAGATCGATTCTCCCTGCTCTGTCGCAGAATGTAACTGTATCGGCGTGCTGTGCACGCTGATACAGTTACTGTAGCGTAGCTCCGGGTGGGCCCCCTCAGAGCGCGGGGCCCGGGGCCACCGCTCACTCTGCCCCGCGACCTATCCTTTCAAATCAGGGCCCACCACGCAGGAGCTGGGGCCCACCGGAGGTTTCTCCGGTGTCCCGGTGGCTCAGTCCGACCCTGCTTGCCAGCCTGATAATACCAGGCCACAGCAGTCTGGTTATCTTTGCTGGTTAACAAAAATAGGGGATCCCCTCGAAAAAAATTGGCGTGGGGTCCCCCCTATTTTTGTTAACCAGCCAGATGAAGCAGACCGCTGAAGCCTGGATTTTCAGGCTGTTAAGGAGCTAAGATCCATGGACCTTGCCAGCCTGATAATACCAGGCCACAGCAGTCTGCATATCTTGGTGATTAACAAAAATAGGGGATCCCCTCGAAAAAAATTGGCGTGGGGTCCCCCTATTTTTGTTAACCAGCCAGATGAAGCAGACCGCTGAGGCTGGATTTTCAGGCTGTTAAGGAGCAAGATCATGGACCTTGCCAGCCTGATAATACCAGCCACAGCAGTCTGCATATCTTGGTGATTAACAAAATAGGGATCCCTCGAAAAATTGGGTGGGTCCCCCTATTTGTTAACCAGCCAGATGAAGCAGACTGCTGAGGCCTGGTTTTCAGGCTGGTAAGAATCCAATATCATGGACCTTGCAAGCCTGATATAGCAGGTCTGCTTAGCTTGGCTGGTTAACAAAAATAGGGGATCCCCTCGGAAAAAAAAACGGCGTAGGGGTCCCCCTATTTTTGTTAACCAGCCAAGTAAAATGCAGACTGCTGCGGCCTGGTATTAAAAGACTGTCAAGGCCCATGGATTTTGGCCCTCAACAGCCTGATAATACCAGGCTACAGCAGCCCCACATTTGGCGCATCAAAAGATGTGCCAATTGTGGCACTTTACCCGGCTTTTCCCACTGCCCTGTAGCGGTGGCAAGTGGGGTAATAAGGGGTTAATGTCACCGTTGATTGCACGGTGACAATAAACCCGGTTAATAATGGATAGGCGTCAATAAGACACCGATCCATTATTAATCCCAAAGTTTTTAAATGTATAAAAAAAAGACAAAGCAAGAAAAAAGTCTTTTAATGAAATAAAAGAGACAACACAGTTTTCATTTCTTTTATTATACTCTCATTCCTGCGACGCCATCGATCTCCTGTAAAAAAAGGAAAAAAACAAACCAACAGTATACCACCTGTCCGACGCAGTCCATAGTAACGACTGTCCCACGACGATCCAGCTCTGCTACATCGCAATGACAGGCAGAGCCTGTCATCGCGACGCAGCACAGCTGATTACCTGCTTCCCCGGCGGTGACGTCATCGGACTGACTGCTTTACGGCTGGGATTACCCAGCAGTCACTGCAGTTATCGCGAGAAACTGCACGTGACCGCCGGGGAAAGATGATGGCGGCCATCAAGCAGTCCAGGCCGTGACCGCCGGAGATCTTCTGCCAGGTAAGTGCCGCTGACTCCTGACAGACCCGACCGACGGACACTGACAGTGACAGTGACAATTCCGATTCCGGTATCCGATAAGACGACAATATCGGAACTCGCAATCGAAAGTCCGATACAGCTAATATCGGCCGATACCCGATATTTGCAGTATCGTATCGCTCATCCCTACACATGAGTCCTAATCAGTGGCAGCCTTCTCAAATGTGTAAGAGCGGAATAAATCTTCTTCCAGATCATTTGACATTATTTATCTCACAAAATTCCTATGGAGTGCTGACAGTGTAGGATTGTTGCTGGTCTTGGAGGTAAGAAGTATCTTTTTTTTTTGTATTTTATGCTGCACTTTGGAGCCATTAATAAGGGTTTTTTTTTCAATTGTGGGCAACCCTTTTAATAAGTGCAATGATTGACACTGCCCTTTAAGTAACTTTGCATGGATCAATAGTACAAGCAAATACATCTATAACAAACTTTGCAATATAGCTTATCAAAAAGATATGCTTTCTCCACTTATGGAGACCCAAGGAGGGTTATCACTTGCTTTATTATTTTTCTGTATTTTAGAGCATTTGAAATCCCCTTTCCTGAAAGTGAAAAGCCCTTTCAGTTCATCATTCCAATTTGTCTGCTGTCTATGATGTATTCATATTTAAGCATATTTTGTTTCTAGATATGTAAGCTAAATTTGACTTTTGGTACTGGTCTGGTTTTTTTTGAGTGGGGTTATATATAAATGTGTTGAGTGACAATATTAAGTGACTGTGATGAAGCATGAATAATGAAATGGTTTTTGTCTATGTTTCTCTTGATTTTATCCATCATGCTGTGATTTGTGGATTAATCGAGCAAACTGTATTTACATACTGCTTAAAATCTTTCTAGGTTGTCTTGGATACAGGTGTATTTCCACCAGTATCTTTTTTTTTTTTAAACGGCTGTGCATACAGTTTCAATCAAAATTTTTCAGTCCTCACTGCACATAGTTCAAAGTCTATCAAGTTTTGGTTTCAGAAGAGGTTCCAGAAGATTCTGGAGCATTTTTCAGAGTTGCCTTACTTTGTTGGGATTTTAAGAAGGCAATTGCAGTATACAGACCCAATAATAAACTGGAAGGTTATTGCTCTTGATAAATGGGCTTTAATTTTTCAAACTGGAGGCCATTGCCCTTGATGCCACTGAGGCCATTGTCACTGTAAAGATCATTGCCTTGTAACAATGGCAATTGCAGTACACAAACCCAAGAATAAGCTGAAAGGCCATAGCCCACGAGAAATGGGCATTAATTCCTCAAACTAAAGGCTAATGCCCATGAGGCCACTGGAGGACGATGCCCTGTAAACTGGAGGTGATTTCCCATGAGAAATAGGCTTTAATTCATCAATAATGCAGCTTTACTTGGTGTTTCGTTATATATAACATTTACAGATTAATGCACTCTGTCATATACTGTATGTGTGAACTACAACTCCAAAATTACAAATAAAATAACGCTTCCAGAGATATTTGATCTCAGTACATGAAGGTACAAAAGTCAAAATATTTTTTCAAGTAATCCAAAATTTATCTATTATAACAAATGGAGTTAAAAAACAAGCATGAATGTATCACTGTAAGCAGCCCAGAGAGATACTGAGTCAAAGAAATATGTATAATATTGGTAGTTCAAGAATATATAATTATTATTTTATGTTTCCATGATTTTTCTATTTAGTAAAGTGAAAAAGTGCTGAGAAACATCTCAAATTCTGGAATATATTCTATTACTCAGGGGAAGGTGCTAAGTGGTAATTAGTAAACGGAGGTTAGACTTATGTCCTGCAGTTTGTAGTAATCGGGATAAATACCTTTATATAAGAGAGCCCCATGTAAGGTACAGCCTTCAATTTTGTTGGTATTTGGGTCCAACAGTAAATAATCAGGTACAAAAAATAATCATGCTGTCCAATAGTGTTAGGTACAACTTACTGCATTGATAGGTAAGAGACTCTACTGTGCCCGGGCCACCCCGACAATGCCATTTCACCTTAGCTTCTTCCACAGGGGGCGTTAAATAAATTGTGCTATGGGTGCTTCTTAAATATACCACTCTTATGGCTGATTGGGTAGTGGAGATGGTAAGTAGGTAAGTCAGTGCATGCGGTGAAGGCACAAGGCACAAAATATTTTTGCTTTTGTGTCTTCATGTACAGAGATCAAATATCTCTGAAAGTATTACGGTATTTCATATAACATTTACATGTTTTAGTAGCTAAAGGCTGTTCTACTAAGTGCTGAAGACAACTGTCAGGAAGGTGTTGAACAATTCTGAGATTGCAGTTGTCATTAAATGTGGCATTTTGTTCATTTTGGCATTTGAGTTTGGAAACACTACCAGTTATCGTAGTTATGTTGAGGTATTTAAATTGTTCTTGCTTGATTAATTTATTGCAAACAGCAGAAAGTTTGCAGATTTGCTAATAAATCTAATTTGCAATGGGGAGATTGAAATCATTTTTATTGCAACTGTATTATTTCAGTAGCAATTGCATTCAAATCAAAGATTCGCAAAAAATAAAAAATCAGGTGAGATTACGTTAACAATGGAACAATGGTTGGATATGATGCAGATTTGAAATTACAAACTGCATGCTACATGTAACAAATGTTTGTGGAGGCCTCAGGGAAATTGAAATCCACTGAAGATTTTAAAGGAGCTACCATCTGAAAATGTTTTATTATTATATCACAATCTGCATAAAGAAACTAGAACTTTTACAGTTTTCACACTGTTCATATTTTGAAATGTAGTTACTTTTGTTTCAGGAAACTACACATGTATACAGCCACAGAAGAAGATGCCAACCCTATCATTTGTGTCTAATGAGCGGTGAAAAAGTCACTGACGTGGGAGAGGGAGCAGGATCAGGTGTAAAATCACCTATTGTGAATGGTGGATCCTGTGTTATCATCTCTGTATGAAATTGTTACCTGGCAATGCAATCATGTCTATACTGATAAGAAAATGCCAGAAAGTAAACCTTTTCTGAGTGGACAGGAAGTTTAAATATAAAAAAATGCACCAATAGTCAGATAAAAATTGCTAAATTTGTATTTTTATTAAGGTTTGTAACATGAAAAGTATAAATTACTATTTTTTAATGCATTTAACACAAAAAAGTTATTTAAATCATTAGTCATTTTCTGATGATAGCTTCCCTTAAATTTCACAGGGTTCATTGTCATTCTGACATGCTGTGAATTTAAACGGCAGATTTAAATTGTTTTTTTCAAATTAGGTGAGGAAATCTTGCCTATTTTAGAGTCCAGGGTACTGTAGACATTAGAAGATGACAACGTGTATCTCATCTATGACAGATTGGTTAAATAGAAACATAAGTCATTTACTTACCATAAGTCAATGTGGATCTGGTAGAAAAATGTTTTGTTACATTGCGACTACTTTGGCTATCTATTTACATGGAAAGTCAAGGCAGATCAATTGCAGACTAATTCCATCCAATCAGGAAGAACAGTAGTGAACAGTGGCTTGTATGTATTGGACAACCATGTTAACTTCAAGATAATGATATCAATTGATTTATATTCATAGTATCACACATCCTGTACGATAGTCACAATCACATTACCAACACTGATATTATCCTTATTGTCCATACAGTGGGTACGAAAGTTTTCAGACCCCTTTAAATTGTTCAGTCTTTGTTTCATTGCAGCCATTTGGTAAATTCAAAAAAGTTCATTTTTTCTCATTAATGTACACTCTGTCCCCATCTTGACTGAAAATATACAGAAATGTAGAAATTTTTGCAAATCTATTAAAAAAGAAAAACTGAAATATCACATGGTCATAGGTATTCAGACCCTTTGCTCAGTATTGAGTAGAAGCACCAATTTGAGCTAGTACAGCCATGAGTCTTTTTGGGAATGATGCAACAAGTTTTTCACACCTGGATTTGGGGATTCTCTGCCATTCTTCCTTGCAGATCATCTCCAGTTCCATCAGGTTGGATGGTGAACATTCGTGGGCAGCCATTTTCAGGTCTCTCCAGAGATGCTTAATTGGGTTTAGGTCAGTGCTCTGGCTGGTCCAGTCAAAAATGGTCACAGAATTGTTCTGAAGTCACTCCTTTGTTATTTTAGCTTTGTGCTTAGGGTCATTGTTTTGTGTGAAGGTGAACCTTCGGCCACATCTGAGGTCCAGAGCACTCTGGTAGAGGTTTTCATCCAGGATATCTCTGTACTTGGCCGCATTAATGTTTACTTCAATTGCAACCAGTTGTCCTGTCCCTGCAGCTGAAAAACACCCCCATGATGCTGCCACCACCATGTTTCACTTAGGGATTGTATTGGGCAGGTCATGAGCAGTGCCTGGTTTTCTCCACACATACCACTTAGAATTATTACCAAAAAGTTCTATCTTCGTCTCATCAGACCTGAGAATCTTATTTCTCAAGTCTGGGAGCCCTTCATGTGTTTTTAGCAAACTTTATGTGGGCTTTCAAATGTCTGGCACTGAGGAGAGGCTTCCATCAGGCCGTTCTGCCATAAAGGACTAACTGGTGGAGGGCTGCAGTGATAGTTGGCTTTGTGGAACTTTCTCCCATCTCCCTATTGCATCTGTGGAGTTCAGCCACAGTGATATTGGGGTTCTTCTTTATGTCTCTCACCAAGGCTCTTCTCCCATGATTGCGCAGATTGGCTGGACGTCCAGATCTAGTAAGACTACTGGTGGTCCCAAACTTCTTCCATTTAAGGATTATGTAGGCCATTGTGATCTTTGGAACCTTGAGTACTGCAGAAATTCTTTTGCAACCTTGGACAGATCTGTGCCTTGCCACAATTCTGTCTCTGAGCTCCTTGGCCAGTTCCTATGACCTCATGATTCTCATTTGGTCTGACATGCACTGTGAGCTGTGAGGTCTTATGTAGACAAGTGTGTGCCTTTACAAATCAAGTCTTATCAGTTTAATTAAACACAACTGGACTCCAATGAAGGAGTAGAACCATCTCAAGAAGGATCACAAGGAAATGGACAGCATGTGCCTTAAATATGAGTGTCTAAGCAAAGGGTCTGATTACTTAAGACCATGTGATATTTCAGTTTTTCTTTTTTTAATAATTTGCAAAAATTTCTACATTTCTGCTTTTTTTCAGTCAAGATGGGGTGCGGAGTTTACATTAATGAGAAAAAAAAATAATTTTTTTAAATTTACCAAATGGCTGCATTGAAACAAAGAGTAAAAAATTTATAGGGGTCTGAATACTTTCTGTTCCCACTGTACTATAGAAATGTCACCCCAGTAGTAGTAACTGTTGTTATACCCTTATAATGGGAATGAATAATATGGTACTCAATTATGCAATTTAAGTTTTATGATAAGTCAGCATGTGGAAATAGAAAGTACTGCCGTTACACTGTAATGACACTGCAGGCTACAGACATGTCATTGACTCTGCAGTCACACTGATGTCACTTTATTTGTGTATTCTTACACTGTGAATATGCCTCACTCAAATGACTTTGCTGTGATATAATATTAACTCACATCTCAATGGATAAATAATGATAAGCATAGCCATACTGCTATATTAAAGGGCTTATCCAGTTTAAAAAAACACTTTCCTTTTTTTTTAAATATTAGTTGCCATTTTAGCACCAAGTTTTTTAAAATGGTGAACGCGTTTCATGAATTTGGCTCAAAGTCCAAAATAGTCTTTTTTTATTTTGTTGAACTGTTTTTGCACCTTTTTTGCACCAAAACTTGCATGTTTCACAAAATGGTGCAAAATTTCTACAAATTCTGACATATTTAAAAAATCCACTGAATGAGGGGACTGGAATGGAGTTTCAACAAATTTTTCACCTTTTCAAAAGTTGCAATTGATGGATCATGCAAAAAACATCTGGAATTGCTAATATCCAACCACAAAGTGGAATAAAAAGAAACAAAGTGAGTATATATGAAATAGACTTGAATAGATGTGTGTTATGTTTCGGTAGCTGAGGAGTGCAGGCAAAAAAGGCAATACACCAGAGCAGTTGGAATCTATGAGATTGCAGTACCCTGACTAACCAAACAACTAGAGGCAGCCGTGGAGCGTTCCTACGGCGGTCCTAGACGCCTCGTCACAGCCAGAGAAACTAACTACACCTAAAGATAGAAATAGGAAAGCTATCTGCCCCGGAGCAGAACCCCAAAGACAATAGAAAGCCTCCAAACATGTAATGGCGGTTAGACAAGAAGAAATACTGACACAGACAGAAAATAGTATGAGCAAACGTTGGGGCCCAAACTAACTAAATAGAAAAGGATAGGAAGGGTACTTACTGCAATCCCAGAAAACCCTGAAAAGCACCAACTCTACTAATTTCAAAACACCTAAGATCACACGACCTCTACCACCTAAATTAGTTCTCTGGTGTAACAAAATCAAAACAGCAGCCACTGAAAAAACTGGAAAAAGCAAAAGTACAAACATCAGTGGCTGAACTAAACTGAGAGGGAAAAGCCCCCGGAGGGGACCCTGAAGGCCCCCACAGAAGTGCAGGACAAAATGCAAAAATCAAGCACAAAAACAAAAAGAAGAAAATGTCTTATCTGTTAGCAGGAGATGCAGACACGACACAGCAGGCTACAAAGGAAACAGGAATCAAGGATTCAGACCAGAACAATTGATCACCGGCAACCCTGATGGGAAGGTGACTCCCTTATATAAGACCAGTCAGTAACACCTGATTCCCAATCCTCACAATCTTCACAATCTTCACTGGACAGACCAGCACCACTTGTAACCACCAGAGGGAGCCTCTGCTCAGAACTCATCCCAAGCCCACTCACAACAGTACCCCCCCCTTGAGGAGGGGTCACCGAACCCTCATTTGAGCAACCAGGTCGGTCAGGATGAATTCTATGGTACGCACAGATGAGTCTCCTAGCATGGATGTCCGAAGCAAACACCCAAGAATTGTCTTCCTGACCATAACCTCTCCACTTAACCAAATACTGGAGTTTCCGTCTAGAAAAACGAGAATCTAATATTTTCTCAACCACATACTCCAGATTGCCCTCAACCAAAACAGGGTCAGGAGGCACAGCAGCAGGAACCACTGGCTCAACAAACCTCTTCAACAAGGACTTGTGGAACACATTATGGATCTTAAATGTCCCTGGAAGAAGCAAACGAAAAGAAACAGGATTAAGAATCTCTATGATCTTATAAGGTCCAATGAACCTAGGCTTAAATTTAGGAGATGCTACTCTCATAGGAATATTTTTTGAGGACAACCAGACCAAGTCCCCTACTTTAAACCGAGGACCATCAGTCCTATGCCGGTTAGCAAACCGCTGGGCCCTCTCCTGAGAGAGGGACAACCTCTCCACTACCTGGTCCCAAATCTGTTGCATACGCTCCACAACAGAGTCAACACCTGGACAGACAGAAGCCTCCGTCTGTCCTGAAGAAAATCGAGGGTGAAACCCAGAATTACAGAAAAACGGAGACATCAAAGTGGCAGAGCTAGCCCTATTATTAAGAGCAAACTCAGCCAAAGGCAAAAAAGAGACCCAGTCATCCTGATCAGCAGACACAAAGCATCTTAGATAAGTCTCCAATGTCTGGTTTGTTCTCTCAGTTTGACCATTGGTCTGAGGATGAAATGCCGAGGAGAAAGACAATTGAACACCCAGTTTAGAACAAAAAGTCCTCCAAAATCTGGAAACAAACTGGACTCCTCTGTCAGACACTATGTTCTCAGGAATGCCGTGTAAACGAACCACGTGCTGAAGGAACAACGTCACCAATTCAGAGGAGGAAGGCAACTTAGGTAATGGCACAAGATGTATCATCTTAGAAAACCTATCACAAATCACCCAGATGGCGGTCATTCTCTGAGAAACAGGAAGGTCGGAAATGAAATCAATAGAGATATGGGTCCATGGTCTCTTGGGCACAGGCAATGGCATCAACAAACCACTAGAGCGAGAGCAAGGCTTGGAGCGAGAGCAAGTCCCGCAGGACTGCACAAATTCCCTGACATCACGAGACAAGGTAGGCCACCAAAAGGACCGACTAACCAAGTCTCTGGTACCAAAAATTCCGGGATGCCCAGCCAACGCGGAACAATGAATCTCAAACATCACACTCTTTTTCCACTGGTCCGGGACAAACAATTTTCCAACAGGGCAGCGCTCGGGCCTATCCTCCTGACACCCCTCCAGAGCAAGTCTCAAATTAGGTGAGATGGCGGAAAGAACTACACCCTCTTTCAAAATAACAGAACGATCAGATAACTCAGGAGAGTCCGCAAGGAAGCTCCTCGAGAGGGCATCCGCCTTAACATTCTTAGTGCCAGGAAGAAAGGAAACCACAAAATTAAAACGTGTGAAAAACAAGGCCCACCTGGCCTGTCTAGGATTGAGTCGCTTGGCAGATTCCAGATAAACCAGATTCTTATGGTCAGTAAGGACCACCACCTGATGTTTGGCTCCCTCCAGCCAATGTCTCCACTCTTCAAAAGCCCACTTCATGGCCAATAACTCCCGATTACCCACGTCATAATTACGTTCAGTAGGAGAAAATTTTCGAGAGAAAAAGGCACAAGGGTTACTTTTAGAGGTCTCTGGATCTTTTTGGGACAAAACGGCACCTGCCCCAATTTCAGAGGCATCAACCTCCACCTGAAATGGCAGAGAAACATCAGGCTGCCATAGAACAGGAGCAGAAGTGAATCTCTGCTTAAGTTCCTGAAATGCAGAGACTGCCTCAGGAGGCCAATTCACCACTTCAGAACCCTTTTTGGTCAAATCAGTTAATGGTTTAACAATAACCGAGAAATTACCAATAAATTTACGATAAAAATTGGCAAAACCCAAAAATCTTTGAAGAGCCTTTAATGAAGTAGGTTGGACCCAATCACAGATGGCCTGAACCTTGACCGGGTCCATTTCAATAACAGATGGGGACAAAATGAATCCCAGAAATGAGATCCTCTGTACGCCAAAAAGACACTTTGATCCCTTCACATACAGAGCATTCTCTCTCAAAATCTGGAATACAGTTCGAACATGTTTCACATGAGAGTCCCAGTCATTAGAAAAAATCAAGATATCATCCAAATAAACAATCAGAAATTTATCCACAAAATCCCTGAAAATGTCATTCATGAAGGACTGGAAGACAGAAGGAGCATTAGTGAGCCCAAAGGGCATCACAAGGTACTCAAAATGCCCCTCCGGGGTATTGAATGCCGTCTTCCATTCATCCACGTGCTTAATGCGAATAAGGTTATATGCCCCCCTGAGGTCAAGCTTGGTAAACCAAGTAGCGTTTTTCACCCTGGAAAACAGGTCAGAAATCAAGGGTAACGGGTATTGATATTTCACAGTAATATTGTTCAAAAGACGATAATCAATACACGGCCTTAATGAACCATCCTTTTTGGCCACAAAGAAAAAACCGGCACCTAAGGGTGAAGAGGATGGTATGATATGACCCTTCTCCAATGACTCCTTGATATAAGACCGCATAGCGTCATGTTCAGGTACAGACAAGTTAAAAAGGCGACCTTTAGGGAATTTACTACCAGGCACTAATTCAATAGCGCAGTCATAGCTCCTATGGGAGGCAAGGATGCAGATTTACTTTCGCTAAATACATCAGAAAAATCAATCAAAAAGTCAGGAACATCCTGAGCCTGGGGGAGGCAGAAAAAACAGGAGTGTTGGTATTAACACATTGGCAGCCCCAATGGTTACAGACACAGATTTCCAATCCAAAACAGGATTATGAGACTGTAACCAAGGGAAACCCAGTACGATAATATCATGCAGATTATACAGAACCAAAAATTTGCAGCACTCTTGATGATCAGGTTCAACCCTCATTATCACCTGAGTAGAGAACTGAGGTTTATTCTCAGCCAAAGGGGTAGAATCGATCCCCAGTAGGGGAATAGACTTCTGTAGGGGTATCAAGGGAAACCCACAACGTTTAGCAAAATCATAATCCATCAGGTTAATAGCTGCTCCAGAATCAACGAAAGCCTGAGCAGAAAATGAGGACAGAGAGCATATCAGAGTGACAGTTAATAAAAACTTAGTCTGAACACACTACCCAAGACAACTGAGCGTGCAAAACGTCTTCCCCGCTTAGGGCAGACTGAAATAGCATGAGAGGCATCACCACAGTAGAAACATAACCCATTGCGCTTTCAAAACTCATGACGCTGTGCCCCAGACACCACTCTATCACACTGCATGGATTCAGAAGCAGGTTCACAAGGCAACACTATTCCACGCATACTTCTCCGCTCACGCAAACGTCTGTCAATTTGAATCGCTAATGACATAGAATTCTTGAGACCAGAGGGGACAGGGAATCCCATTATAACATCCTTTACATTATCTGACAGACCCTTCCGAAAAAGGGCCGCCAAAGCGTCGTCATTCCACTTGGTCAGGACTGCCCACCTACGGAATCTCTGACAGTATAACTCAGCGTCATCAAGCCCCTGATTTAATGCCAACAAGGCTTTTTCAGCTTGATCAGTGACATTAGGCTCATCGTACAATAACACCAAAGCCTGAAAAAATGCATCAACATCACTCAAAACAGGATCCCCAGGTGTCAGGGAAAAAGCCCAATCCTGAGGATCGCCGCGCAGGAGAGAGATGACAATTTGAACCTGCTGCTCTGCGTTCCCTGAGGATTTAGATTTTAAGGCAAAAAACAATTTACAATTATTTTTGAAATTCTGAAACTTAGCTCGATCCTCTAAAAACAAATCTGGCATGGGAATCCTAGGTTCCACAACAGGCAACCTAGCAAGATATGCAGCAATACTCTGAACTTCAGTGGCAATTTAATCCACACGGCCAGACAACTGTGCAAACTCCATTGAGAGAAAAAATCCTCCCCAGCACCCAGAGATACAGAGGAAAAAAAAAAATGCAACAAACAGAAAAATATCTCTGACAACTCTGACAACCGTTTTTTCTTTCACAATTTTTTTCCCTTCTGTGAGTACCATACAATTTTAAATTTTTGGCCGGTGATACTGTAATGTTTCGGTAGCTGAGGAGTGCAGGCAAAAAGGCAATACACCAGAGCAGTTGGAATCTATGAGATTGCAGTACCCTGACTAACCACAACAACTAGAGACAGCCGTGGAGCGTTCCTACGTTGGTCCTAGACGCCTCGTCACAGCCTGAGAAACTAACTACACCTAAAGATAGAAATAGGAAAGCTATCTGCCCCGGAGCAGAACCCCAAAGACAATAGAAAACCCCCAAACATGTAATGGCGGTTAGACAAGAAGAAATACTGACACAGACAGAAAATAGTATGAGCAAACGTTGGGGCCCAAACTAACTAAATAGAAAAGGATAGGAAGGGTACTTACTGCAATCCCAGAAAACCCTGAAAAGCACCAACTCTACTAATTTCAAAAACACCTGAGATCACACGACCTCTACCACCTAAATTAGTTCTCTGGTGTAACAAAATCAAAACAGCAGCCACTGAAAAAACTGGAAAAAGCAAAAGTACAAACATCAGTGGCTGAACTAAACTGAGAGGGAAAAGCCCCCGGAGGGGACCCTGAAGGCCCCCACAGAAGTGCAGGACAAAATGCAAAAATCAAGCACAAAAACAAAAAGAAGAAAATGTCTTATCTGTTAGCAGGAGATGCAGACACGACACAGCAGGCAACAAAGGAAACAGGAATCAAGGATTCAGACCAGAACAATTGATCACCGGCAACCCTGATGGGAAGGTGACTCCCTTATATAAGACCAGTCAGTAACACCTGATTCCCAATCCTCACAATCTTCACAATCTTCACTGGACAGACCAGCACCGCTTGTAACCACCAGAGGGAGCCTCTGCTCAGAACTCATCCCAAGCCCACTCACAACAGATGTGTAACTAAAATAATGAATTGGGTGCAACCAAAGAAAAGGTACAAAACTAGACAAAAAATAGTTATAAAGGCAATGATAAATTGAGTCCTATATGTATGTATCGCACACTGTCATGATTCCCCTGTATTTTCCACATGGAGACGTATTCGCATATATGCAATTCACAAACTTGAAGTCACATGCTGACTCTCCTGTAGTTCTTAATGTACTGACAGAGATCACATGACCGCTCACCTAAATTACTATCTTTGATAGTGTGAACATCACACACTGTCACAATTCTGCAATCTGTGGATACAGATTGCCTGCATCCTTTTAAAGTGAAAGTGTAACTATTATTTCAAGAAAACTTGCAGCAGAATTTCTGCATCTACCTCCAGCTCCTCACTCCTCCATCCCCCTCATATAATCCTATATGTGCCAATCTCAGTGATGTGAAAATCTGTCTTCACTAAAATACAGATTTTACAGATTTTTCCTTTGAATGTAGATTTACCAATCAATCTAGGAAGAGAAATAAGCAGTTTTCTGAAAAGATATATTACAAAGTTACTTATTTTCTAGTCTATTACTAATTTATGAAATAACAACAAGTGATTACTCTTGATGTACTCTATTACTTTAGTCCTCTCACATGAAAACTGTATAGAAAAAGTGCCCCCCCCCTCAGAAAGTATGCCACAAATCAGATAGCGTTATGGCTGGGAATAACATATTAACGTTGTAAACCTTTCGGTGAAGAATTCAGCTGGTAAAAGCTTCACTACATGATAGTATCAAAGTAAGAAAATGAAGTTTTGCAGACTTCATTTACTATGGATCTATAAGTCAAATTTTGACTTTTAAAATACAAGGGACTAAATCTGTGACAGAACTGTGAAGAAACTGGAGTCAAATGGGATAACGTGCGCTGCCCTCAAAGGATTATGAAAAGAAATGAATGCAAAGTACGCAGTTTAATAGTTAAAACATTTTAAAGTATAAAACTTCTACATCAGGTTAAGCCATGGTCTTGGTGAAGTGGTTTTAGACTTCGAAACGCATTGATTATACAACCGCATATTTGGATTCTTGTCTTCTCATTATCCTGCGATGGCAGTATAGGTTAACCCATTTGTTTCTGTTTTATTTTTATATTTCTTCCCTTAGGTCTGCAGCAGTCTAAGCCTTTTCAGTGGTTGTGTGCGAACAACCCAACCATGTGAGCAAAATATTGTATTTCTATGTTAACTTTATCATTGAGAGATAGAATATCAAAAATAAAATGCAGAAAATTACATTCTATAAATTATATAAATTTATTTGTATTTTGCAGTAAGAAATAAGTATTTCATCCCCTATCAACCATTAAGAGTTCTGGCTCCTACAGACCAGTTAGACGCTCATAATCAACTCATTACCTACATTAAAGACAGCTGTCTTACTTAGTTACCTTTATAAAAGACTCCCATCCACAGACTCAATTAATCAGTTAGACTCTAACCTTTACAACATGGGCAAGCCCAAAGAGCTTTCTAAGGATGTCAGGGACAAGATCATAGACCTGCACCAAGATCGAATGGGCTACAAAACCATAAGTAAGACATTGGGTGAGAAGGAGACAACTGTTGATGCAATAGTAAGAAAATGGAAGAAATACAAAATGACTGTCAATTGACATTGATCTGGGGCATCATGCAAAATCTCACCTCGTGGGGTATCCTTGACCATGAGGAAGGTGACAGATCAGCCTAAAACTACACAGGGAAAATTTGTTAATGTTCCCAAGGCAGCTGGGACCACAGTCACCAAGAAAACCATTGGTAACACATTACTCGGCAAAGGTATAAAATCCTGCAGTGCCTGCAAGGTCCCCCGTGCTCAAGAAGGCACATGTGCAGGCCCGTCTGAAGTTTGCCAATGAACACCTGGATGATTCTGTGAGTGATTGGAGAAGGTCTTGTGGTCAGATGAGACAAAATTGAGCTCTTTGGCATTAACTCAAATCGCCATGTTTGGGGAAAGAGAAATGCTGCCTGTGACCCAAAGAACACCGTCCCCACTTTCAAGCATGGAGGTGGACATATTATTTTTTTGGGGTGTTTCTCTGCTAAGGGCACACGACTACTTCACCGCAACAATGGGAGAATGGATGGAGCCATGTACCATAAAATCGTGAGTGACAACCTCATCATCAACTACAAAAAACTTCTGACTGATGTGCTTGCCAATAAGGGTTTTTTTTTCCACCAAGTATTAAGCCTTGTTTGCCAGAGGGATCAAATACTAATTTCTCACAGCAAAATGCAAATACACATATAATTTATACAATGTGATTTTCTGGATTTCATTTTGATATTCTATATCTCAATGTTAAAATTAACCGACCCTTAAAATTGTAGACTGTTCATGTCTTTGTCAGTGGACAAACAAACAAAATCAGCAAAGGATCAAATACTTATTTCCCCCACTATATTTCATTATGTTTCTTATTATTTTTTATAAAATAGCCTCATAAAATATTAAGCATCAAACATTATATTGACCTTCACATATTTCAATGCTATAATCCAATGTTTTGCAATCTGTTACTCCAGCAGTTGCCCATTTTGCATGTCAGTGTTTTTGACGGGCACATTATCACGCTGGGTATAGTGTTCAATATACATTTTCCTAAATTGATTAATCAAAATTGTCCCAGAAAAAAATCCGAACTGGCACTTCATACAATACATATATACCAAGCTACTGTAGAGTGTATATTAACTCCAGAGAGAAGAGATCCAATAGTAAAAAATTCAGTTTATTTCAATATTAAAAGAAAAACAACATGCAAGATAAAAAAAGGATGTCTCAAAAAAGAGACGTCACCACATAAATCAATTAAAGAATGGACCACAAGAATATAATATATAAGGCAAAATATCAAAGCACAGGCGTGACCCCCAGAAGAAGAAGATGGCAAAAAAACGCGTCGGATGAGGGGACGCTACCACTGCATGCTGCCAGGTATAAATTTTGCCTAATATATTTTATTTCACCTACCGTATATACTCATGTATAAGCCGAGATTTTCAGCACCTTTTTTCGTGCTGAAAATGCCCCCTCGGCTTATACACGAGTCATTGGGCAGAAACCAGCGGGGAGGGGTGCCGCTGCAGGAGCCGGTGGCTGGGACATCATACTCACCCCTCCCTGTGCCATCGCTGAACGTCCCTGCAATCCTGCGTTCTCCCCGGCTTCCTGCAGCTCTCCAGCGCTGAATGGGGAGCAAGGAGCAGAACGGGGGCAGCACAGAGCAGTACGGCAGTTTATACACCCGGCTTATACACGAGTCAATAAGTTTTCCCAGTTTTTTGTGGCAAAATTAGGGGGGTCGGCTTATACACGGGTCGCTTGTACACGAGTATATACAGTATATCTCTTCACTGTGGGAGTCAGATGGCCTTGATGAATTTGGCTCTTTCTTTGACATTGATATTAATGGGATTTGATTACTTGTCTCATTTGTCTAGAGTGGATTTTTCCATTATCTGCCACCTTTTTGATATTATGGACCCTATTGATTTGTGAATCTTTGAGGAACATCTCGGCAGTAGTGTTGAGCATTCCGATACTGCAAATATCGGGTATCGGCCGATATTAGCTGTATCGGAATTCCGATTCCGAGTTCCGATATTTTCGTCTTATCGGATACCGGAATCGGGATTGTCACTGTCACTGTCAGTGTCCGTCGGTCGGGTCTGTCAGGAGTCAGCGGCACTTACCCGGCAGAAGATCTCCGGCGGTCACGTCCTGCACTGCTTCATGGCCGCCATCTTCTTTCCCCGGCGGTCACATGCAGTTTCTCGCGATAACTGCAGTGACTGCTGGGTAATCCCGGCCGTAAAGCAGTCAGTCCGATGACGTCACCGCCGGGGAAGCAGGTAATCAGCTGTGCTGCGTTGCAATGACAGGCTCTGCCTGTCATTGCGATGTAGCAGAGCTGGATCGTCGTGGGACTATCGTTATGGACTGCGTCGGACAGGTGGTATACTGTTGGTTTGTTTTTTTTCTTTTTTTACAGGAGATCGATGGCATCGCAGGAATGAGTGTATAATAAAAGAAATGAAAACTGTGTTGTCTCTTTTATTTCATTAAAAGACTTTTTTCTTGCTGTGTCTTTTTTTTATACATTTAATAACTTTGGGATTAATAATGGATCGGTGTCTTATTGACGCCTATCCATTATTAACCGGGCTTATTGTCACCGTGCAATCAACGGTGACAATAACCCCTTATTACCCCGCTTGCCACCGCTACAGGGCAAGTGGGAAGAGCCGGGTAAAGTGCCACAATTGGCACATCTTTTGATGCGCCAAATGTGGGGCTGCTGTAGCCTGGTATTATCAGGCTGTTGAGGGCCAAAATCCATGGGCCTTGACAGTCTTTTAATACCAGGCCGCAGCAGTCTGCATTTTACTTGGCTGGTTAACAAAAATAGGGGGGATCCCCACGCCGTTTTTTTTTTCGAGGGGATCCCCTATTTTTGTTAACCAGCCAAGCTAAGCAGACTGCTGTGGCCTGGTATTATCAGGCTTGCAAGGTCCATGGATATTGGATCCTTACCAGCCTGAAAAACCAGGCCTCAGCGGTCTGCTTCATCTGGCTGGTTAACAAAAATAGGGGGGACCCCACGCCAATTTTTTTCAAGGGGATCCCCTATTTTTGTTAATCAGCCAAGATATGCAGACTGCTGTGGCCTGGTATTATCAGGCTGGCAAGGTCCATGGATCTTGGCTCCTTAACAGCCTGAAAATCCAGGCCTCAGCGGTCTGCTTCATCTGGCTGGTTAACAAAAATAGGGGGGACCCCACGCCAATTTTTTTCGAGGGGATCCCTATTTTTGTTAATCAGCCAAGATATGCAGACTGCTGTGGCCTGGTATTATCAGGCTGGCAAGGTCCATGGATCTTGACTCCTTAACAGCCTGAAAATCCAGGCCTCAGCGGTTTTCTTCATCTGGCTGGTTAACAAAAATAGGGGGACCCCACGCCAATTTTTTTCGAGGGGATCCCCTATTTTTGTTAATCAGCCAAGATATACAGACTGCTGTGGCCTGGTATTATCAGGCTGGCAAGGTCCATGGATCTTGGCTCTTTAACAGCCTGAAAATCCAGGCCTCAGCGGTTTTCTTCATCTGGCTGGTTAACAAAAATAGGGGGGACCCCACGCCAATTTTTTTCGAGGGGATCCCCTATTTTTGTTAATCAGCCAAGATATACAGACTGCTGTGGCCTGGTATTATCAGGCTGGCAAGGTCCATGGATCTTGGCTCCTTAACAGCCTGAAAATCCAGGCCTCAGCGGTCTGCTTCATCTGGCTGGTTAACAAAAATAGGGGGGACCCCACGCCATTTTTTTTTCGAAGGGAACCCCTATTTTTGTTAATCAGTTCCCTCTGACGTCACTGATTGTGTCCCTGGCTGACCTGAAGTGAAAGTGGAAAGCAATCAATTAAGCTTTCCACTTAAGGGCCCGTCTCACATAGCGATATCGCTACCGAGATCGCTGCTGAGTCACTAGTTTTGTGACGCAGCAGCAAGCTCACCAGCGATATCGCTGTGTGTGACATTCAGCGACGATCAGCCCCCCTGCCGGGTATCGCTGATCGTCGCTGAAATGTCAGGACCTTTGATCGCTGGTTTCCCGCTGACAGGCACACATCGCTGCGTGTGACAGGCGGGAGACCAGCGATCCGCTGGTAACCAAGGTACACAGCGGGTTTCCAGGCGTGGGGCTGTGCCTAGAAACCCGCTGTGTACCTTGGATACCAGCGCCCTGATGCAGGGAGCTGGTATCCAAGGTACACAGCGGGTTTCCAAGCGCTGCGCGGTGCCTGGAAACCCGCTGTGTACCTTGGTTACCAGCGGATCGCTGGTCTCCCGCCTGTCACACGCAGCGATGCGTGCCTGTCAGAGGGAAACCAGCGATCAAAAAAAAGGTCCTGACATTTCTGCGACGATCAGCGATACCCGGCAGGGGGCTGATCGTCGCTGAATGTCACACACAGCGATATCGCTGGTGAGCTCGCTGCTGCGTCACAAAACTAGTGACTCAGCAGCGATCTCGGTAGCGATATCGCTATGTGAGACGGGCCCTTAAGCGATGTTACCCGCAGTGTCGCTGTCCCAGATCGCTGCCTGTTTGGCAGCTCAGCAGCGATCATGTAGCGATACACCAGCGATCCTGACAAGTGCATATCGTTGTCGGGATCGCTGGTGTATCGTTATGTGACACCCAGCCTTTACTCTCCTGTCAGGCAGGAGAGGAACTCATTCATTTGGGGTTTACTGTGAGGCTGCAGCATTAGCTGCGGTCCCTGCAGTAAACATTAACCCTTTCTGAAGGATTACACCGTGGGACCTGACTGTGCATGGGATAGGTAAGAATAATTTTGCTTTTTTATTTTATTTTTATTACAGGAAATGGTTTTTTGCAGTAAAATAAAAGATGGTCAAAAACATGTGTCTTTATTTCATTAAAATGATTTTTAATTAAAGTGTGTGTGTTTTATTTTTATTTCATGCAATAGGATTAATAATTGATAGTTGTCTAATTGACAGCTCTCAATTATTAACCTGGCTTAAGGTCACCTTTCAATAGCAAGGTGGCTTTAACCCCATATTAACCCATTCGCCACCGCTACAGGGCAATGGGAATAGACGGGCAAAGTGCCAGAAAGGGCGAATCTAATTATAGATTTGTCTTTCCTGGGGTGTCTGG